>JANHMN010000008.1:20140284-20207104 GCA_030674055.1 Rhabdomys pumilio
ACACACACACACACACACACACACACACACACACACACACACACACACGACATCAGGCCTCAAAAAGCCCTTTAATGTTTGTACACCTTCCTATAAAGAGGCCAGGTTTTTGGGTGGCTGATTTCATTTTCCTTCACTTTCCCCTGGCTTGTTCCAGTCTCATCAGGCTGGTCTTTTTTGTTCTTTCAGTTCTCCTTTCAGTAGCAAATGTAGAAAACCCCTGCTCGCTTCAAAGCCGTTGCACATGGGCTCGGCTCTGAGTAGTGCCCGTTACCCACACCCTGCTCTGGACTAGCTCATCTTCTGAGGGTTTACCTTCATTGACACTTAAACTTTCCAGCTTTTGTTTTGTTTGTTTGTTTTTAAGACAGGGTCTCAGTAATGTAGCTCTTCCTGTGCCTGCTTCTGCAATACTGGGGTAAAAGGTGTATGTCACCATGCCGGCCCGAATGTGATGTATATGTGTATGTGTATGTGTGTGTGTGTGTGTGTGTGTGTGTGTGTGTGTGTGTGTGTGTTTTGGGGCTGGGGTTTGGGCATGTCACCATGTGTATTTGGAAGTCAGAGGATAGCTTGTAGGAGTCAGTTCTCTCCTTTCACTTGGGTCCTGGAGATCAAACACAGGCTGTTAAACTTGGCAGTAAATGTCAGAAATTTGCGTGTCACTCTTACACAAGGCCCATGCTAAATCTCTGTAATTTTCCAGTTCTCATGTATACACTGCCACAGTGAGTATTCAGTCTATTTGTTGTCTCTCCTGTCAGTCTTTTCAATGATCTTCATCAGCTTTGTCCTTCTCCTTATCATAGTGCCACGGTTTGCAATCATGTCTGTGCAACTGATGGACTAATCTATACTCCATCAGGACCAGGTTGTAATTCAACCAGTAAGTGCTTGCCTATCGTCTGTGAAGCCCAGGACTGTTCCCAGCATTGCATAAAACCATGCCTGCCTGTGGTCCTAGCACTTGAGAGGTAGAGGCGGGAGAATCAGAAATTCAAGGACATTCTCAGGTACAAAGTCAGCCTGTGTTATGTTTTTTGTTTTTGAGACAGAATCTCATTATATAACCTGCTGGCCTTAAACTCACAGAGATCTGCTTGTCTCTGCCTCCCAAGTGCTGAGATTAAAAGTGTGAGCCACTATGCCCATGCTTTACATGGTGAGCTTGAAATCAGCCCAGGTTACATGAGATCTGCCAAAAGAAAAAAAAAAACCATAAACACACACACACACACACACACACACACACACACACACACACACCTATGTTGTGTAACTCACTGCAAGCACCAGGAGGACAGAGAGAGGCCTTGCTTTTGTCTATAGATGCAAACACAGAAATCTGACCAGGGACTTTACACCATTTTCAGAATAAAAACTTCCATATGCCAGGAGTGGTTTTTGTTTCTGATACATTGAGATTTCTCTTCCACAGTCCTCAACCTGAGAAGGGACAGCTTAGACATTTTAATGTCTGTCTTCACTCACCTGTGAGGGGCTCGGCTCAACTGTCTGGGAACTGCAGGACAGAAGTGTCCAAACTGAGGGGAAGAGACTCTGGGTGGGAGAAGGTAGGGTCAAGCTGGAGTTTTTAATGAGGGTGTGGAGTGCTTACACCGAATGAAGAGTCAAGGTTGCCAATTTTGCCTTAGGAAGCTTAAAAGGGGAACTGAGCAGAGAGCAGGGGTGGGGGAGGGGGGAGGAGGGAGCAATCCAGAAGAGGTGGGACAGGAAGGCCCTTTGAGCTGCCGCTTACCTTCTGTTTCCCACCTCTGCTATAACCAGATCATATGACGTGATCTCTCTATCCTACAGAGCCAGAGTGAGTAGAACACCCCAGTGTTTGTTTGGTGCCATCTGTTCTGGTGGAGACCAAATAGTCTTGTAGCAATGCCGATTACTTGTGTCTCTCTTCTCCCTGCCCCTCACTCACTGGGAAACTTTATCTTTGACCCCCTTAGGGGATTAGATTGCTATCCTCTTTAAATATTGACCAAAGATTTCCATCTTAATCTCTAAGACTTTCTCCCCAAAGCTGAAGACACTGAGAAGTGTCTCTAACAAGGTTTTCCTCGTAGATTTAATAATTCTACAACTTTAAGAATAATTTCATTAAAATATAAAAAATACCTGGAGTTCCTTTATTCTGTCTTTTTTTTTCTAAAGAAGATTTATTTTGTATTTTATAAGTGTTTTGCCAGCTTACACGTAGTGGTATGCATGGATGCCTGGTGTCTGTGGAGGTCAGATGAGTGTTAGATGCTCTGGAAATGTAGTTACAGATGGTGTTACAGACAGTGTGGAGGCTTGACCCTGAACTCAAGTACTGTATAGGAACAGCAGGTGTTCTTAATCATTAAGCCATCTCTCCAGCCCCTCACATCATATTTTTATAGTTATATACATATAGACATACACACACACACACACATATATAGCTGTTTTGACAGGGTCTCTCTTTGTAGTCATGGCTGTCCTGGAACATCCTATGTAGACCAAGCTGGCCATGAATTCACAAATATCCACCTGCCTCTGCCTCCTGCTGCTGGGATTAAAGCTGTGTATCACCATGATTGACCTGCCTTAATATAGTTATAAACACAAGGACACAGACTCAAATGTTAATAATATGGTATTTAAAAATATGCTTACAAAAAAAAACCCAAATAACAAATAAACAAAAATAACAAATAAAAGGACAAGAGGCAAAGACAGGCAGATCTCTGTGAGTTCGAGGACAGCCTGATTTACATAACTCTCATTATGAGTAACAGCAAGACTACATAGAGACCTGTCTCAAAAACAAAACAAAACAAAACAAAAAAACAGGAAAATGAAAGAGAGAAAGAAAAGAATCAAAAAAGTATATCAAGGCACATACTCTAAACCACATATAAATGTATAGAAGTTAGTGAAAAAAAAAAAAGAAAAAGCTTCCTAAATAATCCTGATAACCTAGAGTGGACCTCTCACTAGCCATCATGATAGAAAAGAGAAGCAGCTCCCTTACACACACCACACACTGATAAATATACATTTATAGAAGGTATTTTATTTATTTATTTGTTTGTTTGTTTGTTTTTCGAGGCAGGGTTTCTCTATATAGCCCTGGCTGTCCTGGAACTCACTCTGTAGACCAGGCTGGCCTCAAACTCATAAATCCTCCTGCCTCTGCCTCCCAAGTGCTGGGATTAAAGGCGTGCGCCACCACCGCCCGGCTAGAGGGTGGTTTTAAAAGTCAATAAAAGGAGCAGCAGCCAGGTTGCTTCAGCCTGTAATTCCTGCACCTGGGAGGCGGAAGCAGGAGGATCAGGAACTCAAGGTCATTCTTGGCTACGCGTGAACTTTAAAGCAGCCTGGAACACAGGAGATCCCGTCTCAACAAAGGAACAACAAAAAGAGAGAGGGACGGAGGGAGGGAGAGAAGAAGGAGGAGGAGGAGAAGACAAGAAGAAAGAGAAACTCAACAGTTGATAAAATAAAATCGATGTCATTATTGTAACAGGTGACGTTCAAATGGTTTTAAACCACCGTCAATTGGAGCGGCAAAATACTGGGTCTTTGCCACTGCACATTCTGCATCATTTATTTCCACAGGTTTTTTTCCCCTCTTTTCTTCATTCTACCATAGTGTCACCCTGTGTCAATATATCCTCCCACACAGAACGTGCACATGAACATTCATATCAGCATTACAGTGTGTGTGTGTAGAGACCTCCCAAGTGTCCATTAACAGGCGATATGGCTGGAATAGCATTCCTTTAGGAAAATTTCCTTTAGGAAAAGACAGAAAGCACTTCTAAATAGCAAAACAGTCACTAAGTAGCGCTGGCAGAGGTGCCTCGGCCCCGGAATAGTTGACAGCAGTGCCTGGCTGGCTCCACGTCCTTCCCAGGCCCACAGAATACTGATTGGCTGAGCTCAGTAAGGGGCGGGCGAAGCTCAGCGGATTCGGGAAGAAGCCGGGTCTCGCGAGATGCTGTTGGTTCCGCATTTCGGCTCCTGAGGTGTGGGAGGCAGCGCAGAGGAGTCCCCGGTCTGTGCTGCTTCGTGGCGGCTGGAACCCAGTACCAAACTCGGGCCGTGAAGCTTCGGCGGCCCTGTTGAGCCGCGGACCGTCCTCTGCTTCCCGGTGCCCGCGGCGGCGCCGAGTCTGACGGGGCGGGGGCCACGGCCCCTCGGGCTAGCGAGGATGAGCTTCCTCTTGTGAGTGGGCCGGGCCGGGGTGGGGCGGGTGTCGGTCGGCTGGGCCGGGCTGAGGGGCCAAGCGGAGGGCGGAGCCGGACATGGGACCGAACGGGCCGGCCGCCTCGGAAACGGCTGGCGCTGGGAAGTGTGCAGTCAGTGCCTCTGACCAGACGAGGCTGAGAAGGAAAAGTGCTGTGTTCCGCAGGTTTACATTTGAGAAGAGAGCTTCCACCTTATAATGTGACTTGTCACTTATCCCAGACAGGGCTTGAACCTGGGCCCCTCCTGCCTCAGCTTTCCAGGGAGCCAGGATTGCAACCTGCTTTAAATGTGGGGCGTTTGTTTTTCTTGTTTTTGTTGTTTTGAGAAAGGGTCTTGCTGTGTAGCCCAGGCTGGCCTCGAGCCCCACCTGCCTCTGCCTCCTGGAAGTTGGGATTAAAGGTGGGCGCTTTCATCTCGGCCCGAATATGAATTTTTTTTTAAAGTTTTTATTTTTTGAGAACTTAATAGATGAGTATTTTCATTTCTGACTCCTCCAGTGTCCTCTCATTTCCCATTCAAATTCATGTCATTCATATATATATATATATATTACATATACATTTATATTGTATACACACCTGCTGAATCCAGTTACTATTGTCTGTCTGTATGTACTTGAGTAGTCAGTCTATTTGAGCTTGTCCCTGAAAAACCTGACGCTTCCTGTGGACTGTCCATAGCTCTTCAACCAGGTGAGGTAAATGTGAGTTTTTATTTATAACTTAAACTGATCAACAGTTTATCCCACTCTTAACGCTGCTGCAAGCATCTGGTTACAGGTTTTTGGGTATGTGTGTGTGTTGGTATCTCCTGGGTATTAGTGAATTTTTACATGTTAGCCTTTGAGGTACTGCCAAGCCTTTTAAAGCCTGCACTGCATTTTACATCCCAGTCTCACTGTATGAGTTTTCAGAATTAGCCAGTTCACATCTGTCTGGCAGTTGCCTTTGTTATACCTGAGTGTGGAGTGGAATTTATTGATTTACATTCTCCCAATGACTAATAATGTTAAACATCTTTATGTGTGTGTGTATTTT
The DNA here is from genome assembly GCA_030674055.1 of Rhabdomys pumilio. Lineage (NCBI taxonomy): Eukaryota > Metazoa > Chordata > Mammalia > Rodentia > Muridae > Rhabdomys > Rhabdomys pumilio. Next base: position 20,145,555 of record JANHMN010000008.1, read on the forward strand.
CAGGCCATTTGTGGATAAAGTCTATTGAGATCCTTTTCCTATTTAAAATCAGATTGTTTTTTATTTTGTTAGCACCCATTAATTATACAATGGGTTTCACTGTGGCATTTGTGTGTGTGTGTGTGTGTGTGTGTGTGTGTGTGTGTGTATGGTGCAGTGGTTGTGTCTGTCTGCTTTTTTGGTTTGAGTTGTAAACATCCTTTATGTAGTTTGGATATGAGTGTCTCATTACATCTGTGACTTAAAAATAGTTTCTTCCATCCTCATTATTTTAAGTGTTTCGATGGCATCATTTGAAGAATAAGTGTATTTTTCAAAGATTTATTCAGTTATTTAGTTGGATTTTTTTGTTTTGTTTTTTTGAGTCAAGGTTTTACTATGTAGTTCTGGCTGTCCTGAAACTATGTAATCAGGCTGACCTCCTAGAGATCTGCCTGGTTCTCCCTCCTAAGTGCTGGGATTAAAAATGTGTACCATTATGCCCAGTTTAGGATTTATTTTCACTTTATGAGTGTGGTGTTTTGCCTGTGTGTGTGTATGTATGTATGTATGTATGTATGTATATATATATACATGTATACAACATGTGCATTCAGTACCCATGGAGGCCAGAAGAGGGCATCAAATCTCCTGGGACTGGAGTTGTGGATGGTTGTGAGCCACCATGTGGGTGCTGGGAACTGTGTACCCCAGTCATCTGCAAGAACAGCAAGTGTTCTTAACTACTGAACTGTTTCTCCAGCCCTTGAAGCACAAACCTTAATTTATAGTCTGAAGGTCATATTGAATCTTAAGAAATCACTTAATGTTAATTTTCTGTATTTAGTTTCCTGTTATTCAGTTTCCTATCTCCAGGTTCCTGGGATGGTTCTTCTAACTTAGTACTTATTGTATGTAGTTTTTTATAAAGTATGATATTTAGTGCTTTCATAATTTATTTCTTATACTACTTAAAACTTACTTTCACAGGTAAGGTGTAAGCCCACAGGTCTGTTTCTTGCCCTTGTTTAGGTGGTGTCACAGTTCTGATATGTATTATTTTAATGCTTTTTCTGTTTTGTTGTTGTTGTTTGTGCTTTCTATGGGTTAACAAAATGGGCTTTGTTCTAATTTGGTTGTGTAATGTGTTCAGCTATGTGTTGACTCTTGAATATATGTACCACATTACATCTTTTTCACTGTACAGCATCCCATGATGTGGCTATTCTCCCCATATCTACAAGTGCATGGAAGGAGTAGATTTGCATTGTTAATTTGCATTGCGGTCTACAGTGCATCCACCCCCACCCCTGCTAAACGCTCTGGTGGATGGGATATAATAGGTTGCCCTATGTAACAGGTTGTGCTGCTGCTCCTGTATTAACATTTTTAAATTTTTACTTGTTTCATATATGTAGATCTGTGAGTGTGGAGTAGGCACAAGTGTGTGATGTTGTGTCCCTGATGCACACAGAATAGAAGAGGGCATTGGGGGCCTTCTATTACCTTTTGCCTCTTCTCTAAGGCAAGGTATCTTTTTGAAATTGGAACTTCTTTTTTTATCCCCACTAGACTGGAAGCCATCAAGTCCCAGAAATCCTCGTTGCCTTATTCTCTTGCTGTGAAGAGATCCCAAGGCCAGGGCAACTCTACAGAGGAAAACATTTCATTTGGGCTTGCTTACAGTTTTAGAGGCTTAGTTCATTGCCTTCATGGTGGGGAGCATGGTGCCACACCTGCTGACATGGTACTGGAGAAGTAACTGGGAGTTCTGTATTGGAACTGCAGGAAGAGAGAAAGAGAGACAGAGACAGACTGGGACTGGTTTGGGCTTTTGAAACCCTAAACCCAGCCCCAGTTCCTCCAACAAGGCCACACTTCCTGATCCTTACAAACAGTGCCACTCCCTCAGTATTTAAATACATGATCCTATGGGACCATTCTTATTCTCACTGTCCTGGTCCTGGTGCCTCCCCATTACCACGTGAGTAGTACTTCACATTGTCCAAACAACATACAAGCCTCCCATTTTTTATTTTATTTATTTATTTTTTTGGTTTTTTCTAGACAGGTGTTCTTTTTATAGGGGTGTGTGTGTGTGTATGGAGCCCAGGGCCTCCTTAATGCTGGGCAAACAAGTTTGACACTACTGCATTCGTTTTTGTCATCATCCCCTCTTTAGGGAGCACTTTTAATTGATCAGCTTATTTATTCCAATATTTATTTATTTGTGTGTGTATATGTAAACCAATACATGTTAACTGCTTAGCCATCTTTCTAGCCCCCAACAGAGCTGTTTATATATACACTTAAAATACCAGTCTTCTTTCATTCTAAAAATTCATACATTTTTACCTTTAACCCAACAGCAGCAGCCGCTCTTCGAAAACATTCAAACCAAAGAAGAATATTCCGGAAGGGTCCCATCAGTATGAACTCTTAAAACATGCAGAGGCAACTCTCGGAAGTGGCAATCTGAGGCAAGCTGTTATGTTGCCTGAGGGAGAGGACCTCAATGAATGGATTGCTGTTAATAGTAAGTTTTTACGGACATTAATTTATTGATTTATAGAGTTTGCTAAAATCTTATTTAATGAATTTTCTTTTATAGGTATAATTATTATAATATAACAGCTATCTATCTATAAAATACATTTAAACTTTACCTGTAAAAGGACTTGGTTATGTGATTGAGTGGAGACACTTGAGTGCTGAGTGCTTATGGGTACTTGGTGAGAATATCGTGAATAAATGATGAGCAAGGTCAACTACAAAGGTACATGGACAGTAGGAGACATATGTTTGAACCATGTGAAGTACCACTTTTTTTAGGGAAACCCTGTTTTTGATTTTACTCAAATTACCAAGTTTGGGCTGGAAAAATGGGTCAGTGGTTAAGAGCCTATGCTTTTCTTACAGAGGACACAGTTGGTCTCCCAGCACCCATATGGGGCAGCTAGCTCACACTTGCTTGTAACTCTAGCTGTAGGGAATCCAACAGTCTCTTCTGGTCTCACATGGACATCCCACACACAGATACTGAAGCTGAACTTATCCCCAGCTAGCTTACAAATAAATGAGACTCAGACTATGACTGTTTGGCTTTGACAATTACTGGGGGGTAACTCCTAATCTACTTTTCTAACTGCTGTCCTGGCTACCTCTCCAGTGGTATACCCCAGATACTTCCTGTTTCTCCTGCTCTGGCTCATAGTTCATCTCCTCTCATGGCAGCTTTCTCTCCTTCTTCCTTCTCCTCTTGATTCTCTACCCCCAACCAGGTAACTCAAAACCCACCTACCTCTAATCTTTCCAGTAATTGGCTATTGTCAATTTTTATGTAACCAATTTTAAATTAAGGAACAGTTTGCACAACAAAAGCTTGTAAATGTGAGAATTCACTCAATTGGCCTAGACTTTTTGATACAGAATTTAGCATTACAGTCTATAGCAACAGACCAAACCTCAACAGCTACAAATCATATAATTTAATGTCTTTAAATTAAATCTCAAATTATGTTATTCTGAAGGCATGTGTCGGCTTCCTGCAGTTTTAGATTTTTCTTTGAGGTTTAATTGATCTAAACTGTCTATTCAAACCTTTTGGTCTCTGGCCAGTAAGATGGTTCATCTGGTAAAGATACTGTTGCCAAGCCTGAGTTCATTCCCTGTCATCCACATGGTGGAAGAGGACTGACTTTTGGAGATTGTCTTCTGAGCCACGCACGCACGCACGCACGCACGCACGCACGCACGCACGCGCACACACACACACACATTTGTGTATGTACACACATAATAAGGAAATAAAATGTAAAATACAAAACAAACATGATACACATACATATGTATACACACAAACAAAATACTTTTGGTCCCAGAATTCCTGTATTCCCTTAAAAATGACTGGGAGGTCTGGACAGTTGGCTCAGTGTTTAAGAGCTTATACTGCTCTTATAAAAGATGAGTGTTTAGTTCCCCCACCCATCTCCAGCTGAAACAAGAAAGGGTTTTGGTGGGACTTCCCCTTTAAATTGAGAGCTGAACATTAAACTTTGAGCCTTGATCAGAGAACTTTGTCTTGGCTTCATCTCTTCTTGCCCTCCGACCCCCTTTCATTCCCAGCTCCCCTTTCAGGTGAATCCAGTTGATCCGTGGCCGCAGGTGGCTACACCGACCCACATGAGAAGTCTGTAATTCCAACTCCTGGAGGATCCAACATCTCTAGCCTGAGTTCATGTGTAAAACTCCTCCCCCCCACAGTAAAAATAGGCTTTAAAAACATTACTGAGCATGGCAAAGAACTGTTTGTTTTTGGGTTTTTTTATTTGTTTGTTTTGAAATAGGGTTATTCCATGTAGCCCTGACTGTCCTGGAACTCAATCTGTAGACCAGGCTGGCTTCAAATTCACTCTTCCTCTTGTGTGCTGGGATTAAAGGTGTATGCCAGTATTGCATAGCTCAGAATTTTTTTCTTAATCCATTTTTGAAGAAACTTGGAAAACCCTAGTTTTTTTCAGGTACTTCTTTAGACAAGATTATAGCATTTTGAAAAAACATTCCAAGTCTTAATGATTTTCTTTATACCCATCCTTCCTCCTTATCCTCTGGATCTAGCAGAAGTTCCTTTGGAATGTCTCCCTGACTCCCCCAGTCCTTCCGGATGTTACCTTTTCTCTGAACGTCTAGAAATTACTGTTGGCATGTGGGTCCCATTTCTGTCTTATATGATTCATCTTTTAAGCTCTTCTATTACTATAGACCCTATACTAGGTACTTGACTCAGTCCTTTTTGTGTGGTCTTCAATATGCTGGAGGCCTCGTGCTAATGTTGAAGCAGATGTTTGAAATGTACAAGACAGCTTGTCATTTCTCACTAAATTTGTTCTATAAAATCTTTTCCTCTTTCCCAACAAATGATAGTATCTTGTAGTTTAACTATGACTCTTTCAACTCCTTGGATCTAATCAAAGAATATATTCCAGTGACTTATTAGGTAGATTAGCTCCAGTGTTTTAAGTCAGTTGGATATGGCAGTGTGCCCCTGTAATTCTAGTTGCTTGTGAGGCTGAGGGAGGATTGCATGAGCCCAGCTGTTCAAGACTAGCCTGGGCAACATAGATCTCATTTTAAAAAAGAAAATATTATTCCTTTTTCCTTTGGCTGAGAAGTCTGTTTGGTTGTCATGATTTATGTGGTAGACACTTAACACAGTTGTAACTTTGTTTCTGCAGCTGTGGATTTCTTCAATCAGATCAATATGTTGTATGGAACCATTACAGAATTCTGCACTGAGGCAAGCTGCCCAGTCATGTCAGCAGGTCCCAGGTATTTGTCTAGTCTGTTAAATAGGCATTCAGATTGCTTTCTTTTATAACTGATAAATACTAAATAATAAAGATTATTCTAATCTGTTTCTTCCTGTAGAGACAATTCTGTGTCTGAGTTCTTGACTACTCAGCAATAAGTCTTGCTGTTAACTATTTAGGTATATGAGTACTCAGTGTTTAATATTTATATTGTAATTATATTGTTCTAAGAGTAAAGTATAAAATTTGAGTTAGGGGCCAGTGAAATGGCTCAGAGAGTATAAAGACACTTGCTGCCAAGCCTGGTGACCTACACTACTTTCTTAGGTGGAAGGAAAAACCGACTCCTACAAATTGTTCTCACATGTACTGTCCACACAAATGTAATTCATCCCCAATTGTTTTTTGTTTGTTTTTTTTTTTAAAGAGTTTAATTTCTTACAAGAATTTTTAGGTAGTCTTAAAATATTTGCTCATTTTTTTCTGGTACCTATATAGTATTAATGAAAGTAGCTGCACATCCAGAAGTAAGTGTCTCAAAGAAGTAAGTCTTAAAGGTGCTGACTTAAAAATAGGCCGAGAGTTTCCTGTAACTTTTTTTTAAGGTTTATTTTATGTTTATGAGTACACTGTAGTTGTCTTCAGACACACCAGAAGAGGGCATCAGATCCCATTACAGATGGTTGTGAGCTGCTATCTGTAAACTGATTTAAAGTTTACACTGTGGTTGCTGGGAATTGAACTCAGGACCTCTAGAAGAGCAGTCAGTGCTATTAACTCCTGAGCCATCTCTCCAGCCCCCTTCCTATAACTTTACTTAGCATTTTTGTTTGTTCGTTTGTTTGTTTTTTGTTCTTTTGTTTTTTGAGACAGGGTTTCTCTGTGTAGCCCTGGCTGTCCTGGAACTCACTCTGTAGACCAGGCTGGCCTCGAACTCAGAAATCCGCCTGCCTCTGCCTCCCAAGTGCTGGGATTAAGGGCATGCGCCACCACCACCACCCGGCATAACTTTACTTAGTAAAGTCACATAAAATTTCAGTGGACAGACTGTGAACCCGCTTTGATTACAGGTTGTCCATGTTAAGGTTTTAACAGCGGTCATTAACACTTCGTTGTTCTCTGCAGGTATGAGTACCACTGGGCAGATGGCACTAATATTAAAAAGCCAATTAAGTGTTCTGCACCAAAATATATTGACTATTTGATGACTTGGGTTCAGGATCAGCTTGATGACGAAACTCTTTTTCCTTCTAAGATTGGTAAGTTAACCCTGGTGGAGCAGCCTTTCTTTGTGAGTGATGGCTGAAATCTTTAAGTGTTCTATTACTTTACATAAGTTTAGCAGAGAAGGCCACATTCTACAAAGAGCTTGTACCTATGTATATTCTCCTAGCATACCCACTTGTTTTCTTCATACCAGTTAATACTTATTTTTTTAATCTTTTCCAGTTTGATTAAATTGGATCTATTTTAAAATAAAAAGTATTTTATGTGTGTGGTGTGAGTGTGTAGGATTTGTGTATGACAGCATATGTGTGCAGGTCAGACAACTTTTTGGATTTGGTCCTTCTACCTTTACATCGTTTTTTATTTTTGCTTCAAGACAGGATCTCGCTATGTAGCCTTGGCTTTCCTGGCATTCACTATATGCCAGGCCTGGAATTCACAGACATCTGCCTGCCTCTGCCTCCCCACTGTTGGGAATAAAGGTCTGTGTCACTGTGTCCAGCCTTTACATGAGTTTTGAAGATCTCATTCAGGTCATTCGGCTTTTATGGCAAGCACCAAAACTGCTGAGCCATGCCACTGGCCCCAAACTTTTGTTTTAATGTCCATTTAAAAATACCAACAAAGGGGCCAGCATGATGGCTCAGTGTGTAGAGGTACATACTACCAAGCCCGGTGGCCTGAGTTGGATCTCTGTGACCTACGTGGTAGATGGAGGTTGTCCTCTGACCTCCACATGTGCTCTACAGCACACGCATAGGTACACGTCTGCTCATGCACACACATATTAATGAGATGAGATACTTTTTGTTTCATTTACATTTTCTGTTCTGTTTATGTCCTTTGTCTGTTATAGGCATCTGGTCTTTGTCATATAAGCTGTATGTTTTCTTCCCCTGGGGTACCTTTGATTTTTGTTTATGGAGTGTTTGCAGTGTACACTTCTCTTGTTTTGCTCATCTCTTTTAAAACGTGGATTGTTTTGTTGTTGCTTTTTGTGGTGCTAGGGATTGAAGCCTGGCCTCGTGTGTGCTAGGTTCATGTTCTGCCCTGAGCTCTGCTCAGAGACCCAGATTACATTTTGACAGTGAGAAAGTAGCCGGGCGGTGGTGCCTCACGCCTTTAATCCCGGCACTTGGGAGGCAGAGGCAGGCGGATTTCTGAGTTCGAGGCCAGCCTGGTCTACAGAGTGAATGCCAGGACAGCCAAGGCTATACAGAGAAACCCTGTCTCGAAAAACCAAAAAAAAAAAAAAAAAAAAAAAAAAAAGACAGTGAGAAAGTTACTTCTTTTGTGCTGGGGTTTAAACCCATGCCCCTCATGTGGTTGGTTACATGCTCTGCCTACCAGTAAGTTATACCCCAACTTCTCCATTTCTTTTTAAAAATGTTCTGCTAGGAGAACTACTGTTTTTGTTTTTGGGATGGTAGTGAAGAGTGAAGTCAGCCTGCCTATAGTTCCTGGGGCTCTGAGCAAAGTCAGGACCTCTGGAACTGCTGAGCCAGCTCTCCAGCCCCCTTAGCATATTTTAAGTCATTAGCAAGATGGAAATCTTAAGAGAAAAGATGTTTGATTTTAAAACCTGTTTTTGTGGTATTTCATGTTAACATTTTGCTCTGAGAAACCACTCATAAACTTCAGTGTAATGTTTGAAAAGTCAATTTAGCCAAGACTGGGAGTTGAGAATATCACAAAAATATACAAGATGTATTATATCAAGCTTCTGACAGCCTGGTCTACAGAGTTGAGTGCTCTGTAGACACTCTTGGACAGCCAAGGCTATACAGAAAAACTCTGTCTCGAAAAACCAAAAAAAAAAAAAAAAAAAAAAAAGCTTCTGAGGGCTGACTGAAGAAAAAAAGTAAGATGCATGGTAGGAATGCTGTTCAAAGCCTCCTTTTTCTAAAAGGTTCAAAGGTGTTTCTGAGGAACTGGTTTTTGAAGTTAACTTTTCTTTTTCTTTTTTTTTTTTTAAAGATTTATTTATTTATTTATTTATTTATTTATTTAATGTATATGAGTACACTGCTGCTTTCTTCAGACACACCAGAAGAGGGCATTGGACCCAATTACAGATGGTTGTGAGCCACCATGTGGTTGCTGAGAATTAAACTCAGGACCTCTGGAAGAGCAGCCAGTGCTCTTAACCTCTGAGCCGTCTCTCCAGACCCTGAAGCTGACTTTTTGTCGGGCCTGGGACTCACTGTAGAGTTCATGGACTCTCAGAGATCCACCTGTCTCTGCCTTAAATTAAAGACAAGCACCACTTGCTTGGCTGGCAGATGCCGTCTTAGTTTTTCCTACTGTTGGTTTATGTAGCTAGCACTGGCTCGCTGGCATTCTGTCCATAAAGGATTTGGTTCTGTTATCCAAAATTGTCCAGAGTTCAGCCACTCGCCTCATGGCTACTGCTTGGAGAGGTTCCCACACCTCCCAGTTTTTCTCATGAGGTATTTCTTTTCTCTGAGAAGGAAAAAAGCCCCCTTCTTCAGGAAGGATCATTCTTTTTAGGATAAAGGAAAATGAAGAGTTACTTTCCAGAGTAATGTAGAAGATGAGGTATTCTCTACCTACATAGATGATAGTAAAGACTTGAGTGGTATATGTTTAGGAAAATTTCCATCCCTAAATTCTTTTCCTATTACAAACGACAAAAGTGATGTTTATAATCAAAATGTGTATTCTTGTTGCATTTGGTCTTAGAGAGAAACTCTGATATTAAACAACCAACATGTTCATTTGAACTGTGACTCAGCAGCCTCTATACCTATGTTTTAGGCAATCAATGTGGTGTGTGAAGAATACTTAGTTTGGAATTTCCCTTGCTCTGTGAATGTGTAAGCTGTGTGCTACAGTTGATCTGGGTAGCATCAAGACTTTTGAATTCTGATTTGATAAAAGACTGATAGGCCTGTATTCAATTACAGGTGTCCCATTTCCCAAAAACTTTATGTCTGTGGCAAAGACTATTCTGAAGCGTCTCTTCAGGGTTTATGCCCATATTTACCACCAGCACTTTGACTCTGTGATGCAGCTGCAAGAGGAGGCCCACCTCAACACCTCCTTTAAGCACTTTATTTTCTTTGTTCAGGTAGGTGAGCATATTGGTCTCTGGGCCTTGGACTTGGACCTTGGTAACTTAGTAAAAACATTTTCTTATTTACAGATGTAGAAAGTTTAAGCTTTGTTCTGTCCCCAGTTTTGTTCTCTTCTTAACACTGTCTCATTGATTCATGAAGCAGTATAGAAGGGCAGTTTATCTGGGATAGAGAGGTGGCTCAGCAGTTAAGCAAGAACACGTATAGTTACTGCTGAGGACCTGGGTTCAGTTCCCAGAGCCCACATCAGGAGGCTCACAATGGGCTGGAAAGGATCCAGCATCCTTGTCTAGTTTCTGCAGACATATGCACACATGTGTTCACATAAACTCATGAAAGCTCATGTGTACACCTAAAATAGAGAACTGAGTCTTAGAAAACAAAAGAAAGGAAGAGAGGCAGCACCCACTGGGGACTGGTGCTAGGGCTTTCTTTGGTGTCCAGGCTTGCGGCCTGTAGCCTGTGAGCACTAACACAGTTAGACCTTTAAACGCCAAACAAAGGCTTTTGGAAAAGACACTAACAATTATCAGAGCGTGATGCCATATCTCTAATCCTAGCCAGACCTTTTTTCAAAAAAACAGAAAAGAAAGCTGGAGAGACAGGTGGCTCAGCAGTAAAGAGCACTTTCTGCTCTTGCAGAGGACTTGAGTTCAGTTTTAGCACCTGCATTGAGGCGCTCACACCCACCTTAACTACAGCTCCAGAAAGTCTGATATCTACTTCTGCTCTCTTCAGATACCTAACACACACTTGCGCTAAACTTTTTTAAAAAGCAGAAAATGAAAAAAAGGACTTTTTTTTTTTTTTTTTTTTTTAGAGCTAGGCAATTCTGTATGTAAATTATCATTTTACAGTAGAGAAAACTGGTAGGTTTTTAGTGATTATTGTGTATTATGGCTCTGTGTATAATGCAAAGGCTATACCACACTTAATGTTTTTCTTTTTCCTTCTGAGACTGTGCCTTGTATGTGCACACTTGTGTATGTTTATATATATATATGTATAAAAGTAAGAGTTGACTTCTCATGAGGTAGCTATTATCAGAGGGTTAGTTTATAATTCTCAGGTCATTTCTGTATAAGTTCATGTATTTCATTTTGGTGGTTAGCAGTGATGAGGATCATCCCATAGCTGCAGGTTCTCTCACCCCACAGTTGGTTAGGAAGGGAGCCTGATGTCCCAATACTGTAAAAATCATGAGTCGTGTGTTAGTCTTTCTGGGCCCCAGTCACACCTGGTGATCTTATAGGTCACCAGATACTGTTGAAAGTGTAGAGATTCCAGGATTTTAGGAGCTCTGTGTCAGGAAATGTGGAGGAATGCCCCGGCCCGCGGGGATTCGACGAAACCTTAGGGAAGGGGGCGAACGAATGAAAGGACAAGAGACACAAAGAATGAGAGCAAGTCTGAAGTTCTTATCAAGCTCTGAAACTTTAATTTTGGGGGCAGGTTATAAGGACACAGCAAACCGGGAAGTTTGGGCGAGGGTCATTTCTTAGGGCAATCCTACTATGGAATCCTTATTGTCTAAGACTAGTCCACTGTCATATCCTTATTGCCCTAGACCATCCCACTGTCATAACCAACCCCAAGGAAATGCCAGACGTTCTTTAAGTTCCTGGGACCTGAGACTTGTGAACGTCCTTTCTTAACCTTGTACTGACTAGTCTTTCTAGAACAGCAGGTAATTTTCTGGGTTTGGCTCCCGGCAGAGGAAGACCATCATATGTCACAGCATCACCAATGTTTTAGTTTTTAAATTATATGTATATGTGTATGTATGGTGTGTGTGTCTGTGCATGTGGTTACACATGTAGATGGAAGCCAGAAGTCAACACGGGGCATCTCCCAACACTAGGCATTACTGGTTCAGCTAGACTCCTGGCCAGCAAGCTCCAGGGATCTTCCTGTGTCTACCTCCCCAGCACCATGGTCACAGTACTTTATCTGGCTTTCTTGTGTGACAAGCACTTTACTAACAGAGCCTTCTCCTCAGCCTTCACTTGTTTTAAAAAAGACTAAAAACAGTCATTTTATAGATCATAAAGGTCATTTCTTTGAGATTTCAGAAAACTAGGTTTAGGAAGCTCATTTCCGAAAAATATGGTTTTTGTTTTGTTTCCTTATTACATTTTTTTTTTTTCTTTTTAGGAGTTTAATCTGATTGATAGGCGTGAGTTGGCACCACTTCAGGAATTAATTGAGAAGCTTGGATCTAAAGACAGATAAATGTTTCTTCTAGAACATAGTTACGCTCTCCCTCTATCTACTGCTAGCACTCTCTCATTGCTATCTGGTATGGACTAAGTGATACTGACTACAAGAAACCAGGATCAAAAGATCCATTGTGTCTGCAGAGAAAATTGTCCCAAAGGTAGGTTGGCCAGATAGCTTCAGAACAATCCAACGACACAGCTGAATCAGGTGCTGTGTGGCCACCCTGTAACTGTTAGTGTCCTTTGTTTTAACCTCATGACTAACCTGTAGTTTGTTGCTGAGCTTTGTTCAAGAAAATGAGCTTCTCCGTGTGACAGCATAATGGACATTGAGAATTCTCAGCAGCCACTTATTAGTAAGTTCCTAGAACAAAGGTCTAAACAGATGGTTTGCTTTGTTTTACAAATCAGCGGTGTTCCGTTTCTAAATCCCAACATTTAGAGTTTCTGTTTTACTTTGGATAGCCTTTGGTTCACATTTGTATACTGATGTTTTCTAGGCAGGAGTGTTATTTTTTTAGCCACACATGATGGTCCATGCCTGTTACCTGACACTGTGGAGGTGAGAGGACCTCACACTTGAGGCTGGCTTGGGCTACATTGTGAAACTGTTGCTAAAAAAAAATTGTTTTGAAAAATCCACAAGGCATAAATCACAGGCATATGTAGACTGAGATTAACCAAAGTTATTGTGAGTGTCTTTACTTTTTAAACTTGTTTGGGATTGTCTTCATGTCTGACTATATGAGGAGAGTGCATGACAGATGCAATCTTCGTGGCTTCTGACGGCGCTTTGCTGGCTCTCATTTGAAACTCTTCACTCAGATTAACTTCATATGTAGCTTGGGGCAGAGATCAAGGAAACTTCCAAAATCCTGTGACACACTTGGGCCTTAAAGCCACTGTTTTCATTGATGTTTCCTTGTAGTTCTTGAGGGACAGTAGAAAAAGTATTCAGAGTACTTGATTATTCTTAAATGATTCCATGTTTTTATTGCAACTTGAAACATGTTTCTGTTTAGAAATGCACACACTTTCATAGCAATAAGGACAAAGGTCAAAACCACAGAATAGCTTTGGGGCGGGGGTTTGTGATAGCAGGTCTCCTTGGACCTGTTAGAGCTGAGACCCAGCAAGGGGAGTGAGCTGATAGCAACTTGGCTTCGCTGTGTTACTGCGCACAGACTGCAGTGAACTCTAGAGCTTCTGTCCTACTTATCTTTGTATCAAAACTTGAATTTTTCCTCATCCTGTCAGGATAAAAGACTCCTCTATTGGGGAAGTGCCTGCTTTTCATGTGACCCTCAGATCTAGTCAGTTCTGACTGCTTCCTCAGATGTACATGACATCCCAGGGATTCTGGACACTTGCCTAACAAGCAGTGCTGGAGTTTATCAGCGTTGTGTGTCGGAGCTTGGACTTACACAGTGCCCATTGGCCTCCTACATGGCTTTATAAAAGTTAGAGTTGGTGAGGTTTTTGTTATTTATTTTGATTCCACTAGACTATACTGGAAAGTATTGCTTAGAAACTCCAGTTTTAATAACTCATTTTTAGTATGTTCTTAAGTATACTCAGAATTCTAAAGGAGCTGTTTTGTCTTTATTTTGGCTGAAATCACATATCACCATTAGAAGAATTCAAGTTTGGATAATGATTTAGGGAAAAAAGGACAGCTTGGAAACACCTCACAACCCAGGTGTATGCAGAGGTCCAGATGTCAGCTGTTCTGCAACTGTATGACAGTCATCTGAAGACTGGAAGCCAGCTTCTAGATGACACCAAGAATGCATCACCCCTCAATCCCAGACTCCATTTACTTGATTTGTTTTAGTCTCTCAGGAATGAAATTCTCTTTTTCAACCAGGGCCCAATCATTTTATGAGTTCTGACACCCTCAAATCAAAGGTTTCTCTTTTCTCTACATGTATTTCAGGGGTAGAAATGCCCTCTCCATGACTGAGCTCCAGATGGATAGATACTAGGATACGGAGGAAGCAACTCATTAGTGGAATATAAAGCAAAGCCTTGTTGGTGAAAAAGAGTGTCTCCATTTTTTGTTGTGTCCCCCTTCTCTCTTTTCCTTCTGACTTTAAAATGAAAACAGTGCTAGACTCCCGAACTAAGCTGCCTTAATCAGCAGTGTGCACCACTGCACTGTTGCTCCCTCTGAGGCAAGAACATGGGAGGAGGATGTCTTTCTGCCTTTAGCTAGAGGGCTGACTTGTAACATCTGAGGAAATCAGTCTGTCCTGGGTTTATCTGCCTGCTCCACAGCTCTTCTGCCCCCTGGACTTGTTTGCAGTGGCTTCCGATTGCTTGGTGAATTCTGCCTTAGCCCTATGGTGCTTTAACTTCCAGGACTTTGAAAACCTTGGATATTGGGGGCTGGAGAGATGGTACATTGTTTAAAGCATTGGCTGTTCTTCCAAAGCACCCAGGGTTCAATTCCCAGCACCCATATGGTGGCTCACAAGTGTTTGTAACTCAAGTTCCAGTGGATCCAACTTTCTCATACAAACATGCATGTAGGACAAGCACCAATGCTCATTAAATTAAAAAAAAAAAAAACATAGACAATGATACATTTATAACAAAATAGTCATACTTCCTTGTGGCACATTTTTTGTGTGTTAACAGCTACTCTTACTGTTACTCTGCTGACTGAATAAAGTGACTTACCAGCAGTCAGTTAGCCAGAGGTTCTTTTATCTGCAGGTTCTTGGCCTGCAGAGCTCTAGTTCACACTGGAGAACTGCAGGTCTCTGTTCTCCATAGCTTGTAGCAAAGGCCCAAGCACAGTCCTGGTGGGGAGATTTCCTGTTTCTACTCTTGGCTTCTCTCTGAGCCCCAAGATCATACTAGACATAGCTTCTCAGACATGATGTCATTACCTCAGGCGCATAAACAAATCAAGACCGAAGACTGTAGGCCCCACCAGTGTGCATCCAGTCATGGTGCCAGGGCTCCTCTGCTCTCTGGCAGGCATCCCCAGTCAGTATGGGGCCCTGAACACTGCCAGCCTGGACTTGAGCTGCTGAGCACCTTCAGCAGTCATGTTCTTCCATCCTAAGGACAGCAAAGGAAACGCTAGTCTTTTGGTCTTCCTGATTTTACATTCAGTTTTGATGCAGGGCTTTGTTGGGCTTTGGAGCACATGTGGAAGCAGTAATTTTACTGAAGCAACTGTATTTAAATTCGTGCGAGTTTTCTCATCAGAACATATCAAAGTGTTCTGTAAAGCCGTTCTGGATGGCCAGTGTGCTCTGGGCTGATTATAGAACAGCATTCTTTGTTGGTCTGCATCAAAAACAGTTTGCATAAGGTAGTCTTGGTTACCATCTAAAATAACTTAAAATATTCCTCACATAAAAAATTTATGTTGTATTTTTAAAACCTTTAGGGCTTTATCTATTTTTCTAAGTCGTTAACTGTACTTTTTAAAAAAGTATTTTGTATCTACTTTTGTAACTTCATCAGAATAAACTATATTGAAAGCAAAAATGGCTTTGATGTGTGTTAACATGCTTTTTAAATGTGGAAATGAGGTCTTGTGGGTTCTGTAGATATTTTATTACAGTTTAAATTTGGAGGGTTGTCTTTGCATACCATTTATTATCTACTTTTTTAAAGCTTAGGAAGAAGTTCCTAAATGAAACCAAATATAATGCCAGAGAGTATTCCAAAGAACAAATTCTCCTTGGTGAAACCCACCCCAGACAGTCTCAGTCTGGGCATACTTATGGGACTCCAGATCTTAATGATTCTTGGGAACGGGATGGAGACCGGAATCACTAATTTTCTTATCTGGAAGTCAAGTACTCCTGTACCCTTAAAACCCTTCCCAGCCAAAACAGTCACTTAGTATTATGTAGGACAGTTACTGACAAGCTCAGTGTATTAATCAGAATTCTTTAGAACAGTAGGCCTCAACCTTTTTGGGGGTGTTGAATGACCCTTTCACAGGGTTCACCTAAAACCATCAAAAGACATTTACATTACAATTCATAACAGTAGCAAAATTACAGATACAAAGTAGAACAAAAATAATTTTATGGTTGGGAGTCACCACAATGTGAGGTCATAGCATTAGGAAGGCTGAGAACCACTGCTCTAGAAGAACAGAATTATAAAATGAATGTATATCAGATTACTAGAATGGCTTACAGGCTGTGGTCCAGCTCATCCAACAACGGCTGTCTGTCAACAGAAGGTCCAAGGATCCGGTAATTGTTCAGTCCCCAAGGCAGGCTGTCTCATCCGGTCTTCAGTGTGTACTGGAATCCCAGAGACGTCGGCTCTACTGCAGTGAAGAAATGGACTTGCCAGTGAGAGCAACAGACCAAGAAAGAACAAGCTTCCTTCTTCCGTGATTGCCAACAGAAAGTGTGGCCCAGATTAAAGGTGGATCTTTTCTCCTCAAAGATGCAGATTAAAGGTATGTCTTCTCAAAAGATCCAGATTAAACGTGGGTCTTTCCACCTCAAATAACTTAAGGAAAAATCTCTCACAAGTGTACCTAGTTGATTGGGTTTTAATTGATTACAGATAAGTAGCCAACCAAGGAAAACTACAGGTGCATTTTAGGTCTTTTTTTCTGAAGACTGATGCTGCTGTAGTTTTAGGCTCTTTGAGTAGAGTTGGAAACTTGCTGAATGGTCAAATATACTTAATACTCATTTTGTATAAGATAAGGCAAACAAACTATCAGCGACATACAATTATCTGCATGGTCTTGCTTTGCAGCCCAAATTAGCCTCAGACTTGAAATCCTGCACTATGGCTTCCCAAGTGCTATGTACCTATCTTGTTTGAATTTTTGTTTTGTTCCAATAGACCTGAAAGTGATCACAAAGACCAATAATAACATGGCTCAGTAGGTCAAGGTGTTCGCTGCCAAGCCCGGCAACTTGAGTATTCTTCTCTTCATGGTGGATGGAGAGAACCAACTCCTAAAAGCTGTTCTCTTACCTCTGCATGTGTGCTATAGCAAATGCATGCCACCCACATAAGTAGATAAATTTAATAATTTAAAATAATATATAACCTTATAAAAATGTAAGTGATCACCAAAATGTGTGTCAGTATCTAATGGCCTAGTCTTTGGAAGCTGTTTGAAACTTTGGAAGAGTAGAAGTAACCTAGACAAGAGTCAGGAAGGCCAGAGTTAGGCTTTGAAGCACCATAGCCAGAAACTACAAGCCGTGCCCCTTTTAACCTGTCCAGAATGTCAAGGCTTCCTAGTACCCTCTTCTGTGTCTTAGTCAAAAGGAACCTGAAT
The DNA here is from genome assembly GCA_030674055.1 of Rhabdomys pumilio. Taxonomy (NCBI): domain Eukaryota; kingdom Metazoa; phylum Chordata; class Mammalia; order Rodentia; family Muridae; genus Rhabdomys; species Rhabdomys pumilio. The sequence continues at coordinate 20,162,668 of JANHMN010000008.1, forward strand.
GCCCCTTGACTGGCAGATCCTAGGTCATATTGCTGTTTTGACTTTCAAGGGACTGGGAAGACACTGCAGGGCTTTACTCTGAGGGAATGTTTAGTGCTTGTGGCAGTCTGGGGATGCAAGCCAGGAAGTTTCAGTCTGTTTGACAAATGTTCAGACAAGGTCAGGAAGCTGGTATGCAGTTGCATGGAACTGAAATTTCTTAGAATCTTGGGATGCTAGGAGGCTCTATGAAATAACTGCCATTAAAAATCATCTCAGGTTAACAGGAGATGCATCCCAAGAGGCCCTAACTGAGGGAGTCCCCATGGTGAGGTGGCACAGACTTGTAACTCCAGAGCAGGAGAATCAGAAATCCTGGTCATTTTCAGCTACATTAATGAATTTGAGGCCAGCTTAGCCTATAGGAGACCCTGTCTCAACAATAAACAAAACAGTAATTATGACCCAAAGTTAACGAAGGTTAAAGAACCTCAGGTTTAGAGCAGAAAGGATTAGCCACTTCTGGGCCCAAAGGCCATTTGAAAAATGAAGGGGCTGGAGAGATGGCTCAGTGGTTATTTATGAGCACTGGCTGTTCTTGAAGAGGACCAGTGCTTGATTCTCAGGACCCACATGGGGGTCCATAACCATCTGTATCTCTAGTTCCAGGGGATCTGATACTCTTCTGGCCTTGGACATTGCATGCATATATTATACAGACATACACGCAGGCAAAATACCCAGACACATAAAATTTAAGAATTTTAAGAAGCCTCAAGTTGTAGGTAGAATTAATGTGGCTTGGTTGGAGGTGAGTCTCAAAAAAGACAAAACTAGTTTAAAAGACAGTTGTGTGACAATTGTGTGCAGAACCCGTGAGGACAATTCTGGTACTGTATTCTGCAGTTCAGATTCCAGCTAGATGGGTAGGTAAGGGTGAGGTCATATGAAAGTTTATTTCAATGAAGTCTGAAGGACTTGAGAGTGAACATTTTTCTTTCAAATGGTTTGGTAGCCTCTTGGAAACTAAAGGTAAGCGCACAGTGGAGAGTCAACAGTTCTCAGTGACAGTTGGGGTGATTGTTCTGTGGAAAAAGGATTGACAAGCAAAAGCACCAGTGTATATAACAGACAGGTCTACACATAAGTCTGCGACATTAACCCAGGGCACTTAGTTTCAAGGGACAAAGCTTCAATTCTGAACTGAATTCAGTACTCATGTCCAGTGGGGCTTCCAATAGCTCCACATAATCTGTCTCCTCAGGTGGCTTTCTTCTGTGCCCGCCTCATTGCCAAAACATCTCTATTTGGTTGCAAAGCTGGTTGCTATCAGTGCCAGGCTTTCTAGAAGCTTAGCAACATATTGTAAATCATAATTTCTTTAGTTCCTGCCAAGGCCATGAACCATGCCTCAATGGTCTGGTTCAGGTCATGTGACCAGCCTTAACCCAGTCACCATCTAGTTAGAGTTCCTGCTCCTTTGAACATGTGGTTTGAATAGCAAAGAGGGGCCACTATACAGCTAGAAAACACTTTAAACAGTTTTGATTGTATTCTTGGCATAGATGAAGAAACCTGAAAGTTAATAAATTATCTCTAATTACACTAACCATAAAGTTTAAGGAATCAAGCAGGAAAATGTGCCTATCAAATAATCTGGAGGTGAGGGCTGGTACACAGGAGTCACCCAGCACTGGAATGAAGGAACATTTTGTTAAGCTTTGAGACAGTTTCTCTACGTAGTTCTTACTGTCCTCGAACTTGCTGCCTTGGCCAAGAAGGCCTTGAATTAACAGATCCACCTGCTTCTGCCTCCTGAATGCCGGGATTAAAGGTGTGGGCCACCATGTTGGACCTATAAATAAGCCTAGGTTTAGTTGGTCACTTTAAAGAAGAGATCTGGGTCCAATTCACAAAAGGTACAGATTGCAGTGACAAAAGGCACAAGTGCAGTGACAAAAGGCTACACCAGATGTAAGGCTGTCAACGGTTACCACCAGAGAAACGAAGTGCCTAATGGAACTTGGGCTTTTCTTCTCCCACAGTACACCAGCTAAGTTTTGATGGTGGTTACTCAGCCCTTGTGGTGTGCACTTCTAATCCTACCTTTTCTGGAAGTTTTGTTTTTGTTTGCTTGCTTGGCTTTTTGTTTTTTTTTTTTTTTTTTGAGACAGGGTCTCACTGTGTAGTCCTGGCTGACCTTAAACTAGTTATGTCGATCGGCTGGCCTTGAAGTCACATGGGTCTTAAAGCCATTGTCTCCCCAGTGCTGGCATTAAAAGTGTGAGCCATCACATTTTTAGTTTTGAGAAAGGGTCTCAGCCCAAGTTGTCCTGGAACTCACCTTAGTCCTGGCTGGTTTTGGACACAAAACAGTCCTGGGATTACAGGTGTCATTTTATGCCTGTGCTCAGGCATTCCCTGAAACTCAGGGAAATCCAAAACAAATTTCCACCTCCCACCCCTCATCTAACACCCTGCCACACCCTAGCCACGTGGCCATTGCAGCAGTCTGCCCTCTCCGATTTCAGTCCCTTCACAAAGTCTCCACTCTTTCTAGAACACAAAGCTGAGAAGACCCCGGTTGCTTGAGTCTTTCACAGGACCTCCTATCAGGAAAGAAGTCAATTTCCCAGAGCACTGATTAGGATGTTGGGGTGACGGAGGCCTGTTCTGTGCACCCCAGGGTTCTAACTGCCGAGGAGTGTGACCTGGCGGCGGGTAGGGACCCTGAGGGTGGAAGCAGGCCATGGCAGGACGGAAGACGCCCATGTTTGCAGGTGCGACCCTGTTTCCGGGTGGCGACAGTGGAGCGGGCGCGGCCTCCGGGCGGCAGGGGGCGGGCTCGTCCGGGGCGGCGAATCTGGACACAGTGCCTGCGTCTTTCCGGCTGCACGGTGACCTCGGGCTGCGTCGCCGGGCATGGCGGCGTGGGGCCCGGCGGCCGCTAAGCCTCTGCTCCGCGGGAGCCGCGGGGTGAGCCAGCGGGGCTCGGGCGGAACTGCGGGGGAGCTCGGGCGGCTGTTGTCAGGCTGGGGACGCGGGGCAGGGCCGAGGCCCTTCCTCATTCTCATTCATTCTCTCCTGCCCTCTGCATCGCACGGGCTGTGCCGGAGTGTACCGGACTCAGGCGGATCGGGAGACAGTCCCATAAACAGTCACAGTATAGAGGCCCTAGGAAAGGCTGCCTTACGTACAGGAAAACATTGGTGTCATAGCCCCGAGTCCAAGCGCTGGTGCTGGGCACTCGGGACGAGCCTGTACCTTGCAATTGCCTGCTGACCAGGCCTCTGACCTTGACTCTCCATAGCCGCAGGCTGGAGTAGGAGCCCAGCACTGGGCGAGCTCTCTTAATTCTTCCAATTCCTGATGGGTTTTGAGACAGGTTCTCGAATTGTAGCCCTGGCTGGCCTAGAACATGTGACATTCCTCATAACTCCTGGAATAAAGCCACAATGTCCGTTTTTTCTCGCCTTTACAGGCTCATCTTTAGCTTTACCTCATCCATCTTTCCTTAGTTGCCTGCTGGTCTTGAATCTGCCTCTCAAGCTGAGGAGGGGTTTTGTTGCTGCGAGGACATTCAGGGCAGGTCATGTGTGATTTTGTCAGTCTGGTACCAGGAGAGGTGTGCTAAGATGATAGCCTCCTTTGAGGAATCTGCGGCTCTTAGTGCTTTTACTCGGTTCTTCCACCTGTGCTTCTGTCTGAGAAGCAGTCCCACCTGCAGACCTTGCAGTGGTACCCAGGCTCACAGCCTCCTGGTCTAACTCCAGACCTTTCCTCTGGCCTGCATTTCAGCCATCTCTTAGGCATCTTGGCCTGTGTCCAGTGGCCATGCCTCGCACCTGCTCATCCGCTGGGATGACCTACCTTAGGGTCAGCTCTGGGCTGCTGCTGTAGAGGGACAGACTCCGTCTTGTCCTTAAAGACTGGCTAATGAGGGAGCTGGGGAGCTGGCACAGTTGGTAAAGTGCTCACAAGGATGATCTGAGTTCACCCCCAGGACCCATGTGAGATGGTGGATAAGGGCGTTTCCTGCTTTTGCAGAGGATCTTAATTCAGTTTCCAGCATCCATGTCAGTCAACTCACAGCTGCCTATAATCCCAGCTCCCAGGATCTGATACCCTCCCTCACCTAACCTCTGAAGAAGACTTTGCATTCATGTGTGCGCGTGCATACACACACACACACACACACACACATTCATAATTAAAAATAATTTAAGAACCAGGTGTGGGGGCACATACTTGAAGTCCCAATGCTGGGGTGTGAGATAGGTGGCTCCGTGGGGCTTGCCTGCCAGCCTGCCACCCTGACTACTTGATGAGCCCTAAGCCAGTGAGAGCCCCTGTCTCAAAAAACCAAGGTGATATCCTGAGGACATCCATGCTTGTTCTCTGACCACAGTAAACATATACACATGGGCAGCTTCACACACACAAACATACCACAGAAACCCAGGGTACATCCTGAAAGCCTAGAGTAGCGCCCTGCTCTGGACCTTCGGGTGCGTCTGAGGAGTGACTGTGGCCCCTTCGGCAGCAGTAGCTCACCAGCAATCCCAGTGTTTTGCCTGACACCCCCAATCCTCAACCCCTGCTCAGGCGGCGACCATCCATCACTGTGCCTCCTCACAGTTGCATGGACCTCCTCTGTGTTCCCACAGCTCCCCCTGTGGCACTGTGCCCATCGGATGTTTGCCTCCCAGACAGACGGGGAGCTCAAAGTGACCCGGGTTCTCAAAGAAAAGTTTCCTCGAGCCACAGCTATCCAAGTCACAGACATCTCAGGTAAGGCTTTCTCCCCTTCTCTCTGTGGGGGCTTTGCTGAGGTTTAGTTTTTGCCCCAGGGAGAGGCTGAAGTGGAGAGACCAGGAGGAGAGGACTTGACACAATGACTTCTCTGTATCTGTTGCTTTGGGCCAGATGGAGATGGGGACTTAGAAACCTCAGGGAACCACAAAGACAAGTCCCAGCTGAGAGAACTCTGGGTTACCAGACTATCCCTGCTCAGGTGAGGTCCCTTAGCAAGCCTGCCACTGTAGAGGCACCAAGAGCTCAGGCCATGGTCTCCTTTTCGAGATGGACCTTGTAATCTGTCCACCTCAGTTCTTCTGATAGCCAACAACAGTAAATTTAGACTGGCCCAAGGCAGGTTTTGTCAGCTACCCTACTTTACCCAGGAGGCAAGCCCAAAGCAGCCAAAAGAGGCCGGAGAACAAGAGGCAGAATCGGGACCCAGGGCAGACTCCTCGAGCCCAGTCTGGCCAGGCTCTCCTCAGGCCGCTGCTGCACCTCTGAATTTCTGGCTGACTGTCAGTACTGTGCTGGAGGTGAAGCTTCTGCAGTAGCAGCAGAGAGGACTTGGGCGCCTTATCTAGATATACCCAGAGAGGTACACAGGTGCAAGCAGTTAGATAAGAGCCAGCTCTACACTGCCACTGCTAGGAGGATCCCTGGGCTTCCCTGAAAGCACATTTGCATGGGTTGGGAGCCCATTGAGAAATCTCTTTTTGGGGGCTGGGGATGTAGCTCAGGTGGTAGAGAGAGTACTTGCCTAGCATGTACTGAGGTCTGGGTTTGATTCCCAGATGTTGTATTTTATAAAAAAGAGCCAGAATATGTTTTGTAGAGCACAGTATGGTGAGGTGGAAGGGGTGTCTCTGCGGGCCCATGCTGAGGCATCCCTTCCCCCGAGGTACCAGCCATACTATATTCTCTAGTATAGAGTTGATTCAAGGCGTGGGAAGGGGAGTTAAGAAGAGAGTGGAGGCGGGGGTGGGGTGGGGTGGGAGCAGAAATACATGGAGAGAAAGGGGAGATGGGGAGAAAGGAATCAGGGAGAGAAGAGAGTCAGAGAGGATGAGGAGGGGGCACACAGCCCTGCTTATCACAAGGCAGGCCTACCTGGCTGTTGGCAGGTAACTGTGAGGCAGAGTCTAGAAGGAATGCTAACACCAGACACTTGTAAAATTGATGGGATATGCTGTTGCTGGCCTGTAACTGCCGAATTCAGAAAGTGTAGTTCAATGAGGTCTGATGAGGTGAGACTCTAACTTACAAAGCAAAGCAAAAAGCAGTTTATTTTATTGTATGTCAAGTGAGGGCTCCGAGGGTGTCCATCACAGTGGGAAAGCACGGCTGCAGGGACTTCAAGTGGCGGGGTGCACGGCATCCTCACTCAGGAAGCAGAGGTGGGTGCATGTGCTCGATCACTCTTTCCCTTTAGTCCAGGACTCCAGCTTAGGGGTGAGTTATCCCTACCTAGAAACTCCCTCACGGGCATGCCCAGAGGTTTGTCTCCTAAGTGAGACTAGATCTGTCAGGTTGATAGTCACTATGGGGCCACACAATTGCTTACACGGAACCTTAGGATACTTTGTCCTAGTGAAATCAGTCTTCCACCACCTTCCTCCCATGGCTTACTAGGAGAGAATGTTCTGCCTCTCTGTGGTCCCCAGGTCTTGTGCCTTCTCTTTCCTGCCCACACTCAACAGGTGTGGGTAGTAGAGAGGTCTTGCAAAAGGGAGAGTACCTTTGGGTCAAGGCTGCCTGGCAGGAGTGAGTGGTCAGAGCAGAAATTGGGATCTTTATCTACACCTGTTAGCAGAATGCTGTCAGAATGTTCCTTTTGGGGATGGTCTGGTACTTTGAGTCTGAGCTACCATCTGTCATTACTGAAATGCCTTTGACTCTGTTTTAGGAGGCTGCGGGGCGATGTATGAAATTAAAATCGAATCAGAAGAATTTAAGGAGAAGAGAACTGTCCAGCAGCATCAGATGGTTAATCAGGTCAGCAGTTCCTGGTGGTCCGCTGCCCCAGCCTTCAGCATCTGAGGGCACAGCAGTGGACATGGTGACTATCACTGTTCGTCCCAGGAAAGAGCAAGGCAGCTGTTAGTATCTGGTCAGGAGGACAGGTGTACATGAATTATCTGGCAGTTGTATTTCTTTACTTTATGCTAATCCCCAATAATCACACAGAGCAACAATATTTATTTAAGACTTCCTAATTAGCTGAGCAGTTAAATGATCGATCTTTACTTTTTATGCTAATCTGGCTACCTCCCGGCCTCCTTCCATTATTATTGATCAGGTGTGCTTCCATGAGCTCTCTCTAGACCCCTTCCTTATGGCTCCAAACCCTCCATCCTCCTCACTGATCTGAATCTCTCTCCCTCCTCCCTCTGGCTGGCAGACATCTGGCTCTGTTTTCTATTCTGCCCGACCACTGGGTGATCAGCACTTGTTGACAAGGCAGAGAATAAATGGTAAGAACAGTTTACACAGACTTGAGACAGGAGAGTCTTGGCGTAAGCATTACAGTGCTGTGTCCTGATTGAAACACGATGTGAGGGCAGAGGAGGGTAGACACAGTGTGTAAGTCATGCCTACAGGCAGAACCTGAGGCTTTAGCATCGGAGACAAATAGGGTGGGATTTTGAGCAAATGTGAATTCATTCCAAATGGAAAGTAAGCCACCTAGTAGTTCTCTTTCAGCTCTTTCTAGAATACTAACAGTGTTTACTGTTTCTTTGGTTTGAGTTTTTGTTGTTATGATTTTAAAGAGAGGGTCCCATTAAGCCCAGGCCAGCCCCAAACTCACTATGTAGGTGAGGATGGTCTTGTGCTTCTGATTCTCCTGCCTCCCTCTCTGGTGCTGGGGGAGCGGTGTGCCCCTTGACTGGTTTATGAAGTGCTGGGATCCAGCTGAGGGCTCATGCACACTCCACGAGAGCCCTGCCTACGGAGCTGCATCCCTGGCCTAGCTTGAGCATTTTTAAGATTGAGTCTCAAACGTCTCCTATGACTGAGGTTGACTTTGAACTTCTGATCCTTCTGCCTCCACCCCCCGAAATGCTGAGTTTCTATGTGCCATCATGCCCAGTGTATGAGTGCTGAGGATGGATCAGGGCTTCGTGCATACTGGACAAGTGCTCTACTGACTGAGGTATGGCCTCTACCCTGCTAGGAATTTTTAACAGGATGTGTGTCTGATGCTGACTTGTTTGGACTCAGGATCTCTAGCCACTGCCTCCGGAGCAGGGTTACAGACACGTTCCACTGTGCCTGGCCCCCTCACATGTTTTCTCTGTCACATACTGAACAGTATTTGCAGGCATGGACAGTGCTGAATGACTTTTCTTTTTTGTAGATTTCTGTCTGTGTGTGTTCCTCAGTGGGAACCCATACTGACTTTGACTCTGGGCCTTTGTTTCTTTGGACAGCTGTGTTTGGTTTCACCCATGGAGGTCTTATGTGCAATCAGCTGGTTCAGTTTTTGAAAAGCACAGCTCTGACCTTGATGTCACACATCGTTCGCTGTCGTTGAAGGCTTCTCCCTCCTCCTGCCGTCACCCTCCCAGCTGGCTGTTTCCTGCTGCTCTCCCTTTCTTCGTCTGGACCTTGACCCTGATTGAGCCCCTGGCCCCTGGCCTAGGTTCCCTTCTGCACCCAACTCAGAAGCTGCTTCCTCTCCTCCTGCCTGGGCTCCCAGGCCTTCCATTTTCTCACTCCCTCTTTTTAAAAGTCTGTATCCTCTCCTATTGTTAGGGCCGGGGCACACATGCTACAGCACACATGTGGCCACAGTATAGTTTGCCTTCCACCATGGGGGGCCTGGGAATTGAACTCATGTTACCAGGCTAGCCAGACAGCACTGTGCCATGTCACCTACCCTCCAACTCCCTCTTCCAGCCACTGCTGATTCTGACTTATACCCTGGATACATGCACTCCTGACACCTGCCAGCCCTTTGCCGGGCTGTGGACCTGCAGCCCTCAGGCAGGCTGTGATAGGGCAGCAGTCAGCTGGGCATGGTCTTGAGACAGAGCACAGGAAGATGAGACCGGGAAGACCTGGATGATGGCTTTTCCCACAGCTTGTGGGGCTCGGGCTGTGTTCTCTAACACACAGGGTGCCTGGTGTGACTGGATCCTGGGCCTTACCATGTGTGCCTTGGCCTGCAGCTGGAGTTGCTACTTTCCAGGTTGTGACCTTGAGAAAGTTACTCAACCTCCCTGTGGCTTAGCTTCCTAATCTGTCACACAATAACTGGAATAGTGCATGCCTCAAAGGCTCCTGGGGGTGTAAGCACCCACAGCTTGAGACCAGCCCAGCACATAGTAAGGCCTCCATAACTGTATTGTGTACTCTAGGCTAGCATCTAGGTAATTCTCCTGTCTTCCCTTATATTGCTGTAGGAATGCCAGGATTACAGATGTGGCTACATCTGGCCTTTTTACCCAGGTTCTGGGGATCAAATTCGGATTTGTCAGGCTTGCTTAGCAAGCACTCTTGCTGCTGCTTCTGTCTCTATTATTTCCTCATCATTCTCCAGTACCCGGTGTAACACTGCACAGCCATGCCCAGACGTGTCTCTCCCAGCTGCATCTTTTATAGACAGGTTCTCACTGCACAGCCCTGGCTGCCCTGGAACTATGTAGTAGACCAGTGGCCTTGAACTCATAGAGATCTGCCTATCTCTGCCTCCCAAGTGCTGGCATTAAAGACCTGCATCAATATGATTGGCTTTCAAGCTGCATCTCCTTGCCCATGGTACTTTGTTTTTTTTTTTTTTGAGTCAGTGTTTCATAGCCCAGGCTGGCCTTAAACTCGCTATGTGACTGTAACTGAGGATAACCCTGAACTTTTTTATTTTTATTTGGTGTCAAGCACTGGGTATTGAACACAGTGCTTTATCTGAAGCCCCATGACTGATTCTCCTGCTTAGGCACTTAGGATACTTTACCTAAGCCCATTCTCCCAACCAGAACCTCAGTGTCCTTGGCTATAGTGATGCCATGATACCTCTGTGGCTGTGGCAGATGACATGTGACATTGCCATGGGTCGAGGGTCCTTGGGAGGCTTCATAGAGTTCAGAGGGAGGTGTTGGCAAGAGGGAATGTGCACAGCAAAGCCTCAAAGCTTCCAGGATTCAGGACCTGTCTGTCGCCTGCGGGTATGACTAGGCTCACACCTGGCTGCATGGGTAGTGGCCCAGATGCGGAGACAAAAGAGCCACCAGGGGGCATCATGGGCCTGCAGCAAGCCGAGGGAAGGCGCCCTGTTCTGTGACAGGCTTTTTCCAGGCTCCGTTTTTTGTCTGCAGAGTTGAGGCTGGCCGGGGATGGCTCATGGGTTCCCACACAGCAGCAGGACTAGTTAGGAATACAACTGAAACCAGCCATGGCCATCAGGGCATCTGGGTCCATATCCTGACCTATTTACTCACCTGCTGACTTTAGACCAGGGTACTCAGTGCTGTTTTATCTCTACAATCCAGGTGTTGGCTGTGTGTGTGCACGCGTGCACTGTGGCCAGAGGTCATAAGAGGTCAGATGCATAGGCAGGAGGTCAGCGGCAGGTGGTCTCCCCATCACTTCTCTATGTTTTAGGGTTCATTCTTATTTCATGTGTATCAGTGTTTTGCCTGTGTGTATTTGTGTGCCTGGTGTACTCAGAGGCAAGAAGAGGGAGTCAGAGTCCCAAGGACTGGAGTTGCAGAACCCAGCTAGCCAGCTTCCTCCAGTTCTGCAGTGCACCGAGTGCTGTCAACTGCCGAGCCATGGCTTCAGCCTCGGCCTCAGTTTTGGTTGGGGTCTTCCTATAGTGCTGGGCTGGACTTGCGCTCCTTAGCTCCAGCCACCACCCTGCCTACCCTGGAGGCTGGCCTAGAGGTATGCAGCACAACAAACTTACGTAGTATTGAATGAAAACCTCTGTGAAGGGAGCTGGGTGCCGGGTGCCGTGGTGCACACCTCTCTCTAGTCTCTGAATGGGAGGACCATGCTCTACATAGCAAGTTCCAGGTCAGCCAGGGCTACATGGTGAGATGCTACCTCAAACAAACACAAAGGTATAAAAGGGGCTGGGAAGTGGCTTAGAGGGCAAAAGTGTGTGTGCAAGTGTGACAGCCTGAGTCTGGACATCCAGAACCCACATAAAACTAGACGCTGGTGTTACAGCTGTGTGTGTCACACCCAGCCTTGATGTCAGTACTGGGTGGACATGGTAGCCCACCTATAATCTGAGCGCCTGGAAGGCAGAAGCAGGCAGTCCCTGCAGTAAGCTGGCTAGATGGCTGGCTGAACGGTAAGCTCCAGAGTTAGAGCGACACTCTACCTTGATATATAAAGTGGAGAGCAGTCAAACTCAGGCACTCAGGCCAGCAAACACACACACACACACACACACACACACACACACACACACACCCCTACATATATGCAAACACACCACAGACAAGGCAAAAGATATTTTGAAGGAAAAATTGCTTAAACAAAATATGAGCAAGGGTCCTTCAGACAGACATGTAGAATACCCTATAGCCAATGTAAAGACACAAGAGCTGACCAGTGTCTCTTTCTCCTCAGGCACTGAAAGAAGAGATCAAGGGCATGCATGGCCTTCGGATATTCACCTCTGTCCCCAAGTGCTGACCACAGCCCGGCTCCGTGACTGCTCATGCTTAAAACCTGAGTGCCCTTCGCTCACAGCAATATTCCAGAAAAATCCCTGCCCCCTCCAAAAGTATCTATTTTTTGTTCATAGACATTTCTATATTATAATTATAGGAGATATGTTATCTATTTAGAGTTAATTAAAGATCACAGGTACCTACTGCTCAGAACAGATGTGTCATGCTTCAGGCCCCTCCTGTCAGAAGCAGCGTCCTTTCTTCACGCTGTTCGAGTCTCTGCAGACTTCATCCTACTACTGAACACAGAGTGAAGGCCAGAGTTTTGGTTGTTTTTGCTTCTCAAGACAGGATCTCATTGTGTAGCCCTGGCTGGCCTGGAACTATTTAGACCAGGCTAGCCTGAACTTAAGAGACCTATTGCTTGGATGAAAGGAGTGTGTCACCACACCTGACCCCAGGTTTTATGAAGTTTTAAGGATTTTCCCCTCCCATACTTCTCTAAGAATGACAACCTTGGAAGACTCTGGCATGACCTGGGGTTGAAGGCCCCCGTCCTCTGCGTCTGGTGGGGGTGAGTTTGCCAGCAGCTACACTTTCCAGCGGACCTTGCATAATTCACCCTGGGCTCTGGGAGTGACTGAGAAGCTGGGACATCCGTTTGGATACCAGGGTCACCAAGTCTGGTGTTCCGGGTGGATATTCTAGTGGTCAGTCAGTGTTGCCTCTGTGTCTCAGCATCCACGATGGCAGGCAGAGAGTGCAGGGCGATTGACATCCTGCCCAGGGCCTGCCTTCTGTGTTTCCAGAAGCTGGCTCACCAATGTTCCCCTAAATCCAGTGGCCAAATCCATACCTCTGCTCTAGCCTGGTTCATGAAAGGCTGGTCAGTGCCTGCCGCAAGCATTGAGGATCTCCACAGGACTCACAAGCCCCTGCAGTGTGGCTTCTGCTTTCCTGGCCAGCCCCCACACTGAGTAGCTTTCTTTGGAGGGTGCAGGGGATAGGGTGTTTCTATAGAGTTCTAGCTGTTCTGGAACTCACTGTGGACACGCCAGGCTGGCCTCGAACTCAGGCTGATCTGACGGGACCAAAGGCATGCACCATACCTGACCATAGCTTTCTTTTTAAAAACCTGTGTGTGTGTGTGTGTGTGTGTGTGTGTGTGTGTGTAAATGGTGCCTCAGTGCACATGTGGAGTCAGAGAAAACATACAGAAGTTTGTTTTCTTTTACTATCTGAGACCTGGGGACTGAACTCAGGCTTGGCATGAGCACTTTGCCAGCTGAGTCTATAGGTGTTGTGGGCATCTTAAGAGTTCTTAGGTCTGTGTGGGAAGTCACTTAATCTTTCCAAGTTTAGACCAAAGTATGAAAACTGTCAGGGTCCCAGCTCTGGAGGGCTCTGTTGTGGTCCTCTTTCTGCACCCCTCTCTGCCAATGGGGGTAAGGTGTCTGTCACGAGGGGCTCATGTTAGTCTGAGTTAGTCAAAAGCCCATGCCAGGATGCACGTGGGCTAACAGAAGGAAGAGCAGGCTTGAGGACACTGAGGGGTAGAATCCAGATTTGGTATGAGGATGCGGCTCTGAAGAAGGGAAGCATGGCAGAGTGGCTTTGCTTTAGTGGCGCTTACAACTTCAGCTCTGACAAATAGCCGTGGAACACCATGCAGCTACCCAGAGTCACCAGTGAGGCCAGAGCAAGACAGCCTTGGCACTGGTAGTCACACAAGGGCAGGTGGCTGCACAGGTATTCAATGTCTGGACATTGCGACTCAGTGCCACGAGCTATAAAGTTCATGTCTGAGATCCACGTGACTGAGTCATGAGAAAATCGCTGGACCCAGGAGGCGGCTCACCTGGAACAGGTGCTGGCCATGAATCCTGATGGTCCAAGAGCTGAGCTGAAGTTCTACAACCTACACGGTGGAAGGAGAGAACCAACTCCTGCAAGTAGGTCAACCTTTACACATGCGTGTGGGATGCAGCTCTGCCAACCTCCATGTACCCAATAAAAGGAAAGGAAATAAAAGGAAAAATTAAAAACAAAACGAAACATCATGAGTTAAGTTCGTGATTGATGGGCCATGTCATGGGCAGTCCTTGAGTGCATGTGGCCTTCGGGTTGCACATATCTGGTAGACTATGTTGTGAATTGATTCTCTTGGGGGATCGGAAAGTCTGCAGGCTCCTGGGACACTTTCCAGCCATGGAGCCCAGGAGCAGAGGGTTTGGGAGGCTGTAGTCCTTCAGAGAGATCAGTGAGGACCAGGTCCTCTGGCCTGCCGGAGGACAGCTCTTTGGAGGAACAAGAGCACAAAGTCCATGTCATCTATAGGACATGGGATGGATGGGAGGGTTGGGCAGAGGTGGATGAGAAGCTGTGGGGGTGGAGTGGGGTGGGATGAGGTGGGGTAGGGTGAGCGCATTCCTGAACGGCTTGCTACACACGGTACAAACCGAGAATGGGTGGGTGATCCATGGAAGCAGAGATCGCTGTATGTCAGAGAATAAGGTGGCATGAGAATGGAGGTGGGGTCTCCTGGGGTTAGTGCAGGGCCAGGGCAGGGCTCTGCAGTGGTGGAAAGCAGGGGCATCAGATGTCTGTGCAGACTTCCAGAGGTGAGAGGGAGGGGCTAGACATATCTGGAGCCGGACACGATTTTCCCAGTCTTTATCTGGTGTTCTGGGGGTGGGAGGGTGCCAACAGAACTACCACCAAGTTGTGAGGGTTGGGCACCTCTTCTGGTCTCTTCCAGGATGATGAGGGTCTCATCTTTGCAGAGTACGTCAGGTGAGACTACTAACAGTTCAAGACTAGGCAGCCTGCGGGGCCAGCAGCAAAACTTCTAAAAGAAGATCTTGTCAATTGTTTAAGAACTCCCTATCAGCTCCCTTCCCGACTCCTCCTATACCCACTCTCCACCCTCACTTCCTTACCCAACTGTGTTCTCTTCCCACCAAGTCCAGTTTTGCCCTTGGGAGTGGGGCCATGTCATTAAAGAAGATGGCCTCTCCCTCTCCGAGCCCCTATCAAATGCCCAAACTCCTCAGCTTCCCCTTTTCATGCTGGGATTTTGGCTTGAGCCTGTACAGGTCTTGTGCATGCTGTTACAACTGCCATTGAATTTGTATGTGCAATTGCTTTCCTGTGTCCCAAAAAACCCACCATTTTCTTGAAGTTACCCACTATTTCTGGCTTTTACAATCTTTCCATTCCCTCTTCCACAAAGCTCCTTGAGTCAAGTGCATGCACGCATGTTTGGCCGTGTGTGTTGTGTGACGCTGCATTCCTTTCCAGGACAGCCCCCTAGAGTTTCTTATTCTCTGCGTGTTGACCAGATGAGGTTTTTAAGTTGGCCCATGGAGTCCCACAGGTCCTCAAGCACAGGCTACAGTCAGTGCTCTTGTTACCCCGCAGCACTCGATGGTAATACCTTAAATGGTTAACATACCACACACTTGAGTCATACAACATGGAGAAATCAAACTGGTACTCACCTGGAAGCTTCATCCCAAGTGACTAGCTTTCACAGTGCTACTTGGAATGCTGGTGGGGGAGAAAAGCAATCACCCAGCTTCGAACCCTACTATCTACAACACCTCGCCTGACAAAAGGTAATATACCCACTGGTACACAGGTAATAGCATTACAGGAATAACCAACTGCTCTCTAGTTGGCTCTAAGGGAATCCGTGAGCTGGAACCCATGTCTGGCACTGCTAATGGGCCCAAGAATCTGTGGCTACCTAGGTCACAGGCCTCAGGAGAGAACCTATTACTATTTCCTGTTAAATAAGTGGTTCTCAACCTTCCTAATGCTGCGACCCTTTAATATAGTTCATGTTGTAGTGACCCCAACCATAACATTTTCATTGCTAATTCATTCTGCAATTGTTATGAATCACAATGTACATATCTGTGTCTTCCAATGGTCTTAGGTGGCGCCTGCGAAATGGCATAGGTTGAGAACACAACCTGTGTTAATAGACATACTATTAAAACGACTCCTAATGACTTACTGCAATATCTATAGATCATAGCATCCCCAAGCCCTCAGAGAAGCAAAACCATAGAGGCCAGAACGCTCGATCCTTTGGAGCTGGACTTACACTTGTACGCTGCCTAAGGTGGGTGCTAAGAACTAAGGTTCTCGGAATGGACAGGAAGTGTTCCTAACGGCTGAGCCATCTCTCTAGTCCCACCAGCAACAGCACTTTTAATAAGGTTGTTGACCAAGCAGTGTAGCAGGGGTAGTAAACAAAATGAAGACCAGGATAGGCCAGGAGGATGAGGTGATGAGACACTCGGGCAACCTGCAAATGCTATTGGAAGCAGAAAAACAGCAACAAAGGGGTCGGGGAGGGTCAGGGAAGAGATGGACCAGTGTGGTTAAAAGTACTGGCTGCTCTTCCAGAGGACCTGGGTTCAATTCCCAACACCTACATGGAAGTTTACAACTACATGAAGCCCCAGACCTATGGGACCCAACACTCACTTCTACCCTCTGAGGGCACCAGGCATATGGTGCATAGATATATACAGAAACTTGGACAACATATCAATGTATTTCTATAAGGTTCCTCTGCAGAAATTCAAACCACAACAAGGCCTCTAGTCTGATGGGTGCTAGATCTGTTTGGTGGGACATTTCAGGCAGAGGAAACAAGAGAAGAGGACAGCTTCCTGTCCTTTTATCTTCCCCAGCTCAGAATTCACCCCCCCCAAATACAGCCACCACCAGAACTGCAACCTGGACTAAAGACGCCCCTATTTCGCCCCAGGTCCAGCAGCCTGGGGCCCAGCTTTGCACCTTACTACTCGACTGTGTCAGAGCCATCAGGACCCAGCACAATACAGTGGTCTCAGTAGCTGTAAGGTAGAAGTGTGGACAGCTGGATTCCAGATTGACATGGAGGGGGGACAAAGCAGAACTAGAGCTGATAAGGGGTGCCCCAGAGCACGGTCTGTGACCTCATCTACTCAGATGCCAGGTCCCTCACTGGCCCGAGGCAGGCTTCGTTTGAGTGTTTATAATATATTCCAGAAGGGCAAGACTACAGGGTACCTTATGTCACAATTTAGTTCTGGTTCAAAGTGAGAGGGGGGGGGAAAAAAAAGCTTACACAGAATTTGAGTGCAAAAAATAAATATAAAATTTATTAAAACACCCACAATATTTTAAAGATGCCAGGAGTAATACAGTTCACAAACCCAGATGTTTGTGTAAATTATAATAAAATACAAATCAAAAAAGGATACATACTTGCAATTTCTAGGCACCCTAAATTAAATTTACTGAAACACTGGGGGAGAAGGGAGGCGATAGCTCAGGAGACAAACCAATAAACTGGAAGGAAAATATTAACAAAAAGGTAAAAATTATACAAAATAAAATTATCAGCATAAATTTACTGTACTAAGATATCTACAGCTTAATAATACACATCCTATTGCCTTGAGACATTGCAAAACACCTACCATTCATCCATCAACCCCAGATAAACTTCATTTCAAGTAGCCACAGTTTACAAAGTCAAGACGGATTATTCAAGTATGGTTGTTAAATTCACCTCCATTGGAAGCCAGGTAACCAAACAGGAATTCAAAGAGATAAGAAATAAAATACATCCGAAAGCTACAAGGGTTCTAGGTCAAGTCTAAAGCATTAGTATGCCGTGAGACAGCCGGTCCTTGCTTCTTTAAACACAAGAAAAATAAATGACATCACTCCTGTCTCTCTCCCCCTTCCCCCAAAAGAGAAAAAAAAAATCTATATCGGAATCAAGAAAATTTAGGATGTCCAGATGAGCCAATTAGTATCTGTCCCCTACGAAGAGTGAGGGGTCCCCCTGAATGACGAGCAGTCAGAGCGAGGAGAGCATGACTGACAGACACCCTACAGAAAGCATCCCTGATATCAGAACAGAAGCAAACGAGGAGCAGGCTGGACAGCTCACTGATCCTCAGGCACGAAGCCCAGAACCCGGCTTCTGTGCTGAGGTCTCCCCTCAGGTGAGAAGCCGATTGCTTTGCCCTCTCAGGAAGGCGGCGCTCCCAGAAGCGACTATGCGCTGATGGGTGAGTGGACCGTGAGCCTGGATTGGGGTATGCACCTCCAATGTGTTATTTTGGTCCAGGGTATGTGGTAAAGTTGGCCTGGTAGAACAGCAGATAAACCAGGTGTTACGTAGGTTTTCAAATGACAGCAACTGTGACAGAAAGCTCGATGAGATGGACAAAGGAGATTCACATTTTATTCAAAAGCAAAACTTAAGAGAATGAAAAAAAATCCAAGCACGCTCCTTCCCTTAGGCACTCTGTCATTTTACTGCTTAAGAATGAACAGAGAGAAGACTCGAGATGTGTCAAGGTCAAGGAGGTTATCCCATGGACAGCTGTGAGTATCATACCCTCATGGAATCTAAGTTGTCGCAATGTCCTGTTTTTGAGGTATTTTTTTAAAGAAAAAATGTGACAGTGGATGATGTAAAAATTGAGCTTCCTGTCAAGTTCTTCAATTTTGCATCAGCTTGTGTGGACACAGGGAGAAGTTTAGCACCAACTAAAAGCGGCCTTGGTGGCAATGAGGGACAAAGAAAAGCACCTGCCTTTAGTCTGAGCACCAGGAGCTATCAGTGAGCAGCAAGAACCCAAAGTCTTGCCCATCCCGTCCCTGCTGGGGCCAGGTAAAGGTACTGCCCCTGGACCACAGCCTGTCCCCTCTGGGGTTAGCACCCTGGGACACAAAGAGAATACCTGATGTACAAGAAGAGGCAGGAATCCTGCCTCTCCTTCTCAAAGCCACCACCCCCTTTCTAATCTGGCTAAGAAGACAGACAAACCCACAGTGCCTGACCAGGCAGCCGGCCACTGCTGTCCTTGCATGTCCGTGAGCCTAGTTTTGGCCACCAAGGGGAACAACAGAACACTAGACCCAGAACACTGCTCAGAGCAGACACAGCACGGTAAACAGAGGTCTACAAAGACAGCACCAAAAGAGGAAAGAAAAGCTGAGAGACAGAGCCCACCTCGTTTTTTTTGGTTGGTTGGTTGTGGTTTCAAACGTTGATAGCACCTCAGGGAGACAAGATCAGGGACAGTCACATTGAAACACCATAGCACCATTTATTAGACTATTTCAATTCATAAAAATGCTTCCAAGTCCGGAAAACACACTTCAGTAACAAAAGGAAAGGGACCGGTTGAGGCACATTAGGGATATATCAGTTTTCTACCAGCTTGGCCTTGCTTTGTCATCTGAGGCAGTCAAGTCTCCTCACTCTGTGACATTGGGTTTTCAGCTACTGTCAACCACGCTCACACATCCACTGCCATTAGCTACGGAGCCACAGAGCTCTGCTACATCTGTCCTTGCCACTCAGCTCTAACAACCCCTAGCTCTGCAAACTACTGTTTCCTTAAGCAGCAGGTGGGAGGACCAGAGGAGGCAGAATCCCTTCCCATGGACCAAGGCCACCACAGCAAAAAGGCAAAGCAGCACCCTGGAGGACTGGGGTGGGATGCTCAATCCCCACTAAAAACTAGTCTTCAAACGGAACCCTCCCCATCCACATGACCCCCTCAGTGGAGCTACCGACAGGTGGTTTCTCCAGCTAGCACCAGTTATTGTGTGAGACCCTGCTGCAAAATGACTTATATTCTAAAAGAAAATCTCTCGGGTCAGAACTTCGAACATCCTCTTGCACACAGCAGGCAGGGAGAACAAAAACAAAGGAGAACAAGACAAAGCTGGGGAGGGGCAGCAAACGCTTGCACTGCGTGTGGACTGTAGAGATGGACGGGCGGGCACACTGGGAGCAGACTCCGAAGCCATCATCTCCCTGGCTGTAATGATACTCTTAAATCTCGCTCATGCCGTCAGGCTCTTGAGTTGCAATGGCTTTATTTTTTTTTTTCTTCTCATGATAAAAATGTTTTGTCAATCATCTTCAGGACTTAAAAAAATGATAGTGCCAGTAAAAATAAAAATTTTGATTTTTCTCTTTAAGAAGCCTTCAGCAGCAAGGGGCGGGGGATAGAGAACTGTGCATAGTTACGTCTTAAATACACGTCTAAAGCATGCTCATTTCAATGACAGATTTGAGGTAGGTTATACATGTAGTGTGTGAAAATCAGCACGGGCTCGCGCGCAGCCACAGCACTGAGCCCTGAAACAGTGCTAGCTTGGACCTGAGAGGCCAATGTGAAAGGCCTCTTGCCTCACCTCATGGCAGCCTGTTTCCTGGCCTAGAGCTTATGAACAAAGGCCGTACAGGCTTGGGGGATGGACGTCACATGCTTTTTAGCTTGTACTGGTTTCTCCATTCAACTAATGGCCTTGCTACCAAAGGGTGAGGAGGGTTGAGCATACTGAACACGCGTCAGAAAGATCCACACACTGCCAGCAACAGAGTCACCTGGGCCACGCTCAGGACCTTGCAAGCCAACAGCCAACCTGGGGCTTCCATGGGCCGTGTATACGGTCACATTCTCCAAATGCTTTGTAAAATATCATATTTAAGATTATTTAAAATGAAGTTTTTCAAGGCACCCCCGCATCTACCTAAGCACGGAGTCAGATGAGACCTGCGTAAAAGTACTGATGCGATTAAGCAAAATAGCATTTAAAGGACCCAACTCTCCCTCAAAACTAGAAAATTAGCATGCGTCTTAAAGACTCTGACTCTTGAGCTTGTCAAACAGAGGGTCAGAGGCTTTCCTATAAATCTGAATTCTGAATAATTCTAAGTCCTGATAAGCTCTTGGGTATTTATTTCAAAAGCAATAATAATTTCATTTTTTTTGTCCTGTAAAATAATTGCAACTTTACAGAATATGGTAAAGGTGGATTGACAAAGCACATTAAATATTCAGCTACTATTTACAGTTTCTCCCACAATTACATGTTAAAATGTACTTTTTATTCTTTTCAAGTTGCTGTTTAAATCTAGGCAAAAGTGCTTAAAAAAATCTTTCACTATTTACAGTTAAAACCAGACCACAAAAAATGCTCAGGACACCTTTTAGCCACTCTCTGCCAGCGCTTCCGAAGGGCTCTCATCAACACCTGGCCGCTCGGCTCTCAGCTCTGGCACAAGGCACCACAAAGCTTGGGGACTCGGACCTGCCTTCAGCATTGTCATGGGATCACTGCGTTCAGTTTATGAAGACCAAACCTGGCTGGAACCATGTGATAACTACTGTCTCAGGGCTCAGCTGCCACTGTGTGTGCCCTGATGAAGCCCCCCCACTCACCACACACGTCCGCACACACAAGCAGCCTGACAACATGGCTAACGGCATCTGAAAACAAACACTCCGTGAGGACTGACCTGCTGCAGACAACACCACCTCCACCTGTCAGGCCCAACCTCTCGATGTCACAGAAATTAAAGCACCAACGTTCTCATTTTCAAAGAGCTGAATGAATGCACCAGGATTTTAGAATGGGCATGTTACAGGGGAGGTGGAGAAGGGAGAGGGAGGAGAGAAAAGATCCAATGGAGAACTGGCCCCCTCGAAGGAGGAAAAGTGTAGCAACCTGTTGAAAAACGCCTGACCCTTGCACTTTAAATGAAGTGTAGACCATGCCCTATGAGGGCTGGGAGGACTGCACCATTGTCCCGTGTGAAGATCCAGGAATAAGGACGGTGCGTGACCTGCCATCACACTGGCTTGCTGAGCTCTGACAGGATGCCACCTGCCCTGAGAGTCAGAAAAGTCCCAGCACAGTACTACAGCACCAGGCTCCAGCACCACACAGCACCGCAGAGCACCACACGGCACCGTAGAGCGCCACACAGCACCGCAGAGCGTCACACAGCACACTGGCTCTTCACAGCTTGGGTTCAACTTCTTGTTTCTAAAGATACAGTAGCCCTTTTTCAGTATCGACAAACTTTGGGGCGATTGAAAATTGCCACTAAGCTTCCTTCCGCCCAGTACTCACCGGCTTTATCAACGGGACGAGAGAGCCTCTCGACTCCTGCTCCAGCTTGAGGTGCTGCCTAGCGAACCAGGACATCATATGACTTGATAAATAACGGACAGAGAGGATTCAGTGTGGAGACTAGCAAGCTTGAAGCCGTCTACTTCCAACCTGGTTTCTGGGGACATCTAACACCAGCATCTCCAGGCCTGGCCCCCAGATATCTGCAGCTTCCCCCATTCCACAGAGGAGAATGGGGTGGTCCCAAAGGCTCCCTAGCCCGTGGGAAGGAGGGATAGACCAGGGCTACATGCTAACCTTGGCTGGTGGGGGCAGATGGCTGGGAGAACCTGGAGCTCCCAGGAGGCTGGGCTCGCCAGGCAGGAAGTTCTGCTGGCCTTTCCTGCCCACCTGTAACCCATTACTATTGTCACTTTTAAAAAATCCAATAAATACATATTTTAAATGGAATTTAAAACTACGCTCCTTTGTGAAAGGACACTATAAACTTTCTTTCCATTATTGTGATATACAAGGATAAAGTTTTAAAAACAAAAGGAAAATAAAAGCCCCTCAAAACAAGGGGAAAAATTAAAACAACGCAGAGATATAAATATTAAGATCAAAAAAAAAAAAAAAAAAATCACCCGACAGCCGTAGTTTCTTCAAAGTGCTGGGGAAGTCGAGGAAGTAGAGGAGGGAGGGCGGGTCAGTTCTGAGGTTTGGACCATAAATACATATATATGATAAGCATATCCATATATGTAGATATAGAGAGACTTCTGCACCCCCAACCCGCCCCCGGGCATGAGGGCAAAAGCACCACAGAGCAGCTCGGGCCGGGCCCGACGCTGAGGTTCGCTGGCTCCTGGCACCTAGATCCAGCGGCTGTAGGGGCCAGTGACCTTTGTGTAGGCGTAAGAGGACACGGTGACCGCCGAGTCTGTGGGCACGGCCAGCGCCTGCCGGGTAGGGATAGCCCCCTTCTTTTCTTTGTGCTGGGGCTCAGCCACCATAGCACCCCCCCATTTTCTCTTCTTCCCGTAGAGCTTAGCCTCCTGCTGGCCCAGACCCAGGCGTGCAGCCTCCTCTTGCCGCTGCCTCGCCCGTTCCGCCAGCTGCTTCATCTTGGCCTCCCAAAGCGCCAGCCCGTGGTTGGGCTGGTTGAGGTTCTTGTGCTGGTAGAAGACCAGCGAGATGCGGGTAGGGTGGCAGCGGTTGGGTTTTTTGAGTGGTGTGGTGGCATGTAGCTCTCGCCGGGCACACTCGATGAGGATGGAGCAATGGGCAGGGGCCACAGCCACACCGCCTATGTTCTCATCCAGGAAGTTGTGTTCACTGTCTGACCACAGCTCTTCCTCGTCCTCTTCCACTGCAGGTCCATTCTTCTCTTCCTTCACCACCCCCTTGCTGGGGGGCTCCTCAGCTGGGCCCTCTTCCAGACTGAAGGGATCCCATAGCTTCTCCTCTGATTTCAGGGCCCCAAATAGCTTCTCGTTGGAGCTCAAGGGCATGCCAAAGGCCTGCCAGGCTTTGTCCAGCTGGTTAGCCCCTGGTGTGGGAATTCTGCCCTCCTCCACTTTCACAGGATTCCACAACTTGTCTTGGAACCCAGGACCACCCTTCAGAGAGGAGTTGAAATCCCCTGTTCCCATCCCCCATGGCTTCTCAGTCAGGCTGGGACCAGTCAAGGCCGAGGTGCCGTTCCCAAACTTGCAGGGACTCCATGGCTTGCCTCGAAGCCGTCCTCCAGGATGGGGGGCCGACTGCTGACCTTCACCAGTGAACAGCCCCCACTGGCTATCTGGGAAGTGTGAAGGGGTGAGACAGCTGGCCCCAAAAGAATTGAGCTTGTCGGGAACAACCGTGGGGCTTTCCCCCGAAGGAAACACTCCCCAGTTGCCACCTACACTGTTAGTCCTCTTTGGGGACATGCTTGGGCCTCCTGAGTACTGTCCCCATAGATGACTGGGTCCCCCATTCTGAGATGCTTCAGGCAAGGGTGTTCTACTCATCTTACCAGAGTCTCTGGGTACGGACTCAGCCTGGGTCAGAGGGTCTACTGGCTCTTGCTTGATGGATCTGTTGTAGCAACTGGAGCTCTGAGCAAAGGGAGAGTGATCCCTGGATGCTGGGTGCAGCTGGGGGACCTTGGGTAGCAGATATTCCTTGGGGCCTGGGTAAGCAGGCTGCTGGTGGTGAGGGATGGGGTGGTGGTTGTCTGTGGAAACAGCCTGGCCTGGCAGCTCGGCAAACTCAGCACCACCGTAGGCCGGGTTCAGGCTGTTGTGTAGAGCATGGAGGTCTGGCTTCTTCTCAAAACTGCCTCCACTGCCCCCATGTCCCCAGGCACTGGGACCCAGGAACTGGGAGGGGAAGACAGGGTTACTAGATGGAAAGCCATAGTAGCCGAAGGAGGGAAGTGTGTACTTGGAGTGGAAGCCATTGACGGAGGCTAGGCCAGGCTGTGCATAGCGCGAGTGATAAGAATACACACTGCTCATGCTGTAGGGGTCGGAGGGCCGGCAGCTGCCCAGCACCGAGTAGCTCTCCACCACCGCGTTCCCGCTGTACTTGAAGGAGCTAAAGTGGTTCTGAGGCTCCACCTTGAGGGAGGGCTTCAGGCTTTGCTGGGACAATCCACTCTTCAGTGACAGGCCTGGGGAAGGCAGAAGGCAAAGTGGAAGGTGAGGTAGACACCACAGCCTAGCAAGGTCTGGGTGCAGAGGACAGGAGATGGAACCTCCTTCCCTGCTTGAGAAGTGTTCTCTCTCTGGAGAGGCAGGATTGGATGAAGTGTTGAGGAGAGTTCAAAGCTGGCCTGGACTTACTCCTGGGTTCCCCTTAAGACTCCCAAGGTGGAGAAAGACAGCTTGTGCGGAGCCTGTGTCCTCTCCGCCATCACTCTACTCTCTGACTCCAGGAAACAGCTCAGTTTCAGCTGAAGCTCATTTCCCCCAAGCGTGGGTGTGGGTCTGCAGCAGAGGCTGCTGGGAGGGAGGAATGGGGGCTCAGATGCTCGCCTGCTTCCCACCCATGGGCCTACAACAACTGCCTCTGCCCCAGAGCCCCAGACACAGTAAGGGCGAGCTGGAGCAGCCACACGCTCTGTCCAGATGCTTTATACCCAGGCACTTTACAGAGCGTCTTTCTGAAGGACAGAGTGAGCCACGTCAGGACCTTCCTCCTAAGTGGCCAGTGTGACATGAGGCAGGGGTAAGGCCCCTTCAGGTGGTACCCCCGGCTTACCTGGGTCAGCGGTGACACCAGCCAGCTCCAGGGCCTCCTGCTTGATCTTCTCTGGCGTGCTCAGCTTCTCCTTCTGCAGCTTCTTCTTCTCGGCCGCCGCCTTCCGGGCTTCCAGCTGCCGTTGGCGGCAGGACTTGGCAGGCTCAGGCAGCCGCCGGACCTCTCTAGGGAATGCTGTGAGCACCTGGATGGCCCCACTGCTGACCTTTGCGTTCTGGTTCTCCTCACTGCCAAACTCATCCGTGCTGGCCATCTTGTACAGGGGTAGCACATGCAGCTGCTCATCCTCGGGGATCTGGCCCACGCAGCGATTGTCTTCCTTGGTCAGGGTACAGACCTGCCCCACACAGGGAGAAAAGATATGGGACTGGGGTCCATGCTTGGAGAGAGAGGTCTGAGCTCCTGAACTGTCACCTCCACACGGCCCTACTGTCAGCCATCTATCATGTTCCATCACACTGCCCTGGCCACTAAGGTTCTAGACACTAACAACACAGAGCCTGGGAGGCAGCTCTGCCTGAAGCACCATTGTCACCACTGCACCTTGTCAGCAGGCTGATACCTTCCCCCCGAATCCTGACCCCTCAGCTCTGCTGCTTCTAAGGTAACCTTTATTTTTATTAAAAATGACCTCAGAGGGGGCTGGAGAGATGGCTCAGCGGTTAAGAGCACCTACTGTTCTTCCAGAGGTCTGTTTCAATTCTCAGCAACCACGCGGTGGCTCACAACCAACTGTCATGGGATCAATGCCCTCTCCTGGTGTGTCTGAACAGTGTACCCATATACATAAAATAAATAAATAAACAAATAAATCTTAAAAAAAAAAAAAAGAAAAAACATGACCTCAGGGGAAAAAATAGTTGCAAACATTAGTTACATACGCACATATGGATATATGATACTTTTGGGTAACTAAATAGGATATTATGAACAGTTTTTTAAACAACATTTTTAAAACATAGTTAATGTTTCTTGTACCTTGAATCTTCTAATACAATATATTTTTTAAAAAAAAAAAATTTATATATATTTGAGTATACTGTTGCTATCTTCAGACACACCAGAAGAGGGCATCAGATCCCATTACAGAGAGTTGTGAGCCACCATGTGGTTGCTGGGAACTGAATGCAGGACCTGGGGAAGAGCAGTCAGTGCTCTTAACCACTGAGCCATCGTCTCTCCAGCCCCCACAATTTACTTCTCCTGCTTATGTTCAGCTGGCCCTTAGCCTTGTGCTTTCCCTTCCCTAACATCCCATGTGATAAACAGAGCAGAGGTCAACAACAACAATGGAGGTGGGGACCCGGCAGATGGACTATTACAGGAGTAGACGGCCTCCATCCCTCATCACCTAAGGACTTTACAATGTCAAAGATGGCAATGATGATCAGAAAGGAAACAGAACATAACTGGGACACCCTCAAGGGTGAAATTAAGAGGCAAGAGAGGGGCTGGAGAGATGGCTCTGCAGTTAAGAGCACAGGTTACTCTTTCAAAGGTCCTGAGTTTAACTCCCAGCCACCACATGGTGGCTCACAACCATCTATACTGAGAGCTGATGCCCTCTTCTGGCCTGCAGGCTCTATATGCAGAGAGAACACTCATATACATAAATAAATGTTAAAGAGAAGGGGGTGGCAAGAGAAAGAGGGGGAGATGTTCAACCCTTTTAGTGTGTAAGAGGCCCACCTCACTGAGCCAGGCAGACTGACAAGACCCTACGCTGCAGGAAACTGAACGAGCGCTGTGACTGTCACTGTGTCTATGTGGGGAGCAGGGGTGGCACTCCAGAAGAAACCAGTTCTGCACTGAGCTGCAGGGATTCCTCATGGCATATGGATGGGAAGTGTGTGACTCATCAACTGTCCATCTGTGGAGGAACCGGCTAAATAGCTGATATCAGAGCTACACATGAAGCACAAACAAATTTAAATGTGAAGCCATACCCACCGACACAGAAAGCCCAAGTTACCACCGGTTAAGAAAACACACCTCAGGGCAGCAGGTAGACCCCCATGAGGGTAGAGGTGGCCATGGTCATATACACAGCTGTAGAAGGGATGGCCACCAAATGCTGACTGTGGTTATCTCTAGAGATTTCAGAAAAGGGTTCTTTAAAGTTTTTTTTTTTTTAATTATATGCACGTGTTTGTGTCCATGTGCATGTACGCTGTATGCATCACAAAGGCTAGAAGAGGGCACCAGATTCCCTAACGCTGGTGGTGGCGTTACCTGAAGTGCTGAGAAATAAACTGAGGGTCTCCTGAAGGGCAGCAAGTGCTCTTAACTGCTAAGCCATCTCTCCAATTCCCAACTCTAAGTTCCTATAAGCAGATGGCTCAGTGCATAAAGCTATTCTGTGCAAACTGGGGGGCCCGAGTTAGAGTCCAGGACCCACATAAGTCAGGCACAAGTGAATCTCATCTTACTGGCCACCCAGCCTAACCTAATTGCCCAGCTCCGGGTACCAATGAGAGACTCTGTCTCAAAACTAACACTAAAACCTTTCAGGGTAGATAGCTTCATAAGAACACCAGAGATTGACCTTTGGCTTCCTGACACACTTGCATGCATGTGCATGCACAGCTGCCCACATGTGCAGACCAACTTGTGTACACACATGTAGAGACATTAAGATATGAAAAGCTTTAGAGAGTTTTGCTGCTGACGGTTAATCTCTAACAGAGAGTGCAGGAACGTGGAGGTCAGATGACCTCTTGCTCCTTCCTGCTCCTTCCTGACCCCCAGTGTCCCCACCTCTTGCTCTCTCTATCCGTGAGGGCCGGCCCTTTCTAGCATAGTCTGGACCCCCAGCCTTCTCCTACAGTCTCCCCAGTCCCTGCAGTCCTGCCTGTACTGGACCCAGCTGAAAAGCAAGCACGGCGGCTACAGCAGCACCGGTTCCCTTGAGGGTGTCTCCACCTCAGTCAGCCCCGAGGCCCCATCTTCTCAAGCACGCGCATGCCTCTGAGGATCCACTCCTTCTCCTTCTCCAAACCGCCCTGCCTGCTCCTTACACAACCCATGCAGCCCAGCAGGCGTTTCTAGGAAGACTTCCAGTTTTCATCCCCAAACCTCATCTTAGTTGTTCTTCTACTGTTCAGTAAATTCACACATTGGCTCTGGTTCCTCTTACGCCTCCTATGTCACTAGTCCTCCTATTGCTGTGAGGGTTTTCTCAGAGGAGGAGAAGGAGCAGGCCATGTAGCCAACACTACCCAGGGCTCCAAGAGTCCACTCCACTTCCCTCCTCATAAGGAGCAAACCCCATTAGGTGGCTCCTCCCGCTGGCCCCAGGCTTCCTTACCACAGTGCACCCATTGTAGAGGTTATGTTGGTCCTTGTGGGCGTGGGCACAGAAGTCCATGCAGGCTGTGACCCCTGAAAAGGGTCTCCCTTCCTTCAGCCCCAGGCGGCAGTCGATCGCCACGTCCTCATTGGTCACCTGTGTGAACAAGAACAGGTGTTCAGAAGGCCTAAGTGACAACCTCCCAGGCTGCACCTGGGACCCAGATCACAGCTGTCTGATGAACCTGGGCCATGAGAGGAAGGTTTTCAGTTGAGAGGCCCTGGCTCTGACGGAAGAGCTCTCTCCCAGGTTAGCTCAAGCTTGCTTGCCTGGACAGACAGGAACTCAAGCTTCTGCAAAGGAAGCTGGGCCAGAGGCACTAGGGTGGGGGAAGATGGAGAGTCAGGGGTGGACTCTAAATCAGGAGTCTTATCAAAGCACACAATGGCTCCAGGAGACCTCTAGGTGGAGCTGTCTTTAAAAATGCAAAGGAAGCCACACCCCCACTTTCCAACATCAGGGAGCCTGAGTAAAAATTGCCAGTGGCCCTGGCTTCAGTACCTGGTTCTGATAGGCCTGGGGTGCAAGCTGCTTGTATAGGGGAGCAACTTCTGTGGCCAGGTCCTGAAAGCTATTCCGGAGCACTTCCTCCTGCAGAAAAGAACAATTAGGTACATTCAGAGCTGCCCTAGCTGGCAAACTTCCTGCCAGAAATGAGCCCACCAGAACCATTGCTGGGTATCACTGTGAAGGGAGGAAGC
The DNA here is from genome assembly GCA_030674055.1 of Rhabdomys pumilio. Taxonomy (NCBI): domain Eukaryota; kingdom Metazoa; phylum Chordata; class Mammalia; order Rodentia; family Muridae; genus Rhabdomys; species Rhabdomys pumilio. The sequence goes on from JANHMN010000008.1 coordinate 20,191,296, forward strand.
CAAGAATGTCCAGGGTTTCACAGTGTTCCTCTGTTGTCTCCATTTTAAAGATGGGTATACTGAGGCTTACCAGGACCAGCCACTGTTAAAAGGTGCAGTCATCCTGACATCTAGGCTACTCCGTCAGTCACACGTATAGCCCTGTCCAGCCCAGGACAAAAGAGCAGGGCCTTCTTGCTTTCAGAGCTGAGTACTGTGGGTCACAGGTGTGAAAGGTGGGTGGGGGATTTTCCAATAGGTGTGGATATTCACTCCCACGTTAGAGAAAGCAGAAACTGATGGACCTGTGCTGGAGATTCACATTTGGCCTGGCCCAGAGCCCATTGCCAGCCAGGTGTCAGACAGACCTAAAGACCTGGCTGCCCCAGCCTCCTGAAAAATCAAGGTAGTGACACACTAGGTCCTTTGGCGGATCCACGTGGTTCCTGCACTAGCCAGCAAAAATGTCTGCAGCATCCAGAAGTTCCATGTGATGACTGCTTACATCATGTAGCCGCAGCCCCTCTGCTGCCTCTCTGGCCTTACAGTGCTTGTGGGGACTTGGGGCCATGAACACAAACATGGAGCATTTATGAAGAAATGGCAGCAAGCACACAGCGTAGGGAGAAGCCAGGAGCACAGATCAGTCACTAGTCAGCACAACCAACATGATGGATGCCGTGTAGTCTGGCCACTGCTCTGCCGCTGTCTGGATGCTGCCACAAGCACAGCTCCAGGGCGAGGCTGGAGCCGGGAAAGCGAGGCAGGCCTGGACCTGGGGAGGGACTCTGCCTCCTTCACCAGGACTACTCATTGTTTTGAGCAAGCTCTCCTGTGTGAAGTGAGGTAACACTGCCTGAGTGGTCTGGGATAAGGAGACATGTGTGAGCCCAGCACAGGGCAAGTGCTCGGGACATGGCAATCTACAGCACCAGGGGCAGCTCTTGGAGAAACTAAGCCGTTGCCTTTTTATTCGTGGCAAGCCTTAGGCCCTGGGACTCTCCAACCCACTGAGGCAGCCACATTTGTTCAGAAGAAGGGGGTCTTAGCTTACCAAGAGCTATCAAGTTAGAGTGGTTTTAGTTTACAGGATTGTCTAAAAACTTTTGGGGAAAAGGTTCTGAATTTGGAAAAAAAATAAGATTTTTATATATGTGTGTGTATTTATGGCATGTATGTGCAGGTGCCTGCAGAAGCCAGAAGGTGTCAGTCCCCTAAGCTGGAGTTGCAGATGGCTGTGAGCCACAATGTGGGTCTTAGGACAAAAACTCAGGTCATTTGGAAGAGCTGTGCTCTTAACCATTGCTCTAGTCCCTGAAAAGAATTCATTTCATTCATGAAGAGCAAAGCCAGGACGATAGTTACGTGGGCAATGGAGCCCAGAAGAGGTGCCCAGTGGATGTCCCTGATCTTGGCATAGTAGGAAGCCCTTCCAGTACTAAGAGCCTCGAGCTCTGGAAGGCCCAGACTGGCATCAGGATGGCCAGGATGCTTGCACCCCAGCAGAGGGACTAGACCCCTGACCCCTACACCCCAGAAGTACAAGCAGGAGGGAGGGAACAGAGGTGAAAAGAACACTGCTCATTCTGGTTAAGAGTCTGAGCACCTACAGCTAGCAGCCCTCAGTTCTCACACTGCCTGCTAATGTAATACATCTTCTGTCCCTCTGTGCTGCGCCACGTCAATCCTACCTCTGCATAGATGGTAAAGATGTGAATGGGGAGGCATGGGGGGGAGGAGCCTGCTGTGTGCCCGGCATGCAGGCAGAGAGGCATGGAGGGGCCTGCCATATGCACAGCACTTTCCTCACCTCCTTCGGATTGTCTCCTGTGAGGCGGAACTTCCGTGGGGTCTTGCTCCGAGCATATTTGCAGCCGTTGAAGTACATACTCCAGGAACAGCCGAAGGAGAACGAGGCACCACAGGTGTTGGGGTCTTTGCCTTGGCAAGCACAGGTCCGGCTGCAATGTATAACACAGGCCAAGCATACAGATGTGGTCTCAGTTGATATGGCCCCTGCAGAGGACTGGTTTCCACTAGCCTCTGGCAACAAGGGCTCCTCCTTATACCCTACAACTCCATGTTTCCCAATACAGGTTATTCTCTGAACACTCAATGCTTAGTGAAACATGCCTGTTCAGGAGGATACATAATGTATGAGTCTGAAAGAAAAGTTTTTCAGGGGACAAGAAAGACACATGGTTGTTGAGGGCTGGGGGAAGGACTGTAGATGAAGGGTACAGGAGTTATGCATGCTTGCATGTACGTGCACATGTATGTGTGCACACGTGTGTGTGTGTGTGTGTGTGTGTGTGTGTGGGCATCAACTTCAGGAGTTATTCTCTTCTATTGGCCCTGGGGAATGAACTAACGTTGTTAGCCATGGTGGCAATTGCCTTTACCCACTGAGCCATCTCATGGACCGCTGTTCACAATCTCGAATGGGTGACATGATTATATCAAAACACTCTAAACTGCTGAGGGTGGTGGAGCATGACTTTAATCTCAGCACTCCAGAGGCAGAGGCAGGCTTCGAGCTCCCTGAGTTCAAGGCTATCCTGATTTACATAGCTAGTTCCAGGACAGCAAGACCTTGTCTCAAGGAGAATAAAACAAAATCCTCCAAACTATATACTGAAAGGGTAACTTTACTGAAACTAAATACATGGCAATGAAAGGGCAGGAAAATTCAATAAAGATAGGTTAAGCTGAGCCAGGGCCAGAACTCAGTGCTACCCAGCATCCCAGTGCCTGCTGCCCCAGTCCTGCGGCCCAGTCACCGCCTCCACCAGTCCAATACATACTCATCATTGAGGCCGCATCTCCGACTGGTAGGGTTCCCGTACTTCCGGAGGGTGTCAGTGAGCTCCTGGTAGAGGGTGTCTCCAAGGCTTCGAGGGATGCCCTCCCAGGCCAGGATCAGGATAACAATCACGGCGTTCTGACAGTGGTGGCCTGCCCGATGCCGTACCAGGCACAGCAGCTTCTCCTCCAGTGTGTGTCTTCGGATCACCTGCAGAGACGCGGGACTGAGCTACTGCCCTGCAGAGGGCCACGCAGCTCTGCATGGTGCATGCCCTCCCACTACCTCACAGACCTGCAGCTGTGAGTCTTTAGGACAGCGCCGTTAGCGAAGAAGAAACACAACATTTTAAAGCAGCAAAATAAAAAAATAATGACAACGAAGTCTAAGACGTTTGTGACCAACACAGACTTAAAAGAAGTGTGAACGAGAAGTGTAGTGTAGGATGTTATGATGTCCCAGGATGTCTGCAGAGACGGTGTTGCACAGCTGTGTGTTTTACCCTGGGGCAGAGAAAGTGCTGTGCATTTATGTTTACACTCGGGGAGTAACACTGGGAAACAGTCTGAGGGAAGAACCCAGGCTTCGGGCAGATGTCGTCACACCCGACACTCACACTCTGCAGCTCACACAGAACACAGTGGCTGGGTTGGCAATGCTAAGAAGGAAAGGGGGCCTGACAAAGTCAGGGCTCAGTGAGGATATCCGTTCATTGAAAGCTGGGGTGCCTAGCTCTCCTTAGCCACATAGGGCACCTCAACCCAGTGCAGCCAGCTTCTCCTGTTTATAAGGAGCCTGGAGATGAAGAGCTTTACTCGGTTGTCCTGTCCTTTCTTTGAGACAGGGGCTTTACTATGTAGTCCTAGCAAGTCTTACTATGTAGACTTGTTGGCCTTTAAAACACAGAGATCTGCCCGCCTTTGCCTCTGAGTGCTGGGATTAAATAAAGGTGTGCACCACTGTACTTGGCCAAAAACTAAGATTTGTTTCTTTATCTAAATACTTATGTGTTTGTATCTGCATGCTTCAGGAGGTTATGTGACCATGTAGTGCAGTGCCCCCAGAGGCCAGGAATGGCACCAAAGCCACTGTAGTAAAACTATACTTGTGTGCGCCATCTCACAGGCCCCTAAACTCCAGGTTTAAGGGCCCAAGTCCCACACTTTTTGTTTCTATGGTAAAGTATGCATAACAAACTCTGACAGTGTGCATTTTAGTGGCTTTAGGCTCATTCAGCATGAAGCTACCACTTCCTCTAGAGCACCTCCCTAATGCTGGGACCCTTTGGCACAGTTCCTCATGTTGTGGTGACTTCAGTCAGAACGTTTTGTTCGCTGCTACTTTATAACTGTATTTTTACTACTGTTATGGATATGTAGAGCCGGGCAGTGGTGGCGCACGCCTTTAATCCCAGCACTTGGGAGGCAGAGGCAGGTGGATTTCTAAGTTCGAGGGCAGCCTGGTCTACAGAGTGAGTTTCAGGACAGCCAGGGCTACACAGAGAAACCTTGTCTCAAAAAAACAAAACAAAACAAAACAAACAAACAAAAAAAAAACAAAAAAAAGAAAGAAAGAAAGAAAAAATATGTAGATATCCGATATGCAGGATAACTGATATGCGCCCCCAAAGGGGGGTCAACACAGGTTGAGAGCCGCTGGTCTAGAACTTCCACTCCCGATAAATGAATAAGCTGCAACTTCATTCATGGAATAGAACGCTCCAACTCTCCCCTTCTGATGCTCAACTCCTGAGATCATCCTTAGACTTTTTCTAATTAAAAATTTCTTTTTTAACATTTATTTAGTGTGCCTGTGCATGCCCCATGCAGGTCAAAGGATGACTTAGGAGCCAGTTTTGTCCTGTTACCTAGTAAGATCTAGGTATGGAACTCACATCACAAGGCCTGGGTACAAGTGCCTTCATCCTCTGGGCCATCTTGCCAACCACACATTTTGTATTTATTTTAGCTCGGCTGAGAACTGTATCTAGGGTCTTGTACACCCTAGGCGAGCCCTCTCTTACTGAGCTATATTCCCACCCCTCAGGACTGTCCTTTCAGCCTCTGTCACCTGACTCTGAAGTATGTTGTGGAATCATATACAATCTATAACTGACAACTGGCAGTGCTCTCAAGGTGTTCTGCTGGTTATGACATGTTTTGTGACTTACTGCAAATGTTACAGTATATTTTACATGCTAAATGACACATACCATGATGAAGAGGTCTTGGTCTAAGGGTCACAATGATGTCATCCCCCACTTTTCTGCCAACAATCAACTATCATTTTTGAAATGTGTCTTGGAATTCAGAAGCACACAAATAAGGTACTGGGTCAAATGCTGCTTCAAGACTCTCTGACCAGTTGCCTGGCTCCCGGCAGGTTGTAGGAGGCCCACTGTGGGCACAGACACATTTCTGCAAATGCTGATAGGACAGTGGTCTCATGTGAACCCTAGACCAGGGCTCTCCAGGCCTTACGGTTAAACTCTGCTTACTCTGACGTTGTTTTCCAGGTGGGTTCTCTGAAGAGGCAGCTCCTACCACATTAGACCTTTTACTGCAAGGGCCACCTCCCGTGGGGCGGACACAACATGCATCTTCACGCTTTTTAAAAAAGCGCCAGATTCCTTTGTTGTGAAAAGTCCTACAATAATGGCTAGGAAGTGCTGAGAAGAAGTATGTGACATTTTAAGTTCAGACATGTTATTTTCACTAAACGCAGAGATGCAGAGGAGTGATCCCACAGGAAGATGGCAAGCATGCAGACATCCAAGTCAGCTTCAGGAACATCCATGCAGCCTTCCTGCCTTGGCCCATGTGACCTTCCTCATCAGAAATGCTCCTTTTCCTTGGGCTACTTAATGTTTGTGGTCCTGTTCATGCCTGCGTTCCAGGGTAGCCAGCCTCAACAATCATCCAGCCACTGTCCCTTGGTCATCTCTTGGTTAAACCTTGAGGTCTCTGTGATCTCACCTCAGGGTGCCCAGGGCACTGAACATGGACCAGCTATCAAGAGTCAAGCTCACTCTAAGCCAGCCTTATAGCAGCAGCAGACACCCGTGATTTCAAGAGCTGGATGAGGGCTCAAAGGGCAAAGCTGAGGGAATTGGGGTCTGTCAGTGACTTCTCCCTGACTAGATGCTCAAGACCCCTGCCAAGAAGCAAGCCTCATCATAATACTACCCAGAGGCCTCATCTTGTCCCTCAGCTTGGCTCATGTAGGTCAGCCTTCAGTGTCTTCCCTGGCTTCCAGGTAGGGGACAGGATACTGGCCACTCAGACACATAGAAAAGAGGAGCCAAAGTCTTTGGGGTTAGGCCAGCCATACTCTAGCTCCTCCCCTTCCTGTATCTATAGCTTTTACACAGGAGTCGCACACAGTTCTTGACAGCACAGGATGCCTGCTGCTGGCATGTAAGTAGGACAAAGATGATCCACTGCCACAGGGTCATTGGCTCCAGGGCCCCACGATGGCGAATGTGTATTTCCTGCTCACCTGCCCTGCAACCTGTTCTGCGATGTGAGCCTAGGCATAAGGACACCCAGACATAGCTTAGCTGTGAAGACCCAGCACTCACCCACTTGGCAATGGGGCAGCCTCGAGAACTCTTCCCCTCCTTGCCCGTGTAGATGACCTTCTCGATCCGGATAGCTTTCCCCTTTTCTCCATACCTAGAGAGGAGACAGAAGCCACATCAGTGAATACCCAATGTTAGGAGGAGGGCCCCGGTGCTTCTGCCTGGGCTTCTGACTACAGAGAGGGGAAAGGGGGGAAACTGCAGCCGCTCTGTGCTCAGAGGCTTTGAAGGGCTTACATCCAAACATCCAGTCTTGATTCACATGCTCCTCCTCTACTCCTGTTCAACTTGCCTGTCTCTGTCCTCAGGCAGAGGGACAGTTAGGCAGAATAGTCCCTGAATACTTTAAGTCTTGAAGTTGCCTGAACCCACAGGCATTTGCACTCAGCCCTGCTGGCCAAGGACCCCTGAGTTACCCAGTAACTACTAGTAAATTCAATATACAAATGAACAAATGAGTGTGTGCTTGTGTGTGTGTGTGTGAAAGAGAGAGAGAGAGAGAGCTTATTGATCTCTTATAACCACCCCAGCTGACCTCTGACTGAAGGATGCTGGGGAGTGACTCTACCAAACACCAATGATGTTATACAGTGGACCAAGCTGCCCCCTAGTCCCCTGTACATGCAATGGTTATAGACACAACTATGACCATGAACATGTAACACACAACTACATAGGGCAAGGCTGGTTCAAATACAGCTTGGTGGGCAGATAACTACTCTCTACCTACATCACTGTGGCCAAGTTACTGATTCCATCTGGGCCTCAGTCTTCCCAGACGTAAACTGGACATAGGGATAGTCTTACCTCTCAGGCTTGATAGTGTACATGTATTACTTAAAGCATGCCAAGAATTAGGGAGGAATTCAGTAAATCTTTTTAACAACATAAAAGCCATCTTCTTTTAAATAAATTTTCAATATCTTCTGCAGACAAGGGTTACTTGCCATCTGGCTTGTATACTCTTCCAGTCTCTCTCTGTACTGACTGAGCTCCTGACAGGCTACGTGCATCTTCGCTCATTCTGGACTTTACTAAGAGTGTTTCCACCATCTCTCAGTATGGGGCGCAGACTTATTTGAAGAGTGCCCTGAAGGTCTTTAGAATGTAGGACCTTTAAAAGGCATTGATTGACTTAGCACATGCATTTTATCATCTAAGGAGACAGGTGACAAAAGCATTTTCCTTTAAACAATTAACGTGATATTCTTTAAAGGCTGGATTCACTCCATGTACGTCGTGTTTGTGTTTGTGTGCACACCTGAGTATATGGAAGCCAGAGAGCGCATCAGATCCTTGGAGCTGAAGTCACAGGCACTCTCGGGACTGATGGCTCATTCTCTGGATGCTGAGATCCAAACCCCAGTCCTTGTGCTTGCCCGGCAAGCACTCTGCTAAGCCATCTCTCAAGCTCCAAGCTCGTTTTAAAAGATTAAGTAAAAATATCCTTGTATTCTGTAGTGAATTCAGTTTGATCATGACATTTGAGTATGCCATTTAATAAGGCATAATGCTATCCCGATGTCTGCAGTTTAAAGACGCCCCATTCTCTGTCTCATCTGCTCTACTGTTATGAATCACTATACCCCAGAATCAACCCAACAAGGGCACTGGTCTTGGATGCAGCTCAGTGGTACAAAGGCAGGCATGATTAATCCCCTTGATCTATAATTTTTATATATACCTATGTATATCTTGCCTTTAACAAAGGTTCTTGTAGGAAAAAAAAAAAAACCAGTAGCCAAGGTACTTTTCCCCCTCTGTACTGATGGCTTTCTTTTTTAAGGGGAGGGGGGGGGCTTGAGAGGCAGTCCCATCATGAAGCCTAGGTTAGGCTGGTCCAGGAACTCAGTCTTCACGACCTTAGAGATTCCTAGGGTCTCAGATTACAGGCATGCCAGTATTTAGATGCCTTTTTCAAAAAAGCTTCCTTGTTGCATTTCCCTGGTTAAAAAGGAAACAGAGTTTCTTCTTCAAACACTGAACTAAACGGTCTATCTCGCTCAGCTCTTAGGGGAGGGCTAGAAGTGTTTCTGACCACATTAACAGGCAAGGGCTGCCAGCCCCTTACAGGAAGTGCTTGCAAACACCATTCAAAGCCTCTGTAACAGGACCTGACACGACAGCATAGCTTTTGTTTGGTGCCCACACAAGTCTCAGCTCAACAGAGTTTATCAGGACACAGCCCCCAAGGGCAGACCTGAGACCTAGAGGTCTATCTAGGGAGCACTGCTGGAGACCAGCGTAAGGCTGCTGTGGCACTCTCACCAAGAGGGACTATCATATTCCCTACAGGAGGGTGAGCTGAGGACACCAGTGCTGGCTTTCTCAGCTCCTTCCCCACGGTCCGGGCCTTGTGAAAAGCTCCTCAAAGGCTGCACTGGAGACTAAAAAGAAAAGGCCAAGTGGCCTGCCCAGCTAGATTCTTTTTTGTTCCTTTAAAACGAAAACTTTAAGACACTTGAGTGGTGTGTCGTGGTGTGTGTGTGTGCAGGTCAGAGAACAACCTGTCAGTCTCTCCTTTGACCATGATGGTTTCAGATTGCACTCAGGCTTGAGAGCAAGTGGCTTTACCCATGAGCCACCTCACTTTTCCTCTTGGAACCGAACTTGACAATCCATTGCCACGTTGGTCCCTTCTCCTTGCATGCCTCACTCCCTGGCTTGTCATGAAGAATGTACACCACCAGCCTCTGTCTGCAAAGACGGGCTGAAGCTGGCTTCAGGGAGGACAGCTAACAACTTGGCCTATGGTTCTTGAAGGTTGGCCCCAGGATTGTTAGAGGGTCTCAGTGGCTGGAAGCCAGGAAAGTAGGCAGGTTCTCAGGTCCCACCTAGACCCAGAATGGGGCCCAGTCCTGACTGTGCCTTCATAAGCCCTCGGCAGCTTTGGACTCCTGCTTAAATTTGAGAAGCATTAAGCCTGGACTTCACCAGGGTAAGTTCTAGCACACTACTGAGAACACCCCACCAAAGCTCATTCAACCCTTGAGCAGTGCAGGCTCTCTGCAGTGCCAGGCTGCAGAGGACCTTTTCTTTGATAGAACTCAAGGCTCTGGGTAGTGGGCCATCTTCAGATTAGAGCTTGACAACTGACTCCAATTATCTATTAACATCAGGACCTGGGTATCTGGGATGGTACGGTGCCCATAAACACACTGGGATATTTTAGAATTTATTTTTAACTCCACCAGCTCCTCCAGATTTGTGCCCTGCAAATAGCTAAAAGCCATCGGAATCCTTTGATGTCAGTGTATGGCGTCCCTGACTCTGGCCCACCTGACATGCAGTAGTGCGGTGAAGAAGAGAAGAGAGGTGCAGGCAACGTCCACTGGGACAAGGCACAAACAGCACCTCATAAGGAATCCATTGTCCATCTGCTTCCTTCCTTACTCCAGAATAATAAGACATCTGTAAGCTAGACTCAGAGAAGAGAGGGGCTGACATTTACACAAATGTCATCACAGGCTCTGTGTTTAAGAGATGAGCCTGGAAGAATTTGTCTTATGGGAAATCAAATTAGCACCGAGTCCATGGGGTCATGTCAGTGAGATTCAGGGGCAGCCTGAGAAGACAGACTCCCACGAGCAAAGGTAAGAGCAAAGGCAAGCCCTCACATTCCTCCTAGGGTGGGGTAAGCACACCAGGCTCTCAACTCACTGGCAGACAATACTAAGATGGAGTCATAACCTGCTCCATGACTTGGGGGTCCTTCCGGTGGACAAGCCATGTGCCGAGGAAAAAAACAAGCACCCCCAGCTCTCGGAGGAATTCCTCCCTTGAATCTGTGTCTGAAGACTCTATAGTTGGCTGTTGTTTTTACAGCAGGGAGAAAAAGAAGTACAGTCTTGACACTCACTCTCTCCAAATCCTCGCTTCAGAATGTAGTCTGCTAAAGTTAAAAGGCACTTAGAAAGCTGCCTGGAAATCTAATAAAATTATTAACACCCCTGTCCTCAGGAGTGAAACCAAATATAACTAAAACTATAATACACTCTCCCAGCTCAAACTTGAGCAAATGAAGCATGGTATCCCTTACCACAACCACTGGCCAAGCCTGGAGTGGGGCGTCAGACCCCAGACTTAGAGGCAGAAGCAGGAGGGCCAGGATGATTTCAGATATCAGTTAAGTCTGAGGTCTGCCAGGGTGAGAACTAGTCAATAAACTTAAAAAACAAAAACGAAAACAAAAAACAAAAAATAATGCCCCCCCCCAACAACAACAAAAAAACCCAACAGTAAAAGAAAGTCACTATCCAAATGTGTCCTGGAGCAGTCTGCAAACTGCAAGGAGGCCTAAGGACATAAAGACATACAGCTAAGTCTCTTGTCCTGGGCTCAGGCGGGGCCCTTTAAATCAGGACTGCATTTAGAGTGGGTCTTTGATCAGACACTTTTCTGGTGGTTACTTGGAATAGAAACGTTTCCAGATGGCATAGGAAATGAAGAATGATTACTGTAGCTCAATGACCACCATTTACCCAGCTTACAGCAGATCCAGGCTCTATCCTGTTCCCTGTGCACGGACAGGCTTGGCCCGGCTCCCCCGTCACACAAGACGAGGCTTCCATGTTTGTTGAACCTAAGCCACTAAGCCTTCCACAAAACAGTGTGTGTATATGCACAACAGACCTACACCGCCTTTGTTTTGGTTTTATTTAAAATTCTAAATGGTTAGTTTTGAAAATATCAGTGCGCACACACACGACAGACAGCCCCCATTTCCTGAGCACTTGTAACAAGCACTGCGGCTTTATGCCTGTCCAGTCTATGTGCACAGCACTCCTATCTAAATCCTTGTGCCAGCTCTGTTTTGTAGATAAGACAACAGTCACATAACTGCTCCAGGGGACTCAGCAGTAACTACAGGACCCGGATGGGACACTGGTAGCTACAGCATCCATAGTCTTACCCAGAGAGCTACACCACAATCCACAGACAGCAACTCAGGGCTAATATCAGCTGTGGTCCGTGCATAGACTTTAAAGGCTCTATGTGAGCCAGGCATGGTGGCACGTGCCTTTAATATCAGCACTCAGAAAGCAGATGCAGATAGATCTCTGCGTTTGAAGGCAGCCTGGTCTACACAGTGATTTCCAAGACACCCAAAACAAACAAACAAGGCCTCCATAAAAAGTCTTTATGTGAACAGGCTTAAAAGAAAAAAAAAAAAAGAATAAAAAAAGAATAAAAAAAGAATAAAAAAAGAAAGGAAGGAAGGAAGAGAGGAAGGAAGGAAGGAAAAGGAGCTGTTAAATAACCCATGGGGAAGCAGAGACAGGCAGATCTCTGAGCTCAAGGTCAGCCTAGGGTATAGAGTGAGCTCCAGGACTGAACAAACACAAATGAACCCCCCCATTCAGTACTGAATTGGTAAACTCTTGATACCTTGACCCCCAACCCCCACCAAAAAGAGCTATAACTCAACTCAGTCTTTTCCTCTAAAGTGACCTAAAAATAAGGAACCACTTTTGTAGCAGCATGTACCCTGACCCCCAAATACCCAGAATCTTTCAGGAATTCTTGAATAAATGTGCAATAACATCTTATATGGGAAATCAGGACAGACTCCACTTACAAAGTAATTTGGGTGAGGGGTGAGAGAACAAGGGAGCATATGTTAAGAACACTGTAGAAAAGCTATACAAGAAAATCAGGCTATGGGAACTAACTCCTTAAGACATACCACCACACAGCAGGGTTTCTTTAATAAAGTCTTTCCAGGAACAAGAGAAGGGGTGGGGGCCAACAGAAGGCAGACCTACAGACAGAATGTAACCAGGACAGGAAGAAAGATTCTCACACGGAACCTGCCACCATCCACATGTGGGACTATCACGCCCCTCTAGACACACCCCATGCTCCCTGGATGTCAGCATCACTCACCGTTCCTCCATGAGTTCCCGGATAGAGGCTACTGTGGGGCCAGATCCCAGGTGAGTGTAATATGGGCCTTCATCTTTCTCCACTATTTGTTCTGCAGAAATACCAAGAGCAAGAATTATTTGGAGACAATTAGGCAACTCTAATTCAGAAAGGCAAACCACTAATAGGAAGTTAATAAGTATGTTACAAATAGCTTATAAACATGTAAAAACTGTATTCCATCCCTATTAGGAAATGCACAATAAAATTAAATTCAAATGGGAACATTCAAGAATCTGATAAAATCAAGTATTGGCAAGGCTGTTGTCTAACCATTTGGACTTGAACTCACTGTCAGCCAGCAAAGCTAAGAGTCCGCAAGCTACCCCAGGAATACCCAAGAAGGAATCAACTCCATAGTTCACAGCAGCAGCCTCTCCAAACACAACTATCTACCAACAGACAAGAGATAAGTTAAATGTGGTACATCCAAACCCACTTATGGTCGTTTGGCCATAAGGAGTGAATTCTTTGTTGCACTGTTGCGGGTTTGATACAAGACCTTAAGCATACTGTACAAAAACTCTTCTTCTGAGGTATTATTCCCAGTCCCCTTAAAAAAAATTTTTTAAAACAGTGCATTGCTAAATTACACTGGCTTAATTTGCATTTGAAATCTTCTGCTTCAGGCTCCTGAGTAGGTAGATTGCAGGCCTGTGCACCAGGCCCAGCAGGGATGAAGTTCTGAGACTGAGATCACATAGACAAACTTTAGTCCAATACATTAGGCACAGCAAGTACAGTGATGTATGCCTGTAATCCCAGTAACTGGGGGATCAGGAATTCAAGGCCAACCTCGAACACATAGCAAATTCAAGTCTATTTCAGGCTACAAGAGACCCTGTCTCAAAAAGCAAAATTACACATATATTAAGAATTCAGTTACATGAATTTCTAGAAGAGATAGATTCATAAAGACAGGAAGTGAACTAGAAGTTACCAAGGGCTTGGAAGAGTGAGAAATGGGGTCGTTACAGTTTCTCAGGCACAGGGGGGTTGTTTAAGGTGACAAACTTTTGGAAACAGACGGTGGTGAGGGCAGAATAATATAGCTCGTGTAGTCAACAACCCTAACAGCATGCATATTTATACATGAGTAATGGCAACTTTGTGTTAAATATATTTTACCACGACTAAAAGAAAAATAAAAAAATGGGGCTGGTGATTTGGTTCCGTGGGTAAAGGTGCTTTTCCTGCAACCCTAGAGACTGAGTTCATCCCGGAGACCCACAGAGTGGAAAGAATCAACTGCAAGTTCTGGCCCCTGCAACCACACATTCCTCATCATAAAACATATCATTTAAAAATAAATAGAAACAAAGTATTGTACATGCTGACATTCGTGAGGCCTGAAAACACTAAGTGAAAAGAGTCAGAAAGGCCTCACAGTGTATGATTCCATTCATGCAAATCTCCCCGAGCAGATGAATTCGTAGCAAGGGAAGACTGGTGGCTAGCCCCATAGAGTTTTATTTGGGGGCAGTGGAAGCATCGCAGAACTAGACGAGAGCTGGTTGTGTGGTGCTCGAGCACTCACCGCTCACTTTAAAACGGCTAATATCATCTTTATCTGCTGAAGAAGATGACCTATTGACTTGTGTACCCTTTTAAATGAACTTAAATGTATTTTTCAAAGTGAAAGAATCAGATTCCAATAGCTGTAATCACTTTGGCCAAGTGTTTCAAATGGATCCTGCAAGGCTGACAGACTGTCAGACTGTAACTGTGAGCCACACATACTTAGGTTGGTTAAGTTTGGTTGCTGTCAAGGGAGACAACTATGATAAACAGAAGAAGGAAACTGATGGAAGCCCACTGAAAAGGGTTTAGAAGTCTAGTGAGTGGTGTGCCAACATTAATCTTTCAGTTTTAAATGTATGTAATTATATAAGACAATTAACATGAGAGCATGTTAAAATGCACACGATTAATAATTATTAATGATTAATTACAAAAAACAAAGTTTGCTGTTGTCTTTTAAACAAGGAAAACCAGTGAGATAGCTCAATGGGTAAGGACACTTGCCACCAAACCTGATGAGCTGAGTTTGATCTCTGGAATCCATTCAAGAGAAAGAGGAAGGAATCAGCTCCTACAAATTGCCCTCCGACCTCCAAATACACACACACACATTTACAGTAAAACATGTGGCAAGCCATCGTTTGTTATCTGATTCCATAAGAAATTCTGGTCACACACATAAAAACACATATGAAAGTATTTTCATAGTATTATTAGCAATAGTTAAAACTGGAGGCAACATGCAAGGTTAGAAAAACTGTGCCCAATAGTATAAGCTGAAGTCTAAACCCCAGTGTGATGGCACCAAGAGGTGAGGTTTCCAAGAAGTAATTAGGCCACCGAAGTGAGCCTGGGGGCTGGAGTGGTGGCTCAGCAGTTAAGATCTCTTATATAGAGGGGCAGCATTCAGTTGTTAACACCCATCCATACTGAGCAGAACTGCTGCCTACAACCCACGGGATGTCTTCACGCATGTATGTTCTTGTGTTCTCATTCTCTCTCGATCCCTCCCTCCTCTCAATCTGCACAATATTTAGAAAAGACACAGGATCCGGGAAGAGGCTCAGTGGATAAAGCGTTTGCAGTGCAAACATGAGTCACGAGCTCAGATCCCCAGCAAGCATGAAAAAGTTGGGCATGGCAACCTATAAACACAACCTAAGGAGGTGGGACAGTGTGTGTGTGTGTGTGTGTGTGTGTGTGTGTGTGTGTGTGTGTAGAAAAATAGGTGGATCCTTTGAGCTCATTAACCAGCCTAGCCTAGCTAAACGATGAGCTCCAGGTTCATGGAAAGACCTTGTCTTAAAGAAATAAGGTAGAGACGACCAAGAAGTTATCAGATGTGGACGTCAGGTTCCCCCACACAAGCAAGCACCTACACACCAAAGAGACACAGGAGTCTTAGTTCTTCTCCTGGCCCATGCTATGGACCAAGTGAGGACACATCGGGGAAGAGTCTGCATCCCAGCTAGAAAAGGAGTCCTCAACAGTTACAGGATCTTTGAACATATCCACCGTAGAATTTTCAGCTGCTGAACTGTGAGAATGCTTGTTTAAGCTGTCTAGTGTGTGGTTATTTATAACAGCACACACTGACCCACCCATACTCATAATCCAGCAACGGTGGAAGCGATAAATAAAATGTAGTGCTCACAGCTGGGATGCATCCAGAATGAGCACCAACTGACACAATACTACAGCCTACCACCACAAGACCACAGTGAGGGACAGTGAGGGACTGAAGCCCAGGACTGAACCCGCAAAGCTAGGCTCCACTTAAACATTCAAAGACAAGCTTGATGAAGCCACTGCTTAGAAATCCATACAGAGGTGCAAAATGACACAGGACACTCTGACAATGAATCCTGACCTTCAGAGAATGCCATTCTCAAAAGGAAAGCAAGGATGGCATTGTTACGAAAGTCAAGACAATGGCTTCCGGAGGTTCAGGGACAAAAAAAAAAAAAAAAAAAAAAAAAAAAAAAAAAAAAAAAAAAAAAA
>JANHMN010000008.1:20207114-20287194 GCA_030674055.1 Rhabdomys pumilio
AAAAAAAAAAAAAAAAAAAAAAAAAAAAAAAAAAAAAAAAAAAAAAAGGAAAGGAGGGGACAGAGAAGCCTAGGGACCAGGTGTGGCCTGTATCTTGAAGTCTATGGTGGTGATGCAGGCATTCATTTTATAGTTGTCATGGAACGGTAAGTGAAGGCTTTGCAAGCTGTCCTGTGAGTCAAAAACTCCCAATTTCATAATGAAAGGGAGAGGCGGAGGGAGGGAGGGAGAGAAAGAGAGGGAGAGAGAGGGAGAGAGAGAGAGAAAGAGAGAGAGAAAGAGAGAGAGAGAGAGAGAGAGAGAGAGAGAGAGAGAGAGGTATAATGTCTTAAAATTCTGCGGTGCGTTGGGCTGGAGAGATGGCCCAGAGGTTAAGAGCACTGACTGTTCTTCCAGAGGTCTACATCTACTGATGTCTCACAACCAACTGTAATGGGATCAATGCCCTCTCCTGGTGTATCTGAAAACAGCGACAGTATACGCATATACATAAATGTATAAATAAATAAATGTATCTTTAAAAAATTTTTTAGAGCCTGGAGAGGCGTCTCAGCATTTAAAAGCACTTGCTGCTTTTACTCATGACCTGTATCTCCAGTTCCAGCATCCACACGGTAGCTCATAGCCACCTGTATCTCCAGTTTCCAGCATCCACATGGTAGCTCATAACCACCTGTATCTCCAGTTCCAGGGTATCTCATGTTCTCTTCTAGCCTCCACAGGTACCAAACATGCATGTGGTGCATAGACATACAGGGAGGCAAACACTCATGCATGTAAATATAAAAAAAATTTAAAAGTTAAGCCCATACTCTTTCTGTATAGAAGATTACGCTCTGTTTTATGGCAGATACGAGACACGATACACGGTTACTCCTTTTTAAAAAGCACATGCTCCTGCCGGTCAGACAACTGACCCACGCAATCTCCCCTCGTGGCATTTCACACCAGGAAGGGATGAAATTTTCAATGCTTGACTTTGGAACAACCAGGTAGAATTATTTGATTCATAGTTAGAAATTTAAAGCCACCCTCCCTCAACTCCCCCTATAAAATTAGAGTTGAAGACAGCTCAGCGTTTAAGAGTACTTGCTGCTCTCCCAGAGGACCAGCACCCTTGTCAGGCAGTTTACTCCTGCCTGTAACTCCAGCTCCTCTGAGGGCACCTCCCCACTCACATGAACACACACACACACCCTACAAATAAACTTAAATTACACAAGTGCCTGAAAAAACAAAGATTATTCAAGTAATCACGGAGGAGGGAATATCTCAAAACATGACATAAAATCCAGTAGACCCTGATAAATTTAAGCACAGGGAACTTTACAGAAATAAATCACAATCAAAAGTCAAGCTGAAGACAAACATCACACAGGGAGAAATATCTAGAACACACTTAGTTATCAAGCCTACTGCAGCTCAGCAAGGGCAGTGACCAAAGAGAAAAAAAAGGAGTGATTCTCTAAAGCCGTTCCTCTCCTTCTCCATGGGTCACGCTTTGTCAGAGCCTCTGCTAAGACAGTCTACTGGCCAAAGCACAGGAAACAAGCAGGGCAGAGAACAACGCAGCACACACTAAAAGAACATGTGCCCGCTGGTCTGACCCAGCAAGTTTAGAATTTTAAAGAATTTATGTTTAGGAATTTGGTTATATTTGCATGTAAGCATAAGCCAGGTGTGACTGCATGCGTTTATAATCTCGGAACTCAAGAGGATGAGAAATATGTTTTGTGAGTTTGGGGCCAGCTTGGGCTACATAGCAAGTTCTAAGCCATCCTGGGCAACACAGAGTTGTCTCAACAGAAGGTCAGGGGTTAGGGTGGGAAAATAGATGGGAATGGGGGGATGGGACACAAATGTTCCTGGTACTGTTCGCAATGGGAAATTATCAGAGGTAGCCTACAGTCCCAACATGACATTACTGTACTCTATGATGGAATGTTAATTATCTGGAATTAGATTTATGTACAGAAAATAACTTCCAGGCATTTTGGGGGAGGGGGCATATTTCCAATGTTATACATAACACACACATCTATACATACATAAACATAAAGGTATACATGGGTCACTACCAATGCTAGTAACATAGTTATAGCAAGCTTAAGCTGAGTTCAGTCTTGTCCCCATTCTTGTTTTAAAGAGCTGTTAGCTATGCTTGTGTACAGCTTAGCAGATGCTCCTGACTGCTCTCTGGCCTAGATCAGGACAACAGTTGTCTGTCCTCAAACCATGTCTCCCATATACTAAGGCATCCTTTCCATAGCACCAGTCACATTCCCTAAACAGAAGTCTTCTCCTGGTTCTTTCCTGCTGAGGACTCTGCACAGAGGATAGAACATGATTTCAACACGCTGTCACAATGCCACCATACCACATCATCTCAGCACAACCCCTACTCCATCTTACACCACCACAGCCTCCTGCCCAACAGCTGCACAAGTCCTTGAGTGCATACATGGGAGTGTACTCACTCACCTGAATGTGCATATGTGGAAGCCAAGTATCAATACTGGTGTCTTATGTGCATGCTCACACACATGCAGACATATGTATGTGTGTGCAAGGGCCTGGGGTGGACAACAGCATCTTTCTGGATTACCTCTATCTTACTGAGGCAAAGTCTTGAATCTGAACCCAGACTTGGCCAATCTAGCCTTGCTCCAGGATCCCTGGTTACCCTGGTTACTCTTTGGAGCATTAGAATTACAGGTAGACAGCCATGCTCACCTGGCATATGTGTGGGTTCTGGGCATCCAAACTCCAGTCCTTGTGTATGAGACTACTTTACTCACTGAGCCACACCCTAGCCATTCCCCACCCACTTTTTTTTGTTTGTTTGTTTGGTTTGATTTTTTGAGACAGCATTTCTCTGTGTAGCCCTAGCTACCCTGTAACTTTAGACCAGGCTGGGCTAGAATTCAGATCTGCCTGCTTTTGCCTCCCAAGAGCTGGGATTATTAAAGACACGTGTCACCACCCATCAGCCCTCCATCTTTTGGGACATATTCTCACTGAGCATGGAGCTTACCACTTTGGCTAGACTGTCTGGCCAATGAGCTCCTGGATCACCTGTCTCCTTCACCCCAGCTCTGGGGCTACAGACTTTCATGTGGGTCTTGGGGATCTCAATGTGGGCCCTTATGCTTACACAGCCAGCACTTCATTCACCAAGACATCACCTCAGCTGGCTGCGTGTCACGTAAGGTCTTACTGGGCTTTCCCACAGCATCCTGTGCACATCAGGTTCTCAAGAAGAGGATCCATTTTCATATGTAACTGTTACTGGTACACAGAACAACAAATGTGGATCTTGTGGACAGGAACCTGGGCAACCACGATGGCTATGTTCCTGACCTCGCTAATCCCTATGACTCTGTGTGTAAAATAAAAGGCTCAGCCCAGTGTTTGGTGCTTAACATGAACTCAATAGGCTGCTATTGTTCAGACTCTGTCAACACTGTGAGGCTTTGAGCGAGTTACACAACCTTCATAAGCCTCAGAGCAATTAAATGATAGTTATACATTACAGAATCGTTGAGGATTAGAAGAGCTATCAGATGCCAAGGTCTCAGTGTTTTATGAATGACTTCAACCACAGTTTAAAAATGACTTACTCCAAATATACCCTGTTTTGAACCATACAAAAACAGAAGATGACAGACAGAGGGTGCATGGGGGAGGCTCGGAGACAGCAGCCTTGAAAACGTGGGGGTTGGACTCAGTGGTCTAAGCGTTCTTTATAGGTGCTAGTACACAGCTACATCATGGCACACGGGAAACAGAATGTGAGAAACTGCCAGAAACTTCTGGGCTTTGCTCCAGCTTCTGCTATGTAGAGAAAACGCAAAGTAATGAACAGGGTCTTGCAAGGCAGCTGAACACCAGGGTGGCTTTGGTGGCTACCTTTTGCCACAAACCAGAAAACTCCAACTCACGGTTTACAGAAGAGAAAGGAGACATTCAAGGTGCAGCTAAAAAGTTAGGCTCAACAATTCTGTCCCAAACCAAGCCGATTTGGAAACTGGCTGGGCAGGTTTCTCTGCTGCCAAAACACAGGGAAGACACCCCAAACGCCAAGAAAAACTAAAGCCACTTGAAGCAGTTGACAACATAGCCCAGGTGTGTCTTAAAACCACCATTGCTTTTAAGTGTGCTCTGCTTCCTCAGTATGTTTTCATGTGGGGGTGAACATTCTTTGAAAACATCCTATGAAAAGAAATCTGACCCAACACGAATGTTTAATTATGAAGCTTGTGTGTACATACATAAACCCCAACAGTGCCCATTTCTTGTTCTGTAAGTATCCCATTTTACAGTTTTTGCTTTAAAATTTTATTTTGTGTGCACATACATGTGTCATGACACGTATGTGGCATGACACGTGTGCTAGGTGGGAGGGCAACTTTATGGAGTCTGTTCTCTCACCACCTTTACATGGGTTCTGTCTGGGGGGCCAAGCTTGGGTTGACAGACATACACAGTAAGTGGAGCCGCTTCACTGGCCCAATGTTTGCTTTGCATAGTCATCAGTATAGATGACACTTTTAGAGGTTCCTGAGTTAGGCGCTAACATTATTAGTATTAAGATATACAACTATAAATATCAAAGTTTTGTAAAAACCCTATACTTAATTTGAATTGCAAAAGTTTAATGTGTTGCTTGGCCTTTCAACACCATGGAGATCTACACACCTGAGATACTGAACTAACAATGAGAAATGATTTGCTCTAGCTATTGGTGTCAAAAGACGTTAGCCCATGGTCACTTGGGTTTGTGGTAGCACAGAATATCACAGTAGGCATGTAAAGCATAGAAGGCCTGTTCTTCTTATATCAGCTGGGAAGCAGAGAAGAGGAAGGAGACATATCTTGCAGGGATGCTAAATAGGAAGGTAAGCAACTCAAAATAGCTTCAGGAAGTCCCTGAAACTGACCAGATTCACTAGTGAGCAATAAGAGCCAGAGCCAAAGCACAAAGACGACTCTGAGACCCCAATAGCTGCCTGAAAGAAGCTGAAACCAGCCAAGCTGCCTGGAAGAGGCTTAGACAAGAGTCACTCGGAAAGGACACTCTCCAACTTGTTGAGCTGCCTGCAGGCTATGTGGTTTCCCAGCTTTGGTGAGCTGTCACCATGTTAGTGTGGACCTTGGATGCAAATGTCAGAATAATTTCTGTCCCTGTAAGTAACCCTTTACCCATACTCCTGTAAGTAACGCTAATAAAACTCGTTGCTTCACTAAGTTAGACTTTGGTAGATCTGTACTTTGGTTTTCCCTATCTGGGTTGAGTAGACAAGTGTGTTTCTCTCCCCAGGAAAAGTTTTGTCATGCAAGTGCATAACGCCAATCACCTAACCTCCTTCCATTAGAGCCCACCTCCTAGTGCTCCTACTCTCTCCCAGGAGTGCCATAGGTTAGGAACCCAGCCTTCAACACATGGGCCCTTGAAGGGCATTCTAGAGCCAAACTACAGAAATCACTATGAGTTTAGTATCTATTCACCAAAACAGCATAAAAGCCTCAACCCTCTAGGAGCTATGAACACTCCCTAATCTTTATTCTGACTTTAAAGAGTAAGTGCTCTTAACTGCACTAAAGGGCCAGGCAGGCTCAGAGAAGGGTTCAATTCAGTTCAAGGTCTAAGGCCAAAAAAGTACAACATGCGCTCCCAATATTTTATATAAAAGGCAAACAAGTAGAAATAGCATGCTTGGGGGTGGGCACAGGTGGGACATGTCCAAGGGGCATTGGAGCTGGCTGGAAGGGAGGAGTTTCCCAACTTGAGAGAAGTTGAACAAAAACAAGGTAACTGCAACAAACACACATTAATGTTAACATGGAAGAGAAGGCTCTCCTGATGAAACAATGACCCAGGAATGCAGAGAGACCTCTCCTGACAACCGCAGAAAAGCCGTTTCCTTGTACAAAGTCAGCTGTACCATAAAAAGGGGAAACTGCTTTGTAAACCCTGGGAACACCTTAGTATCATTGAAATTGAGCTTGCTGAACAAGCTTTTAGACTTGTTTAAATAGACCCATCCACCAGTATACATACAGACAACAGTGCGAGCTAAATAAATAGAGCACGTCTCACAGCCACGTACACTGTGTCCACTTGTATGTTGCTGACTACCAGATGCCTCTGAAAAATGATTGTGTGTGTGCAAGGGGCGGGGACATGAGTGCAAGTACTCAAGGAGGCCCCTGGAGCTAGAGTTACACACAGCTGTGACAGCCAACACGCATGCTGGGACGCATGCTGGGACGTAATGTAGGTCCCCTGGAAGAGCAGTAAGTACTCTTCACTGCATACAGAGTAACTTCTTGTTTCAGTACTGAGCCATTTAGCACTTTCCTTTTAAGGATAATTTAGTTGACCAGAGTGATGTCTGTCAGAGGGTCAGGAGTGTAGAAAGTGGGAAGTTGCAAGTCTGACTATGTTAGCTCTCTTACCTCAGTGGAATCATGCAGTATACACTATTCTGTGGCTGGACTATTTCACCTAGAGAGAATGCTTTCTAAATCTGCTAACATTCAGAAAAATGCCAGGAACTGAACACAAGAAAGACTGAGAGAATGACAGAACCATTGGTCCCTCATCACAATGAAAAATTAACCCATTCAAGGATGGATCTGGCAATCCCAAGATGACTGTTGGATGCAAAAGGGACAAAGTAACTACCACAGCAATATCCGAGCTCAACCTGGTTGTTACCACAACATCACTAACAGAGGGAACAATCAGAAACCCTGGGGGTGAGGGGAGAGTGGGAGAAGTGGGGGAGTTTCATAATAGATATGCTAAACAAGTATTTAGATCTAACTAATGTTCACTCCACAGGAAACACAAGTATCCAGAAACACGTAACCCACTCAGAGTGCAGATGTGACAATGAAGGGGACGAGCTAGCCCTGATCTTTTTGACAGGACACTTAAGATTTGCCTGCCCTGCCAAGCGGCACCTGCAGAATTACACAACACTGTAGCCAGGATTACAGTACCTTGCAGGAGCCGCAGCTGGGGCTCTCTCTGCAGGGAATGTTGTGCCTCTGGGCCAGGGAAGAGACACCACTCAGCGAGGCTGAGATACACTCCGTGTGCTCTGGATGAGCAGTCAGCTCATGGTGCTTCCCACGGCAAGCTGAGGGTGGCAGTCTTCCTGGTGCTAACACTACGAACCTGAAAGTCATTAGAGGAGCTGAGCCTATTTAGAACATATTTGGTTTTCTGACATTTGGTTTTTCATGTCCATTCTCATTTTTATAGTTCCTATTTTTAACACAGAGTTTTGTAACCCCCACTGTACCACCGCTAACTTGGGCAATGTCTTTTATGTTCCTGCTAACGGTACCGGGACAGTTTGGGAGGAGGAATCAGTGCCTCTGGCTTTCTTCTATCTCCTTTACCATCTGCTTTTTGATGGTCTTGTGGACATTCTTCCCTCTCTGCATTAATGTAGACAGGCAGTGGTAGTGCAGGCCCTTGACCCTAGCATTCAGGAAGCAGAGGCAGGCAGATGTCCCAATTCCAGGCCAGCCTGGTCTATATAGTGAATTCCGGGCTAGCCAGGAATGTTAGACCCTGCCAGGAAGTGAGGAGGAAAGGAAAGGGGAAGAAAGGGAGAAAGAGAAAAAAAAAATGCCTAATAAACTCATTTCAAACGTGAGCACCTTTTGCATTGTATTTATTTTGGCATTCTGTTCTGAGGCAGAGTTTTGTGTAGACCCAATTGTCCTCAGTCTCCATCTGTAGTCAAGGATGACCTTAAGCTTCTGTGTCCTCCCCCAGCCTTGAGCTGGCCTGAAAGACCTTGTTTATCACAATAGACCAAATAATAGGACCTAGGTGGGGTTACCCACCTTGGCTGCATGTACAGCCTGCTACAGGAACTTAGAAGAATAAACTGCCTGCTGAGTTTGTCTAGAGACATCTCAGCTGTGACTAAGGATGGGTTCCCCCACCCACCTCCAGCTGCAACAAGAAGGGGTTCGGTGGGGCTTTCCCTTTAAATTGAAGAGCTGAATATTAAACTCCGAGCCTTGATCAGAGAACTTTGTCTTGGCTTCATCTTTCTCTCAGTTCTTTCTTCATTTCCAGCCCCCCTTTCAGGCGAACCCGGTTGATCCGTGGTGGCCGCAGACGGCTACAAACTTACATTTTCTGCTTCTACCTCCCAGGTGCTGGGATTACAAGCATGCACCACCATGCACCACCATGCACCACCATGGTTCTTTGTTTAGAAGAACCATCCCTTAGTCTATACATCTGAGTGCAGTTAGCGCTCACTGCTAGCCCCTCCCCAGCACAGCTTCCCCATCCATCATTACTTTGTGCAGTCCCTGAAAGGCTGTCTTCCTGCATGTTGGACATGTCTTAATGACTCTTTTACATGTGTAAATGGCAATTTAACCACTGATCTCAGTCACTCAAGAATATTTCAACACTCAGAGAGCTGCGATAGATACATCCAACATAAAAACCTTTACTAATGAGTGAGAGAAACAGGCCAATTTGTTCACACGGGCCCTTTACCAAAGGAGGCACATGGAAAAGCTTCATTGGCCACCAAGGAGGTGTGCACAAAGGCACAACAGAGATTCTATCACATACCACAGTGGCAAAGACTGGCACTACTTACTGGGAGGGGTGTAAAGTCGAGCTGGTATCAGTTTAAGTTACACCCACTCTGGCTACCCTGAGCCCTAGGAATAAATTCAGAGATCTGCCTGTCTCTGCCTCCTGGGTGCTGGGATTAAAGGTCCTTGGCCAACAGTGTGCCCTGCACTCTTACTGTGGGACTCCCGTCGTTGAATATGCCTCTCTGGGGCACCCACACCACAGGTGTTCTTTCCTATCACTCCCAGCTTGGGTTTGTGCCCCCTGCACACCTGTTTTTGCTTTTATTCTGAGACGGGGTCTTGCACAATTGTGTGGGCTGGTCTTGATCTCCCTCTAGTCAGATCTTGAACTTTTGCTCTTCCTACCTCAGGCACCAGAGTAGTTAGGATTATAGGCGGATGCCACCAGCTTCAATGTTAAGTAATCTTTGATGGGGGAAACTTATGCCCAAGGCGTCTCACTTGCAGCTTCTACACTGTTTTGCAACGGACATTGTGGAGTGAATACTTCTTTGTCGTAAGTTGTACTGTGTGGCTGGGGCAGCATCTATGGTTGTCAGTAGTAGTATATATGCTCTGACAACCCAAAATACCTTCAAATCAAGAGAGGGACAAGTAGCCCTCCTTTTATTAAAACCACAGTTCTAGGCTCATTTGCCTGAAACCGAATATTACCCTTGTTACTCTGCCACTGCTCAAATGTCTTCCCTTAGATAAGTAAGCCAGAGGCGACAGCTCAGTGGGCTGAAGGCGGACAGGAGCTGCACAGGAGTTTCACCTCCTGGTGCATGTTTGATGGAGTAATGTCTCTAATTCTCTACCTTTGTGAGTTGAGGGTTGGGTTAGAAGGTCTGTCTGGTGGGGACAGACTCTGGGTATTTTGTTATTTCATCCAGTTTTAAAAAGCCACACATTGGGTAGGACTTTCCTCTGGAGTTTCAGTGAACATTATTCTCTACACAATGACCTCAGTCTGACACCACTGGGTCTCACCTACAGAGCTGGCTCCTGGTGTCTGGTTTCCCTTGTTGCCAGCCAACCAGAGCTGAGAGCTTACTCTACCAAATGTTGGGGCATGAAGTCCTTCAAGTGATCTCCCCATTTTGCCTGCACACGCCTTCTCCACAGGTGGTCTCCAGTTTCTAAATTGTGGGGTTCCCAAGGCCCCAGGTTTACCCAACACAATGCTGTGTCCCCTAACTGCTGTTCTTTGAGCATGCTTCTGTGCTGGCAGACGAGCCTGGCACTTGTGGCTTAAGATCAATGCTAGCCCTGTTTTCAGGCAAGGAAACTTTCTTCTCCCGTTGTATTCCTTTGGGCTCCTCTCATCAGGTTTCAGAAAAGGAATATTTTGCTATCTGGATATTAGGTCACAATTTTTTTCCCTTTTGGTCCCATGTGATATTTCTTTCTTCTCCATTAAAGAGAGAAATAACTCTTCTTAAAGAAAAATCTGCTTTCTCACCTCACATTAGACAGTGAAACAATAAGAGAAGTGAGGTTTCTTCTCTCGCTTTCTTTCTGAAATAACTAAGAGCTCCTCCGGGGAAGAGCTGAGGAGAGCAACACACTAGTTTTCAGAGATTGCCTCCTACATGGCTCTGGTACTTTCCTTAACCCTATGTACCTCATCCAATACTCTAATGACAGAAAGAAGGCTCTGTTCTACTCCTACCATGCTGGGGTGGGGCGGAACAAGATGTATTTTTCTATTATTAGCGATAGGCAAATGAAACTATTCATAATGAAAGAGGGACCCTCAGTTTCTGAATGACTTCCCCTATGGAAAGCAAACAAAGTGCTTGCTGAAGCCCAGCAGCACGAGTTAGCTCCCCAAGACCCACAAGGTAGAAAGAGAAGCAAGTCCGAGTGGTCCTTTGACCTCCACGTGTACACTGTGGCACAGGCACACTCACACACACACAATACAGCTGTAGTAGACACTAGGGCCTCACTTTCCCAGTGGGGAAAGCTAAAAGCAGAATGCACATGGGGACAGTCAGCACTGCTTTCATGACACTGGTACACAGAGACCACGCATAGCCAGCGCCCAGATCATATCAGGTTTTATCAGATTTTTTCCTAGAAATCCCCCGTAAGGCCTTCATTTTTTTAATGCAATGTTATGGGCAGCTTGAGTATCCAGCCAATAAGAACCTCTAGCATGACACTTCCTGAGAGCTGTAAGCCCACAGTAGGGGGCAGGACCTGCCCCGGATCAAGATTACTGGATAAAATCCTAAACATGATCAGGTGACCTGCTGCAGTGTAAGTGCCTTTATATGACAGGCCCATTAGCTGACCACAAAGATGGAAAGTGAAGAGGTTATTCTTATGCTGATCACACATTTCTGATAAGATGAAATACAGAGGTGGAATAAAGTTGACCAGTTAACCCAAAATGACGTGGGTACCTGCCAGCCTAGGATGCTTCAGAACTAGAGACAGACCTGCTATCAAGAAACACAGGCTTTAACTGTGAATATGAGCACACGTCAGCCAGGGAGGCTCCAGCATCGCCCACTGACTAACGGTACTGACGCTCACAGCTCCCCAGGGGCTTTGACTTGCCTTCTCCCTCACGTTTTTGAGCCCTTTCCACTAAACACTGGTCTCCTCTACCCTCAGGCTTCTACCTGGTCTACACATTAGCCTGGAAATGACCACAAACACATTTATCATCAATTCCAGCTATGTCTCCAATTCATGGCTTCAGACTTGGGTCTCTCCCACACATCTACAAGGCTGGCCTCAAGTTCTCTACCCCGCATCTAGTTCCCAACCTGAAATCCCAGGAGTCACATCAACTGCTCTTCCTCCTCCATTCCTACCCACCTGGCCACCCCTGAAGTTCTATCTGTCTTTCCCCCTCCTTCCTACCCATCAATCATCTTTTATTTTTCTAAAAAACAATTTTTTTTTTGAGACAGAGTTTCTTTACAGAGCCCTAGCTGTCTTGGAACTTGCTATGTAGACCAGGCTAGCCTTGACCTCAGAGATCCACCTATCTCTGTCTCCTGAGTGCTGGGCAAAGGTGTGCGCCACCACACCTGGCCTTTGGCATTCACTCTTAACCAGGCACCCACAATTACTTGCTTGAGCTTGTAAACTGGTTTCTCTGCTTTTAGTATCACCCCCTCCTTTCCCTGAAACTGTTCTCCTGCCACTCCCAGCTCACACACCGGCCACACCAGGCCACACCAGGCCACACCAGAGTGGCTCTCCCCTCTCTTCACATCTGGGGGGGGGTTGCATACCCTTTCACTTCCCCGATCCTCACAGGCCTTCCTCAGCATTTCTCAGCGACTGTATCCCTGTTTACCTCCTATGATCCTCTAAAACCGACTTCTAATACCCTCCTAACTTGGGACCAGAGTCTCCACTTTTATCCAAATACTCTATTACTTTAAAAAAAAAAAAATTAAGACTATCATATCAAAATGAATGCAAGGGAAGGGGACAAATTTTCACAAAATGAAAGCTGCTGGAAATAGATTCTACATGATCACAAACCAAGGTAAATTAGTGTTCTCCACTCAGGACTGTCCCTACTGACATTACCCGGAAGATGCTGCAACCAGCCACATCTGCTAACAATGTCATTCCCTCCCCTCAACGTCCACCCTGCTCCAGGCAAAGGAGATGTTTTTCTTGTAGCCACTTCTTTAGACAGGATAAGGGCTTAAAATGCACTCTGAAATCTGCACTGTTTTTCTCTGACCCCCACACCTAACCCTCCTGCCTGGGCTCTGTGCTAGTCCCCACAGCTTCCTGCTGGCTGTCCCCCAGATACATTAAGACAACGATAAAAGCTAACACAGATTGCTTCCTCATCTACGAAATGATGACTAGGTCTTAAAGGATGCTTTTCCTACTAAAATGTAGTCTGGTTCATTCTGTCCTAATCTTTTTCCTCTGGGCATTTCTCCATTACTGAGCATGGATACTACAGGGACACAGGAGTCCCCTGAAGCCCAGTGCCCTGCCCATCTCTGTCAAGGTCACACAGGAGGGCTAAGGGCAAACAGGGTATCTCCAATGAAAACTTCAAAATATTAGAAATATTTTAATACCCACACACCCAACAGTAATGATCACACCACCTCTCAGAGAGAGAGCAAATGCCTTCCGCACTGTGTAGATCCATTCTGAAATTTCATGCCTGCCTTTAATTTTAGCATTCAAGATTTAGACGTGCAAACTTAGATGTACCCCATTCAAACACCCAAGGAAACCATAATAGTTTTTATTTTTTTAAGACAGTCTTTCTATGTAGCACCAACTAGCCTGTAAGTTCTTGTGTAGCCCAGATTGGACTCAAACTCATGATTCTACTTCAGTTTCCCAGGTGCTGGAACTACAGGGGTGTGCCACCATATCTTGCTCTGTAATTCTCACACATGGGTAATTCTCATGGTATTTAAGATTCTTGTAAAATGTTATAGGAGATATATTTTTAAATGTTGTGTACAAGTGTGTGTCTGCATCTAGGTATGTGCCATGTGTGTGCCTGGCAACCACAGAGGCTAGAAGTTCAGATCCTCTAGAACTGGAGCAACAGAGACGGGTTTGATCCTCTGTCATGTGGGTGCTGGTAACCAAACCCAACTCCTCTGCAAGAAGCCAAGTGCTCTTATGCATATATTATGAATATGTAATGGGTTTGCCAGTCTCACCTTACACCCCTGCAAACCACTTATATGAACCTGCAAAAACCTGCCTACTAAGAGTAAGAGATACATTTTGGAACATGGGATAGTTCCCCATATGTCATGGAGCCCAGCTCTTTTGTTGGAAAATCTTCTGAGACTGGTTCAGAGAGTCTATCCAGAGCAGCTGAAAAGAGCCATTCTGCACACAGGGCACTAGATGCTTTTAACATAATACTGGATGTCCCTTTACAGTGGGAGCCTGGGGCCCTCCAGAAGCTGAGAGCAAACCCCTTCATCCCGCTGCTGTTTGTTGTAGTTATGGTTTGCATTTCAGTTAACCAGTTTCAGTCACAACATGGCTCAGTGGAAAGGTCTGCAGTGCAAGCCTGAAGTCTGAAGACCCGAATCTGATCCCTGAAACCCACTTAACAAAAGAGAAAAGCAACTACACTAGACTGGCTTCTGGCTTCCCCTGCATCACACACATACAACAAAAAGTTAAAAGAAAAGCAAGAGAATAACATGGTGGTTAGAAGCCCAAGTGCTTAAGTTCACATCTCAGTTCCACCATTCTGTGACCTTGGAAAAGTATTAACCTGACTTTTGCTCTCTCACATCAAAATGGAGCCAGCTACAGCCTCACATGTAACTGTACTAGGGAGGCAATGAGGTACTGACTAATGAATACTACTGATGTCCTTGGCAGCCTCCTATGAGTAAACTTAAAGGTGAGAGAAGGGTCCAAGCATTCCCAGGTAGTGAGCGATGGAGCTGGAATTCAGATTCTAAAACGGCCTTGACCAACTCTCACAGCCATGAGATTTAACACATAACACATTTATTAAGGATCAACTAAGCCCTAAGCACTAGGTAAGGAGATCGGAACATTACATTCAAGCAAGTGAGGCAGACACGCAAACACATTGGGCCAGGAGAGAAATTCTTGTGATCTGGACATGGGATCGGGGGTCTTCACGGCCATACCTTAGTCATATTTTACAAGAAACAGAGCTGTTGATCGGCACTTGTTCACCCCTGAAAAACCCAGGGCACAGCTCTTTGTTCCCCAAGTGAATCCTATCACGGCCTTAGGAGATCTTGTACCCTGGAGGCTGGGGTAATTGGAAAGAATGAAAGTCCAGAGCCTCTTCACTAACTGGGACAAGCACCTTTCTTCTTTCTCTTTCTTCCTCTCTTCCTCTCTTCTTCTCTCTCTCTCTCTCTCTCTCTCTCTCTCTCTCTCTCTTTTTCTCTCTCTTTATTTTATTTGTATAAGTACATTGTAGCTGTCTTCAGACACACCAGAAGAGGGCATCATATTCCATTACAGATGAGTCACCATGTGGTTGCTAGGAATTGAACTCAGGACCTCTGGAAGAGCAGTCAGTGCTCTTAACTGCTGAGCCATCTCTCCAGCCCTGGGACAAGCACCTTACAAATAGTAAGTAGGAAGACAAAGCAGAAGACAGCCTTTGTGCATCACGCAGTCAGTCTGTGGCACGTCACGAACACATTTGTGTTTTTGTCAATACCTGAAATACATGTGCTGATTGTAGGCCTCTCTTAAGCAGGACACAGAAGCCAGAGCAGATCCAGGGCTGCCACCACACCAAGGACCTACTCTGAGATGGTCAGTCTATGATGGTGGTTCTAAGGTGCCCAAGGGCAAGGCCTAGAAGCTGATGGACTTTTTATCCCCTGACCTGTGGCACAGGGACACCACAGCCTAGACATAACCATGTCAGAACCCATGCGCATGTTACTTCTGGGCCTATACCAGAGTGCACATCCCCTCCAAACTCACCCTGAGTGAACACTGCTGTGGCCAAGACCTGTTCTAGAACTGTCATCCCCCTGCTCCCTCCACCCCTCTCTCCCTCTCAGCCACACACACTTTCTTGCATAGCTCATGGCATTTTCCTTATACCTCCTGGATAGTATAAGCCATAAGCCAGAAGTTTTGAAAATGCGTAAGATAACAAAGACATCAGTCGCTTTCAAACCCTCAGGAACCCACTGTTCCTTCTAGGGTCCAGTCTAATTCCTGACATTGGCCACTGGGCCCTGACTGACCTGACTCCTGTCCGCCACTACAAGCTACCTCATCCTACTGTGCTCTGGCTAGGCCAAAAAGGTTCCAAACAAATCCTACTTTTACAAGGCACTCCTAACCCCTAGAACAGCCCCTTTCTAGCTGATGGCCCTGCAGTGCCATGCAAAGGCACCACCTCCTACAGGAAGGCCTCTGTGACGTCAGTTTCACAGAATCTAGAATGACCTGGGAGATGGATTTTTTTTCCGCTTGCCTGTCAGCTCGTTTCCCAGGACACGGCACAATGGTAGGCATTCACTAAACCATCTGCCAAAAGAAGGGGCCACAGAAACCCCAGCCCACCAGGCTGCCCCACATCCTTCTCTAACACTCAAACGGGCCAACTTACCGACACAATCGCAGGTGGGGAACTCAGCCTGGGCCTTCTTGGAAGGTGTGTCCAGCAGACTCTTAGTAGGTGTGTCTAGGTACTTAAGAGGTGACTCCAAGAAGCCACTGAGGGTGGGTGTGAGTGGATGCTCAGCCTTGGTGGGCGTGGCTTCCTGTCCTCCGTCTTCTGCATGGAAGCAGGTGGTTGAGAGCACAGTCACAGCCCCTGAAGACTCAACCTTGATCTTCTTGGGGGAGCGGGCAGCAAAAGGGCTCTCCGGAGCTGGGAGGCATGTTGACTGGCTTTCAGGGTCTTGGATGGGCACCGACGGAGGGCCGGGAAGCCCAAAGCTATCCCCAAATTCAGCCTCAAATTGCCGGATGAGCTCTTCCAGCTTGTCATCGGCAGGGGGCAGGGGGCCACCAGTGGAGCCTGACTGCAGGGCTACCATGGGGCTGGGGGATCTCATTTCCTGAGTAGGGGGCAGCAGGCTGTCCCCAGAGGGACTAGGTGCAAATAGCGCAAGAGAAGGTTCTTGGGGTAGAGGGGTGGCACAGCTCTGGGAGGCAGGAGGCGGGACAGGGAGCTGGGCAGGCGGAGGCGTCTGTCCTTCTGAGGCTTGGGGTTTGAGCCCTTCCAGAATAATCTGCCTGAGAGGCAGGAAGAGGGGCTGCATGTCTCTGGACCTGGACTTCTTGATCTGAATGGGCTTTCGGACACTGGTCTTGATCCCAGGGGTGGTTTTCTCTGCTCCCACAGGACCTCCAACTGGGGTAGGGGGCTTCTTTTTCTTTTCCTTGGGTGGTTTGTCAGGAGGCCGTGGGGCTGGTGAGCCTGGTGGGGCCCACCAACCAGGAGCCTGAGGCTCTGTGGAAGTAGGAAAGGAGGCCTCGTGGGCCTGTTCCAAAAATAAGTTGCGCTTGTGATGAAGGTGTTGCTGAAGCGCGGTCTGGGCCTTCTGGTGGGTGTCAGGCTCTGAAGATGGCAGGGGAGCCTCCCTCTGGGAAATCGGAGATGGTGCTGGAGCAGGAGAGGAAGAGGGGACCTCAACCTTGACCTTGGGCTTGGTGGGCAGGGCCTCAGGTCGCTTGAATACTGACTGGATGTAATCACTGGCGCTGCCCAATAGCTGCTCCAGTTCAGCCATAGGGTCAGGGCTGGGGCGAGGTACAGGCCAGGAGTTCCGGGGTGTCGCTGGAGGGGTGTCAGTGCCCCATGCTTCAGAAAACTCAGTTCTTGGAGTCGCTGGAGGGAAGGCTGGGCTGTCAGGAGCAAAGGATGGATGTTCCTCTGGGGGAACCACAGGCCATGAGGGAGCCCGGAGGTAGGACTGGGGAGATCTGAAAGGGGCAGAAGGGGACAAGGCCTCAGGGAGTGGACAAGAAGCCTGGGAGGTGGAATGAGAAGGCTGAGGGAGGGCTGAGGAGAGCTGTGTGAGGGCCTCGATGGCGATGGCTGTCTGCAGGCTGATGTTTTTTTCCTTGGCAATGCTCAGGGCGCTCTGGGACAGAGGCAGGCCCTCCAGGGGAGGTACCTGAGGGACCTCAGAGCTAAGGAGTGGTCTGGTGCTTGGGGCTGGGAGGCCAGCCTCACTAGGAGGCAGAGTGCCTGGGAGCCTGGGCCGCCCCTGCCCTCCCTCCATAGCCACAGACTTGATCTTCTCCTCCAGCCACTCGAGGTAGTCGGGGCACTCTGGGCCATCGCAATTGCAGTTGGGTGGTTTCATGCCATGCCTTGCAAGGGCCAGGGCTGTCTGTAACGTGTCCAGGTCTTCACTGCCCTCAGAGCAGCTCTCAGGCCGGGCACCCCTGCTGTTGCTCCCAGCCTCACGACTCATCTCACGGTTGAAGGTTTCATAGAGCCGGGTGCTAAGGGCCCCATAAGAGGACACAGCTTCGGCCACGGCCGAAAAGGCCACCAGATCGTGGGCATCTTCTAGGCGAGCAGTGTGAGTAGGGCCTGAGGCAGCGTCCCAGTCGGGCTTCTGGTCTACCCGCCAAGGACCCGCAGCTCCTAGAAGACTGGGTCCGGCAGGCTCTCTAGCACCATTGACCGGTGCCCCTGAGGTGCTTAGCTGCCTTGAATCTCCATGGTATACTGGCCCTGAGTCCATCTGACCTGGAACAGGTCCATCAACTGGGCTGAGCTCTGAGCCCGTCTGGAGAGAGAACAGAGAGGGAAAGGAAAAACATAAACCATACTATTTGCAAAGGATCACCCTGCTTCATATCACCCAGCTATGCTTCCAAACCCCTCTTTCCTTGCAGATTCTCCCCTGGTACTTGTAGGAGACTCAGTCTATCCCTTCAAGTACCTCCATCCTCTAGCTGGCTTTACCAACTTATAATCTCAGAGCTAGGGAAGGGTAGACCAATCCCCTGGGGTTGACTGACTATCCAGCTTGGCCTACCTAGCAAGCTCTAGGCATGTGGGATGGAGAGGCTGTCCTCTGACCTACACACACACACCCCCACACCACACACACAACACACACACACACACACACACACACACACACACATACACGCACACACACGCACACACACCACACACCACACACACACACACACACACCACACACACACATACACACACACACACACACACACATACACACACACACACACACACAAACACACACACACCGCGCGCACATGCACATGCATACATCCAAGCACACACAGAGGTTCTATGTGGAGTTCTCAGTACCGCCTGGCCCTGTGAGAGCTCAGATCAAACCTAAAAGGGCCTTTGAACATCCAATAACTGATGACTGATTCTACTGAGCCCCAAACTGAGATTAGCCCTGCCTCATGCAGAGCCAGCTGGGCTCTTGGTGTTTGAGTTCCTGTTTGAAAAGATTCAGACATCTCACCCAAGAACAACCATTAAACATATACTTGACACTCATGAAAGCACACGAAAGGGGAAGAAAGGGAGGTTGGAGTGGATCTAACAGACATGGCCCAGATAGGTGAAGGTGAACACAAATCCCTTGGAAAGAAAAGTCCTTCCTCTCCACCGAAGACCAGGAAAACCCTAGAAGGAAGGACAGATTCCGAGGCACAGGCAGTAGTTGGGGGCCTGGTGTAATGCAGGACTGACAGATACTGAAAACCTCGAAGGTCACGACAGCTGCTGCACAGTCCAACAATCTAGCCCTGCAGTACCCAGAGGCACAGGACTGCAGTAGTTAGCACTGCTGGGAAGCCATGGAACTTGGGGAGCTAGGGTTTAACCAGGAGCAGGTCAAAGGGGACCCAGCTCCTTTCTTTGCTTCCCGGCTCCCTGAAGAGAGTCAGCCCCCTTTGCTCTGCCACTATTGCTCTCACCATGATGTCCTGCCTCAGACACTGATGAAGCCAAGTGGCTATTGTCTGAATCCTCTGAAACTGTTAAACAACTTTCAAGATATTTCTTTCTATTTCTGTTGCTTTTTCACAACAATGGAAAGCTGCCAGATACAAGGGGGAATTTTAGTAAAGACAACACCTTAACCAATTAACCAATGTTATAATTCAACATTAATTGTAACATATGTTTCATCATTGTAACCAAATAACTGACAAGAAGCAACTTAAGAAGGGGGAGGGGTTGCTTTTGTCTCACAGTCTGTGGTGCTAAGGGTGCAGTGTCACCACTGGCTCACATCTCAGCAGACCAGACACACACAGAGGAAAATGCTGACCCTTAGCTGGGTCTTCCTTTTTTTTTTTTTTTTTTTTCCAGTATAGACTCTCAGTTCAAGGAACGGTGCCTACATATCCTCTTTAGAAAAGTCCTCAAAGACATAAGGTTGCCTTAATGTCCAACGTATTTTTTAATCCAATCAAAACTACTCATTACAGCAATCATTACAATATGGCAACACTAATACCACGGCCTGCATAGGACATAGGACTCACAACTCAGACAACTCCTACCAAAATGTACAAGCTGAGTCTATTCACGGGGAAGTTATCAGGTAAACAAAAGTGCAGTGTTCTACACAATACCGGAAGTGTTCTCCCGAAGCCTATAATCAAGAAAGAATCTCTTCCAGTTTATATAAACAAAATACATGTTTACAGGTTAGATCTCAAACGAGGGGAAAGTGCCAGCTGCCCTATTGATGCAATCTGAATAGCAATAGGGACAGGATAATGCTTTGTCCGTCCTAATCTTGCCCTGGATCATTGTAATTAGATAAGAAAATGTTTCTGGGGATGCAGCAGAGTGGAGATCACATGACTATCATGTTCGAGGCCCTAGGTCCAATCCTCGGTATCACCTCTCCAAATGGTAGTGATTAGAACTACAGAGTCCAATCTGGGGGCTGAAGAAACATTTCAGCAGTTAAGAGCACTTGTTGCTGAAGACCAGAGTTCAAATCCCAGCACCCACACCGGGTGGTTCATAAATGCCTGTTGAGCTCCAAGGGATCTGACATCCCTTTTAGTCTCCATGGGGCATACTTATGCTTACACACACAAAATCTTTAGTTGGTTATTTTAGTTTTTCAAGGCTGGTTCAAGGTTTCTCTGTGTAGCCCTGGCTGTCCTAGACTCTGTAGACCAAGCTGTCTTCAAACTCAAGAGATTCACCTGCTTCTGCCTCCTGAGTGCTGGGATTAAAGGAATGAGCCACCATTACCCACCTAATACTAAATCATTAAAACAAACAAACAATTAAAAAAAACAATAGCCGGGCGGTGGTGGCACACGCCTTTAATCCCAGCACTTGGGAGGCAGAGGCAGGTGGATTTCTGAGTTTGAGGCCAGCCTGGTCTACAGAGTGAGTTCCAGGACAGCCAGGGCTACACAGAGAAACCCTGTCTCAAAAAACCAAAAAAAAACAAAAAACAAAAAAAAAACAAACAAAAAAAAAAAAAACCAAAAACCAACCCAATAAATGCTCTTGTTATTAGGACAAACACATCCATATATCCAGCAGTAAAGGGACACTAACTTACTCTCAGGTAGTCATAAAATGTTTATATGCATATATACGAATATATAGAAAGAGAAAATGATGAAACAAACAAGAATGTAAATATTCTGGGCACATGGGAGTCCAGGCATGATTCTCCCAACTTTGTATACATCTTAAGATTCTGTCAAAATGGAAAGCTAAAAAATAAATTAGTTCCTTGGGTAGCACACAAAATGCTTTAAGAAGATGGCTATGGTGACACCAGCCTGGCGACTGTCAGGGACAAGGGATCACAGGCTCCAGGGGCCCCTGACTGTCAGGTACAGCCATCACAGGCTCCAGAATGGTGGCAGGCACTGGAAAATACAGCCTGCTGCAAAGAAGCCTCAGCCTGTAGATACCACCTCCTCTTTACTGGTTCCTGTTCTGGCTACAAAGAACCCCCATGCTTTTCTAATGTCTCAGAACCTTGAGCATGTGGCTGTCAGGGTTTCTGGCCTCTCCATTGGTCACTGTGGTTTACTCTTAAAGCACCACTACTACTGCTGAGTTAGCAGTACCTCTCTCTCCAGGACTCTTCCAGGTACCCTGCATACTGTGGCTTCTTCCCCACTTTTCACTTACTACTCATCTCAATGCAAGCCAATGTCTAGATCCTAAGGGTTCCTATGCCTTCCCTAGCCAGAGCTGGTATAGCAAAACTCTCCCAACTCAAGGAAAAGTCTCCTATCCCCAACCTCCTGGAAAAACAACTTTTAGACACCTAGGAGTGTATCTCATGGCCTACTGCTCACTTTTGAAACTTACACAAGCATGGCTTACAGACATGAGGCAATCCAACTTTACATGCTTATGTGTAAAGGGACAGAAAAAGGAGCATGCATAACCAAGACAAACCATCAGAGAGTTATCAAGATTCCCAAAAACAATGTCAGGAAGACTAATGCAACATGAGCTGAGACTTCCCCAAAATGGTCAAGACAACGAAAAGGGATTTTAAAAGTTATTTTTGGTGTGTGAATAAGAAGAAAGCACTAAGGCTGGCCGTGTGCCACACAGTTCCCAGAGAAGGAAAAATACTTTTCAGACCAAAAAGAGAATAAGGGGGAAAGTAGACAGGCAAAGAGGGGAAGGCAGGAAAGCCAGCATGCGTGGGAGAGATGAGAAAACTCAAATTCCAGTTTCCTGGTTCAGAAACCCCATTTCTCTACACCTGCCATCGAGCCTGGATCTCAAACCTGCCAGAAGATGCCAGTGAGCACCGAAGGCAAGCATGTGCCTCAACTTTAAGTCTGGCGTTTGAAAGCTGATTCAAAGTATTCAAAATGTATTCTTGAATGGTTAGACCGGCTATAAGGAATCAGGTTCAACAGGAGACCATCGTCCTGCCATGTGTGGGACCATTTGTATGCCGTGCCTGATGAAGGAGGGGACAGTTAAGATGCCATGATGGATAGGTCAGAGTCAGAACTGCCATAGAGCCAGCTTAGCTGGCCTGTCCAGAGTTAGTGGGTTTGTGTTTTTGCTTTGTTTTTGAGGGGTTTTATTTTTTGTTTTTTATTTTGTGTGGGGGGGAGGGAGGGGTTGACAATTTAAAAGATGGAATCGTACACGAAGCCTTGGTTTTCTCGAAGTTCTACATTTCTGCCTGGAAAGTGTGTCTCTAGCAGAAAGAAGCTATTGCTTACACAGGACATAACTGTCTCAGCACACAGCACATTCCCCATCTCGGCACCAGCACAGCCTTTTGAAACCAAGGCCAATGGTCAGGGATCATTTCCTGAATAATCAGAAAATCTGAAATCAATCACCACTTCATTTACCTGTGCTACCTACAAAGCCCCAGGAAGCTTTTAAGTTACAACTCCATCTGAAGATGTTCAAGTTTCACAATGTGTGCCACAACTCTGCTGAGGACAGCTGTGGAAAGTGCCCTCTTGTAAGTTCCTGTCACTATGGCCCAGTCATATTCAGAGCACAAGCTGGTAAGTCAACTGACCGGGGTAGTCTAGAGGTCTGTCACAGAGATATGAACTCCACTTTGTTTGGACTATGCACACCGCCATCTAATAATTCACTTGGAAGCCTGATACCCACTCTTACCTACATGTGCCATGTATATACACATACCCCTCTCTAAACCTAGGAATGCATAACCAACAAAGGACCCCTGCATGCACTGAGCTGCACACAGAATAGACTAAGTTTCTTCTTGTCTCAATGACCATCAATCTTACATCCTACTCAAACATATTTGGGTTGGGTCTGGGTACAGAAGATAGGCCATTCTGGCCTGAGCTGGTTTGGAGTCCATGTACAATCAGGCAAATTGTCTTCAAAGTGAACTTTTAAGGAATATTCTTATTTACCATGTCATATCTCACTGGATATGTATATAATTAAAATCGGATGGGAAGGGACTTGCAAGGTAGAGAAATGGTTAGTTAACCTGAAAGCTGTCAAGACAGAACTACCCAGAACTATGCTCCTAGTGCCCAAACCCCTCCTTCTCTCCAAGGGAATTGCAACACTAATCAGGGCCCTTCAGAATCTTCACTCACAAAGTCTGCCTTGCCAGTGAATCAGGCTGTTCTGTCATTCTCCATTATATAAAGCTCCCTTGTTCCTTCTGCAATCTGAGTGTGTCTTTGTTTCAATCCCTTTAATAAGAGACTAAGAACCCGAACGCACTCAGGCCAGACCCTGGCCACCAGCAACAGCATGGCTGTTCTCGGAGAAGACACAGATGTTGAATACAGGAGGGATAAACTATTCATATATTGAGTAACTGAGCCACCTGCCAGAAGGACAAATAGGCTAGACCAGGTGTCAAAAGGTCAAGAGGCTAGAGAGAGAAAAAAAAATCCAACAGTAAATACAGCCTTGTACTTACACCATGCCCATGCAAATTACACACAGGAGACATAGCAGTGTGTACTCAAGTGAAAGACTGACAGCTAATGCTCCAATCACCATAACGTGGTGCAGCAGCTTCCGAGGGCCCTATAGCCCATGCTTTCCTCAGACTTTCTGACCGTAATCTACAGAAATCCGCAGGGCAGTTTTCAGAAGAAAAGCACTTACCAGACCGACTACTATGGTACGTCCCATCCCTTTCTTTCCTGTCTCTTTTAAATCTAGGCTAATACGTCTTAAATAATGGATTGCAACAGTTTGACAAGCAGCTACAGCACAACCTAAGCAGGGCACAAACAGTCTCTTCTTGAACAAGGGCTTCCTTCCCTCTGAAGTCACAAATGTTTCTGAAGCAATTGCAAGGGGAAACACAAGCCTGGGAACATCCTAAAAGCACACGGAACTCTGTACTAGGTGCACTTGAACTGGGAAGGAAAGGAAGATGCCAACTCTCTCCAGACAGGTATGCACGGCGGATTCTAGAAAGGCTCCTCTCAGAGTAATAGTTAAGATGAGACAGGAAATACAGAGATGTATTTAGGAAGAGGGAAGAGGGAGAAGGGAGGAGGGAGAGGAATTTACAGATGGAAGGAAAGAACAAGCAGGTATGGATGAGGAGGCCTGGCAGGCTTTGGGCATGGTTAAGCTGTTGCGGTCAAGTCAGCAGAGCATTTGTCTTTCATGTATAAGCCCTGGGTTTAATCCTCAACCACACACCAGACCCAAACTGGAAGGAAGCAGATATGGAGGCAGCAGCATGAACACAGCTGAGACTTAATTTCAGGGGGGCAATTTCAGATCTCACTAAATCCCAAAAGTTGTGACCCAAAGGCTCAGCAGACACTGCCATTGCTATCCAGATCTGAGACATGAGGCCTGAACTAAGGCACGAGCAGAAGAGTGGGTATGAAACAAGTCACAAAGGTAAAATACCAACATCAGAAAAAGAATGAAACACTATTGGGTGAAGTCTTCCTTACCAGGCCTGCTTACTCCAGACTACTGCAGAGTCCAGGCCAGAGTTTTATACTATGTGCAGCCTGTTCCGCTGGGATCACAGCCAACTGTGCCCTGAGCTGCTAAGGGATGAGGCTCCTGGCACACCTCTGGAACCTGTACCTCTGCCTCCTGCAGAGCTGGCTAGCTGATTGGCATCCACCTTAATCTCCCCTAAGCTTTTAAAGACCCTCTGAGGCTCCAGGCATAGTTAATGGTTTCTCAGCTACAACAGGATGCCAAAGGTCCTGGTGCCACCCTTTCTGGGTACACACCCCACCCAGCTCTTCTGGGGCCTCCCACTCCTGTTGGTTTCTTCTTTGACTTGTAATGTCAACAACTCTTTGGATCCCTGGTTAGGTCTTACCTCGGTTAGGGTGTGCTCCCCTTGTCTGGAGCAGCAGAGACGTGTGTCTGGGAGACTGGAGGTAGTAAGCATCGTGGGGTATAGAAATGCCTTAAGTTTTGTCTCCTTCTGAGGATCTGTGAGGGCCAGAAGCTCGGAGCTCCCCTTTGTGCCACTCCTGTGTCCCTCCAGAGCCACAGGAGACTGCTGAGATGCCATTCTGCATCCTGCCTTGCCAGGATGTTTAGGTTCCTCTGGCTGCCTCACCCTCTACAGCAAACTCCCTTCTGGGGCTCCCTAATCTCCACCACTGTCTCCCAGACAGCTGCAGGGGTTCAACTGCAGCAGCTGGCCCACCCTAACGGAGAGAGTCCAGAAGCCCTGGTGTTGGGCAAGGCTAGGAACAGGTGGATTCTCTACACCCCAGAGAATTCAGTAAACACCACCAGAGACAGCTTTCAGATGCAATCCCAGCTTCCTAAGTTTTTCCTGGTTTGCAGTTAGGTACACACCAGCTCTGCAATACTGTGCAGAATGGAAAGCAAAGGGACTGGCTTAGGAAGAGTGGTACCAGGAGAGTGAAGCGCTGCTGCTCATCCTTTCTCAGCCATGGCTGGGGGCTGAGTTACAGGAGGAACAAGCAGCAGGACGCTGCTTGTCAGTTACACACTACATTAGCAGAAACCCATCCAAGGTGTTGGCAGCCAGAATGAGCAAGCTCCCATCATCTCGCCACAGCGGACTTTGAGGTGGATTCTCCCAGAATTTGAGGCAACAGAGGCTTCCTCCCCACCCAGATCTTCTCACCCCAACCCTAGCTCAGCTCCTTCACTCAGCCAAGCTAGCAGCTGCTGGAAGACTTGAACTTTGCAGCCCCACCATCTCACTCAGTTGAGTCCAGCCTTCTCTACAGGAGGCAAAAATCCTCCCCTCCTTCCCAAATGAACACGGTGCAAGGATCCTGTTCATGGCTTTCTATGGAGCTGATGAATTATTCATCTCTTCAGAGGGCCCTTACCCTCCTGAGATTTGCTGACAAAGCTGCTGTGTAATGGAGAGACTTTTAGGGGGTCCTGGCAGAGGACACACACAGCTGCCCACTTTGGCAGGAGTATATGTGCACATGTGTGCACACACACTAGTGAGCCCCAGGGGTGTACCCCCTTTGCAGACTGCAAACCCAAGAGAGTTGTGTCTAACTTTTTGACCCATCACACAACGGCAGAGCCAGTTCTTGTCAGGAGGGTTTAGAAGTGATTTTCATGGTTACTATTCATGTTAGCAATACAACATTTAAAAACCTCCTGCTTTTCTTCTTACAAAATGGACCGATACACAGGTCTTTCAGTGACTGAGAAATGCTTAAGAAAGACAGACCTCTGCTACATTTGGCAGGAGTACAGGACTCTGAGAGTTTATGGCCTCTGCCCCAATAGCAATTCATGTGCCCACAAAGAGGAAAAGCTGAGAAGAACTGTGGAGCTGTGCTGGAGCACCCCCCGGGCATCAGGCTCAGCACCCCACACTCACCCCCGTCTCATTCAGTCTTCTCAGACTCTACCGGCACCCTCCACAAGGACAGTGCTGCCATTTTAAGCACCAAGTACTCTGAAACTCACTTCAATAGATGTAAAAACAATAAGGCAATAGAAGAAATTAAAGTGTTACAAATGCCAAGATTGTTTCTCCTGAAGCATTAACAGAAAAGAGCTACAAACAGCCTGAGTGTTCCAGAAACACAGGAGTGGTTTTAAAATGTTCTAAACTGTCCTTATGAAGAAAAAAGGAGGGGGGTGTTAACATATGAAAAATATTCTACTAGAGAAACACAAACACACAACACACAGAGAGACAGAGAGTGACAGAGAGGCAGACAGACACAGAGGGGTGAGGTGGGGGTGGGGGAGACCAGCAGCTGTAGAGATGGCTCAGAGGCTAAGAGCACTGGCTACTCTTGCAAAGGATCCAGGTTCTATTCCTAGTACCCACATGGCAGCTCACAACTAACTCCCGTTTCAGGAGATCCATTACCATCTTTTGGCCTCCTCAGGCACCAGGCAAGCACACGGTACACATACGTGCAGGGAAAACATCCATACACATAGGTAAAATTACAGTTAAAAAAAAATTAGCAAAATCAGAGTAATGTCGGGTGTGATGGTGCATCGCTGCGATCCCAGCACTCAGGAAGATGAACATTCTGGAAGCATTTGTGGACTATGCTCAATGTCAAACACACGTGTCCTGTGGTCCTGTAGTTCCAGAGAAAGCATGTACACACGGACACAGGAAGAGCCAACCACAGGACTGGGAGAGCATCTCACAACCTGGATGAATTACAAAAGCGAGGAGGAAGAAGCCAGTTCTGTGGATAACGGCACTTGCCTCCGGGCCTGACAACTGAAGCTCCATCCCAGGAACCCACATGGTCAGAGAGATTTGACTCTTGCAACTTATTCTCCAACATCCTCGTGCACCATGTGTGCATGTGTACCCACACAAAGAAATGTAGTATACATTTAAAAGAGCTGGCCTTATTCTGGCATGGTGGTGCACACTTTTAATCCCAGTACTAGGGATGCAGAGGCAGATGGATCTCTGAGTCTAAAGCCAGCCTGGGCTACATAGTAAGATCCTGTTTCAAACAAACAAAAATACAAAGACTAACCTTCAAAAGGGCTCGGGTGTGCGCATGTCTACACACACCCACACACACATTCTGAAGATTCTAAAGATTTCTACTAAGCAAGCGAAATTAAATGTAAGAAAACACAAATGTATAACAGGCACTCAGGCACTTCAAAGAAGGAAAGATAAACAGAATTCATGGCAAACGTTGAGTCTCAGAGACAAAGGCAGGGATGGAGTAGAAGGAAAACACATGCAAGCAGTACTTATCCCACTAGGCTTTACCTGATACATATCATGATCTGATCATATTAATGTACACCAGAAAAATTAAAATTACTTAAAGTGATAACAGGAAACTATAGAAAGCATAAAACCACCGGAAATGTGTTCAGTGAAAAACATAACACTTCAGAACGCCCCTGTGTTCTCTACACATTCATTGAAAAATCAGGGTCTTGTGTAGACCAAACTGGCCTCACACTTTCTGTGAAGGGACGATGACCTTGAACTTCTAATCCTCCTGTCTCCACTTTGTGAATGCTTCAATTATGAGCCTATGCCACCACACCCAGTTTTATGCTGGAGACCGAGTCCAAGGCTTCCTGGATGTGGCCAAGCACTCTGCGCTATACACCCCCACCCTCAGGAAAATGTTCTCCTGATGGGGAAGTGAATGCTCTCTGAAGGTGGGGGGAA
Source organism: Rhabdomys pumilio (assembly GCA_030674055.1). Classification (NCBI taxonomy): domain Eukaryota; kingdom Metazoa; phylum Chordata; class Mammalia; order Rodentia; family Muridae; genus Rhabdomys; species Rhabdomys pumilio. Next base: position 20,235,311 of record JANHMN010000008.1, read on the forward strand.
GTTCAATTCAAAACACTGCCTGACTTAACAATTCCATCCCTTTAACAGCAAAACAGATCCGATGCTTCAGACACACACATGTACAGTGCTTGGCTCCGGGTGGCAGGGAGTGTGCATATTAAAATTTCTCTTTTGAGTTATTCATTATTGTATATGTATGATGTCTGTACATGTGGCATCAGAACAAGTACACAGGAAATGTTCTTGTTCGCAGATTATACTTGATTTTTCTTTAGTGGGGGGAGGAAGTTAAGGATAGATTCCCAACAGCAAAAAAACATGTGCAAGCCTATGAACACAAACTACAAGACTCTAGACTATCTGCAGTTTCTGTTGATACAAACTGGCCTCTCATGCACAAGTCCAATAGGAGGAAAACCAGAAGTGTGTCTGGGAGATGAGGAGTGTTCTCATTTGAAACCCTCATCCATGAGCCATGGGTGCTATGACTGCCAACTTCAAACCCCAACCTGCAGCCCCTGGCATAGCAGCTGCCCAGTGCAGAGCCCTGGCCTGTGGGGCCCCCCAGGCCTCCAGCCACAGCCTCCAGCTAGTATGGAGGAAACTGAACTGACCACATCAAAGGACTAGCAGAAGGCAAAGTCTCCAGCACATTAGAACCAAGTCAGGCCGCCAGGGTGACTCCCAGGCACAGCAGACTCAAGGCAGCTGTGCAAAACACAGTCTCAGAGGTGTGTAGCCTCCACCCCGGCCACAGTGCACATCACGGCTCAGTGAGGCCCCACCTACCGCTGCTCACAGCCAGCCTCTCCACCACCTCGTGCCTCAAAAGGCCTTCTTAAAAGGCTCAGGAAACCAGCCAGCAAACATTGGTACCACCACAGTCCTCAGACAGAGGCAGCCTTAGTGAATGGCCCCATGACTGTTTCCTGAAGGAATCCCAGACTCCTCAAAGCCCAGGGAACTCACTCAGGTGTGTCAGAGGGACTAGGACTGAAGAGAAGAAGGCGGCTAACAGTTTTCAGTGGAAGTACAAACTGCATCCAGCAAGCAATTCTGACTTAAAAGTAACCTTCCAATGCTCCCGACATCGATTTTGGCGACAAGCCAAATGCAACATCAACAGCAGCAATGTGGATGCCTGCAGCCTCCCTGCTACCCACCCCTCCCTGCTACCCAATTATAATTCTTTGGGAGAATAAACTCCCACAGTTGAAGAAGGGTCTCAAAGTTATTAACAGATTTCATCTCACACTCTCCGAGAGCTTGCTCCCCTGTGTACTCCTTTCTCAAAGACTCAGGTGAAGTCAATTTTTCCCAGGGGGTAGTAGAGGACTAGAGACACAGATCAGGTGGTCCACCACAGGTTCCCAGAACCCACGCGAAAAGGCCGGGTGTGGGGTGAGAGGAAGTGGAGATTAAGTGGCTCCTTGGACAGCCATCCTAACCTACACAGCCATCTCCAAGCAATGAGAAACCCTGCCTCAAAACAAAGAGGAATTGATATTCAAGAATGTCTTCTGGCTGTATGCATGTGTGTGTGTGCATGTGTGTGTATGTGTTCAAGCATGTGTGTATGCACGTGTATTTGCACATGTGTGTGTGTTCGCACGTGTGTGCATGCATGCGTGGGTTTGTGCACGTGTGTATGCGTGTGTGTATACCAGGCTCCCAGGCCAGGGTGCCTCTCACAAATGGAATCTTTACTTTTATTGCAAATAGTCTGAGTATGTAAGTAAATAACTGGGGCAAGATGGACCCTTCCCCGTGGTAATGCTGAGCTTAGGGACTTTGGTTTAAAGAGCTGCACTTCTCCTTTTGTGGTGGGGTGGTAGTTTCAAGACAGGGTTTCTTTGTATAACCCAGGCCAACCTGGAACTCATGCTATAGACCAGGCTGGCCTCACGCTCGGATCTGCCTGCCTCTGCCTCCTGAGTGCTAGGATTAAAGGCGTGCGCCACCACCGCCTGCAAGATCTGCATTTCTTTTTCTTCTTTTCATTTTACTTTTACTTATTCACTTTATATCCCACTCATGTCCTTCCTCCCAGTCACTCCTCCCCCTCCCCTTGTCCTGTGAGAGGGGTGTCTCCCTCCACCCCCACCCGCATCACCCCACCCTGTCACATCAAGTCTCCTCTGGGCTAGGCGCATCCTTTCCTACTGAGGCCAGACAAGGCAGCCCAGCTAGAAGAACATATCCTATGTACAGACAACAGCTTTTGGGATAGCCCCCCCACCCCCCACTCCAGTTGTTTGGGACCCTCATGAAGACCAAGCTCTGCATCTGCTACATCTATGTGTGTGAGGGGGAGATCTGCATTTTAAAAAGTCTTTTCTGGGCTAGTGAAATGGTTCAGCAGTTAAGAGCACTGACTGCTCTTCAGGAGGACATGAGTTCAAATCCCAGCAACCACATGGTGGCTCACAACCATCCTTAATGAGATCTGATGCCCTCTTAAGCAGGGGGGGGGGCTGGAGCGAGCAGGGGTGGAGCAAGGGAAGGGGAAAAAAGTCTTTTCTCTGTACTAGTGAAATCGTTATAAACAGAACATTGAGGTAAATTATGGGACAACACAGTGGCTATTAGACATTCATGGAAAGCCTTAAATACCAAGGAAAAAGATGGATGAACAGGGAAGTCAGACTAGTGAAGCACCCGACCCCATGAGACTTATGACAGCAAACCACGTGCACAGTAAGATTCTCTGAGATGTAAAAGCCAGCTGCAGCAGCCCCACGAACAGTGAAACTCCACCTGTGAGTGCAATCAGCCTACTTAAGAAAACCCCGCCTTTCATCTAGCCATACAGAATCATAAACCATCTCTCCAAATAGACAGCCAGCATCACTGTTAGGTACCGGGACACTGTGGCAATAGAGCAGCTCCTGGTCTCAGCCTAGCAGTTGTTAGACGTTTCACCTTGTCTTACATTCACACTGTGTCACCGGCACTAAAATGTGCGGAGAACATAGGCCTCCATCCGAGGACTCTGAATATACAACCAAAGAGCCACTGACTGTGGACTTGTCTTTGAAGCTGCCTTTTGTGTGCCGACTGGTAGAATATCAAAGGCATACGCTAAACTCATTACAGAGCCTGGGAAACCCTGGTGCACGAGCCCAGGGAGTAGAGCAAGGTCATGGGGAGATAAGGAAGAGAAGGGACAGTATGGCAGAGTTGTTGGGAAGGCTTTCTTCACCGTCAGACACCAGGAGGGTATTTGTGTTTGGCGCCCTTTTAAATTCAGTTTGGAATTTACTAGTTTAATGCAGTGTACCATTCTAAAAACTGGGGCCACTGAGTATATTTAGTGGAGTTTTTACCTTAAGTTTCCCCTTAGCAGGTCATAAACCTTGCATGATGGCTTGCCGTACGTACTTCTCACGCACACTGACTTTCCAGATGGGCTGTAGACTGAGACCTCTTCCTACATCTGTTTGGCCTGATAATTCCACCACTGGCCAGACACCGTAGGAAGCACCCTGGCTAACAGGTGAAGCAGCTTATTTAGATGGCCCATCTTATTTAGATGGTAGTTTAGAAGATGTGCCATTAGCAAGCCTTGGAGAAAACTGTCCTTCAAGACTGGAGGGAGGGAACGACAGCACCAGGACCCATGGTTCTTGCCTCAGTTAACGCTAATGAGGCCTGCAAGGTGTTGTCTGAGAAACACAGGTCTAAGGATGTCCAGCAAAGGGTAAGCAGAATGAGCATGGCCAGCACATGGCCACGTCCTCTGAGCATCCCTGGACCAGCATTGCTCTCCATCTATCCATGACGAGCATACATACAAGCCAGGAGTGCTCACCTCAGAACTCGCATTAAAATTTGACACTGTCATGTATGGGCTTGCACTTGTTTTTCTAGTCATTTGCTTTTTGTTTTACAAAATGACCTCTGATGAATTAGGGGAAAAAAAAAAAAAAAAAAAAACGCAGACGGCTGGAGGGGATGGTTACTAGGTCCAGGAGTGCGGGTGGAGAAGAGAACCAACTTCTAATGTTTTATAGTACAGTAGGGTAACTAGTCAACGATACACTTCAAAATAGGTAGTAGAGTGGCTGGAGAGAAGGTTAGCAGCACTTGCTGCTCTCCGAGAGGAAACAAGTTCAATCCCCAGCACCTATATGGTGGCACACAGCCATCTGTAACTCCAGTTCCTTGGGGTCTAACATCCTCTTCTGTGGGCACCGCATATACACGGTGCACAGACATGCATGCAGGCAAAACACTCACAAAAATTTTGAAAAGCTAGAATACTAAATGCTTCCAACACAAAGAAATGATGTTTGATATAGATGTGCTTACCACCAAGATCTGATCACTAAGCATCACACACGTACCGAAATGTTATGTTGTATCTTATAAATGTAATTTATTTTTTAATTACTGATTTATATCATGTAAAAGTTAATCCCAAACAATTTACATAAAGAACATAGTGACCAATCTAGCCATCTCATTTGGTATAAGCATGTCACATGACTGCAAGGAGCCAGTAAGATACTAGCTAGTCAGGTAACAGTGCTTGCCACTAAGCCTGACAACCTGAGTTCAATCCTTGGGACCCACACGGTGGCAAGAGAAAACAGACTCAAACAAGTGTATCTCTAGCACCCACACACCCACAAACAAACACATGAAATATTTAAAAAGATACATTGTTTTTAAAAGCTGAAAAGTACACCAAGACAATTCAATAGGAAGTCTTCCTTTCAAGACGCATAGCAGCAGAACAATCAGATGCCACATGAAACAGGACTTGAGCATGTGTCTCAAACCAGGTTCAAAAATCCACTCGCAACGACCCAAAAATATAAGTGTAAGAGCCATACAACTCTCTAAAGTCAGGCATATACCATTCCCCAGATGTGACAATGGATTCTAAGATATAACACTCAAGCAATGAGTAACAAAGAACAAAGAGAACGCCGACTTCACCAATCCAAACGCTTCTCCGGGTGGCAGAGACAGCTCAGCACTTGCCGGCATCAGCTCGGTATTAGGTCCCTGGGAACCCACATGGTGGAAGGACAGAACCAATTCCCATGAGCCATGCTCTTAATAATAAATGTCTCTTTCACGGAAATCCATTAGCTGCATGTGTATGTGGATAGTCACACACCAGGGGGAAGGGAGATGGGGTAAGCCAGAAGGGACTTGCAAATCATAAGCTGATAGGTGACTATTTGCATAAAGCCTCATACAACTTAGTAATAAAAAGACAACCCAATTTACAAATGAACATGCTAGCCGGACATAGTGACCCATATCTGTACTCAGGCGCTTTCAAGGCTCAGGCAAGAGTGAGTCCAAGATCAGCCTGGCTTATACAACGCCACTCCGTCTCAGAAGAACAGAACAGAACAAAAATGACACTTTTAGGCAAAAACTTGTACATGACTATCGATTCCAATGGTATCCCCAACAGTCAACATATAGAAACAACCCCAATGTGCACCCACTGCGAACAAAACTTGGGCTAGAAGACCAAAGGGATATTCTGAATTATGAACTTTTACACGGAGGCAGTCCTTGAGAACATGAAGAATAAAGAGGAAAGGACACAAAAGGTCACACAATACGAGTCCATTTATATGAAAATGTCTAGATTAGGCAAATCCATAGGCAGAGCATCCACTCTTGTTGGCCAGGGCTTAAGGGGACTGAGGACCTGAGCACTGTCTCCACAGGGCTTCTCTGAAGGGGATTAGACATTATGAAACAAAGTAGTATGAGGTGTGCACTCTAAACATAACTGGACTATGTAGTTTATATGGGTCAGTTTAATGCTACATCAATTATATCTCAATAAAGGCAGAGTTTGAAGAAGAGATGGTGGGAGAGAGGAGGAGGAGGAAGAAGAGGAAGAGGAAGAGGAGGAAGCCAGTGAGAAGGCTCAGTGGGTAAAAAGCAGCTGCAGCTAAGCCTGACAACCAGAGCTTACTCCCTGTAGTCCCACAGGATGGGAGGAGAGAAATAACTCCAGGAAGTTAGCCTTTGACTCCTATAGGTTTGAGTGCCAGCATGTGTGTGAAAGCCTTTAGATAAAACCTTCCTCTCCAATGCTATAAGAGGCTGTAAGGCAAAGCTGAAGGGGCGGGGTGAGACTTGGCTTAAGGGTGAGGACACAATCAAAGGTGCAGGCGCAGTGGCAGAGCGGCAGCGGTAGCAGCAAAGACCATTTGGAAAATCAGGAAAGCCATTTCAACTCCTTGACCTTTCCCGTAAGGTTAGGGACAGTAGGGACCTACCCCAGGAGAGAGGGAGGTTCCTTTCCCACAAAAGATAAACCTCCTCACACCTTGCCGAAGGGCTGGAAGGGAGGAAGCCTCTCAGCAGGGGTGTAGGCCAGAAAGTGAATGCTAATCAATTGCTGAAAAGAACTACAAATTACTTTTAACACCCATTACCCAGGGGAGAGCTACAGCCAGATAACCTGAGGGTCAACAGCCAGTGAAGCATCCCTTTTGTAATGTAAATGACCTGCTCCAGATGTCCCACACCTGGAGGAAGACAGGGAGCAGGTGAGCCTGCCACCTGTTCACCCAGGCAGTGTGTGACAGTGTCACAACAGTGTTCAGACTGACAGCATTTAGACATGTTTCTCAGGTTAGGGAAGAACAAGTCCCCAAACAGAGGCCCCAAATTGTGGGGGTGGGGAGGAGCTGGCTCAAAGTCCAACCCTTAACCTGAGAGAGCTCCTCCTGGGAAAAACTGCTGGCTCCGGGTAGAGATCTTGTTCCCCCTTGCCTTTCTCAGGGACAGGCAGTGGCTAGAGTTTTAAAGTCCTCCCCTCCCAAGCTTTATCCTTGATCACAAGCCAACTCCAAACCAAGCCAGGGAAGGGGTGGGGCACAGGCTATGGCCTGGCACTGCAAACACACGGAGGAGCAGAAGGCAAGAACAAGGCAGGCAGTTCCCAGGGCTAGCCCTGCCCTACCCCCTCTGCCTGTGGACTTTAGCTAGTGACCCAGACTTCAGGCCTGAGGACAGGGAGCTAGATCCGTAGAAAGCAGATTCCCCACCCAGTTCCTCTAAGACTGCCCAGCTGCACACCTCAGAGCAAATCACTTTACTGAGTTAGGCCCATAGTCCTTATCAGCATTTAAAAAGAACCCCCATTCAGGGACTAACCAGGATCAACTCCACTTAGCTTTAGAGTTGAGACAAAATCAGGTGGTGAGGACTTAAGCTAAAAAGAATTTTAAGAATGGAAAACTCAGGATCTAGGTTAAAGAGCTCTTTGAAAAACAAACAAAAAAACCCTGAGCAAACCAACCCCCAGGCCAGGCGGTCCAGTGTTATACCTGTACCCAGCTACCTGAAAAGCTCGCAGTAAGGAAAAAAGATCACAAATTCAAGTCAGACCTGGGCTACAGAGGGAGTCTGAGGGCAGCTTAGGCGACTTAAAAAGATCTAGTCTCAAAAAAAACCGAGGGTGGGTTGGGGGGAGGACTGAGAAGATGGTCTGTGGTCTGTGACAGGGCAAAATGTCTTCCACAAAGATGGCACAGACACCAGCAGCACCGGTGTGGGCTGTGCAGACTCACAAGTGACTACAATCGCACTCTTTATGTGTATGAGTGTTTTGTCTGTGTGTATATCTGTGTACCACATGCATGCAGGTGCCCTGGGGACACCAGAAGAAAGTCAGACCCCTTGGGACTGGAGTGTTTGGTTGTGAGCCGCCACATGGGCCCTGCAAACCCAAGTCCACTATAAGAGCAGCTTGTGCCTGTGACCACTGAGCCACCTCTCCAACCCCCTTTGACCTTGGTTATTGAGACATTTAAGTTTCAAAGGACTCAAACACTACAAAGAGAGGGGCTAGGATGACTCAGTACTACAATACGCGCTCAGCACTGCTAAGACCCCGGTTCACTCCCCAGTACCACGGAAAGATGAGAGGGGAGACCTGAGGAGGTGGATGGAAATAATCTTTTTTATACTCTTCCTTTTTGGAAACTATGAAACTATGTCAAAACTACACACAGAGTCTTAAAAATAAGAAAGTTAACAGTTGACCCTAAAGGCCTTCCAGCTTCGGAGATGAAGTTACATTTCTTGCAAACACAAAAGCCAGGACTAAACCAGCGGTCAAAGTTCGAAGGCTGCCAGTGACAAAAAAGGGCTCAAATCTCAGGGCTCTTCAACAGTCCCCACCCACCAGGCCTCAGGTCTTCCTTACACTTCCTCAGGACTGGCATGTGAGCTACCTAGTCAGGGATTGAGAAATAAAGGGGTTGTAAGACCCCTTCCCCCAGCACAAGGTAGCAAGCACTCACTCCCCTTCTGGCCCTCTAAGGGAGTGCTGGAGGCTTCCCCCACAGGCAGAGGCTCTAACCACAGCATCCAGGCCCGCGGTGGAGCAGGCTCACAGCTTAGGATGCTAAGGAGTAGTCCAGGAGCACTGCGCTCCGAGCCCCTCACTAACCCAAGAAACATCAGGGAGGCTTTATTAGCGAGCTGCCTCAACAGCTCTCAGGTCAGAAGGGAAAAAAAAATCAAAACCACAACAGCAGACTCAAAGAAAAATTAGTATCAATGAGACCAATATCTAGTAACAGAGAAACCCCCTGATCTCATAAGTACTTTTGCAAAATAAGGAGGGAAATTAGTTTCAATCCAAGAAAGTCTGGAGTAAACCAAAGTAGAAAAAAACGACAGTGGCTTTGATGCACGGATCTGTGGTGGTTCTCTAAAAGACCAACCGGGCACACGTTGGACAAGACCACAAGACCGGCTATTTAACAAGGAGTCGCTAAAGGGTGCCACTCGCCTAGAATTCTAGACCTTGAGAAGCTGGGCCAAGAGGATCCCCAGGAGTTCCGGGCCTGCCTGGGCTACACAGTGAATCTGAGGCTGCTCTAGGCCAGGTCATTAATAATTTGTCTTAAAAGGTGTTACAAGGAATATAATCTCCAACAGTGAAGTTTGAAATTTTTAAAAATATAAATCGATAATTTTCTAGGGAATTTTTAAATAGAAATATTGAAAGTATCAGAGAAAACACCTACCAAAGAATTACACCCATTTAGTTAATTCATTTTTCTCTTATGAAAATTTCCCAGGTATCTTGAGATAAGCACTTGCTTTCTCCACAAGCACAGATAGGGACTGGAGGGCCTCAGACTGGCCTATTAGTCAAGTCACCTAGTGAGACATGAGACTTGGTCTCACAGCCTAGTGTCCTCAGGAAACAGCTCAGAACCAAGTTGCAACATGGCCCTGAGGAGGCTCTGACCATTGGCCAAATGTGGACATTTCTGGCCTCCCCGCTACCTATGCAAAATGCAGTCTAAAAGCCGGCAGCAATATCTCCCCACAGAGCATGTGCAGAACATCAAACCCAGACCCAGGTCTGAACCAGAAAATGCACCAAGAGCCCAAGATTACCTGGATGAACATTAAACTATCAGAAGCCTGTCAAACCTACTTGTCCAACTGTACTTTAATTCCTATTAGTTTCTTAAAGCAGCGTCCATTCTCTGTCCTGCCAGTCACAACCAAGAGCTGGGGAGTGGGGTGGGGGTAACAACTGACGGGGCTATGATCACATGACCATAATTTCAAACCTTAACAGAGCAGGGCCTGACAAGACAGCTCAGCACATAAAACCTACCTGCTGCTAAGCCAGAGGAATTGAGTTTGATCCTTGGGACGGATGCGGTGGAAGGAGATTTCCAGAAGTTGTCCTCTGACACAGATGCCCATACAGAGATGTTTGAAATTTTGTTTTAAAAAAGTTTGGTCAAATAAACAAAATCAAACTCTTACTGAAAAGATGTTTCTATTATTTCCTGAGTTAAAGCATACCAACAATATATGAGGGTCTCTTATTAGTAAAACCCTCACAAAATAAAAAGAAATAACATATTCACAGAGAAAAATATGCATGTCCCAACTAAATGAAGAAATATAAAATCAGATATTTTATATCATTTTATTCTAATTAGAAAACAGTGTATACAGTCAGGCTATGGTGGTACATGCCTTTAATCCCAGCACTCAGGAAGCAGAGGCAGGGGGATCTCTGTGAGTTTGAGGCTAGTCAACAGAGTGAATTCCTGGACAGCTAGGGCTACACAGAGAAACCCTGTCTTGGAAAGAGAAAGAGAGAAAGAGAGAAAGAGAGAAAGAGAGAGAGCGAGAGAGTGAGAGAGCAAGAGAGTGAGAGAGCAAGAGAGTGAGAGAGCAAGAGAGTGAGAGAGCAAGAGAGCGAGAGAGCAAGAGAGAGAGAAAACACATATATGATTTTGATATTGGGATAAAAATTTTTAAAAAGACATTAAAATGAAAAATTGTTTTAGAAAAGCCAAAATACTAATAAGTTATAATTGGAAAAAAATTATAATACCTTTCTGCTTACTGGACTTTCCTTACCTGCAATGAACTTAAAAACTACCCCCACCCCTCCCAAGACTGAGTTCCCCTGTGTAGCCCTGGCTGTTCTGGAACTCACTTTGTAGTCCAGGCTGGCCTCCAATTCACGGATATCCCCCTGCCTCTGCCTCCTGAGTGCTGAGATCAAAGGTGTGCAGCACCACTGCCCCATCACCCATCACCAAAATCCTTCCAACTCTTCCCAGAGTTTGGCTGAAGCCTAGCAGCTTTCTTCTCCCCTGTATGTGCGCCAGTGTTTTATAAGCAACCACACTTAAAGATTTCCAGTCCAAGCCAGCAGAGTCCCTTGGTTAACTCATCCCCAGACTACCTGCTTCTCAGACTCCCAAGGGCATAGTAGTCACCAACAATGGGATTCATATGTATGACATGGAAAGGATGATTCAACCTGAACTACCTCTGAGAAGCCCCCTTCTGTAGCCCAATAGTGAGCACAGATGAGGGGAAGGCCCAGCTAGCTGAGGACCTTGCTAAACATGGCTCTCATAGGCTGGCTCATAGGACAACAGGCTTTACCAGTCAGAGATCCAAGCCTCTCCCCCTCCCCCACTCTGTGTGTATGTGTCCAGACCCCCAACCCACACATCCCCCCGCCCTTCCATATCAGCTCTTTAAACAGGGAGGTAAGAGTAACACCAAGTTTCATCCTATATAGATAAGCCGTATTCTGGGCTCCAGCACCACAGTGCCTCCGTCGGCATGCTTTCTGCTGAGAGAATGCATTTGGATCAACTCCACAGGTTCACAGAGGTCCATCTGTTAGTTTCAGCTCTGCACCTTGAGGAGGCAGCTCCTCCAGGGCTGGCAGGGATACAGCAGTGACTGCCAGGGGAAGCCCCTCTGTCTGTTCCGGGACGCCTGGCACTCAGTATGTTGCCCACTCAGATGGGCAAATGAAGATGGATCAAGGGGTTCAAAACAGTACTCCTACCTCCTCCCCAAGCCCCAACATTCCTGGGTACACTCCTGCTTCAACTGCTCCCAAGGATTTACAACAGATGAGCAAGGAGCCAGCGACGTCTTTCTAACTGCTGCCCTGCTGAGGAGGTGAGCAACGAGATGAAGGGGCCAGCCCAGACATGGGTAAGGTACCACGTCCAGACACAAGAAACAGCCCTGTGGAGGGACAGACGAGACATCCTCACCCCTGCTTCACAACAATGGACACTCCCCATGTATCTAAGCCTGAGGACTGTATGTAGCCCTTTAGAGATAAGGGGTTCCTTGCTCGTATGCCACAGGAATGCTAGGTAAGGAAGATATCTTCATCATTGCCTTAGTCCTAGTGGGCAGCAGAGACCAGGGCTGGAAGATTTGATCTGGAGAACTAGGCAAGGGCGTGAGACAGAATGGCACACCGGTCCACCATATCAAGAAATTGTGCCCTTCCAGACTGGCAAGATTACTCAGTTGGGTAAGAGCACTTGCTGCCAAGCCTGACGATCTGATTTCAATCCCCAGGACCCAAGTCAAAGAGGAAAAGAACCAACCTGTCAGGTTGTCCTCTGACCTCCTCCACTAACTAACCCACATGCTCACATAAAACATTAAGAAGGAAAAACAAATGCCTTTCATTCCACAATTCCCAATGGAAGCTTGAAATACAATGGCCATAGGAAAGTCTAGCATGCTAACAGGCAGAAAACTTGGCCTCAGAACCATCTGGGGGGACAGACTCTGGATCAGAACAGTAGAAAGCAAGATGCTACCCTGGGCACACAGCTGTAAAGCACACCTCACCAGTAGCCTCCCAAGCAACGCTTCCTGCCCTGATGGATCCTCTGAGGAGAGAGGAGGATTCACCGCTCTGCGATACCTTCACGAATCTGGGAATGGAGAGCACAGGTCTCACCAAATTAGTACTCACCAGGGTGAGCGACAAGAAGGTTACTGGTCATTATGGGTAATTATGAGATATAGACTCCTCCCTAACGCCTCCTGTGGGAAAATGGCCCAGGACCCCCTCTTTTCCCTGCAGAGACAGGGAGGGTGCTCCATCTGTTACCCAGATCCCAGCCTCCAGGCTTGGGGCCAGAGCTGCCTCAGGCACCATTCCTGGCCTTGGACCAGGCAACACACTTTGAAGATGTGGAGCTCACTGTCTCTCTCTCACCAATTTGATCCCACAAGCATTTATTAAAAGCATTTACTGCATGCTAGGCTTTGTGCCAGGTGCTGGGGAACTGAAACGGATGGGTACCGTACCACAAGGAAGCTAGATCCAACTAGTGTTGCCACAGACGGACAGAGACAGGACGCACCACGGACAGCTGATAAAAACCAGGCATCTCCAACGTCTCTTCAGCAATGGGCTAAAACGCACAGCAGCCAGGACTGGGCCAGGGAGACGACTCGGCAGGGAAGAGTGTTTGCTGTAGAATATGAGGCCTGTGTTTAACTCCCCTGCACCCACACAGGGAAGCTAGGTGTGGCCATGTGCCTCTCACCCCTGCTGTGGGGGTACAGAGGCAGGAGGGACTGGCTGGGACTTGCTGCCTACCACCCTGCCCTGTGTCAAGGGAATGAGAGCATCAGCAGGGTGGCTGATGGCCTCCTCTGACCTACACACACACACACACACACACACACACACACACACACACACACTGCAAGTATACCATGCTCACACAGAACAAGAGGCCAGTAGTGGCTAAGGGTGTAGGTCAGGACCTCGCGAAGAGGTAATTAAAATGATGGAACAAACAGAAGCAGAAAGATGAGAAAACTTCAGAGCCTCTAGAACGGTGAGGAGTGTGTGGAGCACTTCACAGAACGATGAACAGATGAACAGACTACAGACACTCATTCTAGAGATAAGGGGTCCGAGTTTAATCCTTGCTTCACACCCTTTTTAAATAAGCCAGAATCTGGCTGGAGGGGATGGAGGAACGCTCCAGCACATGCTCAGAATGCACAGGGCCCTAGGTTCAATCCCTACCACTGACGCACAAAAACCTATGTGTTTGTGAAAATGTGTGCTGGAAATGAATATCAGCAACATGAATTCTGTGGAATAGAAATTAAGAGCACATACCGTATGCAGTGTGCAATACTGAGAACGCAACATGACTTGTATTTTAAGGCATTCAAGTTCTCTTTTAATAAAAAAAAGATCATTTGGGTCTGGCAGTGGAGGTGCATTCTGGAGGAATATGGGAGGCAGAGGTAGGCAGATCTGAGTTCAAGGCCAGCCTGGTCTACAGAGAGAGTTCTAGGACAGCCTGGGCTACAGAGAGAAATCCTGTCTTGAAAAATCATTTGATTCTCCTTTACGTTTTCTGCTCTGTGTGTACAAGGTGTTTGCACACGGGTGCACACGTGCCACAGTGTCTACACAAGAAGCAGAGAACAACTTTCAGGAGTCAGCTGTTTCCACCCCAAGCTCCAAGGATCAAAACTTAGGCCGTCAGGCTCCAGCAGCAAGAGCTTTTGCCTACTCAGCCATTCTGCTAGCCCTCGGGATACCCTTTGTGAAAATGACCTAGAAATATCCCCTAAAAGGTTATTTTAGGTTGAGTGTGATGGTGCACACTTTAACCCTGGCACTTGAGAGGAGAGGCAGGTGGGTCTCTGAACTGGAGGTCAGCCTGGTCTACAGAGCGAGTTGCTGGTCAACCTGTGCTGCACAGAGAGGTCTTCTCTCAAAAAATAAAATAAAAACCATTTTATGATTGTTAATCTACATAGCTGGACAAATAATATACATATACAAATATATTTGTTAATACATGAATAAGCTAAAAATCATGTCATCATTAATAAACAGCCATTCAAAAATTGGAACTGTGAACACCCACCAATGGGAAATAAGTTATATAAATTTGTACTATTAAAAACTCCATGGCCATTTTTGTTGTTGCTTTGTAGAGCCTCTTACTGTGCAGGCGAGCCTGGCCTTAATTCTTCCTCCTTGTCTCAGCCTCCTAAGAGCTAGGATTACAGGTGTGGGTTGCCATGGCTACTTTCTACAGAAAAGGCTAAGATAGACACACTGACATAGGAAAGTGTCCTCAGCACATTTAGTAAGTAGAGGAGCATAGCATAGGAGAAAGTAATGAATTGTGAAGAGAGAAGTGTTTAGTCGTTACACAGAATGGAAAGACTTGAGTTTCCAGTTATATAGTGTTATATTATTTGATGTCTTTAAATAGATATGTACTATTTTAAAGGTTTAGAAATAACCAGGCATAGCGGCATATGCCTTTAATCCCAGCACTCAGGAAGCACAAGTAGACAGATCTCTGTAAGGTCAAGGGCAGCTTGCTCTGCATACTGAGTTCTAAGACATTCAGGACTACATAAAGAAACCGTGGCTTCCCCCTCAACCATCAATGGTAATTTTTTTAAAAGTTCAAAAATGGGGCTGGGGCGATTGTTTGTTGCTCTTGAAGAACTGAATGCAGGTCCCAGTATCCACACAGAGCCGAACAAACCACCTAGAATTCTAGTTCCAGAGGATTCGACGTCTTCCTCTGCCCAGGTAATACATGTGGTACGCGTCCGTACATCTAGGCAAAATGCTCATGTACTTAAAACAAATGTAAACAAACAAAACAGAAATGCAGAGCATGAAAAAGTTACAGTACAGAGGAAATGTAATGTAGTTAACTGCATGTACATTGTGGGAATAATTTGAAAATGGATCACTGACAGAAAATACATGGTAAATGGTTTACACCAACAGGCACAGGACAAAGAAAAGCCAGAAAGCTAACGCCCTTGGTATCTCTCAAGATACCAAGCCACACGGTTCCATGACATCCTTCCAAGTCCTAAAGGAATGGAATTATTTCAGCTCTATTACTTAAAATTGTAGCAATGCATAAAAACTCCCCAATCCGCTGTATGACGTTACCGTCGTTCTACCAACAGCTAACAATGCAAACACAAAAGCTACCAGTTTATCTCACAAAGTAAGCAAGTCAGACTCTGTTAACAGAACGTAAGCCATCTGACTGTTAAAAAAAAAAACCACTTCTAATGGAGAAAAAAAATAGATGAGATCACTTCTCTCATGACATAAAGAATCACATAACCCTAAGAACCCAATAATCCACAACACCTTGCCTGAAGTCAAAACACCAGTCATTCACATGAAAGTGCAAAGGGACAATATCAGTAAAGAGAAAGATGTGCTCAAGCCAGCGAGTACCTAGCAAATGCATGTAACACAGGGCACATGCTCCCAGCGCCCGCTCCAGTCAGTATAAAGGAAACATCAGCCCCTGGCTCAGGCTCCTGGACTGATTTAACCAGGATACCTGACCTGCTCCAGACTCGCCACTAGAACGAACAGACAGAACTATGATCTGTTTGCCCATGGGCTCATCTTGTATACTCATGACCTGGTGACTAGTTGTCATCTAGGGTGAAGAGTTAACAATACAACACAGCTCCATTTTCAACCACACCACACTGGGACATGGGTCAGAGAAGAAGGTCTGAATACTTAATGCTAGCTAAATGCCGCACTGTGAGGTTACCACCAAAATTCCCTCCCCTGCCATCTTCCAGCTTTTCAAACGAATAGTTTATTATTGGTATAACCTTAAATAGAATAAAGCACCGAAAAGGACAAAGGCTTTTATTTTAACTCAGAATTGGAGATTGGTGGCACCTTAAACCCCCAAGGGGAAAGGAGCTGGAGGGGCTAAGATAGTCACACAGGGAAGGAACTGCAAGGTCCCCTTCCCTATGCCCTTTCACAGTGACACCTACCTACGCCAGAGTAGGTGTTTAAAGGTATTCCTGGCAGAGGCCACGTTAAAAGCTTCCAGGCCCAACGCCAGCACAGATTGCTACATGATGGCACACCCAGACTTTGCCCAAGTGCCATAGATACTCTTGAGCACTTCCAACAGGGCAAGAGTCATTTCCAGAGCTAGATATTGATTATACAGGTGTGTTTGTGAGAAATTCACACACTGTATGTAACACAGTTTCCTTCCTGTATATGCATCAGACTTCAGTTAAAAGCTTAAAAATTAAAATGTGATGCCTGCCTGTAGCCCCGGCACTCTGGAGGCAGAAACAGGGAATTCATAGACAAGCCGGCTGCTGAGGAGCCAAACCAGCAAGCTTGAGGTTCCAGTGAGGGGCTCCGAGTCAGAACGCAGAGACAGACTGAAGACAAGTGAAGTGAACCCTCATCTCCTGTGTTCCTATGTTCGCATATGTACCTGCACAAATGAGAACACGCATACACACCAAGAAATAAAAGATTTTAGAAATTAAAGGCTGAGATGAGGGAACTCCATCCTTCTGAACATCACGACTTTAATTGTCAAGCTCACACATCAGTCTCATGGGATGATCTGATCTTAACTGTCCCAGACGCTCATCATTTGGGCACAGCCCACAGCTTTGGGCAACAGAGCCTCAGCCTGGACTGCACATTCTAACCGCCTAGAGCGCTTCGGGCAGCAATGGGACCTGCTCCACTCCACACAGAGGCCATCATGGTCCCTGAGCCTAAACACTGACATCCCCCTTTTTGAAAGCTGCTCAGATAATCTAACTAGCAGGGCTGAGAGCTGCCAAACAAGTTAGACCAGAGGGACCGGCTGCTGTAGACTCTCAAGACAAGCTAAAGCAAGGCCTGCCTGGTGTGGTGGAAGCTGGGGTGGGAGAGAATAGTGATGGCGTGTTCTAGCGCTCACCCATCTCTACTCCGTATCCCACTTCCTCAGAACTCATTTAGAGACCTAGTGGAGAGCAAAGGCATCATTCTAATATGTTCATATATATGTATATATACACACACATATATATGTATGTACACACACACACATGTATATGCACACACACTATATATAGTATATATACACTATATATACACACTATATATATACTATATATGTGTGTGTGTGTTTGCATGTTTGCATGCACTCCTGGTCACACAAATATGGAACCCACAAGTTTTTCTAAATAACTTTCGGGCCCATGAAGTTGGACACAGAACTCTGGGTTCTGGCTCTTAGCCAATGAGTTCACACTGGATTCCTTGCCAGGAAGACCTAGGACACACACCACTGCAACCACACAGACCCACAGCTAAGCCCTAACTACTACCCAGGGGCCCAATGATGTCTCTGGGAGCCCACAGCTGGAAAACAGGAAACCAGTGAAAAACAACAGAAGGAGGCCACAGGGCACAGGAAAGCAGGGAGTTCAACCATGAGAGAAGGAAGACAAGGAATGAGGCCAGTGAGGAGGGGACACCATATGGCTTGCCTACAGAGACCTTCCAGCAGCATTATCTAGGACCCCATGCCACACTCATCTTCTGTCCACTTTGGTCTAAAATAAAAACCCATACACATGCTTATTTTGGCCAAAGAGCCCCATGGTACACTCCCTAGATGATTCTGACCTAAGAAATCCTGGCACACACGTCACAAAGCATGCTCAGACTAGAAAGAGAGCTATGCTTAAAGCATGTAGTGGGAACGAGGGCAGACTGAGGCCCTAAAAAAATGTCCTAGTATTGAGGGAAAAAAATAAAATAGAAGATGCAGAGAAAACCAGGTGGACAGCTCTTGGGCATGTTGACCGAAGAAAGCACACCTGCACTGAACAAGTGGACTGGCTGATGAGAGCACTTCAGAGATCACTGAGTTGGAAGTGCTGCAGGGCCAGAGCTGGTTTCCCCTGAGCCCTCCTAGCCCTTGAAGAGCCATCTACCTGAGCACCTATGTAGTCGAATATCCTGTGACTGGTAGGCAAATTATTTTGGAATATAAGAATACAACAGCTTCTATCAACCTCCAAACCCAAGAATGTAACCAGATAGCATCTGAGGCCTACAGCAGAGATTTCCCACTTTACTACAGTCTGCCTGCTGGGCTCGTCAGTGCATGTATTTGTAAGGTGTTTTGATTTATGGTTTTATTTGGTTTCTTAAAAAAATAAACCACTACCAACTAAAATGTATAGACCAGTTACAACACTGGACCACAGAATTTGGAATAACATAATCCTGTGCTTCTGGGCCACGGTCATTCACATTTGGCTCCGCAGACCCTTCACGCTGCATTTTCTTTTATATTGACAGGAACATCTCCAGCTCCACCAAAACTCTGCTTTCCTAAAGCTTGGGGAACAGAACAACAACTCACATATTGATGATCCAGTCTCCACTTCTGTCCAGGACCAGGGAGGTCACAAGGAAAAATCTGTACCTGAGCAAGCCAGAAGAGACAGTGGTCTGAGGGGCACTCCCAAGGGAACACATAGCTGAGGAGTTGGTTTGCAGATTCAGACCAGGATGTCCACTCACAGCCCTTCTCAGGGCCTCTGCCTGCCTCTGACAGGTGTCTTGGGCCTCCCTGCTTATCCTCATCAGAACAGCAGCCAGCAGAGTCTTAGATGGAACCTCTCTGAGGGACAGGAAGGTAGAGGACAGGCAACCATTCCTTTAGTAGTCTGTCTGCTTAGCATGACTGGGAACAAAGGTTGCAGACCAGAAAAATGACCTGGGACTTGCTAGGCAAGTATTCTACCTTTTCTTTTTGAGAGATGACAGTGGGTGCTGCAGACGGGAGAGAGAAGCAGAAGCCAGTCAGCAGGGCAGAGCTGGGGAATTCTCTGATAGGGATGAGCGGCAAACCTTTCAATGCCTTTGTTTCCATGCAGAGCCCATGAGGTCAGGATTACTCATGAGGATGAGTGGGGGCGGGGCTCAGAAATCCAATTACTTAAGCACCAAGGGCACAAGAGTTCCTGGCCAGACACACAACCAAGATTTGCTTAGACCCTAATCCTCCTACACTTGGCATGTTGGTTGGCCCCTTAAGTAATATCTCTGCAGCAGACAGTCTAGGCCCTTTCTCTAGGCAGCTATGACAAAACAAAATTCACAGTTTTACATTCATGTTTAACAATGCAAACAAACAAAAAGGCTGAAGAGCCTCAGCTGGAGAAAGTAGGGGCCACGACGCTTCAATTAAAGTCACCCAGATGACAGGAGTGTCCACTCTTACAGAAATCACAATGTGAGGTCAGCCCCTCAGAGGAAAGGGCTACATCTCCAGGTCAGTAGGGATCACCGCATGAAGGCCTGAAGTTAAAGGTGAGTGGTAAAACATTTGCCCAGCAAGTCCCAGGTTCAATCCTCAGCTCCGCAAGAAATAAGTTAAACATTTTTAAAATCCTAAATGAAAGAACAGCCTGGTGGAACAGGGCTATAACCCTAGCTACTCAGGAGACTAAGAAAGATCCCAAATTCAAGGCCTGCTGGGCTACACAATGCATTCAAAAGCCTGGGCAAAAAGAGGGCTGAGGACATTACAGAAGTAGACTGCTCTTTGGCATGTGTGTGAGGTCCTGACTTCAGTCTCTGAGCGAGTGCGCACACACGCACTCACCCATCAGGGGCTCATGTGGTTCAGAGTACACTAGCAGATTCCTGAGAATGCAGGAGGAATCCTTATCTACAGAAGCTGAGGCACAGTCTCCAAGAGACTCTCTATAACAGCAGAGGGAGGAAGAGTCCGGGAGCAGTGTCCAGAAAGGGGATGGAGGCTCGAAAACCAAGAGCCCTATGCAGGGCCAGAGGCAAGTTCAAAAGCAGCGCTGTGCACAGTCTGACCCAGTCCAGCACCACATACACAGAGAAGCCATCAGTTACAGGACATCCAAGAGCAAGAGCGTGGAAACTGCCCTGCCGGCTCAACAGGCTTTAAATGGTACCCAACACCAGAGGCAAACTGTACAAGACATTAGCTGAGTGTACAAAGTGGGACTGTGTCTTGAAACTTTAAAAAAAGCAGGGGGCGGGGCAGAAAACCAATCTGGTTTGTTTCTAGATTTAGTTTGAGAAAAACTAACAACTTTGGAAGGCAAGCCCTCTGCTGAAAAGGAAACCATGGCAATGGACTCTGAAGTGATTCTCTATAGTTAATGGCAGAGTCCATGAGTAAAGAACTCAGCTACTTGTTGCTCCCTCTCAGCCAGTGACGCAGTAACTTGTCTATAAGATTTTTTAAAGATAGTACAGGCTAGCTTCAAACTAGCTATATTGTCAAAGATAACCTTGAACTCCTGGACTACTTCCACGGGTTGAGAGATTATAGGCACACACCACTATATCTAGTTAAATGTTTACAAGGTGACTTTTTTTCCTTTTTGGCAGTGTTGGAGATTGAGTCCATGGCAAATGCTCAACTAAGTCACATCCTCAGTCCCAGAACCCAAGCTTTTCCAGACAGGGTCTTACTTTGCAGCCCTGGCTTCCTGTACTAGGCTAGCCTTTACTCCAGAGATCCATCTGTGTGTGCCGGGATTAAAGGTGGGCACCACCACAGCCAGGAGACCACTCTTGATAAACCGATGTTCAAGTTCACATGAACAGCACAGTATTTTATCCAGCCTCCTCAGGATCTCAAAACGACACTTTCTTTCCAACAGCAAGCTTCCTTTCCACCTTAGCTGTTTCAGAACACAAGACCCTAACCCATTACCAGATCCTGAAAGCACTGAGCTTTGAAATAAGGCTAGAATGTTGACTCTTGAAAGTCCCTTAAGGTTCAAAAAGTCAGCCAGGCGCAAAGGAGTGATGAGAGGTTCTGTCTGTGGTGTGTGCAAGTTCATATGCCCCAAACACAGTGGAGATCAAAGCTGCTGACTGCAGAACACACACTAGCAATGCTGAGTTTCCCACTTGTAACTGAGGTAATTTAATTTAGTCCACATCTTAGTGTCTAATGGTTTTTTTTTTTTTTGTAAGATCAGTAGTAACTTCTGTTTTCCTATGTTGTACTTAGTATGGGAGATGTGAACGCTCGGGGATAGAAACAAAGAAGGGAGGCAGAGTGGGAACAGACTCCAAGCCACAGGTTCTACTCAGGCAAGCCACTCCTATTTTGTCTGCCCAGACCTCCTAAATTGGCCCAAGAGTAAGCCGCCTCAGAAGCCACTTAGAGGCTGAGAACAGGGGGTCCCGCTGACGGCCAGATGTCTGGGTACAGGAGGAAACGAGGCCAAAAGCCCAAGAGGCCAGGGATGGAAAAGGACTTAAGAGTATTGGGAGACCCAAAAGTGGAGCCAAAACAAAGCCTCTGCCATACTCCCAGCCCAGACCCCCCAGCCAGCCAAACCACTTGCCACAGCCTCCAGGGTATGGGAGGGAACTTGGCAAAACCACAAAACCCATTTCTAGCAGAAACGTCCATCTGCAGCTAGAAGCAGATGAGCACCCAAGGTGCCCCTCCCCCTCACTCCTCAGTGGCCCAGCAAGAGGGCCGGAGAGCCATAGTGGTGGTCCCAGAATGCAGCCCCAGGTCCCCGCACTGTGACGAACAGAAGGCTCCTATTTCAGCTTACGCTATTTTGCCACAGTCCCTCCTCTTCTCCGACATGCTATTTTGCCACAGTCCCTCCTCTTCTCCGACATTCATTCAAAGATGACCGGGGTCACCAAAGCGGTAAAGCTGAGCTCTGTGATTAGCCCCAGCTCCTACCAAGCATGGGAAAGCCCTCTCCATTCTCCAACTCAAATCTGCCATCCTCTGGACTGGTTTCTTTTCTGCTCCAGCCTGACAGGCCCACCTGTCTTCAACTTTACTGCAGAGAGAAGGGGCTCTTCGACTCTTGCACAGAGCAGAAGGACAGGCAGAAAGGAACAATCAGGAGTGACCAAGAGTACATAAAGTCAAATGGAGCAGATCCTCAATGGGACATTTTTGGGGTGGTCAAAAGGAGAGATAGAAGGCAAAGATCCTGGGCCCAGTACCAAAATAGTTTCCAGACATCCTTAGCCAGTGGAGTGAATGCTCCCATGAGGCAGAGTGTGGGAGCCCAAAAGCAGGACAGCCTAGTGCTCTTGCACTGGGCACTCACTGTATTCTGTCCAGGCGGCTGAGGGGAAGGAGGTGGCAAGAGGGTATTATGCTACAGCATATTCCCTGGGATATATCATGGGTAAATGACAATATACAGCAAACCGACAACTTGCATTCATCAAGCTAAGCTTTGTGGCTGTGCCAGGACTGTGTACACCCACGCATCAGAGTATTCCTGGCAGCACTTAGCACACAAGGAGACATGCATTATTTCTTCTGGCTGCTGGACACCATTCACCCTTGGGGCTTACCCCTCCCATCCCCATCCTGTGGGAACCTGTGCACACATACACACACACACACACACCCTGACCGCACGAGGAGCTCTTTTACCATGACCTGATAATAGAGTGGGCAAAGCTCTGTCGACCCAACAGGGTACCTGAGAAATCCAACATGCAGAGAAGACAGAGCCAGAAACAGGGGCTCAGACCTGAGTACTGTGGCACCAAGGCTGAGAGGAAGTATAGTTCTTAGGCAGACAACTCAATCTAAGCAGATCCATGCTGGGGGCAAAAGGAATGAAGCCCCTGAGAACAAGGCAGGGGAGGACCTAAGAGGGTTTTCTCTGGATTTTCCCAACCCTGGGGTCAGAGAATTGGCTACATCCCAGGGTAGCCCAACAGGTGGTAGAAACAGAGAACATGCCAGTGGGATGGAAAGAAGCAGGTCTGCCATGGAGAGCCATCACCACAGAGCAGGCAGGCAGGGTGCTTGAGAGAGTAAGCAGACAAGGAAGTAGGTACAGAAGGAGGGAGCTTCCCCCTCTCCCTGAGCTCATGTGTCCCCATCCTTTTGTCTGGCTTTCAGAGTTGGGGGGCAGAAGATTCTCCCTCATAATCTTAACATTCCCAGTGCCCACAGTCCTGGAACAGCATACTGGGTGACTACAACTCCCCCAGCCAGCAGTGGGTGGCCAAAGGAAGCGGAGGTGGGAAACTAGATTCTGGCTCCCAAGAGCGTAAGTGAGCCAATGTAAGCTCACAGTTCTCTCAGCGCACACGCACAAACAGTATCACCAATGCTTCTACTTGCCTGGGGTCCCCTACAATTCCTTCCCAGATGACTACCAACAACTCCCAGCCTCACCAAGGCATGTCAGCTCTCCCAGAGAGCAGTCACCGGGCTTTCCTTCCTAAGAAGCTGTTTCAGAAGCAAAATCCATATCCTTTTTCAAGTATTTGCTTGGGAAGAGGCCAGGGAGTAACCCTGGCCTTCATATCCACCTTGTGAGTTAGCCCGGGAACCCCCAACACATAGGAGGAAGCAGAACTCCACCCTGTCAGTGTCATCACACAGTGAGGTGGCAGAGTGCCATTTCCAGCACCTCCTCAGAGCTTCCCACAGCTTTCCCAGGAAGCAGGAGGTAGATCTGCAGGAAAGACTAGGAGCGTGCAGGGACACTCACAGCTCGCCCACCTACCTAAGCAACTGCGCTCAGGGCTTCCTATGCAGCCTGCCCACCTGTCCCCATAGTCACTCTCAACCTCTGCTCTTTAGAGGCAGCCACCGTGTTTTCTTCTGTCCCAGTCTCCCTATCTCCTGGGCCAGAGGATACTGCTGAGTAATTTCAAACTTAGAGTGAGCCCCCGGACCTGTAAACTGGGGTAAACTAGAAGGAAATCTACTCATCTGGTCCTGGCTAACCTAGGAGGATTAGTGATCAGATTCTCCTTGGACTCTTCATTCTCCCCTCCCAAATGACCTACACCACCCTCTGAAAACCCACCTGGACCGGCTCAAAGCTTCTTTCTCTGTTTCCCTCACACCAGGGAACACTGCCTTCCCAGTCTCCCAGACACCAAGTGGCACAGAATAACAGCAGACACCCGCTGGCTTCCCAGCCATGATGTTGCATCAGCCCCCACCCTACCCAAAATATCCTCACCCCCACCACCTCCTCTCCTCTCTCCAGCCATCTCCATGGTGACAGCAGCATGACTAATGACACCCTATCAGCTTCAGACTCAGGAGTGCAATTCTCCCTCCCCCTTACTGTCTTTCACCCCCCACTTCCCCGCGACAACGCACCCCGGGGATTTCTGCAGATTGGATGCAAACCAACAGTGCCAGGGCCATTCTCCAGAGATTTCCAGAGGCAGGGGTGGGAAGTGGATTACACGTCTTTAAAATATACACATGCGCGTGCGCGCGCGCGCGCACACACACACACACACGCACGCACACACATATGCGGAGCGCACACATATACATACAGTTCAACAAACCAAACCCCAACTGCACCCAAACCATCCAGCTGAGAAAGCAAAACGAATCCAAACAAAACCCACACAGGCCTGAGAATTCATTGGCCGCCCACACTCCCGCCGCCCCTCCCCCTCAGCTGCTGCTACACACACAGTGGGAGATTAAGGGATCACCAGAGGAGACCCTTTATTTTTATCCAATCCAGTCAAACACTTCACCCCCACCGCGCGCGCCCACGTACACACACACACACACACACACACACACACACACACACACACACACGCAAACACACACGCAAACACACAGGGTACCTTGACAGTCGCCCCTTGTGCCCAGGGCCCCGTTCCTTCACGAGCATTTATTTCCACCTGCAAAAGAAGCCAAAGACACTGGTGAGGCAGGCTGGTAGCAGGCAAGGAGCAAAAGCAGTCCTGCACAGGCCCCAGCGCACTGGAGGGGAAGGGGCCGGAGAAGAAAGGCTGCCCGGACCATCTTCCTGCTCCAGCTGCCTCCCCAGCGCTGATGGGCCCCTGCGCCTTCCAGTGTTTTGTTTTCCTGCTTCGGTTCTCCGGCCTCTGGAGATCCCAGGGCCCCGCTCCCGGCCTGCACGCGGCCTCCCCTCCCCTCCAGGCCCAGCGCTCTACCTCGGCCGGCCTCCAGTACTGCATCGGCCGCCGCCGGGCCTCCCATTATCCCCGCCGAGGGAGCGCACCGAGGGAGGCACTGCAGAGGCGGCGGCCAGCTGCCGGCTGCTCCCGCCCCGCCAGGCTGGTGTGCAAGGGGGCGGCGCGCGCGCCAGCCAATCCCGCGCCCGGCCCTCCCCGCCAAGGACCTGCCCAGCAGCCAGGCAGGGGCCTTGGTGGAGGGAGCCATCGCCACAAGGGCTGCTTCCCAGGCAGGCCGGGGATCCCGGGGCACCATACACAAGGCGTCCCCTGCACTTCCAGCGGGTGCAACTGGAGTACGGCGGAGCGGGGACGGGTGGGGGGGGGCGGTATGTGGGTATCCCATACCGGCCACTCACAACCGGAGGAGAGCTGGAGCTCTGCTCCTCCAAGGAGAATCCAGGGCAGCAGAAGCCTCACATCCCTCAACCCCGCCCCCGCTTTGCAGACTGCAGATGAGTGGAGTAACTTACCGAAGGTGACACCGCTAGAACACAGCATAGCCTAAACTCCAAGCCAGGTCAGTCCTCTCTGAAGACCATATCCTTCGCCATTCTATAGCTCTACTCCCCTGCCCCCTTATACCCGACTCGGAAAACTGGCTGTAGCTCATAACAGCCTGTACTTCCCCAAGTCGGCTATGCCCTCCCTGGCATAGCCTTCCTACCGAACAGTGCTGAAATGCAATTTTCTCAAACATTTTTTTCTTCTGGAGAAGATCTACCAGGTGCCCCTTCCAAAAAACGTCCTGGGCTCCCCGCCCTTAAGAGTTTCCTTCTAGTTCTCTAACTATATAAGTATACCAAAGGTGCGGTGGCCAGGAGACCAAAGCGGGGAGGGGGATAGCAAGGTCCTAGCAATTCACATTCTGGGATTCAATACCCAGGCATCCTTAGGCATCTCTTTCATCTATCCCCTCTCTGATGGCTTCTATCTCACATATACTTTAGTATCCACATATCCCGTTCCTCGCCTGTGGTAACTTACCTCTCTTAGCCTCTCTCTGCTCATCTGTAGAATGGAACCAGCAGCCATTTCATACAGCTGGGAGAGCCTGAGCCGGCACAGAGCCACTGCCTGATACAAGGTAGGTGCTGCTGGCTTCCAGCTCTACGTTTCTGCCAGAGCTCAGTGTGGTTTCTCATTCTCACAGATGAATAAGCTGAGGTCTGAGAGAAGTGACTCACTGATGAGCACCCCTGCTCCAATGACTCGCTCTATTACCCATTCCATCCCAAATGCATAACCATGCCCCACCCCAGGGCCCCCAGGGGGTGTTCAGAATCAGATAAGTTCCTTAGGAGTGGGGCAAGCCTGCTTCTGGTATATGGAGGCTCCAGGGCCCACACCTGTCTCCCCTTTGGGACAAGAGGCTGTCCTACTGGGTCCCTCCCAGAGTAGGGAGGGAGGCAGATGACAAGATAAAGGGACAATGTCCTAAATCCTGACTTGATGTGCCAAACAGAGTGTTTTGTCTTTTAACTAATTACTGACCAGCCTAAATAAATCCTCTTCCTTCTCCTGGTTTCCTAAAACCCTGTGCTATTACACCCATGCACCCCACACAGAAAGACAAACACAGTCTGCACAATATCAATACTGTTACTTCTGTGGCAGCCACAGTGTTTCCGGGCCCTGCTACATACCAAGACTGTGCCAACCATGTTGTAGGGTCACCTCATTTTACTCCACATACAGCCTTGTTTTCAGGAGAAGAAAGAGTACTGAAGAATTCTAAACAATTTGCCCTTGAAAAATGGTGGGCAGGAATTCAAACCTAAACCCTTTTCATCCTCTGTCCACCCCCCACCCCCTAAGCTCAGGAAGACATAAAGACAACTGGGTCACTTCAAGTGACCACTTCCTGACAAACAGATCTGAGAATACTAATATCTTCACTCTTCCCAATGCTGCTTCCTGACCCCTCCCCCACATGCTAATGTACTACAAGGCTGAATCCAAACAGAGCCTCCCTCCCCTCGGCCAGGCCCTCAGTCACCCAGCCCTCCAAGCCTTAGCTAGGCTCCTCCCTGGCCCAGGAACAACATTCAAGCAGTTCTTTATTTACAGTCGTCCCCATGTGGGTGGGGCCCTGTCTTCCCTCTTTCCTAGGTCTACACATAACTTCCTCAGGAGTATGGAGTAGCAGGGGGCTGGGCACTGAGATGAGGAGGCCCTTCTCCTGGTCAGACTTCTACATGAGGTCCCTAAAGCCTGGGGGGGCGAGCACCAACTCTCCTAGAAAGGGAAAACCTGCCCCTGTGGACTGTGCGTCTTCCTTACAGCTTACAGGAGCTCCCCCATGTCCCTGTGCTAACTCTGTGCTCCTCTAACTTCAGGATCCCACTCAACCCTCCAGCAACCCTTGGCTAAACCAAGGGAGCCTCCTTGTTCCCATCCTCTTCCCATTCCAGCCACTGTCCCTCCAGAGAGGCTCCTGATGTCAATTAAAGACACATGCCAGGGCCACTGAGTCAGGAAGTTCACTTTCCACTGACCTTTCTCGTTTCCATAGGCTCCTCTTTCTACATGTGGGCCTCACAGTGACCAGCTCTCAGAGGTACTGGGGATTCCTCTGCATAAGGACAAAGAGCCTTCCCCAATCTTCCATCCTGGCCAACCAGACTCTGCTGTACTGTCTGCAGGAGTGGGGCCACTGCTTGCTGGAAGCACCAAGAATCTCGAGAACATGGCTATCCATAGACCAGACTCCACAAAGACAAACAGGAGCTCAGACACTCTCTAGAGAGGAAGACTTCTAGTGAACCAAGCCTCATGGGACTCCACAAGTGGGGATACAACACGAAGTTCTTACTTAAAAATAAACCAACACACCAGGAATTTTTCATACCCACCCTACAGATGGAGAAACAATAGAGTTCTAAACACCTTGCTCAAGATCACAGAGCTGGACAGTAACCCAGCAGGACCCCTATTGTCTTCTTGCAGTGACCACTGTGACTGGTCGTACAATGCTCATCCATCTATCTCTTCAAGCAGGTGACCAGAGACAGGTCTCTTGGTTTCCTTTGCCTTGTCCTAAGCAAGGTACCTCTTCACAGTGTTTTTCCTTCCTTGCTCAACGGAAGCCCACTTCCTCCAGGAAGCCTCCTCTAGTTACCTCAGCTTGTTGTCAGTTCCTAGTGCTTCCTACTCTTTTAACACCTAGGGTTTGTCTCTCTGATTATGTGTCCTGCCTCCCCAACCAGAACCCTACCTCTTTACAGCTCCCAACACTGAAAGCACCAGGGACTGACTGAGGGGGAACCTGTGACCTCCTTGCCTCTCCATCATACAAAGAATCCTGGCAAAAAACCTGAGTCCCCTCCCACCCACCCCCACCTTTGCATCCTATGCTTCCTGGCGGCCACACATCAATTTCCACCCGAGGAATTGCAGCCCATCACACATACATCATCCCCTATATTTGAAACTCTTTGAGGTTGTCATGGGAACTGCCTTCGCCTTCATTCACTGATCAGACCTCACAATTAGCTTTGGTAGCGGAAGGCTTTGTCAATGGCAATCGCCAAGAGGAGGAAGGAGAAGAGAAGGAAAAACAACAGGAGAAAGATGGTTTTCCTTGGAGGTCCAGCAGAACCAGACGTAGTGACTGCTGATGTCCTGCTGGACAAAGGGACAGCCCCAAACCACCCTATTGCTTCCCTGTGACAAGTCAGGTCACACACCTGAGTCCCTGACAGGCTGTGCTGCTCTACCTGTGCTCAACACATGCTCCTGTCAGTGGTTCTCAACTGTCCTAAAGCTGCGACCTTTTAATATAGGGTCATGTGGTGCCGACTCCCAACCATATTTTTTTGCTACTTTATAACATTAATTGTGCTTCTATTATGAATCATAATGTAACTATCTGATATGTGGGGTTGGGATGCTCAGGAGAAGGCAGTGTTTTGAGTCTCATTAGGGTAAATGAAACAGTCTTTTGGACCACCAACTCTTCCAGGACCCAATCAAATAGCAGGAAACTATATGATGACCCTATAGAAACAGGTCGTGTATAGAGTACCTCAGAAACCCAAGGTGGCTTGGAGGAAGACTTCCAAAAGAAATTATCAGAGATTTAAGGATCTGTGAACACCCTCAAGTGTGCTCAGCTACCTGCATCTCTGCAAATCTCTACCGTTAGCCTCTTCTGAGCTGCGCTCCAGAAGCAGCAGGGTCAGGAGCGCCACAGCCCTCCTCAGCCCATCACAAATCACTACACTCAAACTCTCAAGCTCCAGTCCCTCCCTTCCCAGCTGGTCTGCAAGAGCCCAAGGGTGATTAGAGCTCTGTCCCCAAGGCACTCCTCCCTTCCAGCTTTATAACAGCATTCTGGTATGACAATGTTTCCTTGGTCTCATGAAGGAGAAAGGTCACACTGTCACCCTCTACTCCTGGCTCAGGCTCAGCCTCAGTGCCTGGCCTGACCCACATAGTCCCAGGAGAAGCTTGCTGGATGGAGCTCGCCACAAGTTAAAGCATACCACCTGATTCTGGAAACTGAGGCGGTGGCACAAAAGAGGAGCTGTAATTCTCTGGGAATAGGGACATTGTAGGTCCTGGACCCCAGGGGATTCCAGAAGGTATGTGTCCTCCTCGCTCTAGTGCTTGCTCTTTTCATTCTGTCCCCTGACCCCTCCCTGCACCTCTCCTCACCTTCCCACCTCACCCTACCCCAAGACCTAAAGCAAGAACCTATCCCTCTCTCTCCCAGGTGCCAGCATCATTCCTGGAGTCTTTGGGGGAAACTGAATTACCCCTAAAGGGGCAGGTCCACAAAAGAATAAAGACAGGTAAGAACAGCCCAAGTTCTCCCCCACATGAATGACTCAGAAGTAGAGCGCTACAGTCCAGCATCTGGCCACTTGTTTTTGACCCAGCTTCTCCTTGACCCTCCTGAGGCTTCCTCTGACAATCAAGAGGGGCTGTGGGGTATAAGGACAGCCACAGTTCCATCCTATTGTGAGGACCTGGATTCACTGTGCTATCAGCAGTGGGAGGCATGTAATTTGTCCACTAACTCCCAGGGCTTAGCAGTGCTGGAACTCCCACAAGTCAGTCGGGTCAGCAGTGCAAACAGAGCAGATGCATCTGAGAGCCCAGCCCGCCACATTACTTGAAGCAATCAAGCAACCCCCAGACTTGAGTTCATCTGAAAGGCAACTGATGATCGATCCTACACGAAGCCACTTTCCCAGCCCCCCACCCACCCCACCCCCATCTCCCACACACGCCTCAGTCATTAGTAGAAACTCAAGCTGTCAACTTCTTATGTAAGTGACAGATAAGGCCACCAAAGTGTACACAGTCCAGAAGTGGCAGCAGCTCTGGCTCCACACAGATCACCAGGCAGAGGCCTGTAGCAACCCTAACAGACTCTTCCAGAGCAGCCAACTGGACCACAGGGAGCGCACAAGGAAGGAAGATAAGTGCTCTAACATCCTCTTCCTGAGCCTCCCCATCCTTCTTCCATGGGCAAAGAAGAGATGGGCCTAGACATTTGAATCCCAGTATAGTTTGTCAGCCCACCCAGCCACCACACTGCCTTCTGCAGGAGACAGCCTAAGGCAGAGGGATGACTCTGGGCTGGGTTTGTGAACAAGTTCGGGCAGGACAAGAAGTTAAGTTGAACAATGTTCCCTGAGGCTTTGATCGGGACTGGGTGGGAGGGTTCCAGTACAGAGCCTCACCTTACTGGAGCCCACTGCTGTTCTAAAGAAAATCATAGCTGTGCCTTCAAGAATGATTTCTGGAGTAGGTTAGAATTCAGAAGAGCATTGTTCTATTCTATAGAAGGCTATTTCCCCAACCTGAAAGAGGCTGTGATGAGGATGGCTCTTGGGACCACACAGGGACGCCCTATGTCCAGCTCATAGCTCTGCCCAAAGCTCTTCTATACTAGTAACCTCTTGAGACAGGGTCTTAGTATATAGCTGAGACTGGCCTGGAATTCATTATGTAAGAGGCTGGACTACATAAAGAGTTACGCCTACCTCCAACCCGTGAATCCTTCCTGCTTCCATCTCCCAAGTGCTGGGATTACAGGTATGAGCCACCACTGCCAGCTAAGAACATTCTTTATCTGCATTGTCCAACACGAGCCATTAGCCACACACGGCTGAGTAACTAGAAGGTAGCTATTGCGACCACTGCTGTAATTTTAATTTTAATTTAAATAGCTATCCATGGTTTATGGATCTCACATCGGATGGCTCAGATAAATCATGCTTTTAAAACCTGGAGTGGCCATGAATATTCTAGAGAATGTGCTAAAAAAAAAACATATACTGTCTCCCCAGAGAAGATATCCTGTTGCTCATTCAAGAGAAATTCGTCTGAACCTTTCAGAAAGCTCACAAACCTGACCTCAACTCAGATCTGAGACTAAGTCCAGTTACAGGATAAAGCCTAGGGCTGGGGTATAGCTCCAGCATAAAGCACTTGTTTAACGTGTTTGAGGTCTAATTCCCAGCACGACAAGGAAAATTAAGGAGCTAGAGAGGTGGCTCCATTTAGTAAATGGAGGACCTGAGTTTTGATCCCCAGGACCTACAAGCCTCACATGACAGCCCAGATTTTATACCACTCTAGCACTAGAAATAGAATCCTTCTTGGGGGTTGCTGGATGCCAATCTAGCTGAATCTGCAAGCGCAGTGGAAGACGGTCTCAGAAAATAAAAGGGTTGGCCTGGAGAGATGGGGCTCAGTGGTTAATAGCACTGGCTGCCCTTGAAAAAGACACAGGTTCAATTCCTAGCACCTACATGTCAGCTAACAACTATCTATAATCCTAGTTCCAGGGGATCTGACAACATCCTCTTCTGGCCTCCAGAGGTACCAGGCACACACGTGATGCACAGAAGACATACATGCAAGTGAAACACCTATATACATAAAATATATTATATATATTTAAAATGAGGTAGACAGATCATGGTAGCAAGAGACAAAAAGGTTCTCTGAGTTTAAGGCCAGCCTGAAGTACATAATGAATTCCAGGCCAGCCGGGACTATTTAGTGAGAGGCTGCCTCTAAAACAGAAGGTGGACATCAACTGAGCAAGACACTCAATATTGATCATTGGCCTCTGTGTGCGCGCACACACGCACACACACACACAATCACTCATACACACACAATCACTCATACACACACATAAAAATATAACAAAAAATGCTATGGCCTTCTGCAAGGAAACTGTCTTAGGAATATGAAACTACACCTGATGTTACACTTACCACAGACACTAAGATTTCTCTCTCCCTCCCTGATAGCATATCACCAGGCAGCAGCACTCAGCCTCTATCCAGACACAAGCAGGCACAGGAAGCAGGGCACCCCTCAGGCTAGCTAACCAGTGTAGGAAAAACTGTAAACACATTCATTCCTTTTCTCTACCATGGCTTCAGTCAGCCTGTTTAGAACCTACTAGCAGAAGGTCTGTAGCCGCCTCCACAGGAAGGAACTGACTGACTCCTCTTCTACACCGTGTTTGTCCCTCTACCCATTTCTAAGTGACGAGCCCCATTTCCTTTGATTGTCCTATATGTGACCACTGTGACAGATCTCAAGATAGGCTGACGAAATTCTTTACAGAGTCCCAGCTCTTTCAACCTGGTCAGGAAGCCAAGCCCTGACATGTGCAGCTCTTTTTAAAACAAGTCCAAGAGGGGTGGAGAGGTGGCTCAGGCAGTTAGGAGCATTCATTCTTACAGAGGCCCCAGGTTCAATCCCTAGTACTCATGTGATGGTTTGAAACCATCCATGACTCCAGTTCCAGGAGGATCCAACACCCTCTTCTGACCTCTGAGGGCACCAGGCATGCACATGATAAAGGAGGCAGAACACTCATATACATAAATTATTTTAAGAAGTGAATCAAGTCTAGGCCTTTCCACTTAAGTCCCATTGACTTTGGCTGAGGCCACTGCTCAGGCTGCTGCAGTCTCTTCAGCCCTTTGTCCTATCTTCTAACTTACAGCCACTTCCTCATCTGCCAACACCCACTCATGATCTACTGTACAATCTCAGACCCTTCAACCAGACCCAAGATTCCACAGACATTCCCCTCCCTCTGCTAACCACCAGTTATGATCTCTGGGCCTGTTACCTCCCTCCCACATCAGGCTTCTCAGCAGCAAACATCTGAGAGCCTTCCTGGCTGTTCTCAGATCACACTCAAGTCCTTAGACAATATCACCCCAAATTCACTAGCCCAAGGAATTCCAGAGGAATGAAAACACAGAGGTAATCCTGAGGCAGGGTCTCCTTTCCTGGTTGGCAACTGAATCTCTGTGCCTGGCTGTGAGTTATTCTGACCCCTTCCCCTGCCCCACACCTTCCCCTTGTCTCAGTGTTGGGGATTTACTCTTCAAACTCTAATGGTTATTATATAAACCACCTGGGTATCTGGCTGAACTAGATTCGGGTTCAAAAGGTCTGGGATAAGACCAGAGATTCTGCATTCTCTAACAAGCTCTAGAAACCACTGCAGGTCAGTTGTATAGCAAGGTGGTTGTAAACCACTTTGTGTCCTGCCACTCAGGTGAGAGCTGTGCCTCTTATCTGCGACAGAGGGTCTACAGCCCGCACAGCAGATTCACTTCAAGAGTCTCAGGCCAGTCAGCTCTGCTCTAGGTCAGTTAAGTCAAAATTCCTGGCAGGTGGGACCCCACACGCTAGGAGTTTAAACTTTCCCAGGTGATCCCAGTGTGGAGCCCCTGATCCACACTAAATGATGGAGCAGCTCAGGGAAGCAGACCTGTCCAAGAAGTTTCAAGAGAGTATCATTTCTCTGCAGAAATTCCCATCTTAGCTTGTCTAGGCTGCTTGCTAAGGAACCACAGGCATTCCCAGAGCCCATTGCTAGCCTTTCTAAAGTCTTGCTTCTCTCAAATAACACTCACCCTGTCAACAATCTGTTCTAGATCAAAAATTAACTATTATATTTACAATTTGCAAAACGCTGAAAAACTGGACTTCTTGCCAGCCCTAACCTGTACTTCGGTCATTTAACACCATAATTCTGTAAAGACCAATGACTTGGAGCACTCAGTTAGTAAAATATTCAGTAGGGAACAAATGGCCAGTGGTGACTGGTTCTCCTCCCCCCTGGTACCCCTGGTACACGGGGACTCAATGGCTGCTTTCCCTGACTCGAGTTATGCTCCCCAAATTGCAGTCCTCCTTCACTTCCTTCTCCTTGCTATACAGAGAATCTGCTACCATAAGCATTTCCTACTAAGCACAGTACATTCTGGACACTGACCTCCTGGTGTGCCTGGGAAGGCTCAGACCACTCCCGATCCTTCCATGTCACAAACCCCCAGTGGGCACAACGCTGACCATCTGTACACTTGACAGTAATGTGGCACCACCCACATGGCTCAGTTAGGCTTGGGGCCCCCTCACTACCTTTATCACATTTCCTTTAAAACAAAAAACAAAAACCACTCCTTTCCCTCTGCTGACTGTCTTTATTGAGTCTGTGCTATGGGGTTAAAAACAGCATCTTGGCAATTTTCTGGTCTTCTTGCCCAGCCTTTTCTCAGGCTTCGAACATCTGGGTGAGCTTGTTTTTAAAGAATCTCATCACCTAGCTTACTCCAGCTGCCTCTCCCTTTGCTGAGCACCCTCCTCACCAAGCTGGAAGTCCCAAATGGCTTAGCAAGAACCCATCATGTTTCTGACATTGTTGAAAGACTGCCTAGGCCTGGAGAGCTGCAAGTTCATCTTGCCAGAGAGCTGAAGCAGATGCACATGGCCGGTGGCTAACAAGGACCCTCCGGCCACATACCACTTATCCGCTGTTGTCCGTACAGTTCCCAGTTGTTCTTCAGCTTCCAACCTAGCCCGTGTATTTTTCTATACACGTTTGCTTCTCCTACTTACTCAGGTCTTTACTTCCCTTGCCCATGTCCGAGACCATGGCACCTTGTTCCTGGGGTGTAGACATCTCCTTCCTACGCCTAGATGCACAGTCCTGCTCTATAGTTATTCTTCCAGCAATCCAGGGAATGTCTCAAGATAAACATTTAATCTATATTTACAGGCTTTCAATTTGGTCAGACTAATGTATAGTTGTTAATATGCGAACTTTAATTCTGCCACGGTGTGCTGGCTACTTACTGAGTGTACCAGATATGATGCATTTTCTTTCTTTCTTTCTTTCTTTCTTTTTTTTTTTTTTTTTTTTTTTTTTTTTTAAGATTTATTTTATTCCCAGCACTTGGGAGGCAGAGGCAGGCGGATTTCCAAGTTCGAGGCCAGCCTGGTCTATCAAGTGAGTTCCAGGACAGCCAGGGCTATACAGAGAAACCCTGTCTCGAAAAACCAAAAAAAAAAAAAAAAAAAAAAAAAAGATTTATTTTATTTATATGAGTACACTGTAGCTGTCTTCAGACACACCAGAAGAGGGAATCAGATCCCATTACAGATGGTTGTGAGCTGCCATGTGGTTGCGGGAACTGAACTCAGGTCCTCTGGAAGAGCAACCAGTGCTCTTAACCGCTGAGCCATCTCTCCAGCCCTGCATTTTCTATCTTACATTTTATCCTTGTAACATTCTGAGATTACCCCATCTTATAACTGAGAAAAGCAATGCTAGAGGATTTTACTATGTCCCCTTACAGTGCCTCCTACTCAAAGCCTACTAAAAAAGCCTGCTTTTATTATTAAAGAGAAGAGAATGTAAATCAAACAAACTCAGACATCAGACTAAGCTCTGGATTTTTCTGGAACTAGGAATGAAGACCACAGTAGAGATACAAACTTCTTCAGATGTGTTACACCTACTGACAACCCAGAAGCTCCTGGGACTCCATCTTTAATCTTCAAATTCTGAACTACTGTGTCCAAGGTTTCTGGCACACCCTTCCCAAAGCACACTGGGAAAAAAGAAAGTCAAGTGGAGAAGAGAAAAAAAAAAAAAAAAAACCCAGGATAAGCTTTCCCTCTCCCATGCCCATGGCCCTTACAAACAGCACAAAAGAAACCCCAAAGGCAGCTGGGAGAGTTGAGTCAGGATGGAGTTAAGGATGTCCAGAGGACTAGAAACCCCAAGGATACAGACACAAGCAGATGCTAAGACTTCTGAGGCTCTGGGGAGGGAGTGTCCCCACCATACCTGAGCAGTTGGGCCAGAAGAAAAAAAAAAAGACCTCAGCAGTCCTGGGACACATTTGGTCTGCTAAGCATTGCGAAGACCTAATGATTAAGGTCACTGCGGTCCCCTGGGGCTGCTGAACACTTTGCTCAGGCAGAGTCTGTCAGGCACATCTCAGCCCTTGAATGTGCCCGAGACAAGCCCATTAGATGGAGTGTCCTCTAGGTAGCTTTCTAGCCTTTATGAGCGGAGTTTTTGTTCTGTCTTGTTTTTCCAAAGGAGAGTTTAAATATCAATGAGAAAGTATCCACACTTAGACCACTGCTCTATTTAAAAAAAAAAAAAAAAAGTCAGGACCACCACAAGGATTGTGGGTAAAGGTGCTAGCTGCAAAGCCTGAGGACCCAAATTTGATCCTCAGAACTCACACGGTAGAAGGAAGTGGACTGATCTGGCGCTGTTGTCTGACCTCCGTAGGCATCGTGGTGCAGAAATACACACAAATAAACAAAATAGTTGGCCTTAAGGAAAAAAAAAACTCTTCATTGTCTCCACTACACTATTTCTTCAGAAACTGGGGGCAAGCCCTGGTCCACAAACCTACTTCCTCGGTATCACAGGGTGTCCAGCTATGTTTTTACCTGACCTAGAGTAGCCACCAACCATGGTGAGGTCTGCTTAGTGCACAGACTTCTCAGGGCTATCTCTAAACCTCAGTCAACCCAGGTCCACAGTATCTTTACCATGACCACTGGACAACCTGGCCAGCAGCTTTCACAAGAGGATGGATAGAGGTCCTGGCTTCATTCCTGAATCCTTTAATTCGGGTATATCTTGTTGTTGCCAAAACAGGCACTTAATGCCATCCACAAGTACCACCAAGAGTATCTAGCCCACAGGGGTTGGCATCTTTACCCTTGAGTCTACCAGAGGAGTGGAGAGATTCAGGATGGGAAAAGGAAGCACACGTTAGGGAGATGTGCAACACACACTGGGCTGACCTCACAGCCAAATATCAGCTCTTAGACCTAGCTTACCCTCTAAGAAATGACCTGCAGGGCATAAGGTGAGCTGCATAACTCTGCCCAACACCAGCAGCATAGATGGGCTGGACACTATTGCCTCAAGGATGGTGGGGGCAGGGGTGGGAGGGTGGGGCTGCCGATGTGACACAGATGTCAACTTCGGCTGGCAAAGGTGAATAGGGAATTTGTGGTGTTCGGCAAGTGGACAAAGGGAGTTAAGAAGGAACAGAACACCCCGGCAGAACCTGCTTCCTGCCCCTGCTCTTGGACCTTTCTTTCTAGATGAACGAACGCCTACCAGCTGGAGGCACAGCTCCACACTTAGCATCAGGGAAATCCCAAGTGCATGTGGCACACCCTGCTCAACTTCAGGTAACCTCACGCTCAGAGCACAGCAGCTCCTGGCCCAGCTGAGGGGGGCATTAAAGGCCATTGAGGACAACTCCATTTCCCCCCAAAGAAGACAGGCCCAGAGGCCAGAATAGTCTAGGCTCTTGGACAAATTAGTGGCGGGGCTGGGAGCCCTGCAGACGCGCGGGCCTGTCTCTGTCCAGCGCCAGTTCCGCTGCCTGGAGCCAACTTCAGCCGCTACACGCTCCGCTCTGCCTAAAATCTGCTCTATTGGCTGGTCCCAACTCTCTGCTGTCACAGTCACCACCAACCTTGTGTGGACTGTTCACCATCATAGTAAGAAGGAAAAAAACCCAATACAGTCACTGTCCCTCCACTCCTCCCCCATCCCCACATCCCCAGTCTTCCTTCCCTCTTCTACCCTAAATACTAAGCGTTCTTGACATGACAATACTACTCTGCCAAGCCTCTGTGGCCTAAGTATCCCATACCATCGAGAACCCCAATCACATGTGTATTATGAAATTCTTTGTTTTAGCAAAAACAGGAACCCAAGGAAAGGCTTAAGAAGAAACACCTCCCATCCCCACCATCGGGACAGCAGCCAAGCTGTCGTTACTCGGGAGTTTTCGCTCTAAGTTCTTCCACCTCAGTCTCCAGTGTCTCACCACTACCGCAGCCACCCATACATCAGTCACCTTACAATCCACTTCAGGCTTGCAGTGGGAAGACAAACTTTCAAAAGCTCAAGCTAGACATCTCTCTCCTGTACCAATCGTAAACATCCAAGATGAGAACTTCGGCTCTGCACACTGCATGGAACCCAATCACTCTCATACAAACCGTCTTGAAAAGGAACCTTCCGGGCTTCCAACAGCAGTCCGTACTCCAAAGGAGACCAAGTGACCAAGCATGGGAAGACAGGCTTAACTGGCTAAGCCTTTCTAACCAGACCCTCGTGATGACAACAGCCTCGAGCAAGGGCTCAGGAGCCTAGCAGAGGCCCACTTACCTCCTTAAGAAGCCCTGCTTTTTTCTTCAGCACCTCACACTTGCGGAGTTTGCAGATCTGGTGTGTGCGACGGTTGGTGCAGCTGGTACACGACCCACAGTTTTCCAGCCGTCGGCAGGGATCGCAGGTCCCACACCGTTTCCTTTTCTTTCGCCCATCTCCACCCCCTCGCAGTTGGGTCTCACTCCCAGCCATAGGAAGCCCAGGCCCCTGGAAGCCCCCTACCATCACCTGGCCCTGAGGGAAATCATAAATTCCTGGCAGGTCCGGTTGGACCGCCAAGGGCACCTGAAACTGGCTCATGATGTTGCCAGGGAAGGGGGCATAGGTGCCAGGTTAAACTACTGTCCAGTCTCCTGCTGCCTGCAAACAGTTCCTTCTCTCCTAAACAAGTCTACAAGGGTGAAGGCAAGGAGCTTCCGCCTCTGGGATGGGTGCCTCTTCTTAACCCTCTTCACCTCCTCTGCAGCCGGCACACAGGGCTCCTTCCAGGACCAGTCTCCCACCTGCAGGGCCCCAGGATCTGGGGCAAGACAGTGACAGCAGCAGCCCCCAGGGAAGATTTCATCTTGGCTGGGTGGGTTCTTCACCCTCACCCACCCGGGGCTCAGGCATGAGGTGAGCCAATGGGTGTGTGGTAGGGCAGATTAGGGTGAGGAGTTTCCTCCTGACACTTCTCCCTCCCTGGGTCAGGATGATGGAGAAGGCTACGCTGCCTGAGAGGGGAAAAAGACACAGAAAGAGGAAGCGCATCACTCGGTGCTCAGGGACAACTTTCACGTGTTATCTCTTCCTGCTTCTGGGAAGAGAGAAAATGGGGGAAGCCAGAGTCTGAGTCAAACGAAGTCCTCCTTAGAACCTCAGAGGGAGGTACAGGGGACCCCCCCGTGGGGGGTGAGGGTGCACAAGGTATTCAAGGGGATGAGGGGGTGCTCAAGGTGGGATTCCTGAGAAAGTTGCTCTGTGCACACACACACCCCCTCACACACATACATCTACTGGCTAGTGAGTTTCACTAAAATCCGCACGCTGCCCCTCACTGGGGGCCGCAGGACCTTCCCCGAGGGAACAGAGCTTGCAAAATAAAGTTTGCAGAGGCTCGCTCATTTGAGCGGACGGCGCCCCAGGCGGCCTAGAGGTGGGGGGCGCGCCCATGGGGAGTCCCGCGCCGGCTACCTCGCCGCGCCCCAGGAGTCGGAGCCCCGCGGGCCACAGAGAAGGGCGACCCGCGCCACCAAGGGGTGCGGGGAGGGGGCGCGCTGGGGCACAGGCCAGGCTGCGCGCGCCGCCACTGCCGCCGCTGCTCCGGCTCCTTTGTTCTGGGGCCTCCGCTGCTCCGCTCCCGCTGCACCGCAGCCCCCGCCCCGCCACCCCCACCCAGCAGCACCGCACGGCCACCCGGAGCTCCTTGCCCGGTCGCTGGCTACCCTGCTGCTCCCACCACGGCCTTGCCACGGTCCCCGTGCCGCCCCTCCCCCCACGCGCTGCCCCTCCCCCACCGCGGAGCCGGAAAGCCACCGGCTGCACCGACCTGCCCGCCGCCTCCGGGGCGGAGCGCACAAAGGGGCAAAGTTTCCCAGCCTGCCGCTGCCACCGCCGCCACCGCCGCCACCGCCACGGCCCAAGGTGTGCGCCTCCGGGAGCGGGAGCGCCCAGCCCAGCCAAGCTCGCTGCGCGCGCGGAGTGCCCCCCCACCCCGCCCCAGCCCTGGCCAAGCAGGGGACGGCGCAGGAGGAAGGAAGCAGCGGCGGCGGCCGCGGCGGCAGCAGCAGCAGAAGCAATGAAGGCGGCCGCGGGACTCCCCGCCCCCCGCGCGCCGCGGCACGTGCTCGCCCGGGGACTCCCCCGCCCGGGAGGGCGCGCACGTGCGGTCCCGCCGAGGCTGGCCGCTAGGCCCGGGACCGCGCAAGAGCGGAGTTCCCCGGGAGGGAGCGATGCGCGCGCGGGCCACCCGGGTTTTGCACCTGCAGCGCCTCCCCAGGCCTTGCGGAGGGGCCCTCCTGAGACGCGGCTGTCCCCGCGGGCTGGCCCTTCCCTGCCCTCCGGCGGGGCCCGCAGCCCGAGCTGTCGAGGAGGGGCGGGGCGGGGCGCGGACCTCCCCAGCTAGGCCCTTGGCCCAGCCGCCTGGGTGTCCCCACTTCCTGCCACTCCCTGCGTGCTCGGGACGGCCCCACGCTCGCCCGGCTGCCCCGAGCCCGATCGACCCCCTTTCTCCTCCGCTGCTGCCGCTCAGGCCGAGGCAGGACAATAGGGGACATCGCGCGTTTGCGTACCGAGTCAGCCTGACCGGCAAGTAGTGGGTGCCCGAGGGCAGAGACCGAGCGCCAGCTGCATGGCATCCGCATGAGGGTCACAACCGAGCGCCCTGTCCCGGCCGACCCCAGGGCTCTGCCATCGCCAGCCTCCCCGGCGCTGCTCTCGGGCTCTTTAGCATCTAAAACAAAGACTAATCCGAGACCCCCGCCCTGCCTCCCAGAGGAGAGGAACCCAGGCAGATTCGGGATGGGCTCAGTCCTCACCGAGGCCTAAATATCGCAGACACTTTGAAAAAGTCACCCTGGGCTGTGTTCTAGGCAGGTTAGGTAAGGGACAAGATACAAGAGTATTTCCAACTTGCCAAACTGTCCATTTCTCTGTGCTGATTCGCCCCCACCCCTCACCTGTTGTTACGGGCCAAGTTGAAATTCCAGGTTAGATTAATTCAGCTCCACCCATCTGGTCTGACTGCCAGACTAATGCCCATAGCTGCCTTGCACCTACCTGGGTTGCTGTGGAGAAGGGTAGGTCTGTACCCTCCCTACACAAGGGCAAGTCCTGGCAGAGACAGACACAGGGTGAACTAGCCCGACCAGTTTGGGCGGTGCTCACCCAGCCAGGTACCTGGCAGGCGTCCTCATCCACTGAACCTAACATCTCAGCCAGAACTGGAAAAAGAGCATTTGGCCGACTCTATGTGTGTGTGCGTGTGTGCGTGTGTGCGTGTGTGTGTGTGTGTGTGTGTGTGTGTGTTGCGGGGGGGAGGGGGGTTGAGGGGTTAACTGATCTCAAACAGCGCTCGCTGTCCAGAAAGCCGTAGACAGTTAGTTGAAGCTGCCGGGAGCTGTCTGGGACTTCCCTCTGGCACGCCTGATATTTGACAACCTGTTCCACAGTCCAGCTTGTCAGCTGAGTGGGTGGTGAACAAGGCTACAGCACCTACTTCCTACCACGGAAGGCCTTCAGAAGTACCCAAGAGTTTCTGACCAGGGAAGCTAAGAGTAGAAACGGCAATATGGAGAAGTTGTGGACTTGACACACATAGGCACTCGAATGCACACATACACACACTAAAAAAAATAGGTGAATGATTAAAAATGTTTAATGTCTCTTACGTGGTTACACTCCTGCTGATGATGCAATTTCCCATCTTCCTTTCGCCTGCCTAGTATTTGATAGACGACTAGATGTGAGGTGATGGAAGTAGCTGAGGCATTAGAGCTTCCAGACCTGCCTCTAGCACTGGCAACCTTGAACTGGGTACACACCATCTCTCAAGAGAATCCAAACAAAGTACTTAATATCCGTTTCACTGAGTGACAAATGATTCTCATTGTTAACGATGTGAGCTAAGTACTGTCATTAGGTCAGTTGGCTACCACGTTGTGGAATCAGAAGCAGAACAGAGCAACTTCAGATTTGCCTGGGTAATTGGTGGCAACAATTAACCAATTCACTTGGTACCTTTCCTGGACCTCTTTGGCTTAGGTAACCTGATGGAGTGCTGGTGTGTGCTGTTCTCCAGGACAGAATACAGGAATGCCTACAGCCAACCATGTGCAGTGAGCAGAGGAGGCCAGGCTACCTAGCTCATAAGCAAAGCTCAGGTGTGCCCTCCCCCCAGCCTTGAGCTGGCCTGAAGAAAGACCTTGTTTACCACAATAGACCAAATAATAGGACCTAGGTGGAGTTACCCACCTTGGCTGCACGTATAGCCTGCTACAGGAACTTAAAAGAATAA
The DNA here is from genome assembly GCA_030674055.1 of Rhabdomys pumilio. Taxonomy (NCBI): domain Eukaryota; kingdom Metazoa; phylum Chordata; class Mammalia; order Rodentia; family Muridae; genus Rhabdomys; species Rhabdomys pumilio. The sequence goes on from JANHMN010000008.1 coordinate 20,277,890, forward strand.
ACTGCCTGCTGAGCTTTTCTTGAGACATCTCCCCTGTGACTAAGGATGGGTTCCCCCACCCATCTCCAGCAGTGACAAAGGATAGGTTCCCCCACCCATCTCTGGCTGCAACAAGAAGGGGTTCGGTGGGGCTTTCCCTTTAAATTGAAGAGCCGAATACTAAATTTCGAGCCTTGATCAGAGAACTTTGTCTTGGCTTCATCTTTTTCTTGCCCTTCCGTCCCCTTTTTCATTTCCAGCTAACCCCCAACCCCTGTTCAGGAGAACCCGGTTGGTCCGTGACCACAGGCGGCTACACTCAGGGGTCAAGGTGTGAGAGAAAAGAGATGTCAGAATGAGCCTTGGGACACATCAGCTCAAGAGCAACCAAGCCAGGTGACATGAATTGAGCCACCGGAAAGGAAGGAGCCAGGCCTGGCTAGAGAATTCCCTGGCAAGCCTTTGCAGTCACTTTTCTCTCTGAAGCTTCACAGCTCAGCTTTGTTGCTTCGTCCTGACCCTGTTTCAAGAATTCTTTCCCTGAGAAATAAAAGTTGACTCCTTCTTCCTACGATCTCAACAACAAACCAAAAAGCACAGTTACGCCAAGGATGACCCTGGGAGCCCACGAGAGTGCTGGACTCACAGAATACTGTTGAGGGGTTACTGGCAGGAACATGACTGACCACAAAGCAGCAACTGCACTTCACCCAACAGGAATGATGACTTCAACAGTCAGGAGGCGTTCCCTTCTGTTAACTTTACCAGCTTATATACTCCAGCAATTAGGGCAGACTTGACTACAAATGGCTGGGAGGAGGGGCTTGAAGCTCAGGTGAAGAACCCATAACCCCCACCCCCAACTTCCATGAGGAAATGTCAACAGTCAACAGCTGGATCTTGACCGGCTCTTGCAAGCAGGCACAGTGCATCCGATGCAAACGGTCATTTGTTTTACCCTCAGGACTGAGTTCAACAAACATACCCCTTCTAGCTTTCAGATTCTTGAAAACCCTTCAGGTCTGGACATAAATGCCAATTCTCCCAAGAAGGTTCCAGTAGCTCAGGTGCCAGGTTCCTCCCACTTCACCCACACTCTGACCGGAGAAGAGTTATCAGCGCTATAGCTGTTTGCATGTTTCCTTTCTAGACAGCAGCCCAGCTCCGAAGGGCCAGGACCACACTGTTCTGTCTCCTCTGTCACCTCAGACCCAGCACCAGAGCAGCGTGTGTTGAAGGAAGAAAAAACAAAACAGGTCAATAGCGCCAACTAATAAGTACCCCAGAAACACTAAAGATCCACAGGCTTCCAAGTGTCCTCCCTGACTAGTGTCCAGCCTGCCCAAATCCTTCAGGGGTGCCTCAAATGAAGTCTGAGGTGCTCAGGTCTCTGCCTCAGGGTTTCCAACCTTCTGTGCGGTGGCTTTATTCCCACGTTGCTCAGGCCGGAGGAGCAGCTGAGGTAGATGATAAGCAGGCATCAAAGTTCTGTTCAGGGCTCTTTGATAGCTGCGGTCCTCGAGCTGCAGCATCCCTGTCTCCTGGGAACTTCTGAACACTTCACCTTAACCTATTCCACAGAAACTCTTGCAGTCTGGCCCAGCACTCTTTTAACAAAGCCTTTCACTTACCAAGTCTTCTAAAAAATATGTATTGACTTATTGTGTGTGTTATATATGTGGGCACACACATACCACAAGTGTGCATGTGGAGGTCAGAGAACAACCTGGGAGAGTCCATTCTCTGCTTCTACCTTGTGAGTCCTGGGCATTGAACTCTGGTCATCAGGTTTAGTGGCAAGCACCCTTAACCACTGAGCCATATTGACAGCCTCACTGATGACAAATTTAAACAATAGACTAGAGGAAGCAGCTGGGAAACAAGTTTAGCATCTGATCAGTGTCCGGCCTTGAGGTGCTTAGGAGAGAATATCAGGTCTGATCTTTGTGTCTCCTGCAGGAAAGTGTGCTCCAACCTTGCTTCAGCTGCCAGGCAGGCTGGACCTGGGCAGGAAAAGAAGCCTTAAGGCCTAGAGGATGGTAGGCTGACTTCTGGATGTGGGCTAAGCAGTAAATAAACTTCAGCTCCATTGAGGAACTGAAGTTAAGAAAGTGAGGTTGACGCTGGCTCAGGATCACAGCAGAAGGGACAGACAGGCACCATAACTGGATGTGTGTGCTTGTGTATCTTGATCAAGAAGAGATGGGGGAAGGGGGAGGACACAAGGCTCAGTGGGAAAAGACACCTGACATGCAAGCCTGGTGACCTGAGTTTGACTCCCAGAATTCTCAAGAAGGTGAAAGGAGGGACATGACTTCACAGAATAGTCCTCTGACTTCACATGTACACCTGCCATAAGTGTCCCCGATAGAACGAAACTGTAAAACTTAAAAAGAAACCATTGCTTCACTGCCCAGTGAGGCAGTAGTGCCGGGCTTGCTGAACCTGCAAATACCTAATGTGGCTAGTCTTAGAGGAGGCTCGCTCACCTCCTCTTCAGTCAAGTGATGTGTCCGGTTTGGTGAATGTGGCTTTGGATACGGACCCGGGCCTGGGCTTGCTTGGTTTTCTTCTCCTTTTCTTTTTAAAACGTTGATTCTGACAGTTGAAAGGCTTGCATATCAAGTGCCTTTGCTCACTGTGCCATCTCACAGGCCTGGCTTGCTTCGCTTTCAAGATTGAACACATTGAGAAATCTAGTTCATTTTGGATGTCATTTCTTTGGTCATATATTTGGTTTTGAGGATGTGATTGGTCACGTATTTCATTTTAGGGGTGTGTTTAGTCTTGTATTTCGTTTTGGTGGTGTGTTTTTTGTTTTGTTTTGCTTTCTTTTGAAAGATTTATTTATTTTTATGAGTATTTTGCCTGCATGTAAGTATGTGCGCTGTGTGCATGTCTTGGAGCTGGAGTTACAGAAAATTGTGAGCCACCTTGTAGGTGCTGAGACTCAAATCCTGGTCCCCTACAAGGGCAGCGAGTGTCTTAACTAGTGAGCATCTTTCCAGCCCTTGCTCATGTATTTGTTAAAACAAAACCCTCTAGTCAGCATTTGGTATTTGCACAGAGCTTTCCCATTTCAGACCACTCCCATACACATTGTTTGGTGTGTGGATGGATCCCACAGAAGTTGTGAAAATGGTACTTTCCTTTGGGTATGGCATGATACTCTTTATTGTTTTAGAGATAAAGTTTCTGGGGCTTAAAGAAGTAATGGGTCCAAAGTCAGTCGATTACAGAGTAGCAGGAGCTGCTTTATAAGCCGACTCCTGATAATCACACTATGGCTGACGTGGCACCAAATGGCTCCTGAAGAAAGGTGGACTCACTGGTGAGGTTTATGGCATCATGGGATGAGCGTGAGGTTCACCGGTGGGGTTTATGGGGTCATGGGATGTGCGTGAGGTTCACTGGTGGGGTTTATGGGGTCATGGGTATGTGTGAAGTTCTAGACTATGCTTTTACTTTGTGGGTTTATTTTACAAAAAAAAAAAATCATTTAAAAAGATTTACCAGGTTGGAGAGATGATTGAGCAGTTACGAGCACTGACAGCTCTTCCAGAGGTCCTGAGTTCAATTCCCAGCAACCACATGGTGGCTTACAACCATCTGTAATGAGATCTGATGCCCTCTTCTGGTTTGTCTGAAGATAGTTACAGTGTACTCATATACATAAATCCTTAAAAAAAACTTTAAAAAAAGATTTACCTATTTTTATTTTATGTGTCTGTGTTAATGCCTCCAGGCACGTCTGTGCCTGGTGCTTGAGGAGGTTAGAGGAGGGCATTGGATGCCCCAGAGCTGGAGTTACAGGAAACTGTGGGTCACACTGTGGGTGCTGGGAACCAAACATAGGTCCTGTGCAAGAGCAGCCAGTGCTCTTAACCACTGAGCCATCTCTCTAGTCCCAGCCTTTGTGTTTTTATAGCAAGCTTTGTGACTACATTTTGAATTTGACTTGACTAGAATAGACTGTGTTAATCACAAGGAGAATAGCGAAGAGGTGAAATCACCCGGAAACCTTCCAAGCTGAGGGGTCTCAGCAGGATAGAGGCTCTTCTTGACTGAGGAACCCAGGCTGACAAATGCTCAACATGGAGAAAGACTTGGGCGCCTCCAAGTTTAGTGATCAGTTATATGTTACTACAGTAGCAAACAGTCCCTGGATTTCAGTGATGTCACAGGACAAAAATATGTTAGCTGGTGGAGAAGACGGCTCTATATGTACTGTACTTACTGCTCAGCATGGGGACCTGACTTCAGCGGATCCCCAGCACCCATGCAAAAAAAGGCTACCTACCCATAATCCCAGTGCTGGGGACAACAAAGACAGGACAACAAGCCCAGCCAATCGGTGAGTTCCAAATTCAGTGAGAGACCCTGTCTCAAAAAAGTAAGATGAAGGGGCTGGAGAGATGGCTTAGCAGCTAAGAGACTTGCTGCTCTCAGAGCTCTTGTGGAGGACCAGAGTTCAGTTCCCAGCACCCGAGCCCAGGCTGCTCACAACCACTTGTTGGTTTAGTCATTGGTTTGTTGGTTTGTTTTGGATAGAGTTTCTCTGTGTAGCCCTGGCTCTCCTAGGACTCATTCTGTAGACCAGGCTGGCCTAGAACTCAGAGATCCACCTGCCCCAGCACAGTGAGTGATGGGATTAAAGATGTGTGCCACCACTGCCTGACTGCTCACAAACACTTGTCACTTCAGGGATCCCCTCCTGGCTACCATAGCACCTCTCCATACACACCCTCCCCCCAATATACATAATATAAAAAATTATTCTTAAAAATAACTAAGGTAGAGAGTGATAGATGAAGGCATCTGATGCCCATCTCTAGCCTCCACACAAACATCTACCATTCACACACGCATGTGCACACACACACACACACACACACACACACACACACACACACGGACACACATTGTCCCAGCCAATGAGTGAGATAGCTCCATGGATAAAGGAACTTGCTGCCAAACCTGATGATCTGAGTTTGATTCCCAGGTCCCTCATAGTGGAAGAAGAGAACAAACTTTCAAAAGTTATCCTCTGACCTCCACAAGTGCTGTGGCATGTACACACACACACACACACACACACACACACACACACACACACACTCATATGCACATACACATACAAACTAAATAAAGATATGTCATTTTTTCCAAAGTTTTTCACAGTTCAGTCACAGAACATGTACACTGTAGGTACATTGTAACAGGAGCCCTGTTTCCACTGTCACCAGCGACCCAGGCTGCTGCAAGTGGGCACATCTTTCTTTAACCTGGAACATGGGTGTAGGGCATGGGGCACTGGCCCTAAAATTTATCTTGAAGTGATAGCCATCACGTCTGCCTTCACTGACCAGTGCAGATCCCGGTAGGAAGTACAGTAAGTACACTCTTGCTGTTTGCCTGAAGGGGTGGGACCTTTATCTGGTTAAGGGCATTGGTAACTGATGCATGCACAGGGATGTGTGAGGAATGTGCTCATGTGACTCTTCCTGACCCTTTCGAGGACAGCGCTCCCTCCTGAGGATGCATAACTGACATTCCCATTCTAATGGACAGTCATTCCTTATACTAAAACAGCCTCAGAGACTTGGACCACTGGGAAAGAAATCTGAGATAAGGGGAAAGATGGTAGAAGAGGTGAGTGGTCACAGGGCAAGCTGAGAAGATAGCAATATGTAGACAGAGAACACGGCAAAGGGCTCAGGGTGTTTGAGACACCAGGGGCTTGCCTGCTGAAACCTCCAAAACAATATAGCTTTGGCAGAGGCATTTCCTGCCTTGGACAAGTCCTGGGACCAGGTCTGAGCACACCAATCCCATCATAGGAGTGCCTGTCCCTGCTTTACCTACTGGGCTGTGGATAGGACCATGCCAGAACCAGTTGCTATTGGCTGCCTTAGGGTAGGATGTCAAGCTAGAAGCAGAGTGATTGGTTCAAAGGCTGTAGCAGATATGTAGGTGAGAAGAAAAGGAGTTGTGCCGTAGAGGTGGAAAGAAGTGTGGAGAAAGGTTTAGGGAATGGAGAAAATCCACAGCACAGAGGCTGACTGGTCAAAGGGGCAGGAGCCCAGAGGAGGAGCCAGGCTGAATAGAGAATGGCCACACACAGATCCAGGAAGGAACATGTACAGGTAGGGTCACACCTATGCAAGGAGAGCAAACTGGCTGGATCCGGTGCTATGAGCTGCTTCTGGGTAAACATTAATGTTGAACCCTCCAACAAGGTCTGAATTTTTCTGTTTGGTTTGTTGTTGTTTTTAAGACAAGGTCTCTTGTATCTCAGGCTGACCTTGAACTTGCTATGTTACTGTGGATGACTCTGACCTTCTGATTCATCTACCTCCATGCATGCATTTTGAAAGAAACTTACAAAAGAAGGAAAGGAAGGGAGGAAGAGAGAGAGACAGAGAGAGAAAGAGAGAGAGAGAGAGAGAGAGAGAGAGAGAGAGAGGAAGAAGGAAAGAGAAAGAAACAGAAAGAAAGAAAAGTGTGCGTGATAGGGAATGGAACAGACAACAAGTATCACATAAAAATGGTGAAATTCAGCTGGGCAGTGCTAGCCTACACTGTTAATCCCAGCACTTGGGAGGCAGAGGCAGGAGGATCTTTGTGAGTTCAAGGGCTGCCTGGTCTACAGAGCAAGTTCTAAGACAGGGCTACACAGACATATATGTGTCTCAAAACAAACAAACAAACAAACAAATAAAATCAAAAGTGCTCACACTAAGAAATTCAGTTCTAAATGCCACTCTAGCACTGTTCCTGGGAGAGCAGTGGTCCTATCATTGTTCTCTGCACGTTCTGAGCCAGGGAGGGACATCCCCAGCCCATGTTGCCTTGTCTACTCATGTCTGCTATAGGACTGGATTAATGGTGGCAAGACTAGGCTATGACCTACTGCCACTGCAGACTATAATACACTGTGAATTTTAATGTCACCTGTGGGAAAGCATAGAATTACTAATGAAATCTGTAAGACAAGAAGCAAGAGTGTCAAAGGCATGAAGAAGCCACAGGAGAAGCAGAAACTGGCTACCCAAACAATACCATGCAATGGGCCACACTCACAGGCAGTCTGCAGGTCCTGCCCCAGAACCACAGACCCTTAAGGAACCTCATGGCTTCTAGGAGGAAAATGTTGGTTTGTTTTGTTTTGTTTTGTTTTGTTTGTTTTGTTTTGTTAAAAAAAAAAAGGGGGGGGGATGGTGGTAGCCACAGCTTTTGACCTAGCTGGAGGGCTTGGTGGAGAAGTTCTGCTCACTTCTGTAACAGGAAATGCCATGGAGGCTCAAAAAAGCTTCTGGGGCAAAAGAAGGAGGCTGCCCTTGGCCAAGAACCTTCTCTGGAAGCAAGCAGGTAAATTGCTTTATGATGATGCCAGGTGGCTTCCTGGCACTTCTTGGATGTGGGCACCAATGTCAACACAGGCAAAAACTTCAGGATTAGCGTTGCCAGACGTAGCAAATAAAAAATATAAGACATTTAGTTGAATAGGGCCATCAGATAAAACACAATTTCTTTATGTAGAGAGTATATCTACATGTAGCCCATCACCCTGCTCAAGACAAGGTCTCTTGCTAAACCTGGAATCCACTGATTGGCTTGAGTAGCTGGCCAGGCAAATCCTGGCAGCCTCCTGTCTGGGGCTCCAGGCCAGGAATTCCAGGTGCACCCCTTTTGAGCTTTTCACAGGGGTGCTGTGGCTCCCAACTCAGGCCCTCATTCTTGGATAGCAAGCACTTTACCCACTGAGCCATCTCCCCAGCCCCCACTTTATTTTTAAATTTAGACTAGAAAGAGTTGCATTATGTTAGCATAGAGGTGGGGCAGTCTTCGGTGCTATATTGTTTGCTTTGTCAAATGTTTGGCTCTACAAAGGCAGGAGTACCAGTGTGGTTCTACATTATTCTGTGCGCATGGTTAAGGAATGTATATTGTTAAAGTAGCACTGTTTGGATCATTCCCAGTTGGGTTACTGAAGGAGATAAACTGTTTCTTTGTCCAGAGTCATACAATCCTACTTAACCAGACAAACTGTCTCCACGTAAGCAGGCACCCATTCAGTGAGATCCACAGAAGAAAATGGGCTGGTTATTCACCTGAGTAGGTGATATTTCTAAGTATACAATCAAATCCTACTTTACATCAACAGCCTAAATTAAAAGATAAAAGATTTGCCAAACAAATGGACAGGAAACATACTATATACCTAACAGGTAGGAAGAAAAAGAACACCAGAGAAGAAACACCAAGGACCAATAAAGGTGTGGTTAATAAAATATAATAGCCGTATCACAGTCCAATGCATTCATATTCCATAATTGTTTTACATTTTTCATTGTTCTTTAAAATTGAACATTTGGGTTTCTAGGGGTTTGGGGTTATAAATAGATCATCCATGAGGAATCATGTACCTAGATTTTTATGTATCACTTTCTTGGAAGTGCAGGCACTTAGATGATATAAAATATTTTTAAGGTATTGGTAAGCATTCTTAACTCACTTCCCAGAAGTATATACAAGTTTATGATCTCATGAATGGTATACCTGGGAAAGGAAAATGTTAGCAGGACATAGAAAGAGAAAGCATTCAACTATTAGAGTGCAGGCCACTCTTGCGGAAAACTTGAGTTCGATTCCCAGCACCCACACTGGACAGCTCACAATGACCTGTAACTCCAGCTCTAGGAGCTCTGACATCCTTCTATTGTTTACATAGATGCTAGCATGCAAACACACACACACACACACACACACACACACACACACACACACACACGTCTGTCTGTCTGTCTGTCTGTTTGTCTTTGCATGCTGACTGCAGTTTCCTCTCCCTCTTTCTCTCCCAGTCCCCCCTCTCTCATCTCCCTTCTCCCTTCCCCATTCACTCTTCCTCCATTTCTCTTTAGAAAAACAGGCCTCCCTTGTATATCCCCCAGTCATGGCATACCAGGTTGCAGTAAGATTAGGCACATCCTCAGACTATTAAGGAGGAAAAAGGTAGCCCAGCAAGAGGAAAGGGTCCTAAAGGCAAGCAACAGAGTTAGAGACAGTCCCTGCACCCACTGTTTGGATTCCCACACAAAGACAAGCTACACAACTGTAGCATATGCGCAGAGGGTTTGGGTATATCTGAAGCTGGCTCCCTGGTTTTTGGTTCAATCTTTGTGAGCACCTATTGAGCTCAGGTTAGTTGATTCTGTGGGTTTTGTTTTGTCCTGTCTTGTCCTGTCCTGTCCTGTCCTGTCCTGTCCTGTCTCCCTGTCCCTGTCTCCCTGTCTCCCTGTCTCCCTGTCTCCCTGTCTCCCTGT
>JANHMN010000008.1:20294251-20329251 GCA_030674055.1 Rhabdomys pumilio
ACACACACACACACACACACACACGCACGCAACAACAACAAAAAAAACCAGTCTTCTGGGGGCTGGAGAGATGGCTAAAAGTACCTGCTAGTCTTTAAGAGGATCAAGGTTCCAAACCTGGCAGCCACATGGAGCTCAGAGCTGTCTAACTCTAGTCCTAGGTGGGGGTCTAACCCTCTTCTGGCCTGCAAGGGCACTCACTGCACGTACTTGGTGCACAGATATGTTCATGCAGGCAAAAACACCTGTACACACAGAATTAATAAAAGACGAACGTCTGTGATACGTTGTATATAAAGGTGTGATCAAAGAGGTTTTAATGCAATGGTAAGATAAATATATCTGATGGGAACACAGAGGAGCACCTGAGCCAGCTGTGGTGGGAGGGACCAAGGCTCCGAGGTGAGGGTGGGCTTGGAGGTGACAGGGGATCCCAGGGGAGTGAGTGACAGCTGCCACTGCAACCCAAGCAGCAGGCACACAGGAGGACAGGAGGCCTTTGATGACTGTAAACCTGCTCAGACACCCTCAGCCCAGAGACATGTTCTGGAGGTACCGAAAAGGTCAGATGCATTTGAGATCTGTGCAGTTTGCCCTATGAAATTGGGGTTTGAACATCACAGAAGGGGAAGGTCTAGGTGGGAATATTGGTTCAGGAGAGCGATATGAAAAACAGGAAAGTGAGAAGTGGCAGATGATTGCCTGGATGGTGGGGTGAGAGGAGGGGCAGAGGCTCCAGGTTTCCCAGCTGGAATGGCCAGAGGGATAACTGACAGCCGACACCAGTGTATGCAAGCTGTTCTCAGCCACTCAGCACTCTTTTGCTTGTAGACAAATCCTAGCTTGGGAGTAGACATACCCATGTTGTCTTTCCTTAGAGCTGCTCTGCAGGGTATGCACATGAGCCCAATTCATTTTAGACCTAGTGAATCACATAGGAACGATCTGTATATAGCTCTAACTAAGCCAAAGCAACCAAATGTATAAATGCCACCCAAGGCCAGGGCACGGTGGCTCATACATGTAGTCCTAGCACTTGGAAGAAATGAGGTAGCAATTTCTCAGAGTTCAAAGTCAGGTTTGGCTACATCACGGGCACCATTTAGGGTGAGACCCTCTGTGACACATACCTGTGAAGGAAGCACCTTTGGAAGCTAGGGTAGCTGGATCTCAAGTTTGGAGCCTGCCTGGGCTATGTAGTAAGCTCTTGTCTCAACACACACACACACACATACACACACACACACACACACACACACACACACACACACACACACACAGAGTCACTTCAGTTCATCCCCCTGTAAGCCTATTTGCCATTCCTGTGGAGAAGCAGTGGATGAACCCCCTTCCTGTTTGGGGGGAACAGACTCTCCTTGATGGAAGTCTTTCTCCCAAAGTCTCACTAGACAGAAGGAAACCATTCTCTTAGCAGATATTCTGGGTCCTCGTGAGCAATGAACTCTGAAACTTAAACTTTACAGTAAGTTGCTTCTGTCTGCAATAAAGGACACTGGGCAATTCTTCAGTGGCCGAGGTACATGCAGGAAATGAGGAAAGTACACATTTTGTTAACAGGACAGTAGGCATCATCAGCAAACCACAGCAGAGACTTCTTCATGGGTGAGGAGCCTGGTGGTCATTTTGTAGGAGGCAACGCTTTAAAGTAAGTATGTATTTTAAAATATTCATGTCTATGTGTCAATGTGAGTTTATGGCAACAATAAAAAAACAAATACATGATCACTCAGACAAGTGAGCTACAGACAGACCAAGTAACACAAATACGTCATCAACTAAGGGATCAAAAGTGAGTCAGGCCAGCAGGCAGAAAGTGAGGACCGCTGAGTGGTGGGAGAATCCCAGCAATGAAGGCCCAAAAGGAAAGTGAGCTGAAAGGGCAGGGTAGTCCTTACCTGAGGCAGGTTATTTCCTGCTTGTTTTCCCAGGGACTGTGGCATTTGCATAGAATAGCCTCCCTTCCCTGAAGCTATTTCCTTTCCCTTCTGATGTCTGAGAACTTTCACAACCTAGACCCACATTAGAAACACAGGTTCTAGGCCTGTGCCTCACCACATCACAATCTGCAAAATGCTGCTATTTTTACGAGCTAATCTGCTATTTAACTCTGAGAGCTACTCGGCTGTTTGGCTATAACCACAAAAGCCTAAATGACAAAAATAAAAAGTGGGCTTCATCAATGCCAAGGCTTGTGTGCCTCCACAGACATGACCAAAAACTGCAATGCCGGTACTCAGGAGGCTAAGGCAAAAGGGTCAAAAGTTCAAGGCTATCCCCTGCTACACAGAGTTCACGGTCAGCCTAGACCCCCTGAGAACCTGTGTCAAAACGGGGGGTGGGTAGGGGAGCTGGAAAAATGGCTTAGCACTTAAGAGCTCTTGCTGCTCTTACAGAGTACTGGAGTCTGGGTCCCAGCACCATGTCAGGTGACTTACAACCACCTCTAACCCCAGCTCCAGAGATCGGATGCTCTCTATTGGCATCAATAGGTACATGTATACACACCCTAATCCCAGACACAGGAATACAGACACATCATTAAAAATAAAAATATCTTAAAAAACAAGACAAAAAAGGCAACAGAATGAGAACTAATCTTAAGTCATGCATTTTTCTGATGAGAAACATACATCCCAAATACCAAAAGGACTCTTGTAAGTCATTAAGAGGCTAAATCATTCAAGTGAGAAGGCGAACTGTGTGAATCGGCACTTTCTTAAGTAGAGACTCAGATGGCTATGAACCACAAAGGATATCTGGCATCATCGGCCTTCTAAGGCATGCTGTCACAGGCACAGTGATGGCATGCTGTCACAGGCACAGTGAGGCAGCACTCTATGGGCATGAGGCTGGCAACAGTGACAATGGCAGATTCCCTTGAATGGATAAACAAAGTGTGTCACCGCAATGAAATAAACTATTGCTTAGTCATAAGAAGGAAGCGTGCACGCATGCTGCGATCTGGTCGAACCTTTGAACATGATGCTGAGTAACAGGTGAGTCACAGAGATTACACATGAAGAGTCTAGTCACAGAGACTCACCATCACTCTATAGACAGTAGATGCTGGGAGCCTAGGGCTGCAGGCAGGGACAATTAGGAGAAAATTCTGACTTGTGCATTTAACTGAATGAGATAGTTTGCCATATGACAGTTAGCTTTCGATGTCAACTTGACACAAACCTAGAGAAACCTTGAAGAGCAAATCTCAACTAAGCAATTGCCTTCATCAGACTGACCTATGGGCACGTGTATGGAGCTTTTTGATTCCTGACTGATGTGGGTTGACCCAGCTCACTGTGGGTCTGCGCTGTGTAAGAAAGCTAATTGACCATGAACCCCCAAGCAAGCCAGTAAGCAGCATTCCTCCCATGGTTTCTGCTTTAAGCTCCAGTCTTGACTTCCTTCCGTCCATGATGGGCTGTAACCAACTAAAATGAACCTCCTCAAAGCTGTTTTTGGTCATGGTGTTAACTCCAGAAACAAAAAGAAACATTTTTTTTATGTGATAAACTGTTAAGTGTGTTGTTGAAAACCTCATGTATTTGTTAGTAAAGAATCCAACACTTTCTCAAAGCACAAAGGATGGTAAGTCCTGGCTCCTTACTGTCTTGTGCGCCTGCAGGACTGTAGAGGGCTGAGGTCTCCTGGAGTCTTGACTTGGGTTTCTTGCTATGGAGTACTTTGGCTGCACCAAGTCACTCTGTTTTCCCTGCGGAGAGCATCTCTCCTGCTGTTTGAATCTCACTGCTAAGGTTCTGAGGTAAGCAGAAGACCAGGACAGCCAACCCTAAATGTCAGAGGCTGCTCTCCCCATATTCTGGGCAATCTCTTTAGCTGCAGGACTGGGATAAGTCCCTCATCCCTTCTCAGCACCAGGAGCAGTGGATACGAAGAGTGAAAGAAGCAGCTTGGGGTGTGCACTCGTTTCTCCATTCTGGGGCACACAAACCATGCAAGGCAGGGCTTGGCTGGCTGGTAGCGCTGGGATAGTCCTGCCCTGGATTATCAAAAGGACACTTGATCACACAGGAGCGCTAGTGAAGAAAGGCTAAGATTTTTCTTAAGTGAAAACTGGTATCTACTAAGGATAGAGAACAGGCATAATAATCCTGAAATAAATGATCAACTGGATTAGAAAAATAGCAAAGTCAGCTTTATTTTCAAAGTGCTTGAGATTATAAAATTAAAGAAGACAACGGCAGTACGAAGACAGCACACACCCAAGTGTGGGGGTGTGTGAGGGGTCAAGGGGCAAGGGGATGTGCATAACGGATGGATGGCAGGTCGACATCTGAGGAAGTCAGAGCCCAGACCACAGGCAAGATGTCTACTCATTGCTTACAGGTTCCTCATAAAGGTGTCGACCTGCAGGAAAAGAAGAGCGAATGCTACGCTGCAGTCTCAGCACTTCCCTCAGTGTATGTGTCTCCAGCGCCATGAGCATTTATGAGGCGAGGGAATGTGAGCTACCCAGGGTCAGACAGCAGGGAGTGGTAGCTGGGAACAGAACCCACGGGTCTCCTGTCTCCCACTTTAGAACACCTTACAGGAGGAAGTCACCTAACTGACAGATACTTCCTAATCCACTGTACTTTAGAGCTGGGGGTTTTATTTGCCTATGATCTCGGGGTTTTGGAGTGTGAAATGCAATTTGAAGCACAAAGCAACACAGTCTGGTGCGGAGGCCAGGGAGACGAGCTCTGCTCACCTGCCTCACAAGCTCTTCTTGCTTGGCGGCATTTTCAGAGAAATCTTCACTGACATTCAGCACCAGCACTGGCACATGCTGCAGGGCTTCCAAGTGGAGCCTGGGGCAGCAAGAGAGAAACGCTAGGGTCATGTCAGTCACCTTTCCTGAGACCCGTCTGGAGTCTCAGGACTAAAGCTGCCTGTAGAGTGGAAGGCTGAGATGGCTCTCTAGTCTTCAGACTGTTGCTGACGTCAGCATTCAAAACATTGACCTGAGCAACCCAAGCCGGACAGAGGACACTAAAAATGTCAACCAAAATGGACATTTTCTTCAGTCCTCCATCCTGAGCCAATTATGATAAGCATTCATCACAAGGCACAATCTAGACAAAAGGAAGGAAGGAAGGAAGGAAAGGAGGGAGAGAGAATCCAACAGATGTCCCTTGGGACCAATGGATTCTACTCCATATGCCATCTGGCCGAGAGATGCTGGGCTGGGCACGTCCAGCATCCTTGCAGTTCCACCATGAGCTAATAAGGCTGTGCTCAGCACGGTGGCAGAGGCTCTGGTCTTTCTGTCACATACTTACTTGGTAGTCTTGTTAATAAACCAGTCTTCGTGCTGACCATGTAGCTGTGTAAGATAGGCCAGCTCAATGCCTTTCTCCTCTTCTCTGCCCCTCTGGGACAGTCTCTCCATACAAACCTAAAAGACAATGCCCCTGCAGTTACATTACAGTCTTACAGGGCCAAACAACCCACAAAATGTCTTCATGTCCTCTGTGGTACCACAGTCCATGACTCTGCACTTGCTGCCTTGTCCTCTTGCTCAGAGCACGGCTACCATGTTGTCCACTTCTGCCTCAGACTGCTCTTCCTTGGAGTAGCTTCAGCTGGTTAGAAGCAAACACCATCCACCCAGGAGCCACACTGGGAGCCTGAAACTACCCTTCTTCCTCTTCCTCCTGAGCACATCAAGAAGCCGGGAGATCCCACTCTCTCTAGCTGGCCTTGTTCTCTCACCTCTGCCTCTGTGCTCATGCCTGTCATCTGGACACTTGAAGAGCCTGCTGCTTCCTGTCTCCTGGAGGTAAAGAAATGCGTGGAGAGAGCAGGGGCCTTAGAGTCAGTCAGCTACCATGTTTGTGGCAAGCAGTTTCGGTGAGCTCCCTCTTCTCCATCCTCTACCCACCACGGGTAGCTGAGACTGCTCTGAGGTAAGGCACATTAGTTAGGATTACCAAAAGCCATTGTGCCCTTCCAGTTTGCCCCTCACTCCAGTCTTCCATGGTTCTTGTGCTCCTGCTTAAAATACTTTGCTCCACAGGGTCTTTACCAGCTACAGCTATAACCAGACTTCAAGACGTTATGAACTTGCCATCCTTCTGCCTCCGCTTTCCAGGTGGTAGGGTTATAGGCATGCATCAGTGTGCCTGGCATGTTAGTGCCACTCTACTTATAAAGTGGTAAGCATTTTGAAACATCCCTAGATCAAGCACTCACTCTAGAGTAGACGAAACATCTGCATACATCAAAGGTAACACAAAATGAAATGAAATCTGAGTCTTGACGTTAAAGCCTCTCCTTGTCCCTTTGCAGAGCTCAGATCTGTCTCCACCTGCAGGCCTGAAGGCCTCTGCTTCTGAGAACTGCGACTCCTTCCCACAGCACAGAAGGCTACAGCACTTGTCCTCAGCTTCCTTAGACCCGCCCTTGCTCCCCGGCTTCAGCCAGATTTGGCCTCCTTCCTGTGGGACAAGCCAAGCTCCTTCACACTTCAGAACCTCTGCTCCAAATGTTTGTTTTGCCTGAATTGCCCTTGTTCCTCTTTCTGCCTGGTCAAATACTTCGTTATTCAATGTCAACTGTCCTCAGAGTGTGGGCAGATTAACCCGCTGACTTAGGACTCCCCCCCCCACCCCCGCCCCCAAGTCCCATCTTTCCCTTAAGGAAATGAAACTATGCAAACAAATTCTCTCTAGCACCCTCCTTCCCCAGCCTGCTTGCTAGCCTGAGTTCTAGCTTCTTTGACTTTATTTTTTGAGGTAGTTCTAGGTGAGCTCCAGGCTGACCTGGAGCTCTGTAGCCCATGTGTTCCCTATTCTCCTGACTTCTGCTACTCAGTTCCCCTCACTCACAGCACTGGGGCTGTGCTCTCAGCCGCAGTTTATACATATATGCATTCTTGACTCCATCTTCTGAGAACGGAGACAATATTCCACGGCATACTCTGTACTTACGGGTTGATTCTCACTTAAAAGTGGTTCACTGTTCTCACTTAGCGTGGCTCACACTCTAGCACTGGGTGGCTGAAACCTGAATACTTTACTGAGTTCCAGTCCAGCTAGGCTATGAAGTGATGAGACCTTGTCATAAAAAGGCAGCAACAAAGAAAACCAACCAGTACGGTACTCTATTTTATAGCATAGTATACTCAGCCAGGCTCCTCTAATAAGCACTCAGGTCATCTTCAATGCTTGGCTGCTACAAACAGTGGTGCATATCACAGGGCAGTCTGTCTGTGTGCCATCGTATCTATGGACTCAACTCTAAGTACCAGGATTAACAGGGCAAAAGGCATGAGCTCTTCCTACTAGAACTGCCCAACCGCCTCCTCAGAGGCTACATTCCCACAAGCAGGCAGCTTCAGCTAACTTACTTAATTTTTCCCTCTGAGAGAAAAATATCTTCTGAATTGGAATAAATGAATATTTAAAAAAATATAATACAACCATGTTTTCAAATACACACAAGGACAGAACAATTCTTGCAAAAGCTATTTATAATTATCACCCATTGACTACAGACAATTATTGACACCAGCCTGGATCTATTAAAATCAGTTAGCATTTCCCTTTTCATTATTAATTTACTAAACTAAACCAACTTTTCTTCCCTCTAAAGTCTAGGCAAAGTTCTGGCATAATTCTTACTTTACTGACATGATTTATCCTGGCCCCACCTCATTTCCAGTGCACATGGGAACATACACCAGGCTGAAGTGGCAGGGACCCTGTGGTCAAGCTTCCTGACCTGCCAGGCTGTGACTGTCGAAGGCTCTGCTCACTAGCCCTCTAGCCTCAAGCTCAGGTGACACTTGTTCCCATGCAGCCCCTGATCACTGTCTCAGCTTCACTGTCGCAGACAGGGATGGGCATCTAAGGCTTGTGGCCAGTCACACTCTCACGTCTAGATTCCAAGGGGTAGGGGAACACAAACCCAGCCATTTCTCCTCCAACTGTCACTACTGTGATTGCCAGCTTCCTTGAATTTAAGGGAGGATAGGTAGATGGGCCTGGAGCCCATTTCACAGATCTTTTTTTTTTTTTTTTTTAGGTTTTTCGAGACAGGGTTTCTCTGTGTAGCCCTGGCTGTCCTGGAACTCACTTGGTAGACCAGGCTGGCCGAGAACTCAGAAATCCACCTGCCTCTGCCTCCCAAGTGCTGGGATTAAAGGCGTGCGCCACCACCGCCTGGCCATTTCACAGATCTTAAAACCTGTGTCTGGTAGGAGTCTGTGTTGTGCTGGGTGCTGGCTTGCATTCGTGTCCTGCTTATCCTCTGGCATTCCTGGGTTCCTTTATCTAATACCATCCAAACAGCACTAAAATTTAAAACTAGTCCCAAAAAGTCTCATTATGAGATGAAATACTTCAACTGGTCTTTTCTAAGGGACAAACCAGCCCCCAGTGACAATCACTATTACTACCACCACCCTGCCATTTCATACAGGCCCCTCAATGGACATTAAGAAGAAAGGTAAGGGAGACTTGCTTGCTTTATGGATCCCAGGGTCTGGGTCCAACTTCCATACCACAGAATCAAAAAGCGAAGCAGCTCTATTTTACTCCAGGAAGGACTCAGCCCACTGCTCCTCTGCTCCTCCCAGCAATGTTGGCCTGGCCCTGAGAAAACCCACCCTGTTCTGTATCTCTCAGAATAGATTAGGTCAAAACTCTTCCTTCTCCTGGCCACGCCTTCAAACCCCTACTATTCTAAGTCCAGCCACCTTATGAATCCCAAGGGAAATCTAATGCTTTCTCAGCCTACATCTCCACTCTGTCCTATTCCACAGCACCTCACAGCTGGAGAGACCTCCTCTCCCCTAGAAACCTGCCGCAGCCACATCCTGCTATCCTCTGTGGGAACAGGCTCCTCTGCTCCACTCAGGGACTATTTTCCACCAGTAAAGTCACCAGTCTTCATAATGTGCCTCTATTCTTCCTTAGCAAGAAAGAACACTGAAGCCGGGTGGTGGTGGCACATGCCTTTAATCCCAGCACTTGAGAGGCAGAGGCAGGCAGATTTCTGGGTTCTAGGCCAGCCTGGTCTACAGAGTGAGTTCCAGGACAGCTGGGACTACACAGAGAAACCCTGTCTTGAAAAAAAACCAAAAAAAAAACCCAAAAAACAAAAAACAAAACAAAACAAAACAAAACAAAAAACAAAAAAAAAGAAAGAAAGGAAAAGAAAGACCACTGAAAGCAGTCGGTCAGTGTGCCTCAGCTCCGAAACCACTGCAGTTCACAGAAGACCTTTAACTCTTTCAAAAATCTACTTCAGTTTTATTTGGACCTGAAACTTCACCTAGACTCTCTTACTCCCTGCTGTGATCTAACTTTGCATTATAATCCAAGTACTCCTCATACCATAAAGTCCTGATGGGGTTGGCAAGATGGCTCAGCAGGTAACCCTTACTAGAAAAGAAGGATTGGTGACTTAAGTTCCATCCTTGGAATCCACGGAAGGATGCAAAGAGATAAGTGAAGCTAATTGTCCTCTGACTCACTCTCACTCTCTTTCCCTCTCCCCCCTCTCTCTCTCTCTCTCACACACACACACACACACACATACACACACATACACACACACACACACACACACACACACACACACACACACACACACAGATGAAGAGGAATTGCTAGAAGAGGAGGAGTAAATGTCATATTAGAAAAAAAAATGTGGGGTTGGAGAGATGGCTCAGTGGATAAGAGCACCAATTGCTTTCAGAGGTCCTGAGTTCAAATCCTGGCAACCACATGGTGGCTCACAACCATCTAAGAGGGATCTGATTGTCCTCTTCTGGGTACAGGGTACTTATATACATAAAATAATCTAAAAAGAAGAGAAAATAAATAAAAAATAAATAAATAAATAAATAAATAAATAAATAAATAAATAAATGCAGCCAGGTGTGGTGGGGCACACCCTTAACCCTAGCACCTAGGAGGTAGAGGCAGGCAGAGTCTGTGAGTCTGTGAATTTGAGGCCAGTCTTGTCTACATAGTGAGTTCCAGAACAGCCAGAGCTACATTGTGAGACCATGTCTCAAAAAAAAAAAAAAAACCCTTTAAAAAGGTCAAAAAGGCAAGAACACACAAATCCAGTTCTAGCTGCACTCAGAAGTCCCTCTCCTGACTGCCCTTCCTTCTGGTCCTCTCTATGGGGCCATGCAATGTGACATGACAGGAACTTTCTCACTTGTTTTCTGACTCTGCTCAGTGTGCCCCCAGGCTCCCTTCTGTCCACAAGCTCAGCCCCAGCCTGCAGACAGCTGGCTGCTTTCTGCAACAATGGGTGTACTTGGCATATGATCACATCTGCAAAGTGCCTCTCAAAAGCTGACAGCACTATCTCTCAAAACCTGCTTTGCCTTGACTGGAAATCCTGCCCTGCTAGTCTTTCAAGAGATCTACTTTACAAAGTAGTGGAAAAGCTTTCCAGGGTCTAGCCAAGGTCACTACCAGTCAGTAGGAGCCAAGGGCCAATGCTGTCTCCAGAGGTCTCCTGCCATGACATCATCCTAAGAAGTTCAGGTTACACGCTCAGAGCCAGAGGGCACTTCTACAGTTTGCCTGCCTGAGGGGCTTCTCAAGGACCAAACTGTGGGCAACAATTTAGGATAAGGGAGGAAACATTCCTTCTTTCCTCATATCCTAGTCAGAAAACAAAAGGAACCACTGAAGCCTCAGCTGACCCGCACAGGAAGGAAACCGCATTCGTCAGGTGGCTACAGATCTGAGTGTCTGACCTGCAGACCTGGGACTGTAAAACCAACGCAGTTTGTTCTAGCTCATTCCTTCACCACAGGGTTACTTCTATACACAGGCAACTGTGTGAGCACACTGACACGGCTACAGCTACAGAAGGCCCCTCGGAGATGGGGAGTTAATACTGGAGTACTGGTGTGGACCAGTACTTTCTGTGCTGGGAGATGGCCAGAAACTAACTTCTCCTATGAAGAAACCAGAAGCTTGCAAGATGTCATCTCTTATGCTTCCTGAAGTTCTTAAAACAAAACAAAACCCCAAACAATATAGACACTAAGTGTGGATTTTTAAAAATTTTTATTTATTTTTATGTTTTTGAGAGAGGGTTTCTCTGTGTAGAAACCCTCTGTGTAGCTGGGTAGCACTGGCCCCTAACTCACCAAGACCCTCCTGCCTCATGCTGGGATATTTTTTTTTTTTTTTTTTTTTTTTTTTTTTTTTTTTTTTTTTGGTTTTTCGAAACAACAGGGTTTCTCTGTGTAGCCCTGGCTGTCCTGGAACTCACTTGGTAGACGAGGTTGGTCTCGAACGAAGAAATCTGCCTGCCTCTGCCTCCCAAGTGCTGGGATTAAAGGCGTGCGCCCCACCTCCCGGCTCATGCTGGGATTAAGGCATGCGCCACCATCACCTCTTGGCTTTTCCAGTTTCACACAGTGAAACCTAAGGTTGAGGCTCAGAGTTACCTGTGGAGAAGCCTGGAGATAGATGAAGCCATGTAACAAAAGCCGGTCTGCAAACTCCTGCAGGAGGAAGGAGTGCCAGTCCTGATAGATGTGCCACTCGATGTCACTGAGGGAGCCATTTTCAAATAGATTCTTTGCAAAGATATACCTGGTTGGAATTGTTGCGTGGGAGGTTGGAGTGGAGGAAGAACGGGAAGCGGGAAGAAAGTCAGGAGCGGGAGAAAAGAAGAAAAATCAGTAACAGGTTTCCTGCTTATCCAAACTACTTAACCATTCTAGCTCCTGTCGGCACTTAAACATAATTTGATTTTAAAAATATAACCCCCCCAAAAACCCCTATTTCCTCTGCCCCCTTGCCCCTTGCCACCTGTAGTAGTTGGGAGAGCTGGCCCTGCACCTTGCCTGAGCAACACAGTGGAGCTGGCCCTGATGGGTATGAGTTGGACAGCTGCAGCACTTGGGAGAGTGGCCCCAGCTCAACTGGGCAGCACAGTGGAGCTGGCTCTGGAGGCGTGGGTGAGGGTGTGACAGTAGGAGAGCTGACCCTGCCTCAGGCTGATGGTGGCCTAGCCTGAGCAGGGCTGGAGAGTTCACCCTGGAGGTGCAGATGTGGGAGAGCCAGCAGGCTGACCTGCTCAGCTACCACCTATGCCCAGATCCTGGGATTTGAGTTGGCCCACCCCATTATCTGTTGGAGTGCATGAAGGGCCGGTCATACCAATCCAAGGCTGCAGGGTCGCCATGACACAGGGCAGCAACAGGATAACCAGGAGGGTCCCTGAGGATCCAATATTGATGGTGTGATAGAAGCCAGAGACCTCGAACCAGACC
This sequence comes from Rhabdomys pumilio, assembly GCA_030674055.1. Lineage (NCBI taxonomy): Eukaryota > Metazoa > Chordata > Mammalia > Rodentia > Muridae > Rhabdomys > Rhabdomys pumilio. The sequence continues at coordinate 20,306,532 of JANHMN010000008.1, forward strand.
AATGACTCATTGCAATGACCATTTACAGGTGAAGATGTGTGGACAGAGGGGTACACTGGGGACACGCTACAGCTTCCACGATGTTTTCTATGCTTTGTTTTGTTTATTTTTTTGTTTGTGTGTTTATTTTCTTTTAGGAGGAGAGGTTGCAAGGGTGGAGGGCAGATACAATGGGACGGGGAGATGAGCAGGCCTGGGGTGCTGATTCGAAACTCACAAAGAATCAATAAAAAGTTTACAAAATTTATTTTTATTATTTGTGTGTGTGTGTGTTTCCATGTGGGTTTGTGTAAGTACATGTGGGTGCTTGTGGAGGCCAGAAGAGGGCATTGGATTCTCTGCAGCTATGAACCATTTGATGTGGGTTTGGGGAATTATCTTTGGCTCCCCTAGAAGAGAAACAAATGCCCTTAACTGCTGGGCCGTGTTCCCAGCCCTGGAAATCTGCATTTTCAGTGTACAGCTCCCATCCTGCTCAGCCCTGTAATAACAAATACCGCCTACACAGGCCATGCTACAGCCTACACATGGGGTAACCCACTGCAAGGAAAGGGGCTCTAGAAAGGGAAAGTGGCCAAGACACATGTCAAGTGCATGGAAACCTGAGCCTTTGAGATTTCCTCATTATTATAGCAAGACTCCAAACAAAACCCAAGTGAATGCAGGGTAAAGTCACCCTTCCAAACTGCATTTCAGAGTGAGGGCTGCTGAGTCGTCAGCTGCTGAGCCATCCTACTTTGTAGCTGAGAAGCAAGGGAGTGATCTTCCTGTGGTGTCAGCTCTGGAGCTGAGTTTAGCAGGAGCAAGAGAGCAACCTCCCCTCCAGAGCACACAGGAACCTAGCCTCCTCTGCTGAGCTTCCAATCAGATCACACAGGGCTAATGATGATTACCAAAGGAACTGCCCTCTTCGCTTACTTCCACAAGAAAAGAGGATCTGGTACATTGAGAAATCAGAGATGTATAAGCCATGGCTTCAAAAGGGTCAATTCTGCTTTTAAAGATTGATACAAAACACAATTTACATCTACAACAACAAAACTCCAACTAAACTCCAGTTTCTAAGGCAATGGTCAGCAACTGGCCACTTCTGAGAAAACGAAAACCGTATTCCTGTGTGACTGGCTCAGGGAAGTGCAAACTGCAAAGCTGTGTCACTTTTAAGAGAGTGGCTTTTAAAATGACTCTGCAGAGTCTGATCCCAGTTGCAGCTTCCACAGCCCATGTTGCCTTGGGAAGGTACCTGCCTCTCAATGCATGGTAGAGATGACTGCAGATCGCACGTGTGAAGTGCTCAGGACGGTGATTGGCACTCAGTAGCCGGCAGCTCTAAGCCATCTGAACTGTTTTCCCTAGACCATAAAGAAGCCAATTTGCAAACTTCCAAAGTGAACCTGCCCAGACTAGAATGTTTTAGCTAAAGCTCACTGAAGGTGACAGGAATTGAAAAGTTCTGCCAGCTTCCCCACAAACAACTAGAAGAAAGTTACATCTTGCAAATAAAAATGACTAAGCCTATAAAAGGGGCCTTTGCCTCTTCTGAGGTAGGCACTTCCCTTGTTTCTCCAGAGCTGGTGGTGATGGGCAGAGGGGGAGGGGTAAGGAGAGGGGGAGGGAGAGCTGCAGGTGGGACAGGGCTGAAGGACCTAGCAATCCAGAGCTCTGCTCTAAAGCCACACTGATGTCTCTGTTAGTTCAATCAGAAAACTTCTTTCCTCTTCCCTGCAATTACTGTCCTTTGGAACACACACCATACTTGAGTGCATGAAGGCAGTCCTTGCTGAAGTAGTATTCTCATGGAACAGGGACTAAGGTTGTGTTCTCTGGTGCTGCCCTGGGGCTGAGCCTGGTGCTTGAGTGCATGAGAGTCAGTAAACCTAAACCGATCAAACAAAGGATTGATACTTTCTCCCTTTGCACTGGGGCTTCAACTCATGCCCTGGGCACAAAAGGCACCACTGATTCATACTCCCAGCTCCTGGAGAACATTTTTAAAGGAATATAAATGTTCTTGAGATTAGAATTTGTACTTGGGAGGCAGAGGCAGGTGGATCTCTGAGTTCGAGGCCAGCCTGGTCTACAGAGTGAGTTCCAGGACAGCCAGGGCTACACAGAGAAACCCTGTCTCGAAAAACCAAAAAAAAAAAAAAAAAAAAAAAAAGAATTTGTACCAGGTTGTCCTTTAATGAAAGTGGCTTTGATGGGGAAATGGCACAAAGCATGACCAAACCGCCCACTTCTTTATAAGGAAATGTCAAGACCCAGGGAGCTGTTCCTTTTTTTTTTTTTTTTTTTTTTTTAAATGATTTTTGGAGACAAAGTTTCTCTGTGTAGCTTTGGCTGTCCTGGAACTTGCTCCATAGAGCAGGCTGGCCTCGAACTCACAGAGGGTTAAAGGCATGAGCCACTACTGCCCTGCTTGACCTGTGTAGTTTTAACAACAGGCATAGTGGCACATATGGCAATCCCAATTCCCAGAAGGCAGAGGTAGGAGGATCAACTATGAGAACAAGGCCAGCCTGGTTGACACTGAGTTCCAGGACAGCCAGGGCTACAGCTGAAAACCTGTTTTAAGCAAGCGGCAAAGCACCTATAACTAGCAAAGCATGTCTATTTTGCTCTGAGTGGATGCTCACAAGCTGGCCACACAGACATTTTACAATGACCGTGCAAAGAAAAACCACACTACTGTGAGCATGGTGTCTGTGGTTGGCCGTGTTTGGTGTCTTACCTGTCACTGTACACAGACCTCTCAAAGATTCGCACAGACTTCTCTGCCTGCGGGAGTCTCCCTGGGATGGGTTCCAGCTGCACTTTCAGACGGCTCATGAAGGAAAGGGTCTGGAATGTGTAGGACCATCGTTTTGGCTCCTGGTACATCATTTCTAGCAAGTTACCGAGATGTTTAGAAGTGCCGTCCTATGGGGAGCGCAGATGAGAATTTTGTGGATGTATTATTTCACAATACACCCCACCCTTTGCCCTTCCTCAACAAAGTTCAATTCTTCATGTGAAAAATAACCAGAGATACTTCCTTCCACTGAAAACATAGAGATATGACTCCCCAGCTCAGCTTAAACAATGTAGGGAGGAAGAAGACTGTTCGTCCTTGTGTGATAAGAATCTGACAGAGGGAGATGACACACCACACTCACTGGAACAGGAAAGAACAAAGCAAACTCACATACAGAATTCACACACACACACACACACACACACACACACACACACACACACACACAGAGTAACGGGCTTACAGAGTCTATTTGTAGGCAGTCACCTATAATTCCCCTCTGGATCAAATCCTGCTTCAGTACCAATGCTGAATTCTGTTTGTGGTTACTTCTCAAACTTCAAGGAAGATAAAAAAGAAAACAACTGCTTATTTGAGAATCTAAATAACCAATGAATTAAACAGACTTCTGTGTTTTATGGAAAGGTCATACTTTGTACAAACAAAGCTCAGTTCCTTCTTTATTCTAGGAACCATGAAATGCAATTTGAAGTCTCATCGATTCTGAATGTATGGGTGAAAACAAGTAGTGGGCACGCATGGGCCCAGGTTTATTTTCTAGGCAAAGTCAGTGCAAAAGAAAAAATTAAGCAAAGCATTTTGTATCTTCATTCATTCATTCACCCACTCATTAATTCAACTGTTGCTGACTGAAGGGCTGTGTGCCTGAAGCACTCCATGGCCTGGGTGCTGTAAGGAGTAGAGAAGAGACAAGTCTACTTCAGACTTTACTGTGCTGCTATTTCATTTAAACTTCCAAACAGCTTCGTGAGGTGAGCACTATTAAAACCATGCACAGAAGGAAAAATCCGCTGAGAGGCTGAGTAACTTACTTGTTTAAGGTTCCCTGGGGAGTAAACAGGATGGGGCTCAAATGGGGCTTCCTCTAACCTCTCTGTTCTAATGCCTCTCCTATAATGATGAAGAAGATGCAGGAACTGTGTTCAAGGAGTTCACAGTGAGGATGACTAAGAGTGGAATATAAGGCCAAGCACGTGACAAATGCTCAGTCGTTTATGCTGTAAAGAACTGAAAGAAGTTTCTAGCAAAGAGTATCATTGGATGAGCAGAATCTTCACAGAAAATGCAAACATTGTTCAAACGTGTCAACGAAGAGACAATAAGTGGCTATAAAATATAAGGGCTGGGCAGATGACTCAGAGGCTAAAGTGATTGCCATCTGAATGTAAAGGGTCAAGTTCAAATCCCCAGAATCCATATAAATCTGGGTACAGTCAGGCATATTATCTCAGCATTCCTATAGCAAGATGGGAGGCAGAGACAGGAGACTCCTTGGAAGCTTGGGCCAGCTAGCCTGGTGTCCACTGCAGTGGTGAACAAGTCTTCAACAAGATGAGGTGAGGGCCTACACCCAAGGTTGTCCTCGAATCTTTTGTTTTTGACAGCCTGTTCTTATTTTATCAGTGAGTCAATATCTTGAGATATTTATGTTTTTGTTTTCTGTTTTCCTATTCCGGGTAATAGTTCTCTCAGCACAGATACTGACTTTTGTTCATTTTCAGTTGGTATACATACATACATACATACATACATACATACGTGTGTATGTATATATATTTTATTATATATAGTTTTATATATAGTTTTACAGTATACATAAATATATTTTTAAAAATTAGGTGTGTATATGTGTGGCTATGTTTGTGTGAGTGCATTCACCTGTACACATACCCCCACACATGCACATAATTTAAATGAATAAAAGTACATCTTTAAAATAAAGGAAGAAAAAAGGAAGAACAGCCATGGTTTTACTGTATCAAGAAAAGAATGATTAAGTACAAGTCTTTCCCCTTTAATTCCAATAAATTAATGAAGATTCTACTAAGACTCAAAATGGGAAATAAAGCAGTATTGAAATCTACAAATGTAGAGCTATAGCAATTAAAATGCAAGGGAAGTTATAAGGAAAGACATATGGAATAGAAAAAAATCATACATGTTAATATTCGTCTTCAGTTAACAGACAGACCCCCCCAAATGAGAATTCAGAGGGAACGAATTTTCCCATGCATCTTTTTATTTATTAATTTTTATGTGCATTGGCATTTTGCCTGCACGTATGCCTGTGTGAGGGTGCTGGATCCTCTGGAACTGGAGATGGAGACAGTTGTGAACTGCCATATGGGTGCTGGAAATTGAATTGGAGTCCTCTGGAAGAGCAGCCCCTGTGCTTGACCACTGAGCCATCTATCTCTCCAGCCTCATTCTCCCCTGTCTCCCACTGTGTTTGAACCTGGGCTACATCCTCAATGATTGCTAAACCAAACCTAAGACATTCCTATTCTCCTTACAAGTCCTGCAAACAGCAGCACCTTACACTGATGAATCACCTCAAACGTTACCTATAAAATATTTTTCTAGAAAGTTGACAAAGCCAGGAGTACTTGGACACACCTTTAATCCTATACATGGAAGACTGAAGCAGAAGGAGCCACATGAGTTTGAGGCCAGCCAGGTTTACCAAATTCCAGACCAACCTGGTCTACATAATGAGCCCCTGCTGTTAAGAAGAAAAGCAGCATCAGCCATGCTAACCTCATGGTAAAAGGGTGCTAAGAAGATTTATGAAGAACACTGAACATTTGCTGTTGATAAAAAGTGGGCACTAGAAGGGGACATCCTTCCAGGCTCTAGACAAGGAGTAACAGAAGACTGTGTGCTAGCTAACATTAGGGAGTGTCACCAAGGATGGAAGAGAACAGTGGCTACGCTCCTACAAGCTCTACCCAAAGCAAGCAGGAGGACAGAGATGAATCATGGAAACTGGAAAACTCTTCTAATTGATTCCAGGTAGAGGCAACTACTATTGTCTAAAAGTCTGAGCAAAGGATTCCATATAAAAATTGAGTCATAGTAGTCAAATACAATCAACTGCTTTATCAAAACAGCAATAGGGGTTTGAGAAGACAAGGATAGGCATCAATAACCACGAGTAAGTGTCTACTCAGGAGTGAGGTAACTAAGAGCACCCCTGGGACAGTCAGATAACCGACTGTTTACCAGAGAATGGCTCGGCAGTGAACAGCACTTGTTGCTCTTCTAGTCGACCCAGGTTTTATTCCTGGCATCCCCACAGCAGCTCACGACCGTCCGTAACTTCAGTGCTAGAGGATCTAATGCTCTCCTCTGGCCTCTGTGGGCACAAGGCATGAATATGGCATGCACACATACATTTAGACAAAATACTCAGACATACAAAAGAAAACAAAAATAAATTAAAAAATATAGAGGCCATGGAGATGGCTTAGTGGGTCAAACTGTTTGATGGGCAAACATGAGAACCTGAGTTCAGACTCTCATCACCCAGGCAAACAGTTGGGCAAGGCTGCATGCAAGCAAGCTTGTACCTCAGCACTGTGGGGTGATGGCCTCTAGCCTAGCTCCATGCTCACTGAGAGGATCTGTCTCAGGAGAGTAAGGTGGAGAGTCAAAGAGTAGGACACCTGATGACGTCCTGATCCAAAAGCACAGGCAAGCACAACACATGCACACGCACATGTGCATGCGCGCACACACACACATGCACACGTACACACACGCACACGCATGTACAATACATATGCACACACACACACACAACACACACACACAACACACACATGCACACGTACACACACGCACGCATGTAAAACACACACACGCACACGCATGTACAACACACATGCACACACACACGCACACAACACACACACACATGCACACGTTAGAGTCTTACAACTTTTAAAATTCACATGCAGCAGAAGAAAATATAGGAGAATGTTTTTAAAATCTTGAGCTATTGGAGGCATAAACCCAGGAACTCCAGGACGGCTCAGCAGGTAAAGGAGCCTGCGGTCAAGCCTGCCAACCTCGGTTTAATCCTAAGAACCTGTATGTTGGAAGGAGAGAACTGATTCCAGACAGTTGTCCTCTGATCTCTTAACTTTTGAGATTTACCTAAAGTATGTGTGTGCGTATGCACACACACACATACACACATACACACACACACACACACACACACACACACACACACACACACGGCATACTTATCTACCCCCATACTCTCACCCCTTCCTTCCCCTTAACAAAAAGAAACAAAGAAAAAACAGAAGGAAGGTCGAGGCAATGGCTCAATGGTAAAACGTTTGCTTTCTAAGGACTTGAGTCGATTCCTAGAACCCACATAAAGACACCACACGTGGTGCAGGGTGTAGTGGCTCATGCCACAATTCTGGTGCTTGGGAAGTGAAAGCGGGAAGACCAAGAGCTCAAGGTAGACTAGGCTACAAAAGACCCTGTCTCCAGAAAACAAATAAATCAGAAAACTGGAAAGGCGATTCAGTGATTAGCAGCACCCCAGGTTTGGAGAACTCAGCTCCGTAACTCCTACAGTGCAGTCGCAAAGATTCTGTGAGCATATTTTAAAATGTCACCACTTGCCTCTGGTATACTCAGAAAAAGATAATATAATTTGTTTTTAATGGAAAATTTTACAAATACACAACTGCATACATACAAGTATATGAACAAATGACTGGAAAAACATAACTCCAATCAGCACAGCATGTGGTCACACAGGCTGCACCACTGGAGTAGCAACCCTGGCACCAGATCACACTCTAAGGTGCTCTCTCTTATTACACAGCACTGGGGAGATCCTGGCTGGGTTCTTGGTAAGCTGAGTGGAAAAGAATGCGCTGAGCAGCACATCACTCACACAAAGTGGCTTCAAAATGGAAAACAGCCCAGAGGAAACCTTGAGGGATTCTGAGGAATTAGATCTGAAGAGAGAAAACTGTCTTAGCCTCAACTGTACACAGTGGTTGCCGCAGCACAAAAATGCTAAGGCTTAAAAAGGCAGAAGTGCTGGGCGGTGGTGGCGCACGCCTTTAATCCCAGCACTTGGGAGGCAGAGGCAGGCAGATTTCTGAGTTCGAGGCCAGCCTGGTCTACCGAGTGAGTTCCAAACTCTGTCTCAAAAAAAAGGCAGAAGAGCCTGAACCAGTGAGTCCAAGTCATAGGGTCCAATGTGGCTCAACACATGGAAGAACTGACAGATAATCAGTGGCTGACAAAGGACCTGAGCCACTCAACACATGGCCAGGCATCTGCAGTCCACGAGGCCAGCAGCACACGCTGCCACTCCTTCAGATACTCTAAGCTTTTTGTCCAACTGAGCCTTCCCCACTCACACTTACGTGGTCAGGCCTGAAGCCAAGCCCACGGCTTTGGCAGAAGCAGCAGACCTGACTGGGGCTGAGCTGTGAGGTATAAGTGAGACATGTAGGGTTGCTCCAGCTTGGAAGAGGCCTGGCACTGAGCATGTGCTTTAGAAGTGTGAGCTGTTGTCTCTGTGTTGACTCAAAGGGTGACCGGATGCTCAGTAAAGTCTCTTCCCACATCTAAGATGTCTTCACTGACTATTAGTCCTGCCAGCCAGTTTCAATAATAACAATATAAATACTTAAGGGTAGGAATGACAACATTCATTTTCAAAGCCTGGATGGTTGGGCATGCTTGGGAAACCACAAAGACAGGAGGCAGGCGCTTGCACAGACATACAGAAGCCACAAAAAATCAAAACTAAACATATTCAAACAAGTCATATCCTCTGTGGCCTGCTTTCTAGAATGAAGCTATTTTAAAAAGGAGACAAGCTGGGCTATTTTATGTCCTCGGAGTAAATTAAATTACTCCAATTAGACTGCTTGCATGTCTGCCAACTCCCCCCACAGCTCAAAACTTACTTTTTGGGTACCAGCAGCTTGGATATTCTGCCATGTTGCTATAGGTTCTGTAGCCACCTGCCATTCTGGGTGAGTTTTCATGAGTAACTTCACAAAGGTGGATTTGCCCACAGCTGCAATGCAAATGGCACATGTTGGGATGCTTCTCAAATCCAGGTGAAGGAGGCAGCCACCAACCTCGCCACAACTGCCCATCTCATGGGAGCAAGGGCCAGCTTCTCCAGCCTCAAAACTTGGCAGATATACAACTCAGTCAGCTTGGTGACAGCTTGGGCAGCTAACCAGTTATCACAGTGAGCATGGGCAACAGGGAGCAGACATGACCTCAGGATTTAAGCTGCACTTTTAATGAGCCAACCTCCCAGAGGCAGAGTATTTAGTAGCTGTTGAGAATATAACAGAACTTTCAAAGGTAGGCAACAGGTGGCTATAAAGCTTGGGCTGTGACTGTAGGATTTTTAAGTTGAAGAAAAAACCATTATGGAGCCTCACTCATTCAACAAACCTAACCAACAGCCATGGAGGGATAACTTGAGTCTGGGATTGTCAAGCCCTGGAATACGAGGGTAATAAAACACTGGATGAGTTTTATCCTCAGAGGACTGGGTTAAGGGCATTAACCAAACACACAGGAGGTTACTGATAAATCATGCTGTGCTGAGAAAGGAAAATACAGGATGCTTCAGATGCAACTTAGGGGGTTGGGAAAGGCTCCTTTGAAGAAACATTGTCCGAGGAGGCCCCAAAGGAAGCCCTGTGCAGTCAGTTAGGCTGAGGGTGGGGGAAGGATAGCCCATATGTGTGAGCAACATGAACCTAGGCCAGGGAGAGGCAAGCAAGAGATGGCTGCAGCCCCAGAAGCAGCTGTCAGGGATGTAGTACCGAGTGCACGAGGAGAGTGGTTAATACTGGGGTGGCCGGGCAGACAGGCAGTGAAGTGCAGCTCCACGGGGGTTCACAGATTTGACTTCTCTGGGCAGAGAGGTATGCTAGGAGCCATTGAGTTTCAGCAGGAAAATGACATGATTCCTTCTCAGCTTTTTATTTATTTTTACTCTGTGTATGAGCGTCTTTGCCTGTGTGCATGTGACCTGGGCACCATCTGTGTGCCTTGTACTCACAGAGATCAGAAGACAGAGTCAGATCCCCTGGCACTGGAGTTCTGGACGACTGTGAGTAGACATGGGGGTGCTAGGAGTTGAACCCAGGAATTGAACCCATTCCTCTGGCTCCTCAGCTTTAAAAGACTATGCTAAGAGCTATGTAAGAAGGGGCCAAACTGAAAGTCAGCAGAACAGTAAGTAGTAAGTTATTTGTGGCTTGATTGGGGTGATAGCAAGGAGGTGGAATCAACCTAGTCCCACAATGCTAAGATTATCTATTTCCATTTACACCTCCATCTGGTCCATCTGTCCTGAGTTCCTGGTGGGCAGAAGCTTCTGGATATCCCATGCACAGCTCAAAGTCAGTGTATTCCCCAAATAAAGGCTAACCAATCCACCAGGTGGAGCGTCTCCGTCCTCTATATGGTGATATCCCTGCTATCGTCCTCTGCCAGACCTCCAGAGGCCGCAAGGCCTTTTGCCTGTATTTCTAACTGTTCCTTGTTTGTCCTTTTTCTGTCTGCACTTCCATACTCAGGACCAGAGCCTCTGCATCCCTGGCCTCTTTGACTCCAACTGTGTTCTCTGCAACTGCACCTTCACACTGCACCTGCATTGCATGTGAAGCGCAGCTTAAAATCCTGTCAGGACTGTTACACTTTGGTAATCCCAGCACTCGGGAATGCTGGAGAAGTTGTTTGAGGCCAGTGGTGGCTAGACAGTGAACATGAGGCCATCCTGGATACATAATAAGACACTGTGATGGTTTGTTTGCATGTGCTTGCGCCAGGGAGTGGCACTATTAGGAGGTGTGGCCTTGATGGAGTAGGTGTGTCACTGTGGGTGTGGGTTTTAATACCCTTGTCCTAGCTGCCTGGAAGCCAGTCTTCTCTTAGAGGCCTTCAGATGAAGATGTAGAACTCTCTCTCAGCTCCTCCTGCACCATGCCCGCCTGGACACTGCCATGATCCTGCTTTGATGATAATGAACTAGACCTCTGAACCTGTAAGCCAGCCCCAATTAAATGTTGTCCTTATAAGAGTTGCCTTGCTCATAGTGTCTGTCCACAGCAGTAAAACCCTAAGACAGACACTGTCTCAAAACCAAAACCGTTTTGCTTTCATCAACAACAAAAAAGTATATATGTATGTATGTATGTGTATCACATGGGGGTGAGGTAGCATGCCATGGTATGCATGTGGTGATCAGAGGACAACTTGTAGGAATTGGATGGATCTCTCTATGTGGGTCCTGGGGATCAAATTCAGGTAGGTCATCAGGCTTGATAGCAGGCTCCTTTATTTCCTAAGCCATCTCAACAGTCTTGAATTGTGAAATTACATTTATTTATTTGTTTGCAAATTGGTGGGCATGTGGAGGTCAGAAGCCAATTGTGTGTTACTTCTCACCTTTCATGTGGGTTTTGAGAATTGCACGCAGGTGGTCAGCGTTGGCAGGAGGTGCCTTGAGATAAAATTTAAGCCAATAGCGGAGGCAGTAGTGGTGGTGGGTGCCTTTGATCCCAGCACTCGGGAAGCAGAGGCAGGTGGATCTCAGAGTGAGTTCCAGGACAGCTAGGAACGCACAGAGAAACCCTGTCTTCAACTGCCCTCCCCTCAAATTCAAGCCTCTAAGTACAGTCTGGATATGACATAAATATAGAGTAAGATCTGGCCCCACATATACCCTCTCACAACTCAGCTTTGCTACTGGCCCTAGTTCCTTACAATTCTAGTCATCAGATCTCTCCTCAGAGTGTGACTGCACTGTTTCCCCATTTGCTAGCGCATGCTCTCTCCACAGCCGGTCAGCTACGTCAGCCTTCCAGGGTTTGCTCACACGGCCCTCTGTGTGAGGCTGTTGCTGACACCGACCTCTAAGCTGGGCTGGCCAATCCTTTTGATGTTCTAGATCCAGCCCACTACTACAACCGTTTCTTTACTTGGAGGATGAGGCTTTGCTAGGACAGAGAACCAAACCCAGCCTCACATTCTATCTCAACAAACAAAACATTAACTTCAGTTCCCTCCAAAAAGAGACCAGTCTGAATGTGGTGGTTCCTGCCTCTGATCCCAGCACCTGGGAGGCAAAGGCAGAGTCAAGCATATCTCTGAGTTTGAGGTTCCCTGGTCTACTGAGTTCTGGGCCAGCCAAGGCTATGCACTAAGACCCTCTCTTTCAAAGAGAGAAAGAAAAAGCCTGCAGAGGCGCTCTAAAGCTTCATCTTCTTCATCAGAAGTGGTCCTTCTCGAGTGAGTTCTACCCTCTGGGGGAAGTAAATGGAACCGAGTGCTCAGGAGCCCCACACTCAGCCAGGAGCCCACACACCAATCTGTGTGCTCATCACACAGCACCCCACTCCTCTCAGCACAGGAGCACAAACAGTTTTGCACAGTCACGCTTTTCTGTCCCACCTCCACCCAACTTTGTGCTTGCTCATCTTGCTCTGCCTCTGCGCTTCCCACACAGAGGAGAGAAAATGTCTTCCCTTCCCACGAAGCTCCAGGCCAGTGGCTTAATCCTTCCTTTCCCAAATCCAACATCTCACCTTAAGTTTCAGTGTCTTCTCCAGTTAGCTCCCAATTCCTACGGCATTGGTGAGTTACCAATTGGTTGAGGTGCAGATTTTTCAAACTTGCCTGTGCTGAGTAGGCCCCAGCTTAAAACATATGGCCTAGGTAGCTAACCCTAGAGTACAAGTTGTTCAAGTCTGAAGGACAGTTCTTATGTTTAGGGTAAAAAGTTATTTAAGCAACTAAAATAATATTTATTTCCTCTGGCCGGGCTGTGGTGGTGCATGCCTTTAATCCCAGCACTTGGGAGGCAGAGGCAGGCGGATTTCTGAGTTTGAGGCCAGCCTGGTCTACAGAGTGAGTTCCAGGACAGCCAGGGCTACACAGAGAAACCCTGTCTTGAAAAACCAAAAACCAAAAACCAAAAAAAAAAAAAAATTGTCCTCTGTGTGCCATCACACAGAGCACAGAGGACAACTTGCAGAAGTGGTGTCCCTCTTTACACCATCTGAATCTCTGAGGACTGAATTCATGTCCTTGGGTTTGGCAGCAAGTGCCTTTACCCACTAAGCCATCTTGCCAGCTCCTAAAAACTATTTCAAGTACTTGAAAAGGCAAGGCATTGTGACTCGTGCCTACAAGCTTTGCAACTGGGAGGTCAAGAGAAAAGCAGAACTACGGGGAGCTGGACAACAGCCTGGGCTACAGAGTGTGCTCCAAGATAGCCCATCTGCAAATGAGACTGTTTCAAAAAACCAGTAAATAAATTAAAAAAAAAAGACTAAAAGGCAGTTGGTCTGCTGATTAGAGGTAAATGACCATTAGACCTGTCTGCATCTTTCAAAGTGAAAGCTGAAGGGGTCTGCAGGTTAGGAGCATCAGACCAGGTACTATCAGTCCATCTCGGGGCACCAGAACTCTGAGCATTCAAGTCGTGCCAGTTACACACTCAACCTGAAATGCTAACAAATACAACAGGAACTTACAGTTCCAATTACTGGAACAATCATTTCTGATGTCCAGGGCACCTCGTGCCCAGCTTCCACCAATCCCAAGGTTTCTAGAAAGCAAGCTTAATAATCCAACATCAGCACAGAAAGACAGTAGACAGTGATGGAAGGTTCTGAGAGCTGTGCTGTGCATATTACTAGGGCTGGAATAGCCTGGGTAATTCACTATAGAGCAGCATTTCCTGGATGAATGCTCACCCACACAGAGGTGAGTAAATGCCATTAGAACTGCGCTGTAACTGGCACCACCCACACATGTGGAACAATCACTTCAATAATGCAAGGTTATATATTCAAATAAAACCCAGAGATGGTGTAACTTTCCAGAGTTGTGACAGCTACTTTCTTCCAGAGGACCTGAGTTCAGTTCTTAGCACCCACACTGGACAGCTCACCATAGTCTGTGACTCCAGTTCCAGGGGATCTGATGCCCTCTCCTGGCCTCAATAGGTATCGCATGCAGGTGCACATAACCCTACACAGACATCCCTGCACATACATAAATAAAATCTTTAAAGACAAAAATCTTAAAGTATTCTCAGAGGTTTCACAGTGGGGTTTGGTTCTCCACTGCCACAGAGGCTTGCTAATGACAAGAATACACATTACTACAGCCAGCCTCCCTTCAGATAATTTTTTTCTTTAAATCTTAGACTTAGCATAACTTAGATCTTCCTGTCATTAGATCTGTTGTCTTTCTTGGGGGGTCCCACCTCTCAAGGTGCATCAAGTCTTCCTTTAGAGCCTTAGCTGCTGGTGTGCTCTAGTTTGGTTATATGGAAAGAACTTTTCTCAGAGTATATGATTATTTGAACGTGTGAGGTTTTTTTTTAACTTTAGGACAGTCATTCGACAAGCTAGATGGAGTCCTGTTGTGACTGTTTACCATTTAAGTCACGGTTTTTTCTTTGTGTAAACTTCTCTATAAACTGCATGCTTGTTATAGCTAACTATGCTACAATGTGGTAGTGACACAGACGGCCCTACTGCCCCAGATATCTAACATACTGGCACCTTATGGGAATTTTAAAATATATTATTTCCTCTGGGCATTTTCTATTGTCTTTCCTTTTGGAGTGTGTGTGGTTTCTCTGTGTAGCCCTGCTGTCTTAGAACTATCTCTGTAGACCAAGCTGGCTTTGAACTTAGAAATCTGCCTGCCTCTACCTCTTGACTGCTGGAATTAAAATGCCTAGCATTTTTCTTTTTCTCAGTAAGATGGAAAACATTAGGGGAAAAGGTTCAATGTGAAAAGTCTTTACTGAAGTCAATTAATGGTAGTAAATATAAACCTGACATATTAAAAAAATTCTTCTCAAGAAAATTGAGTCTTAGCCGGGTGGTGGTGGCACACGCCTTTAATCTCAGCACTTGGGAGGCAGAGGCAGGTGGATTTCTGAGTTTGAGGCCAGCCTGGTCTACAGAGTGAGTTCCAGGACAGCCAGGGCTACACAGAGAAACCCTGTCTTGAAAAACAAAAACAAAAACAAACAAACAAAAAAATTGAGTCTTTATGTGAGGAAGTGCGTTGGCTGCTGTGTCCATCCAGTCAGGAGCCCTTGGAGAACCTAAGTGGCGATGTAGCTAAAGCAACCAGACAGGCTGAGTTCTGCCCTCAAGGACCTTCTTCTCCAACCTTGAGACTCAGCCCAGGATCATAAAGGTTCTACTCCTACAACCATTTCTGGGAAAACTTGGAAAATCAGTCAGAAGTGTGAAAGAAACTTAAAACAGTTTGTTTAGTTCCTTCCTTTCTATTTTCTTTTCATGGGAAACTATTTACAAGAAAAAAAAAATGTTCCTCACAGCTCAGAGCATGATGTAAACTCAGCCTTTCTGCAAGAATGGGCCGGCCAGACTGCCTGCCTGCCTGCCTGCTCCCCTCCCCCATGGTGGCTGTCCTGATTCATCTGACCACTGTCACTCTCTGAAGCCTCCTTGAACTCTGTCCAGATACACTTCATTCCGAGGCAGAGTTAATTACTCTCTGCTCTAGTTTACCAAGGAATTCAACTGTAATCATTTGCTCGCTCCTCCTCTCTTACCAGCAGGCTGGGAGCTCACTCTATAAAGACAGACTGTACCTTTTTCCTTTCCTATGCTGGGTGCCTAGCCAGGTACTAAGAATAGAACCTGGGGGATATGAATGAGGTGACTTGCAGAAACAAGAGAATCCAAGATCCAGTATTAGAAACAGGTTGTTCCCCACCAGGCTTCTTTGCTCATTTTTTAAAGCTTGATACAAGGAAAAGACATGACTGTGCATAAGACACCTATTTCTGAATGCAGGAGCAATATGCAAAGCCCTGTGCTGCCTTACACCCAAGTCTCAGAATGGGAGGAATTTATTGTCTCCTGTTCTCACAATAGGTCCGTCAAAGTGAAATACTGGAATGGGCTCAGACGACCTGCTGATGGTTATCTCATATGGCAACCTGCACTTCAATTGGGGTTTGTAGTCACAAAGTAATGGGCTTCAGGAAGCAGTGAGGGACACACCTTAGTGATGAACAGAACTCAGAGAGCTGCTAGGTATTTTATTGTCTGGATTTTCAGCTGTGGGTGCCAAGCTTTGAACTGCAGTTATACACTGTGCCTGGTTTCGGGGTCACACCGGAAGCCATTCCCTTTCCTGTGTGCCAATGACTAACCTCCACATAAATGTGCCAGCACAGGACCCTGGCAGCCACCACATGAGCACAAAGGCAGGGCAAGGCAGAGATGAGCAGGGCACTGGTGGCTCTGACCCAGGAAAGGTACTGAACTGTCGGCAAGCTCAGCAGCACTCAAGCGCACACAGTCATGGCTAGGAAGCTCTGCCAGCCCACACAGGATGAGGAACCCAGTGTGGGAGCTGCTATCTCAGTGTGTGGGAGGGGAAGCAACTGGGGACTAGAGCCAGCAGATGCAGTCTCCCAGGTCACTCTACAGCAACTCCAAGGCTTTACCTACCCCCACCTGTCACCAGCTCCATGCCTGGACTCGGTCCCATCTTAAGTCTCTCTGCACTTGGGTACCCAGTCAAGTCAGCTTTGGATCTCTTCTGTGTCTCTCGCAGATTCCTCAGACAAATACATTGCTCTTACCTTCCCAGAACATCTCTTCCTTTATTTCATCCTCTGCCTGCTGAGTCAGAATGCAAACCGTAAACCTGAGCATCCTCCTCCTCTAACATCCGCGCAGTCACTAAGTTCTGGCAATCTCACTTCCTAATTACCTTTTCAACTGTCCCTTCTCTCTCCCTCCATTCAAGCCTGTGTCATCCATCTTTCCTCCTTCAACCTCAACAGCTGTGGAAACTAGTTTTTTACTGGAGACATTTCCAATTTACATACTTGTGTACTGGACAAGCTAGATACAAAGCATTATGGGTACTGCAACAAACGTGACATAGAAAGTGTCCACTTTATGAAGTGCTTGTTTATACACTTAACTGTAGCCCGTGACTTTCTAGAAATGAATCTGGCTATGGCACACACTGACTTCAACTCTCTAGTAGCTCAGGCAGCCACCTGCTGCCAATAGGATGAACTTGGATCCAGGCTCACCAGCATCTGGCTAGTCCTCCTCTGCAAACCTCCTACGGCAGTCTTCTGCCACTACCTTAGTCTTCTTGTCATGGTGGCAAACTACCCAACAACGAAAACAACTGAAGGGAGGGAGGGTTTCTTTTGGTTCAGGAGGGTAAGGCAGCTTTGCATCCCAAGAAGGAAGTGGGGAGGGATGAATGTTGGTACTCTCCGTAGAGAAGCCATGGTACACACAGTCAATAAATATAATAAAAAATGTAAAGAGGTATTCCAGTAACTCTCTCCTGAGCCACCACCTCTCCCCCAACCGTTTTTCAAGATAGGGTTTCTCTCTATAGCCATAGCTGTCCTGGAACTTACTCTGTAGACCAGGCTGGCCTCAAACTCAGAGATCTGCCTGTCTCTGCTTCCTGAGTGCTGGGATTAACGTCTTGTACCACTACTACCCAGCTAATTTTCCCTCTTTACTAGACTATTTTTCAAAAACAACTTACTAATGTGTGTCAATCTTTCACAGAAAGAAAAATAACCTTAAACATCAGGGTCCTCAGTCTTTTCCTTCAATACAGTCTTCTGGCTTTAAATACCATCTCTATATACATCCAGCTCAGTATCCTCGACTCACACACGCAAGAGCACAGTCAGCACTTCTACTTGGCTATCCAATAGCCACATCGAAACCCAACATGCTTAAAACCAACTCTTGAAACCAGTAACACAATCTGTTCTCCCCAGACTTCTCCATTTAAGACGATCTAAGCTTGTCTTAAATCTAAGTGCCCGACTGTAATCCCAGAGCTGCAGAGGTGGAGGCAGTGGATGTGCGTTCAAGATCAGTTTACAGCTCCATAGGGAGTTCGAGGCCAGCGTAAACTTTGTATGTAAGATTTGGATGTGGGAAGGGAACAAAAGCAAAGCTCATGGTCTGGGCTGGAGAGATGGCTTAGCAGTTAAGAGTGCTTCCCGCTCTTCCAGAAGAGCTCAACTCGGTTCCCAGTGCCCGTATCAGTGGCTCACAAACACCTGTAACTCTTCCTGCCCTCACAGGCACATTCTCACACAGACACATAACTTAAAAAAAAAAAAGGACTGGGGACGGACTTGAGCGGCAGAACACTTGGCTAGTATGCACAAGATCCATGATAAAATACCTAAGTAAACAAATGCACGTTAGAAAACAATCCAAACTAGGTCTTCCAAGCTGTTTAAGACGACTGAGGTCATCACTGGCTCCTCTAGGACTATACACCTCATCTATCACCAGGTCCTGCTGGCCCACCTTAAACTCTGCCTTCCACCTGAGCCCAGCTTCCTCTGTCATTACTGCAGTGGCTTTCTGACACCTTCCACTTCCAATGCACTGGGCAGGTGATGACTGTGTCTCTCAATACCTCAAACCATTGAATGGCTTCCTAGCTCAGGTGAAAAACCCAGGATGGTGTTGGTTGCTATCCATGGGAGGCCTGCCCTTTTCTGATGAGAAATGAACGAGTAGATGGAGGTGGGGTGGGTGCTGGAGGCAGGGACTGGAAGGAGAGGAGGGAGGGAAATTGAGGTTGGGATGTAATATATAAGAGACTAAATTTTAAGATAAACAAACAACCCACGGTGGTCTTGGGATCTATACAACCCTGTCCTCCTTCGTCCACCAGATCATCTCCCCCCACTGCCCTCCTTAGTGATTTACTTCAGCTGAAATGGGTTCCTCCTGCTTACTGAACACATCATTCTATTCCCAGGCTTTCCGATTTGCTCTGCCTAGAATGTTGGTCAGCTACTCATATGGTTCACTCTCTCACATTATTCAGGTTATTGATCCGGCATTCCTTCGCCAGTGAGGTATTTGCTGATTGCTGTATTTGGAAGACAGTCATCCTCAACCTCTCACCTTATTCATCAATATCTAATATACTGTTTATTTACCCTGCTTAATTTCTGTAGTTTTATTATGTATCACTCCCTATTAAAATTCCACAAGTGGAGAATTTTCATTTGATCTGCTCATGGCCAAGAACAGTGCCTGCTCAAGGAAAGATACTCAAAGGGTGATTTGTTGAAATGAATAAAATGAGAAACTCTTTGCTGCTACTATGTCTTGAGCACCCCATATCTGAACTCATTATGAATCAGCCTCTGTGCAGAGCTAAGTGCCCTCAGAATTCAGCAACATCGAGTTGAACCATTTTGCTTCCGTGCTGCTTTTTTTGTTTTCTATTTAGGATACTGGGTTACTTGTTACAAAATATAAAATAAATATTTCTAAGTTTAAAAAGTGAGATCTTTCCTAATGAGGCAGGCAACTTTCTGTGAGTTTGAGCTCAGCTTGGTTTAAACAGCAAGGTCCAAGCCAGCTAGGGCTACACAGTAACTGTCTCAAAACAAAAGACATCACTATAATAGTTTATAGTGCAATTAACATGGGGGTACAGCAAAATAGTAAAAATAGGATGTTAAGAATTGATCTAAGCCCGGCGGTGGTGGCACATCCCCTTAATCCCTGCACAAGGGAGGCAGAGGAAGGCGGATCTCTTTTGAGTTCCAGGCCAGCCTGGTCTACAGAGCGAGTTCCAGGACAGCCAAGGCTACACAGAGAAACCATGTCTCAGGGGGGAAAATGTGTTTTTTTTTGAGTCTAAATAAACAATGGTTCATTTTTAAGTGTATGTCCCAAATACTGAATGTGACACACCAAAATTATCTTAAATTCTATGTAAACTGGACATTTATTTTTATTTTTGCTAAATCTGGTGATGCTATTTTAGGAGAACAAACGGCACACTGTCGCGTCTATTTCTAGCGAATGAAACATGCCAATAAACCAGTATAATTCTGGGGCTATCTAAAGCCTGCGTCAGGCTTTTACGTCCCCGTGGGAGAGTAGGTGGGCGGGTACTGAGGCCCAATGTCTCCCAAATCAAACCCCATGGTGCACTGTGGGGAAAAGGCCTGACAGGCAGAACCGGCAGGTCTGGCGGTGGCAGCAGAAGGGGGTCAGGTGGGCAGGGCGGGACAGGATCTGAGGCCAGCTTCTTTTCCCAGCCTCTCAGTCACCTACTCGGCGGAGGCCAAGGCTCGACAGCCACTTTCTGGCCCTTACCGATGTTGCCTTCAATGCAGAGCCTTCGGGGACCGCCCCCGTCGTGCATGCTCCTGGCGCTTGGCGCGTCCACGAGCGTGTTCAGACGCAGGGAACGGAAAGACGCTCGGAGTCGACGCAGAAGGAACCGACCTGCAGCCATCCTACCCATGCTTAGCAAGGCGGGCACTTCCGCCGAGAGCACGTCCGCCCGCGGTGAAGCGACGCCAGCGCGCCTCTGACGTCAGAGGACCTGCAGGCAGGAAATGGCTCTGTTCTCGCGACGTTTGTCGGGAAGATGTGGGGGTGTCTCGGTGTTGCGGTGTAGGAGGGTGGCTGAGGTAGCCGTAGAGATGAGTCGTTCATAGTCCTTTCGTTGTTTTAATTAATATGTACGTACGTACGTATGTATGTATGTATACACACATATATGTATAGCCCTTTTGTTTTAATATATGTATATATATATAGTATGTATATATGTATGTGTGTATGTATATGTATACATATATTTGTAGTTCAGAGGACAATGTGCAGGAATGGTTTCTGTTTTCATTATGTGGGTTCCTGGGATCAAACTCATGTTGTCAGGCTTGGTTGCAAATGCCTTTAGAAACTATGGCTTTGGGTATGCTAACCTTTTCATTTTTAGAGACAAATAAAAATAAATGGAGGACTGGAGATATAGCTTAATTGTAAAATGATTGTCTAGCACGCACAAGGCCCTGGGTTGGATCTCCACACCATAAAAATTATAATTAAAAATCTTAAACTGCTGGGTGGTGGTGGCACATGCTTCTAATCCCAGTACTTGGGAAGGAGAGGCAGGCAGATCTCTGTGGTTTCGAGGCCAGCCTGGGCTACAGAGTGAGTTCCACAACAGAGAAACCCTGTCTCGAAAAACAGAACAACAAAAATCTTGTTTTACTTGTTTATTTTGATATTTTGAGACAAGTTCTCGTGTAGTGCAATTTGGTCCTCCTGCCTCCCCCTCCCAAGCGGTGAGCCTACATGTGTGCTCCATCATGTCTGCTATGTATTATTTTATTTTCTTGGTGGTGCACATGTAGAGATCAGGACGACTTGTATGAGTCTGCTCAAACTCAGGCTGTCAGTCTTGGCAGCTAGTGTTTTACCTGCTGAGCCATATCACTGGCCCTAAGATAAATGGCTTTTTCCTCCATACTTTGGGACTTTATTGCCTACAGGAAGAAACTGGACTATTTTAAGCAGGAAGGGAACACAGTCTAATAACTTACACAAGTAACGTTTCTCATTCTGTGTAACTGCCAGCACAGTGTTGGACCATTATTTTATTACACCCCATTTTATTTTGACTTATAAATAGATAAATGTTCACATGGAAGCATCTCATTAGGATAACAGGTTGGATCAAGCATGGGGTTGGCTCTATGGGAATGAATCCTGGAGAGGAGACGTGCACAGAACTCAGAATGAGATATGCAATGAGGAAGGGAGAGGAGGCATGGGAGAGACTTTCTGGAATATAAAACCTACAGGCCTGTTGTTGTTGGAAAGCTGTGACCTCGAATGCACAAAGATGTGGGTTGGATCTCCAGCAGGAAAACCCAATATGATGCCACAAGCCTGTAATCCTAGAACTTGAGAGGTGGAGGCAGGAGGATCAGAAGTTCAAAGTCATCCTTGGCTCCATAGTGCATTTGAGACCATCTTGGGATATACAAGACTAGCTCAAAAAGGAGGAGGGGGTGTGCAATTGGCTAAAGACACTTGCTGCTAAGCCTGTTCATCTCAGTGTAGCAATCCTCAGTTCCCACATGGTGAAATGAAAGAACTGTAGAGTGAAAAATTATAAAGACCATTTTATAAAATATATACCGGCTCATTAGTTCCAAGAAGGCGGAACTGAATGTAGGATTTCAGACCTTCACTGCCCAGGGATACATCCCAGGAAGAGTATTAACATTCCTCAAGCCTCAGGGAAAAGAACCCACCTGTGGGTGGGGAAGGCCCAAAGCAGGAAGACACATTCCTGACAACAAAGAAATATGCAAGTCATCTGGGTGGTTCCAAGAACTAACTAACGTTCACTCTTCTTGGTTACCCCTCCCCCCCACTTGAGGTCTTTCCAGTGTTACAGCCTACTGTTGTTCAAAATTTGTAATACAACCAATCATGTGTAACTGCGCCAAATTCCACCCCCACCCCCCCTCCCCAACCTCTATCTATAAATATCCTGAACATCCTGAAGGCAGGGTTGAAGTCTCTAAGCCTCTATCCCCTGCGTGGGATACGTTTCGACACGAGGGCCCTTGCCATTAAACTACCTTTTGCAATTGCATCAAGAAGGTCTCTCATGTGTCCTTGGGTGCGCTCTGATCCAGATTTGAGTGAGGGTCTCCCTTTGGGGGATCTTTCAGAACCAGCACCTGAAAGGTGCCCTGTGACCTCTACACTTTTGCCTTGGCATGTGTATCCTCCCCCTAAACAAACACAAATGAAGTAAATATTCATTATTTAAACCTTAAAATACAGCCGGGCGGTGGTGGCGCACACCTTTAATCCCAGCACTTGGGAGATAGAGGCAGGCAGATTTCTTGAGTTTGAGGCCAGCCTGGGCTACAGAGTGAGTTCCAGGACAGCCAGGACTACACAGAGAAACCCTGTCTCAAAAAATCAAAAAATTAAAAAAAAAAAACCTTAGACACTAATTTTTTTGGTTTAGTTGCCTATATTTACC
>JANHMN010000008.1:20336751-20343462 GCA_030674055.1 Rhabdomys pumilio
TGAATTTGGGTTTGTGCATGAGAATAAATGCCCATGGAGGTCGGAAAAGGGTATCAGATTTCCTGGAATGAGTGCTACAGGCTGTTAGGAGCTGCCATGAGGCTTCTGAGAATTGAACCTGGGCTCTCTGGAAGGAATCAGTTAGTGCTTATAAATGGTGAGCCATCTCTTCAGAACACACACCTACCCCCATTATTTCCATTTTTATAGAAGAGAAAAAGCCACAGCTTGAAGAAGGTGGCATGTCAGGGTGATAGTGCCTGGAGGAAGAGGTACAGGCTCCGCATTGGAACTCTGACCCCAGGTTCACCTGTACCACTGTCCAGATACAGGTCTCTGTGACATAAATGCAAAGGATGCAGAAGTGGTCTGGACTGTCCTTTTAGTTCCACACTGTATTACCAGTCCTGTTTTTCCTTTTAAAAATATATAATTGTATATGTGTGTGCTCACATGAGTTAGTGTGCATTAGGTTTATGCAAATGCCCATGAAGGCCAGAAAAGGGCATTGATTCCCAGGAATTGGAGTCAATCAGTTGTGAACCATGTGGGTGCTGGGAACTGAACTTGGACCCTCTGCAAGAGTAGTGAATGCTCTTAACCACTAAGGTATCTCCAACTCTGTTTTTTCTTTTTCTTTATCTCTTTTTTCTTCTCTCTCTCTCTCTCTTTTTTTTTTTTTCTGAGACAGGGTTTCTCTATGTAGTCCTGGCTGTCCTGGAACTCATTCTGTAGACCAGGCTGGCCTCGAACTCAGAAATCCACCTGCCTCTGCCTCCCAAGTGCTGGAATTAAAGGCGTGCGCCACCACCGCCCGGCTTCTTTTCTCATTATTTTTCTCTTTTCTTTCCTTTCCCTCATCCCTTCCTTCTCTCCTTTCTCTATCTATCTATCTATCTATCTATCTATCTATCTATCTATCTATCTCTATCTATCTATCTATCTATCTATCTATCTATCTATCTATCTTTTTAGTTTCTCTGGCTGTTCTGCAACTTACTCTATAGACTAGGCTGAACTTAGCTCACAGAGATTCAGCTGCATCTATCTCCCAACTGGAGATATTAATCCAGCTGGGATTAAAGGGTTGAGCCATCATCACTGCTAGTACCATCCTGGGTTTTCTTTATTTGATTTATTTACTCTTCAAAATTATGTTTTTATCTAATCATTTATGCAACACTGTCCCTTCTTGGGAAAATTTAAGGCAGATGAAAGTAACAAAGTGCCTGTGAATCCAGGTGTTTCTCTTTCCAAATCCCATCCACTTCTCTGCCCTGTGCCCTTCCATCCTGCCTCCTCCTTCCTGCACCCTCTGTCCTGCACCCTTCCACTCTGTCCCCTCCATCCTGCACCCTCTGCCCCGTATCCATCTTATAACTCTTCCATCTTATAACTCTCTGCCTTGACTGTCCACCCTGTATTGCTGGGACAGCTTTTTCTGAAACTATCTCTTACCCTTAAAAACTGAGCTTTTACCAGACCTTGCAACCATGTTAGTAATGTGTCTTGAGATGATTTAAAACTATATACTGGATCTGCTGTGGTGAAGTGTACTCAGCCTATTTAAGTTGCCTTTAAGAAAACAATGTCACAAATCTTACTATTTAGTGACTTTTTAGGTAGTCTCCTTTTACAACCTAAGCTAAATGTCTAGCTTTAGTCTTAAACTATGGGCTTTCATGCCCATGATACAGAATTGTGTGTGTGTGTGAGAGATGTGGTAACCATTTTCTAAAGCAATATGAAGATATGGCTTGAGTAGGAATGGCCCCCATAAACTTATGTGTTTGAATGCTTGGCCCACAGAGAATGACACAAATTAGAAGGTATGGCCTTGTTGAAGTAGGTGTGACCTTTTGGAGGAAGTGTGTAACTCTAGGGTTGGGCTTTGAGACCCCCCTCCTAACTGTTTGAGGAGTCAGTCTTCTCCTATTTGCCTTTGGAACAAGATGTAGAGCTCTCAGCTCCTCTTCCACCATGCCTGTCTGGATACTGCCATGATCACCATGATGATATCGACTGAACCTCTGAAACTGTAAGCTACCCCAATTAAATATTGTCCTTTATAAGAGTTGCCTTGGTCATGGTGTCTGTTCACAGCAATGGAAACTTTAACTAAGACAATATCTGCAGTGGTTCTGAATGTTATTCTGGGTTATTTGGGGTCAGTAAAATAACTTCTTTCCCTTGTAAAACTCTGTTAAGGGTTTCTGTAAAGAATTCCATATTCCCTTTCCATACTATGCATTCTGTGCTGTTCCGTAAATACAGAGCGAAGCCTTTTCTAGGCACTGGCACCAGACAGGCACCACACACACACAACAGACAGATGACAGACTGAATGCAGGCTACAGACACTAGACAGATGGAAGATACAGGGAGAATTCAATTTGGGCCTGTTTTTGGTCTAAACTACTAAAGAGGAAGATTCTTTTCATCTTTTATTGTGGAAGTGAATCACTGTTCCCTCTCCTCTGCACCTCTGTCCTGCAACCCTCACCCTGCATTCTCTGTCCTGTACTCCTCCGCTTGTACCGCTCTACCCTAGACCCCTGTGTCCTGCCTCCAAGTGAAGAGCAGAGTCTGCAGGCAGCACCTCACCAATGAAGGAAGGCTGGAAGAGAGTCTCCGGGCAGCGGAACCGCTCATTGCCAATGGTGATGACCTGCCCATCAGGCAACTCGTAGCTCTTCTCCAGGGAAGAAGATGAAGCTGCCGTGGCCATCTCGTTCTCAAAATCCAGGGCTACGTAGCACAGCTTCTCCTTGATGTCTCGTACAATTTCTCTCTCAGCTGGAAAGTGCAGAAATGGCAAAGTTGTTCCCGGGCTCTGCAAGCTCGGCTGTATCATGTGTTCTCCAGGAAACGCTTAGTCTACTTTGAGTCCAACCTTAGGAAGAGGATAGAACTGCCCCAAAGAGAGTCAAG
Organism: Rhabdomys pumilio; assembly: GCA_030674055.1. Lineage (NCBI taxonomy): Eukaryota > Metazoa > Chordata > Mammalia > Rodentia > Muridae > Rhabdomys > Rhabdomys pumilio. The sequence goes on from JANHMN010000008.1 coordinate 20,339,683, forward strand.
CTTTCCTCCATGCTGGGCTAATGTCCCATTCCTCAAAAAGGCTGATTCTCAAGAAAGAAGCAAAGGAATTTTCTTTTCACTCTGTCATTCTGTGTTGACAATGCCACAGGTGCTCCTGGGGTCCTTACAGGGCACATTATGGGACAGACTTGGACTTACCCCTGGTGACCTGACAGTATCTAAAAAAATCACTACCAAAAAATCTCCACTTAACCTAGGCGGGATTCATGACCCCTCTCCTTTTAGATAATTTTATATCATTTGTTTTTAGATACCACAGACAGCTCCAAGGAGAAAAATATGTCCCCAGTTTTCCAGTACAGCTGAACATTGCTGAAACCCTTGGGCTGGCATCAACATGAACACAGGCCGTGGGTGCTGGGGAATGGGACTGCCTGGAAGGTTCTAAAGACAGTCTGGCAAAGCACAGTAGAAGGAAGCTAGCTCTAAGTTTGTCCTCCTCCTCAGAGCATCTCCACTGGGAATCTTTATCCTCCAACTAGGCTGTTTTAACACTGCAGGGCTTTCCAGTCCACCCCAAGACAGCCTGAGGACAGAGTCACAGAATTCTCATTAGTCCTGAGAACTTCTGGCCCTAGATGGGATAGGATTTTGATCTCAGCTCTGAATGAGGAAAGGGGCAGGTACCTGTGGTCACAAAGGAATAGCCTCTTTCTGTGAGAATCTTCATGAGGTAGTCTGTGAGATCCCGTCCAGCCAGGTCAAGACGCATGATGGCATGGGGCAGTGCATAGCCCTCATAGATGGGGACATTGTGGGTGACGCCATCCCCTGAATCCAGGACAATGCCTGTGGACAGAAAAGACACACTTCATTTTCATCTTTCATCTATCTGTTTTTAGGGTCTGTTACCAAATGATTTTCCATTATCATGTTTTCCTTTAGTAGTTAAGAAAATTCACCCCCCACGAGAATTCTCAGTATTGTGTGTGTGTGTGTGTGTGTGTGTGTGTGTTCTTCTCCTAAATGAGAAGATTGGTTTCTAGAAGTCAACAACTGTCTCAATATCTTGGATTCCTTGAAATGCAGACATGGTAATGGATACTTGTCAATTCACCTTACATCCAGACTGCACATTCTATGGTGTTTTATTTTTATACTACATCCTTCTCTGAGGATGTCAGAGCCCCTAGAGTCGGAGCTACCTAACGTGAGTGCCAGGAACTGAACTCAGGTCCTCTGCAAAAGCAGTGTAGTTCTTAACTGCTGAGCCATCTCTTCAGCTGAGTGTGGCTATTGTCTGATACAGACTTTGTGGAAAATGCTGGAAGGATAAATGCTCGGGAAAGCAGTGAACACCTGAAAGAATTCATTTAAACAGCTTTTATTACAGTGCTCAAGTGCCTATCGAGGACATGGTTCCTCTTGACTGCTGGCCATCCTTCTACACAGAGGCCACATGCTTATGCACCCACCATCGTAGGTTCTGCTGCTCTTAGGCAAAGGCCTTGTGTTGAGAGTGTGTGGATAAGCCGGCTGGCATGACCATGAAAGGAGACAGCGCTTGCTGCACCCATCAATTATGGCTTGTTTATAGAGATTCTTCCCAACTATGTAAGCTGGCTTACACCCAGCCTGCTCCATGGGCACTCCCATTTGTTCTTTCCCAGGTCACTGGCATTCCTGTTGATCAAAGCATGAACCTCTGTAGCAGCCCAGCTTGACCCTACCTCCCCTGCTGTAGTGCACTCTATTGATCAAGTGTCACGTGGTGTTTGAGCTCACTGAAAAACTGGCTCTGGAAATGGAGTTCCTCTCCTCCATTTCAGCTTCAAGCGTGTTTGTCTCAAAGTGCCTTCCAAAGCCTTGTCTGCAGATGGCTCCTGACTGTGCAGGAAGGGAAGAGAACAGAAGAGGAAAGGCGCCATGTCCTTGTGGACAGCTAGAAACTAAACCATTTCCAGTGAAGGTTCCTACTGTTTATCCCACAGTAAAAAAGTGCCATAGTGGAGAAGGGAAGGGAAGGGAAGGGAAGGGAAGGGAAGGGAAGGGAAGGGAAGGGAAGGGAAGGGAAGGGAAGGGAAGGGAAGGGAAGGTCAGCTATGGAGAGAAACTCAATCAGAAACCTCAGTTGACTGCCTCAACTTCCCCAGTCAGTTTCTATTGGATGTTTGTAAGCTCCTGGTTTGATGATGTCACGTGTCTGCTGCCACTTGTTCTTTTACTTGGAGGGGACACTCTGTCCTGCCCAGGACTCTCTATTGGGAACGCCAGCTGACTGCCTCAATGGGGCTTTCCCAGCTGATTTCTACTGGATGTTTTGAGTATCCAACTCTGGCTATTTATTCTTTTTTCTTTGGTTTGCTGTAAACTTGCCACAGACTCTGCCTTTCAAAACAGAAGCTATGGCCACCACAGATTGTATTCAGGACTGTGAAGAAAAACCTGGAGCCAGAAAAGGAATGACTTTCAACACTACTGACCTGTGGTGCGGCCGGATGCGTAGAGCGAGAGCACAGCTTGGATGGCGACATACATGGCAGGGACATTGAAGGTTTCAAACATGATCTGGAAAGACAGCAAGGAGGAGAGGACTGTCTGAAAAACACCACAGCATCTCCTGGCCTGCAGAATGGTCTGTAATTTTATTAAGGGCAAGAACTATGCCAATTCTGTGGTCTTTCTTTATCCTATATTCACTTCCCTCAGGACCTAGCTTGGTGGCCCCCCCCCAGCTCCCCTCCCCGCTGCCTCCAACCACAGCAGGCTGTAAGGACATTTTGCTCACAGTGCTACACAATGGGGAAGAAGTATCTGGCCAAGCTGCTTTCCTGTGCACAGTGCTCTTACCTGGGTCATCTTCTCCCTGTTTGCTTTGGGGTTTAGGGGGGCTTCTGTGAGCAGAGTTGGGTGCTCTTCTGGTGCTACTCGCAGCTCATTGTAGAAGGAGTGGTGCCAGATCTAATTGAGACAAGAGCCAGGTAAGCCCAGCAGACTTCCCAGGGGGCTGAAAATATCTGACTGGCGTGTCAATACCGGAGGAGGGTGGCCAAACGTTACCCTGGACGGGGTAAATCTGGAGAGTGTGGTCAGCCCTGGGGAATCTCTGATGGACATGGAGTCTATTCCTTCTCTCCAAGCATGCCAGAAACAGAGAAAGTGTGTGTGCTGATTCAACCATTTACCCTTCCTCTTCATCCCTCTTCCCACTTTTTCCTGTCATTTGGTGCCTCCAAGGAGGCAGGCTTGCACTCAGTGCTTATCGCTTCCAGGCTTCTGGTTGTGTTTGGCTGATGGATGGCATCGGCAAGAGGTTAGACAGTGGGAGGAGAGAAAAGCCAGGGCGTGTCTCTTAGCTGTGCTGTGGCCCAGTAAACAGACCTCCAGTTATCTCACTGGGTTCCAAGGACACTGCCTACATTCCAAGTCCCTGCAGGGGGCACTTGGAAGAGCGAGAGCTCCTAAGGTAACTAATACTCATCCTGCTCTGGTTGCCTTAATCCTGCTCACACGGCTGTGAGTATTCTTCAGTTAGTCAGCCTCGTCAGAAGTGTATACTGTCCTCTGCTGTGATCCTGGCACATATATGTGGGCCCAGTTCTCAGTGTTTATTGGTGACCAGACCAGTGTTTGAGCACGGTTTCTCCACATCAGCACTTATATAGCATATAAGATGTTATACTGACTCAGTCAGTGTTGTGGTGGACAGACCTGTGTACTGTGGAAGGCTTAACGGCATCCTCAGTCTCCATCCATTGGATACTAGTTGTTCTCTCTCTCTCTCTCTCTCTCTCTCTCTCTCTCTCTCTCTCTCTCTCT
>JANHMN010000008.1:20343472-20358500 GCA_030674055.1 Rhabdomys pumilio
TCTCTCTCTCTCTCTCTCTCTCTCTCTCTCTCTCTCTCTCTCTCTCTGTGTGTGTGTGTGTGTGTGTGTATGTAACCTATCCCTGCCTTAGAGAAAGTTTCCTCACCCACATAGGTCCTTCTTTAGTGTTCCAAGATGACCACACAAGGGTTTTTACTTTGGAGGTGTTTGGCAAAGTGTCAGGGGACTTGGGGTTTTGGCTTCTTTAGCAACAGGGCTAAATCAGACCACTATGTTTACGGGCTTTGCTGGGCTGTTAGTAACTATGACAATAGGTGCTGTTTATAGATTGGACTTCCTGTCTACTTCTTAGTTTCAAAGTCTGGAGGGGAGAAAATCTAACAGACAAAAATTCGAAGATGCAGCTAAATCAAAGGGAGAGGCAGAAGCGATCATTATCTGGGAGACTGGGATGGACTGGAAAGCAAAGAAGGTCCCCAGAGGCTTTGAGGGCCTCTGAGACACAGGGAATGACAGGAACACAGGCCTTGGGCTTTGGAGTTTCACAGGAAGATGGGGGACAGCATCTGGCCTCAGTGAAGTGAAGCGAGCCTACCTCACTTCACCTGGCACTGTGAATGTAGGTATAGCTGGCTTAGCTCTGCCCAAGACCTGCCAATCCTTAAGAGTTGGTCCAAGCACTACACTTCATTTTATTTTTTTAAAGCACCGGGCGGTGATGGCGCATGCCTTTAATCCTAGCACTCGGGAAGCAGAGGCAGGCAGATTTCTAAGTTTGAGGCCAGCCTGGTCTACAGAGTGAGTTCCAGGACAGCCAGGGCTACACAGAGAAACCCTGTCTCGAAAAACCAAAAAAAAAAAAAAAATTTTTTTTTAAAGCACTGTACCTCAAAAGTTAGAAATGTTGCCAAGTCAAAATATTTGGAAAATCTTATACCCCATCTGTCACTAGGTAACATTTTGAAATCTTTCCTTTGTGTCTCTTGTCTTTATGTTATTTGTAATTTTTATCACTTATTCACTTCATATTCATTATTATTATTACTATCATATTTTGTTTTAATTAATTAATTAATTTGGGGATAGGGTCTTTCTATGTAGCCCTGGCTTGCCTAGAACTTGCTATGTAGACTAGGTTGGCCTCAAACTCTCAGAGATCTGCCTGTCTCTGCCTCCCTAGTGCTGGAACTAAAGGCACGAATCACTTACACTTGGTTGTTTTTATTTTATTTTGAAGTGTGGATTTTTTTGAAGAGAGTAATTTCCTTTTCTTAAAAGGTGGATTTTTAAAAAGTGTATGTGTGTGTGTGTGTGTGTGTGTGTGTGTGTGTGTACGTGTCTGTGTATCTGTGTGTCATGCACACAAGTGTAGGTGTCTCTTGAGGCCGGAAGATGGCATTGGATTCCCTGGTGCTGGAGTTATAGTTGGCTGTGGGCACCTGACATGGGTGCTGGATCAAACTCAGGTTCTCCTCGAGAGCAGCCTGTGCTCTTACCTGCTGAGCCATCTCTCCAGCTCCAGCACTGTGTATTTTTAATGATAAATCTATACTATCTGTTTATCAGTCTTTCAATACGTCTCTTGTAATATTTTTGTGATATGATGTTTGACTTTCAGAGTTTTTTTTTTTTTTTGGGCATATACACTAGAAGTTATAATTTTTTAGGAAGTCAAATCTGTTATTTTTTTCTTCTTTGATGACTCTCACCAGCTGGATTAAATGTTTACACTTACCTCGCTCGCTGTGTCTGTATCTTCGAATTTTTATATTTAGTTTTTAGATTCAATTGATACATGTTTGGAGAAGTGGTATGAGGCAAGGTTCTGCATGTGCAAATAACTAAGTGACTACCTCAGAACAACCCATCCAGTTCCTACTCAGCTTCTCTTTTAAGATGCACTAGATACACACTGTCCTTCCTGTGGGAAAATATTTTGTTTATTATGTTTCCAAATTAAGGATTGGGAAATGTGTATAAATAATGAGTGTTGTTTCCGAGGCTCTGATCCACTGCTGGGATCACACTAAATCAATGTCTAATTCCATCTTTAAAGCACTTTAGTGGAAACTGAGGTTCTTTGATCTGAGATGGGGGTCTCATTTTGTGACCCAAGCTGGCTTTGAATTCACAGCGAAGTGCCAATCCTCCTGCCTCAGCCTCCCAAGCTCTGGGACTATAGGCATGAACCCCTGTACCTCAAAAGAAAGTTGCTTGTTTTAAAATTTTCCAGCTCGCAAATGAAGACACTAAGGCTGAGGGTGTGGTTCGTGCACACATTTCTTTGCCTGCTTCTTTGTGGTGAGAGAGCTATCACAATACAGACCAGCTCACCCCTGAAGATACAGAGGAGCTGTCAGTAGGTTACAGATAAGAACACTAGAAAGGTGCTGCTGACGTTCCACTAGTGATGTCACCATTGTCCCACCTCCTGCATTGTCTCATAAAACCAAGTCAAAACAAAAACAAACAAAACCCACCAAACTAACAACACAAATGAAAAACTTCCAGAACTCCAAGCATATTACTTAATATTTCATTGGAGAATCAGAATACTCTATCAGCAATTCCCTCACCTGATCTCATGGCAGGGCAAACAGGATGAGAGCTGGAGTTACGGATAGTTTTGAGCTGCCTAATGTAGGTATAGGAACCAAACCTGAGTCCTTTACAAGAGCAGTGAGTGTCTTTAACATCTCTTAGCCCCAGCTGAGATGCTTAACATTTTAAACAAGGGCCTAGGCCTGGCCACATGGAGTGATGCAGGAGAGGCAGAGGCTGGAAATTAGTTATGACCAGATCCCCAGAGGCTGCTACAAAGAGTTAGGGACAGAGATAATTATATGGATAAATAGGGCAAAAGACAAGGGAACCCGTGGGAAGCCATTGCTGTGGTCCAGGGAAAGAGGTTGAGGACTCAGGCAGGAGATGATACAGGGAATGGGATGGGAAGGAGGAAGGCTACAGGAAGCATTCCTGAGGAAGACTGATGGGCAGAGAGAAGTGTGGGATAGGAATGTCAAGATAAGATATCACTATTAAAATAAACATGCTGGAAGCTTCAGATACCTTCTCCATGTCATCCCAGTTGGTAATGATGCCGTGTTCAATGGGGTATTTGAGAGTTAGGATCCCACGCTTGCTCTGAGCCTCGTCCCCCACATAGCTGTCTTTCTGGCCCATCCCCACCATCACACCCTGTGATGAGAAAGAAAAGGAGAGACAAGTGAATTGTCTGAGGGGTCCACACATAGAGATTTAGTCACTGGAAAATGTCCCAAAAGAAGGAAAGCGATGAGGAAAGGAAACAGGAAATGAAGGTGAGTAGAGACGGGAAGAGGATGTGGGGATTCCTCATGGGCTGATCCTTTTCTCTTACAGAAGACTATGTGGTTTTCTGAGGGAGAACAAAGACTATAGATATATTTACTCCCTTATTTTATACTCTCAGCAGAGAGGGGAGAGAGAGAGGGAGAGACAGAGAGGGAGACAGAGAGAGAGAGAGAGAGAGAGAGAGAGAGAGAGACAGACAGACAGACAGACAGACACAGAGACAGACACAGAGAGAGACACACAGAGAGAGAGAGCTCAGTATAGTTCTTCCAGTACAGGGACAACACACCTGATGTCGAGGGCGGCCCACAATGGAAGGAAAGACAGCCCTGGGGGCATCATCTCCTGCAAAGCCTGCCTTGCACAGGCCAGAGCCATTGTCACACACAAGGGCGGTGGTCTCTTCTTCACACATGGTGGGAGAGGTGGAGTGAGCTGGGGGCTGGAGCACCTTTGGGTTGGAAGAGAAAAGAACAATTGTCAAGTAAGACAAGAGATAGTCTTTGTGGCTCTGGGGTTGGAGCAACTGGGTGTATCTGGTCTTTGCTATTTTGTGGACTCTTCTTTTTCCCCACGCTCTGTCCCTCTCACCTCACTCACTAACACTAGATAAGAAAGAAACAAGGATAGAGGGGGAAGAGAACCTTGAATCAAACGCCTTTTCTTTTGTTTCTTCTTTGACCCAGGACACTAACAAACCATCAACCTCCCTAATCGAGCACCAATCCCCTCCCCCAGCTCTCGGCACTCTAGCATTATGTACCCTCTGAAAAGTTCCTGGAGTTCCAAATATCACACAATTGCAGAAATTATCTGCAGCTGGCAAAGACACGCTTCTGCTAGAGCACAAGGCAAGCCGTGGTCAGCTGCTGTGGTCAGTCTGAATCAGCCCCACATCCCTCCACCTGGGATTAAAATGAAAGCACTCACAATATTTCTGTGTTTTTTTTAAAGAAACAAAAGTTTTCCAGAATTCTCAAAAGTGTCACTACAACTGGGGCTCTGTTCTAGGAGACACATAAATTTGGCTTCATTGTCTCTGGAAGTTGTGTCTCATACCTCCATTCAGCTGCTAAGCACTGAATGATGTCACCCTAAACTCATATGGAATGTACATCAGTATTTCCATAACCTCAAATGTGACTGGATTTAGAGAAAGGTCTTTACAGAAGGGTTTAGAAGGACATTATAAACACAATATGGTTGGTCTCCAATATGTACTACTCTATGTAAGAAAAGAAAATTAGAATACAGATGTTTGGGGAGTATGGACTATGTGAAGACATGGCTAGAAGACAGCCATCTGTAAGCCAGGGGAGGGTCCTGAGGAAGAGCCAGCCCTGATGACCTCTCAACTCTCAAACTGCTAGTGTTCAGGATTGTTAGAAAACAAGTTTTTATCCTACAAGGCCCTCATCATCTGTGGCTTGTGTTATGACAGTTAACTAAGTAACACATTTTATTTTTATTTGATTTTAGTTTTTGAAAAAGGGACTCACTATGTGTACCATGTGTGTGTGGAGGCCAGCGGAGGGTTTTGGATCCCCTAGAACTGGAGTTCAGAATGGTTGTGAGCTGCCATGTGGGTTCTGGGTACTGAACTTGGGTCCTCTGCAAAAAGCAAGTCCTCTGAGCCATCTTTCCATTCGCAGGGTCTCACTACACAGCCTTGATTGGTCTGGAACTCTCTATGTAGTCTGAGATGGCCTCAAACTCACAGAAATTGCCCTGCCTCTACCTCTTGTGTGCTGGGATTAAATGTTCACTGTAACGCCCAGCTTACTGCACTTGATTTTAAAGATGAAATAGTCACAAAATTTTCATTCAGTGGAGAGAATTGTGAGAATACTTAGCAGTTATTGAACAAGTCAAGAAGTTTTACAATACACCTAAGTCAGGATTAGCACTTATAAGAAGGAAAGAACTCTTACAAACCAATAAGGAGAAAGCCCCAAAGAAAAAGAAAGACTGTGAGAAGACAATAGGCAAAGAAGGAAGGTAAATTCCCTCTAGCCAAAGACCAAAGACTTCCAGCCTCCCTGGCCAATCAAGTAAAATCATCCTTCACCTAGCGTGCGTGCGTGCGTGCGTGCGTGCGTGCGTGCGTGCGTGCGTGCGTGCGTGTGTGTGTGTGTGTGTGTGTAGATATGTGCCCATGTATGTACATGTGTGTGGGTCAGGAGACAACATCAAGTGTTATTTCTCAGGTGCAGGTTTTTGTTTTTTTTAAGATACAGTCTCTTGGCCCGAAACTCTCCAAATAGACTAGACTGCCTGACGTGCCTGACTGAGCACGAAGGATCCAAATGTCTCCACTGTCCCCATTATGGACGGAAGGAGAGAAGTTCTACAGACAACTGACTGACCCCAAACAGCCTTATACTGAAGCCAGACAGTGAAGAAAAGATTATCTCTCGGGATTTTTTTCAGAAGGTCAAGAAGGTTAGACAGGATCAGAGCAGTTTAATTTGGGGGCTGGAGGGATGGCTTAGAGGTTAAGAACACTGGCTGTTCTTACGGAGGACCTGGGTTTGATTCCTAGCACCCACATGGGTGCTCGCATCATCTGTTAACTCCAATTCCATGGGAACTGATACCCTCTTTAGGCCCCCTGGGAATCAGATATGAACTATGCAGACAGATCAGCAGACAGGCAGAACACTCATCCGCATGAAATAAAATTAAACAATTAGAAAATACACTATTATACATATGCACAATGAGGGGAGTAGTGAGGGTGCATGCTCTTTGGCATGAGGTGGGGCTCAGAGGAAACTGTGGAGTTGGTTCTCTCACTCCACTTTTATGTGGGCTCTGAGGATTGAACTCAGACCTTCAGACTTGGGCAGCAAATGTTTTACCCAGGGAGCCATTCTGTGAGCTTAGCCTTGCTTAAAAACAGTCAGAACTGAGAACCATCTTAATGATGAGAAGCCGTTATTGAGCAAGTTAGTTGGCTGTGAACTGCTGGGAGAGTCCACCCAACCACCCAGAGGAGAAAGGGAAGAAATAGATGTAGTTTTTGAAGCAGAATAACTCTATGTAGCCCATGCTTAGGGCAATTCTCCTGCCTCTGCTCCCCAAGTGCTGAGATTGCAGACACGAGACACCTCATCTGACAAAAGGTATTTTGAATTTTAAAAAAAGGGTTTGGGGCTGGAGAGATAGCTCACTGGTTAGAGCACTTGCTGCTCTTATAAAAGACCCAGGTTCAGTTCTCTGCACCTACAACCGCCCATAACTCCAGTTCCAGGGGATCTAATACCCTTGGGCACTGAACGTACATGGTACAGAGACATACATGCAGGGAAAACACACATACACATAAAATAAAAATTTTTAAAAAATTGAGGTTCTTTACCTCAATTTTACAATTTTAGTATTACTCACTTAAACCTCAAAAATAGCCCTGGGACAATATATTTTTAAATCCCATTCTATTGACTTGAAAGTCAAGACTCAGAAAAGTTAAAGAATTCAGTCAGAGACCTCCTAGCCAGAAAAGTGAGCACACGGGCCTGCCATTGATCCAGGACAGGTGTGGAGCCCGAGCCTGTGCTGTGCTGTCTTCGCCGTGGCATTGAAAACGACATAACTTCTCCTTGTATGGCATTCTCCTTTTGTCTCCTTCTCAGGAGCTTTTGGCAGCTCTGGCCAAAGAGACCTCTGTTTCTTCTTCCTCTGAGCTCTTTCTGCAGCAGAGCCAAGTTTACTCTGACAGATAATTTGGTGTCTGGTACACAGAAGGTGCACAATAAATGTTGACAAAGTGGGCCTCCTTCCAGACCTGTCTGCTCTGTGCCTGGGATACTCAAACACGTGGCTTTCTCTCCCCAAGCTAGTTGTCAGCCGCTCTGATCTAGTAAGCATCCTCCTGAAATTCAGCCTTAAAAGGCAGAAGGAGGCCAGGAGGTAAGGCCACACCTCTGTGGCTGTCTCCTATAGGGCCCTCAGCACTGTCGCTCTGTGTGGTTTCTTTATACTTCAGGTGCCTCTGGCTTTTGTTCCTTTTAAACTTTTAGTTTTTTGAGTCAGACTTCTCTATTACAGGTAGCTTCTCTCCACTCCCAGCAATCCTCCTGTCTTAGTTCCCCAAATGCTGAGATTATAGGTGTTTTGCCACAAGCCTAATTTCTCTTTGGTGCCTCTCCCAACCCTCTCCTTCTTTTGACAGATCTCATGTACCCAAGGCTGGTCTTGAACTCCCAGTGTGGTCAAGGGTTACCTTGAACTTCTGATCTCCCTGCCAGCCAGTATTGGATTAAAGGTGTGCAGTGCTATACTCAGCTTATGCAACTCTGGGGACAGAACCCCGGGACTTTGTGCATACTTGGGTAAGTTCTCTACCAACTGAACCACATCCCCAGCTGACTCCCATTTGGCTTTTCAGTCATCTTTCATCTCCTCCCTGGTTCCACCAAACCCTGCCCCACCCAACCCAGTCCCCCAAAGAATCACGGGCCTGGGCTTTGTTTCCTAGGCTGTATGGTCACCAAGGCAACCACAGAGCAACTTCAAACGGTCAGCACCCATCCCTGCAATAAACCACTTAAACAATTGTTTTCAGATTTCCTTATGTTTATGTGTATGAGTGTTTTGTTTGTATGTATGTGCATCATATGTGTACAGTGCCTGCTGAGGTCAAAACCCCTGGAACTGGAGTTACACACAGGGCTGTGAGCTACTAGGTAACTGATGGGAACCCAACCTAGATCTTCTGCAAGAACATCAAATGTCTACAATCCCAGAACCTTTTTTTCCTGTGGCAGAGGCAGCAATGACATAGGGTGCTGAAAGCAGACAAGAGAGTTAGAGGCCCAGAAGGGAGGAGGGCCGGCCATTCCCTGCCATGTATCTGTCGTGGGAATTCTTGACCCTTCTAGTCATGTGTGGCTGATTCAGAGCCAAAGTAGCTGTGGTTTTCAGGGGTCACAATGGCTTTGCATTCATGGAAAGCTGTACAAATCTTTGTGGCCATTTCAGCATGTACCCCATCTGTACTTCATTGAGAGATTCTCACACAGTTAGAAAACAGCTTTTGCGTTTTATCTCCGCCTGCCCCAAAGGCAGCCCTGAACCAGACACAATGAGTGTAAATAATTGGCTTCCTCACTGGTCTCCCTGTGGACCTCAACTCAGTAGGAGGACAGAGGTGAGAGAACATCCCTGCCACTACAAAGGGACAGGTTTGGCCCTGGTGTCTCACCTCTCCTTATCGACCCTTATTCTCCCTGGGACTCTGTCCCCACAGCCCTGCTCCATTTCCCTCCTTGGCCTCCAGTTTCTTTCAGTACAAAATGGAAAAGAGAACACCTGTCTTATAGGAAAAGGATTAGGGGACGGAAAGAAGGTGCCGTGGTAAAGAGTACTTGGTGTTCTTGCAGAAGACCTGAGTTCAGTTCCAATCACCCACACAGTGGCTCACACCATCTGTAACTCCAGTTTCAGAGGGTCCTATGCCCACTTCTGACCTCTGAGGGCACCAGGCATACATACGTGAACACAGGCAAAGCATTATATACATAAGACAAAACAAATACATCTTTAAAAAAATGTAAAAAATACTTTGGAAACAAGAAGATGGGTTAAACAGACATAAGGATGTTAAAGAGCTGTACAGATTTTAACCCAGGATATGCAGATTCTGGCCTACTTTCTTATAAATTGAAAGTTAAAATGCTTTTTATATTTTTTGAATGGTTAAAGCTAGGCTTGGTAGACGGCTCAGTGGGCAAAGGGCATGCTGTGCATGTATGCAGACCTTAGTTTACATCCCTTGTCCCACATAAAATCCAGGGTTGCTGCCAGCTCCCCTGAAATCCCAGTGCTGGGCAGATGGAGATAGAAGAACCCTCAGAGGAAGCTTAGTGGCCAATCTGTCAAGCTAGCAGAGTCAGCTCCAGGTTCAGTGAGAGATCCAGCCTCAAAAATAAAATAGAAAGTGATAGAGGACACCAAATGTCCACCAATCGATGGCCACCACAGGCACACATGTGCCACCACAAGGACACATGCACACACACACACACACACACACACACACACACACACACCACACACACACCACACACACACACACACACACACACACCACACACACAACCACACACACACACACACACACACACACCACACACAACCACACATGCACACACACATACACACAAACACACACACACACACCACACACACACAGCCACACATGCACACACACATACACACAAACACACACACACACACCACACACACACAGCCACACATGCACACACACACATACACCACACACACACAACCACACATGCACACACACACACATACACACACACACACATGCACACACATACACTAACACACACACTAACACATACACACATGCAAATAAGAATAAAAAGTTAAAAATAAAAAGAAGCACATTTTCTTTTAAAAATGGTTGAAGGAAACGAAATAGAAGACTAAGAGATCACCTGTGAAAGTTCTGCAAGATTCAGGGTTTGAGTCTTTGCGTATTTAATTTATCCCTTAGCCAAGCTGGCCCTGGGGCCACTTCGTAGCTGAGTTTAAATCCTTGCTCCTCTTGCTTCTGCCTCCGGTGCTGAAATCACAAGAGTGAAGTCCTACCTGTCCTTTGCAAACTGTTTCACTGGGACTCAGGCACACCAGTCTATGCCCACACAGCCTATGATTCCTTTTGTGGGTGGTGGTGACAGACCTTCAGTCTCCAGAGCCTAAAAACATGCTGTCTGAGCATCTTCAGAAAACTCTGCCAATCCCTTACATCAGTTGTCACAAGTATAAAACTTTTTATTAGTCTCCCAGTCTTCACTATCAACACTAACTCTTGGGATGGGGCTTATCCCACTGAAAGAATTCCCCCCTCTATTTCAGAAACCAGTGGCTACTGAAAAACAAATTTGTGCCAGTTTTCTAAGACATTTCCATTTTAGCAGAGCATTTCATCCCTGAAAAGGACAGCTCTGGGTGGTAGGATTTCAAATGACCCTTGAGTATTTAGTTGGAGTGAGGGCTTCAATTTGCTTTTGACTGACAGAAACATGCTGCTATAGTTGGGTTGTTGGGTGTACCCAAAAAACCCATGTGTTAAAGCTTTATTCCTAGGGTGGTATCTTTAGAAGGTGGGGCTTAGTAGAAGGTTGTTGAGTCACTGGGGGTATTCCCCTGAAGGAGGCTGTAGAACATGACTTTTCCTCACTCTTGTCTCCCTTGCCTGTGAAATGAGCAGTTTTGCTCTGACCTACACTCCCATCAGGACTTACAGGCCGAAGCAATGGGGTCAGTTTGATCACAGACTAGAACCTTCAAAACCGGCAGCTAAAATAAACCTTCTTTTGTTTATAACTTATCTATCTCAAGTGATTCACTATATTGATAGAAAGGTCCCTGACATAAACATGACCAGAAAGGCTAGCAGAGAGGGATCATTTCTTGGAAAGTACTGTCACAGTGGGAGGCGACACTCTGAGTTCAGGGCTTCTTTACTAGGTCCATAGCTCATGGTGGTGCCTAGTTTAATCCTAGTACTTAGGAGGCAAAGGTGGATCTCTGTGAGTTGAGGCCAGCCTGGTCTACATACGGAGTTTCAGCCAGGAAGGGCTACCTAGTGAGACCCTGTCTCAGAAGAAAAATACGACTTCTGGTTGGAAACACTTCTTATTGATTGATGGATGGATGGACTGATTGGCTAGCTTTCTGTTTTTCTTTTTGTGTTTTTGTGGAAGGGTCTCATGTAGCCCAGGTTGACCTTGAACTCATTACATAGCTAGGATTACCCTACCTCTTGATCCTCCTTCCTCCCTGCCCCCCCCCCTGCCTCCAGCACTGGGATTACAGGACTGTGTAATTACATGTAAGGTGGTCACACCTACTCTTCTGCTCCTTGTCTAGCCTCTCAACCAGCGTCTCAGTTCAGCTCTTGGCTAGACCCTTCTTCTGACCTCCAGATCTGCTGAGCCAGCTGTATGAGGTGTATGTGACCCATGGTATCTAAGCCATTCTGCCGGGATGGCTGACCACCTCAGCTTCTGGCTGGAGCTATCCTCAGAGAGGCATGCCACCCACAGCAGAACCCAGAGCCAGCCCCTCGTGCTCTCACGCCTCACTCCTAACTGATCACAGCCCTTTGAGGTCCCCCCTCCACGCTACCCACACAGTGGTGATGCGTCTGCCCTGTGCCAGTCCTCTCAGCCTCCAGAGGAGTCCTCCACAGGATAAACTCCAGCTGTTCTCATTAACTCCTTCCATGCTCTCCCACTGCTCCATCCTTTAGATTAGCATCTAACAACCAAAGGACTGGCCTACCTATATCCCTCTAAAGTTCCTACGCCATGAAATCTAAATGGAGTGGAGTTGACTCTCCCACTGCCCCATCCTTCTCTGGGGCTCAGTTCAGGCCTGACTCCCCAAGGAAGCCTTTCTTTCTTGTGTACAGCTTAAATGAGGAGCTTCTCCTGGGCTTCAGCCTTTCCTACATTTAGATACTCCACTGTGATTCTATTTTAACCATATTTTATTTAGATTCAGTGTTTCATAAAGCACGGGCTAGCCTTAAACTCACTGTGTAGACAAAGATGATCTTGAACTGATCCTCTAGCCTTCACCTCCCAAGAGCTAGGAACATAGGTGTGTGCAATCACACGCTCCATGGTGACACTTAAACTTGAGAATGCAAGGCTAGACCGTAGCCACATTGGGCTGAGTGCTATACTACACACATTTACTCCTCGCTAGGGAGATATTCTGGGTTCCCATCCTATTGGGTGAGCAAGTGGAGGTCACTTGGTAACACTGGGTACTAGCCCTAAAATGTGACAAAGTCACAGGACTTTTGTTCTTCCCTCATGTCTGACTTTTCTCATCCCACAATGACGACCTTACAGCTTTCTGATAACTGTGAAAGTTCTCCATTCACCTCGGCTAAGTCCAAATTGGAGGAGAGAGAGAGAGAGAAAGAGAGAGAGAGAGAGCAACCAAAGCCAAGTGAAGAATGTCCCTTCCTATTCCTGATGTAGGTAGCTCATGGATACCAGGGCCACTGTTGCTATGGCCCAAACACCCAAGAGGAGGCTGCTTTTCTGCATTTTCCCTAAGACAGGTTCCCTGACATGCTGACCTATGGCAAGGAGAACAGGACAGGTATAGACTAGAGGAGCCATACCTTGGAGGTCCCCAGACTGCCCTGTCCCCAGGCTGCCCTCTGGTCAGAAATGCCTTTTCCCAGCAGGCAGCAGTGTGTTCCAGGTACCACTGCCACCAAAGGCCTTGATGTGTGGCCTGGGCCAGTGTCATAGAAACTGAGCGAATCTGGAGCTCTACAGGCACACAGGAGACCTGGCTGTCCCCAGAAGGAAGAGGCTGCAGAAGCAAGGCAGTACTCACCAAGGGTGTGAGGCGTCTGTCTCCGAGAGACTGAGGGCCGCAGTGTCTTTGGCAGAAATACCAGAGCAATATAAAACCCCCAAGGCGGATCTTCTTTAAACAGAGTCCCTAAAAAGGCCAGCTGACGGTGTGGTAGCAATATTACCATATAAGGTGCTTTTTTTTTTTTTTTTTTTTTTAATAAACCAGCCTTGCGGGGCATGGATGGAGGTTGGGTAGAGTGAATTATCATTTGAAAAATGTTACGCAGAAGGATTCGGTGGTAACAGACTCCGGACCATGGATTTGTTCCTTTTAGGCCATACTTGCATAAACAAAAATTCCACCAGGCCTTATAAGCTGTCCAGAGTGAGGCCTGACAGGGCTGTGCTCCGAGAGAGAGAGCCATACCAAGAATGGCAGTGGCCTCCTCTGTCCCGCCTCCTTCCTTAGGCCCTCTGCCTGCTGCCTCAGTGTCTGTCTAAAACACTCCTGCTGTATACACAGAACCAAATGCAAGGCAGCAAAAGGCTGACGGGAAATTCCGTCTGCATTTGGCAAAAAAATCTTATGTGCCCCAACTGTCCTGATGCTCTGGGGTCCGCAGTCACTTTCAGCTTCCTCCAGACAACAACACTCTCCAGGTCTCCTTCCTGGAGCTGCTCTGCCAATCCTCCAGTGCTGGGAAATGCAGAAGGAGGGTCTTGCCTCAAGACTGAGCACACTAAGCAAGGCCCATGAGCAGAGCTTCCAGAGTCCGGTGCTTCTGACTTTTTTGTGTAATTCATTGTCTCCCTGGGTAGCTGTTCCATGTCCCACAATGTCCACCACTAGCTCTGTGGCAGATAGTTTCAACTTCATCCTTCACATTTGATCCAGTCTAAAGTGATCAATTGCAGATTGGAGAGATGCATCCAAGTGAGTATGGGTTCTTCAAGCTCAGCTGTCCAAAACCTGCCTCCCTATCCCTCAAACTGCCACATCCCCTGATTCCATCCCTCAGAGTCTTTCCTTTCCCTCTGTCCTTCAAGAAAGCCAGGCAGTCTAGAAGTGTCTCTCTCTCTCTAGCCTCAGGCACCTTGGCACAGTTCCATGACCAACCTACACATAACAATTTTAAGGTAAAAAGCAGTTATAAAGGTAGAGACAATTTATAAAAAGTGTCAGAAGGGTACAAGGTAAGAATCGGAGAGAAGAAATAGAAGGAGGAAATGATGTAATTATATTTTAATTAAAGAAATATGAACTCACACATGAGCACACAAATAAGTGTCAAAGTAAGACAAGGCCTTGCCTTGTGGCCTCAGCTGGTCTTCTGAGTACTGGGATCACAGGCGGGCATGAGTATCAGCCTACCCTCCTTCATATTTATAGAGCTTTAATAACCTTTTCAGTAATGGAGAGAACAAGGGAAGGGGGAAATAAGAAAGGCTACAGAAGGTTTAAAAACAGGATCAAATCTTACTTATGGAACACAATGACAGATGGGAAATTCTCACTATGCTCCCCACAACTGTAAATAACAGGCTCTGGGAAATAACCCTGAACAGAACTCCTCCTCTGTCTCAGGTCACCCGCACCCCCATAAACACACTTAGAGCTTCCTTCTGTCCCAGGTACAGCTTCCTGCTCTCCACCAGGCTGTGGAGACAGGTGCAGAGAGGTTCTTGAGCTTATGAGAACAGTGTGTGTGAACAAAGGGCATCTCTCTCTTTTTTTATCCTGTGGGAAGGGGATTAAGGATCAAGGAAGCCACAAGAGGGTAGTTTGGGAGATTCAGAACAGCCATAATACTTGATTCTAGTTTGGGTGCCTGCTCAGGTCCAGCTTCACGGATGTGCTCTCTGCTCACCGAGTAGAGAGAAGACAATGTGGATGCCAGCCTAGCTACTAGGTTGGTCAAATGGACACAGGACAGGTGGTTGGGTTTGGGCCTTCTTGTCATCCCCAACTCCAGGGGACATCCAGTCCACCTAGGACTCCTTTAGTAAAAGGCTTCCAGTGGGTTCCCTGGGAAGGGTCAGCCATGAGCAGATGAAAGCTTTGGACTAGACTGACTTGTCTATCAAAGAACTATGTAGCCAGCACTTCTAGGAATTGCCCATGTGGATGCTGGCAGAGCTATCACTTGGACCTCAGTACTAAGAGGAAAGTTAGAGGTCCAAAGTGAAACATTTCAAACCTGCTAATCAGCTAGGTGAAAAGACATGTTTCCCCATCATTCCCTGCGGTGGGAACTCCAGAAGAGCTAGAAACAGACGATGTTCCTATTTTTCAAGTGTTCTAAGCCTCAAGATCTTTGTGTTGTGATCTGCCTATCTATCTATCTATCTATCTATCTATCTATCTATCTATCTATCTA
>JANHMN010000008.1:20358510-20390442 GCA_030674055.1 Rhabdomys pumilio
CTATCTATCTATCTATCTATCTATCTATCTATCTATCTATCTATCTATCTATCTATCTATCTCTATAAAAGAGAAGCTAGGGATATGTTTGGTGGAGGCAGGGTATGGTGTGGGGGAAGGGGGCAGGCCCCATGTTGAGGCATCCCTTCCCCCTGAGGGACCAGCCACACTTTATTTAGGGAATGGGGAAGGGAGCTGAGGAGTAGAGACAGAGAAAGGCAGAGAGAGAGAGAGAGAGAGAGAGAGAGAGAGAGAGAGAGAGAAACAGAGAGACAGACAGACAGACAGACAGACAGACAGAAGGAAAAGTTAGCTGTTCCTAGAGCTCAGATGGAAGCAGACAGGCTCTGTGGAGCTGCCTGATGGATGCTCTGCAGCAGCCGCCTCACTGAAGTATTTTTCAGTCAGTGGAGAATGTACTGCAAGCTTTGGCTTTTAGGAGAGCCCCTGTAGCTTTTTCTCTCTCACGGCTTTCTCATTTGACTCTTTAAAGGTTATTTTGCCTAAGAGTTCTTCTTTATCCAAGTGTAAGAAAAGTAGGAGTCAGGGCTGGAGAGATGGCTCAGTAGTTAAAACCCTTGCAGCTCTTACAGAGGACCAAAACCCACTTCCTGGCACCCATGGCAGGCAGACTCCAGCTTCAGAGGATCTGGATCAATAAAAGAGGATCCTTTTCTGGCCTCCTCAAAAACAGGACTTGGTTTTTAGTATGTGCATGGTAAAATTTTGCTGAATGAATGGAATGAAAGAGGAATGTATATAACGACAGTGAATCTCTCTCTCTTTTGGGTCTCTCAATCACTATCCTGTGTACATTTGTCATTGTGATGAAATTGGTCTTGTGTTGTCACAGGAATGTAGCTCCTTTCTCCACATCTGCTTCTGGAGATCAGAGGTTGTAGTATTTTTTTTCCCTTCCCTATTTCAGTGTTCTGCACATAGGAGGCACCCTTAAATGAATGAGCCATGGTCTGGACGTACAACTCATGTTTTGGGGAGCATGTCAGTACCCCCTAGTCCAGCTGCTGTTACCTGGTCCACAGCACTGGATGTTACGATTAAATCTACTTAAGTCACACGATTGGGACTACTGCCTGAGACCTTAGGTTCTCATCCGTGGCATCTGTTGCAGACATCAGCTGCCTCCCCCAGGTCAGCATCCACTTCTGCTTCTAATGCTACCATGGTATTGTTTAGAAAAGAATGCTCCCTGACCTCAAAGCATGCAGGTTGGGTGGGATATAGGCTTTCAACCCAGGCCTGACCAATCAGAACCTTCCATCCTTCTGGCCCACAGTGACTGGTCCCAGGATGAACTGAGGCCAAAGTCATGACCCAAAAACTCAATTCCAGGAGTTGAGTTGAAACCCAGAAATCATTTTCAGATTGAGTTCTCAGGACAATAGGCTATTAAACTATAGCTGTCTAAGTTACTTTAATGGAATAACTCAAATGACCAATCTGGAGCCAAGGGAATGGTGAACACTGGATCCAGCTGTGTCTGAACACCAATTGGATTTTCTGTCAGTGTAAGGAAAATAATTTGAACTAATATAAATGTCCTTTCTCTGTGGTCAGCTAAAGCCTCAAGTGTCATAAGTTATTAGAGATGGTATTCTTTCTTTTTAGATTTTTTTTGTGATGGTGTGCTTTCAAAGACATGGTACCATTGGGAATGAAAAATACTGTGTGACCATATCCTGGGCTTGCCATGAATCTAAGAATAATTAAAAGCTTCCAAGTCTTGGGAAAGGGGTAAACACTGTACTGGGTCTGAGAGGCTCTGGACACGGGGGCTAAGGGCTGTTTAAGGTGGCAGCATGGCCAATGCTCAGGTGACACGGATGCACATTGGGATAAATTTTTGCTTTGGTGCAATGCCATTAACATTTCTAAAAAAGGTTTCACTGAGTAGTTCAGGCTGAGCCTCCTGCCTCAGCCTCCACAGCGTGGGAATTACAGGCATGTATCATTGTGCCCAGAACCATTAACATATTTAAAAGGCAAAATGAGGTGAAAATAGGGATGCGGGGGTTGCAAAGCTGTAACGGCAGGAACAGGCAGAGGAGTGTCTAAGAATGGCTGTGCTTCCTTTTGTGTAGATGGTTCCACTTCCGCCACCCACCAGTTACCTTTGTGGTGTTCACTTTAAGCAACGCTGCCCTGTGTTTTCCAAGCTCAGAAGGCAGAAACAACGGAAGGCCATTGCAGCAGCTCTTCTCTGGAGGAGGGTGACTTTGTAAAGAGAAGTCCTTCACAGGGGACTGAGCAGTCTGAAGGGCCCAGAACTGTGCTCAGGACTTCAGGCATAGCAACAACGATTCAATTCTTAGGCTGTTCTTAGCTCTCCATCCACTAGGCTTTGTCCAGAGATTTCTGCTAGCTCTTGAAAGCGAGGTTTATGTTGAACAAGTTCCAGCAGTGAGGTCAGCCTTATGGAAGCTTTCCATATATGACATGTGTCTGCTGCTTTGCCCAAGAGCGTTACCAAGGCCCCCTCACTGAGCCTGTCCAGGAAGCAGGTCTTGGCTGGGTTCCCACATTGAGGGGGCAGTGGAGTTTTGGTTTCTGGATAATAAGTACTGTCCTTTTTGTCTAGTTACAATACAGTATATGTTCTATCTAGTTGGGAAAAATTTAAAACAGAGGGGGAATAAGATTTCATAAGTCTACCCTTGGATATGAATTCATCCTTTTCTGAATGCACGTGTCCACATATATTTTAGGAAGGCTGCACTGTTGGTGTGATTGAGAGTATCAATTTGGGAGGCTAGAGAGATGGCTTAGCAATCAAGAACACTTCCTGCTTCTGTAGAGGACCTTTGTTCTGTTCCCAGCATCCTTCATGGCATCTCACAACTGCCTTAACTCCAGTTCTAGAGAAACCAAAGCCTGTTTTGGCTTTGCAGGCACCTGTACGTACACAGTGCACATACAACATGCATGCATGTTGAAAAACCTCATTCTACTATTTAACATATCCACTCTTCTGTCATGTTAGTGACACAGATTTCTAGGCTACCTTTAGTTTGCCGCTCATCGTAAAAACAAGTCCCCCACGCCATCCTAAGCATCTCTCAAGAAGAAGCCAGCACAGTGGACTTAGCAAGGCAGGTGGCTAGGCAACCACACCGTTGACTTGGGTGTAATGTAACCAGAACTCTGAAATGGTCCAGAGCCTGGGCTGAAGGCTGTCAGGCTTAGGGAGAAAGTGGGAAGACCCACTTTGAGACGACTTCCTGCTGTGGAGGAGGGAGCAGGCCGGCAGGCACACTGACAATTGTAAGTGAAGTGGAACACACCCACCCACCATCCCACTTGCCCGCAGTCCGACTTAAGTGGTCATGTGATGCTCAGTCAGACAAATCACTCTGGAGCACAACACAAGTGAGCTGTTTTATTACAGAAGAAAATAGAGCCCGAACCTTTTAAATAATATACTTTTTAACAAAATCAATGTTTGGGGGCCCGTGAGCTCCTCATGCACATCCCACCAGAACGATAAGCTCCTTCAGTAATGCCACAGACAATAAAAAGCCAGATCCTTCAAAATGGCTTTCACAGTTTTGCACGGATGCCCCTATTTAGTCCAAAGGCAGACATGAACAAGTTGGTAGATACATTTCAAGACGGACAGAAGGCCAGTGGTTGGATCTAGAGAGATGCTTCTCTCCCATCCTAATTTTTGAGTTAGTTGCTTGGTGTGATTTGCTCATTTTCATATTTGTCTTAAAAACTGAGATGATTTCAAATAAAGAAAAAAAAAAAAACCACCAGTCTCCCCCAGTGTTGATCCTTTCTTATTCTGTCTTAAAAGCTTACTTAACCCCACAGGGGGCTAATAAACTGCACAGGATCTGTAGCTTAAGAGGAGGGTAGGACTCTTTGTAATTTACATTTATTCATTTTTTAAATTAATAATTGTGTGTGTGAGTGTGTGTGTGTGTGTGCGCGTGTGTGTGCACATACCACAATACACAAATGGAGGTTAGAGGACAACTTGGAGAAAGCTGGTATTCTCCTTCTACCATGTGGGTACCAGAAATTGAACTTGGGTTTTTGGGCTTGGTGGCAAGTGTTTTTACCCAGTGAGCCATCTGGTTCATGATTGAGATTTATCGAAGGTCTGTGATCGTCACAATTCTGTCCTTGACAGTGACATGGCTGCAGTCCTGAAAGGGAAAAAGAAGAAACAACGAAGTTGTGGAAAATCCTTTAGAGTCATTTAAAAAAATATTTATTTGAGCCTTGGTAATATGACTGGCTTAAAATTCCCTAGGTAGCCCAGGCTGGCCTAGATCTTTCTGGTGCTACCTCTGAGTGTTGGTACTATAAGTATGTACTACTGTGCTCTGTTCGTTAGTACTGGGGATTGAAGCCAGGGTCTGGGGCTTGTGAGGAAATCCCTCCACCAGCTGAGCTACATCTCTCGTCCCAAACATCTCATTTAAAATGCCCACTCGCCGGGTGGTGGTGGTGGCGCACGCCTTTAATCCCAGCATTTGGGAGGCAGAGGCAGGTGGATTTCTGAGTTCGAGGCCAGGCCAGCCTGGTCTACTGAGTGAGTTCCAGGACAGCCAAGGCTATATAGAGAAACCCTGTCTCGAAAAACCAAAAATAAATAAATAAATAAATAAATAAATAAATGAATAAATAAAATAAAATGCCCACTCAAGGCTGGAGAGATGGTTCAGTGGTTAAGAGCACTGACTGCTCTTCCAGAGGTCCCGAGTTCAATTCCCAGCAACCATATGGTGGCTCACAACCATCTGTAATGGAATCCGATGCCCTCTTCTGGTGTGTCTGAAGACAGCTACAGTGTACTCATATACATTAAATAAAATGCCCACTCAAGGTAACCCAGATCCAGAAAGACAAACGCCAAATAGTCTCTTTATTTGTCGATTTTAGCTCTGAATCTTTACATTT
The DNA here is from genome assembly GCA_030674055.1 of Rhabdomys pumilio. NCBI lineage: Eukaryota > Metazoa > Chordata > Mammalia > Rodentia > Muridae > Rhabdomys > Rhabdomys pumilio. The sequence continues at coordinate 20,363,440 of JANHMN010000008.1, forward strand.
GAGTATGTCCCCTGATGGATGAGAAGAAGCCAGGAGAGTAGAAAGGGGCCTCAGCAGGGAGATGGGTCAGGAGTTCCAGAGGCGGGGGAGGGGGCGAAGCAGGAGAAGTCAAGTGCCTCAGAGGGGTTTAAGAGAGCAATGGGGGGACTTAGCTGGGAATGGGGAGAAAGGCAAATACAGGGAGAGAGCAAAGATGAGATAAATAACACTAAGGGTGCTTAAAACCAGAGAAGCATGCCATTTTATAAGACTTTAAATATACTTAAAATATGCTAGCTATGATGGCATACATGCTTAATTCCAGCACTTAGGAGGCAGAAGGCAGGGGCAGGTGGAGTTCTGTGAGTTCAAGGCTGTCTGGTCTACATAGTGAATACTAGGCTCGCCAGGTTACATATTGAGATCCTGTTTCCACCTAATATATATAAGGGTATACACATTATATTTGTATATGTGTAATATATGTATGTGCAAATACATAGTTATTTAGTTACATATACACATAATTATATACATATATATATATATACAAGGAGTGTATATATGTATACATACATATATACATATAACTATGTAACTATATAACACACACACACATATATATAAATAAATACACACACCACATGGGGTGATGTGCTTTCCCCAAAAGCCATTTACGATCTAACAAGACCCCATTTCTAGGCATGGGAAACTTCTCTGAGTTGTCGGTTGTAGAACACAAGTCTCCTAGAACAATAAGCTACTGTCATTGGCCTTGGTCACCTTCCAGAACTTGAAGGTAAGACGCTGTTGCTGAAGATACCATGCTCTTTTAGACACGGTACAAGGAGGATCTGAGCTGGAACTGACCTGGAAAGCCTCTTTGCTAAGGACTGGCTCTTACAGCACTGAGAGGTATTATGCAGCTGCTAAGGAAGAGGGGCCCTTGGATGTCCCACCCAGTGATACAGCCTACAAGCCACAGCAATGACCCGACAGGCGAGACATCCACACTGGCGCAATAGGGGCACTTTTATCTTGGGAGTGACTAACAGCTGCCTAATGGAACTCAAGGTCTTCTGGGTGGGAAAGAATTTGTACTTGGTATTGTAAATCTAGCCACAGCTGGAGAGGTCACAGACCTGAGAGAAGATCCCACTACTGCTGTGTTCCTAAACCAATATAGTCTCTGACTGTTCTAAACATCCTTTTACACACAGATAAGGGTAACTCTCACCCTTCATCAACAAAGCTTCCTTTTGCAGCAGATGGAGACTATAACAGAGAGCTACGGCTGATCCAAACACAGAAAACAAGTGACATCGCTACAATGCACCCAGGAAAGCCAAGGCTCAGGGACAATCTTAGATGAGGGGTCAGAGGCCCAGGATGCCTGCTGTTACACAGTGAGCCCTAGGCTTCACAGGGAAAATGCATCCATGAAATATCAACAATACGGTTGCATGAACAAGACAAGCATACTGACAGCATCAGTCTGGCATGACAGGGATGGGAGAAATTTCACACCCTCCCCAGATGAAAGGCTATAGAAGGGCATTGTCTGCTGAGAGAGGGAGAACAGTTTTCTCCAGGGATGAGCTTCTGAATACATCCATTGTTCCATCTCAAGTGGTCAGCCCAGGACATGGGGATGTGGGAACAAAGCCAAATGGACTCAGTAGGCAATATATATGTGTGTGTGTGTGTGTGGTGTGTGCGCACTCACGTGTGTGTATAATAATAATTAAAGAAGTCATGAGTATGAGTTTGGGAGGGAGAAGAGGGGGCGTGGGAGAGCCTGGAGGGGAAGGCAGGGGTGGGAGTGATATAGAAGCAGTACTCTTGTGATGTTCTGAAAACTAATTATGTAAATAAAATGCTGGCTCAAGGTCAGTGGATCCTGGTCTGGAAGCCAGACCATGATGTCAGTAGCAGTTATAGTAACGGGTCTGGGAATCAGCATTCCCACCAAGCTCTACTCATGGTCTGAATCACACCCTCCCCGGGTGAAAGGCTATATATATATATATATATATATATATATATATATATATACTGTTATATACATATTCTAACTATTATATATATTTTTTGTATGTTCTAGCATACAAAATCAGCTCCCAAATCCCATGATCTTAATTTCCCATGGATCTCACTTCTACCTATCCCTAGATCTTTCATATTTTATGGGACATGGCTCTGGTTCCTTTCTCTATATTGTTTGCTTTTCTCTGAACATCCCCAAAAATGGTGTGGAAGAGAGCACCAGAATCTCATTGATCCGAGGCTCATCTGACTGCTGACATCTGATCAGCCAATCGTGCTATCACGGACACAATCCAGGTGAAGAAACCACTTCCTAGGGAGGGAAGAACCCTACTTTGTAGGCAAAATTCTAGAATTGTTTCATCTTTAATTTACCTATATGATATGGCTTTTCCCTTTGTCCTCAGACTGCTGACTGAAACTTAGTAACTGACAGAGAACAAAGTAACATTTGATAAGCAGACAATGTATCAGGTACTTTCTGTTATTACTTCCTTTTCCAGTGATGCTGGGGATCGAACCCAGGGCCTCAGGCATGCTGGGCATGCATCCTGTCACTGGGCTACACCAGCATCCTACTTATTTCATCCTCTCATCGACCCTATAAAGTAAGTATTCTTATTATCCCACAGATCAGGAAAGACCCAGGAAGGGTCAGCAGTCTCACAGACACGAAGTCACAGGGTGACATAGCTGAGAGCCAAGCCTGCTTCCAATGCCCACTGCTTCCTGCATCCATGCAGATTATGGAACTCTGGGACAGTGAGTGACAGGGCTGAATTCGGGTTAGAAAGGACCTTGTGAGCTCCATATGCTTGCTCGCTTCTACATAGATACGTACACAGAACAGCGGTGGGTCTCTGCCATGGGGGTGAAAGCCTTTCTGCCGGCAGGTTGAAATCTCTTGAAGGCCATAATCAGTTAACTTAAAGAATCCAGTTCTGAAATAAGAAAGGGAAGGCTTGGAGTCAAGCAAAGGAGTCCATCCCCCTCAATCCTAACACCCATCTTGTCTGTTTTCCTTCCTGGGGTAGTTTGAATAGGAATGGCCCCTGCAGACTCATGTGCTTGAATGTTCGGCCATAGAGAGTGACACTATTTAACAAGGAGATGTGGCCTTGTTAAAGGAAGTGTGTCACCATGGAGGCGGGCTTTGAGGTCTTACATACTCAAGCTATGCCTAGTGTGGCACATAGTCTCCTGCTGCTGTCTGTGGATCAAGATGTAGAACTCTCAGCTCCTTCTCCAGCACCATGTCTGCCTGCATGCCTGCCATGACCCACGATGGTGATAATGGACCAAACCTCTGAACTGTAAGCCAGCCCCAATTAATGTTGTCCTTTATAAGAGTTGCTGTGGTCATGGTGTCTCTTCACAGCAATAGAAACTCCAACTAAGACAGCTCCTTTCTATTACACACACACATTCCGGGCAAGCACACTGATTCGGCAGGCTGAGGTAAGTTTGAGACAGCTTTCACACAATACCGGCTTATAGCTCTCTTCTCTGGAGATGAGGTCATAGTTAAATAATAATTTATCTGGTGATTATAAAGAAGAATCAAACAAGAATTCTTCTTTTTAGAGGCTTACTCATTCTATGAGTGCTTTGCTTACATGCCTGGGACACAGTGCGGCCAGGAAAGGGGTCAGAAGTCTTGGAACTGGAGTGACAGGCAAGCAAGAGGTGTAGGTTCTGGGAATTGAACCCAGGTCCTCCGCAAAAGCAAGTGCTGTAAACTGCTGAGCCATCTCTTTAGTCTCCAAAGAAGAAATCTCTAGTTGAAAATCAAAACTAAAGTGAAAAAACTTCCTTTGATCAAATCAGCAACAGCTTTAAGCAGGAGCAAAACAAGGACCAATGAACAATTAATTAGTTAGGTTAATTAAGACTCTTCAGTCTAAGGAAGAGAGAGGGGATGGCAAGCATGGAGTCGCTGAACCTGTGGTATAACGCTAAGGTGCACAAAAGTGAAACTTGAAAAAATGAAAAATACAAAGGCTAGCTCTTCACTGCCCCCGTATTAGCTCTGCTGGAGAATCCAGAGTAAACAGGACATCTGGAATGAAAAGAGGCAACTCTTGGAGAGAGTGAACCATGTGGGAAGTTTAACCTTTAACCTTAGGCTCTTGAGATCTTGTAACTTTAAACAGTTTAAATTTCTTGAGGGTTTTTCTTAGAAAATCAATTATGAATGTATCTTTTAAAGAGTAAGTCATGTTTACCAGAACATGGAGCTTCAAGGAAGCCTTCTAGAACAATTAAGACAGTTTATGGATTTCATTTTTAAAAAGATCTTGGGGCCTGGAAGATGGCTCAGTTGGTAAAATCCTTGATATACACACATGAGAACCCATGATGGTATCTCCAGTATATACAGAAAGAGCCTGACATGATAGGAGGCATTTAAAATCCTCCAGCTAGGGAGGCAGAGAGTGGAGGTCTCCAGCCGAATCAGTGGTCTCCAGGTTCAGCAAGAGACCCTGTGTCCAAAACAATAAGGTAGAAAAGCAAGAGAAAGATATCTCAAGCCAGCCTCTGGCCGCCACATGTATGTACAGGCACCCTCCTACACTCACTCATGTGCACACATAAGCAAACACACACACACTCACACACAGTTGCTTTCACTAACAAGAGAATTTTTGCTTTGTAAGACCCAGCACCACCTCTTTGGTACTCACTCCTGGAACTTTGGGGAGCAGACAATTGCTATGGACTCTGGTAACATCATTTGATAGGAGCAATGAGTGTGCAAATCCACACTGGACAGGAAGGCCGTCTGGGTGGGATGCGTCTGAAAGATGAAACAGAGAATTTCCAGTGATCCAGCTGCCATGCTGGCCCGCTGAGGCAGGCAGGTTGGAGGATCTCCCAACAGCTGGCCCCAACCTCTTCTTCAAGTAGAGAGCTATTTGCAACCAGGAGGAATACACATGACCCTTATAGTGAGTTTCTCCCCAGCACTGTAAGCAGGAGGAGTCTAACACCAGTGTGTGGGGACTCTAAAGGTCCTTGAAAGATCAAGAGATTTGTAACATAGCAATCAGAGTATGGCACTGTGCAGTCTATACTAGAAAATGACTGTGGGGCAAGTGGAACCGTGTAGCCAGACAAAAACTGGGAAGGTTGAGCAGATGCAGAAACCCTAGTAATTCTCGTATTTGAGAATTATTAGGCATTTCATCTACTCCATACCTGGTTTCTGTCCTGGGGCAAGTGACGATGACACACCAGATGAGGATCGTGACAAATGGTCCCATAGCAGAGAACACAGAGTTCTCCATGCTACTGAGGTATCTGGTTGGTCCCGAGGGTTTAGCCAATAAGCTTCCCTTCCTATACATTCCTTCCTCCAAAAAGTATTTAACCTCTGGTCCACCCTGAGTAGGTCGTATGCATCCATTTTTCATTACCAATGAACAGATTTGAAAAGTAAGGACTGTAACTCATCAAGAATCACTGTGGGGAAACCTTCGTCATACAGAACTGCGCTGCCTAAGTCTCCCACAGAAGGCCCCTCTGTGCTCTGGGCACTCACCCCTGAGTTAAGCTGGATTCCCCCTCCCCCCAGCCCCAGGCTCATCACTGGCCTGTGGCCCCCTTTCCCAACTCCTTGGGGTTCCCAGCAATGTCTAGGTGTCCAGGAGTTTGGAAACCCCAGTTTCAGCCCCAGTCTGTCTCATTTTTCTCACCTGGGCTAGGGCCCCCATCTTAGGCTTCGCTCATATCCTAGCACCTCTGTGCTTCATCTGCCTGAACTGTGTTCACACACCTCAGCAGCAAGGCAGAGCACGGAACCACAAATGACTGAGATGAATTTTATTTATTTGGAAACAAGATCTAACTCTATAGTCCAGGCTGCCCTGGAATTCACTATGTAACCCTGGCTGGTCTCAAACTCACCTCCTGCCCCAGCCCTCCTAAGTCATATGATACAGCTAATTGCTGCCAGGCCTGGAGTAAGCAGATGTTTATGTATTCTTTTCATACAAAGAGCATGGTCAACTCAGCATTCACAATGTCTACCTGTCTCAAAACATGCTATACATCATATGTAGGTTTGTATGATTTTGGTCAACTTTATACCTTGAAAACATAGCATAAAGTCAGCTTTTAAAAGCTCTGAGAAACAAGAGGAAGATGGCGAGGTTTGAGATGTCTGAGGCCAGGGTCATGGCTGTCAGGTAGGAAATAGACCGTGCACTGAAGGAGAGGAAGAACTGCTCTTTGTATTTTCTCGTGAAATTTAAAAATAGGAGAAGACCTATAGCCTACTTTTTTCATTTAAAACATTACATTTGTGTGTGTGTGTGTGTGTGCGTGTGTGTGTGTGTGCACAAGTGTGCATGTGTGTTTGCCTGTCATGGGTGCATGTGCAGGTCAGAGAACAGCTTGTGAGAGTCAGTTTTCTCTTGCCACCAGGTGGGCCACAGGTGAGAGGCTGGGCAGCAATGCTTTTATATACGGAACGAGCTGGCCAGTCCTCTTTTGTTGTTCTATCCTCGTGTCCCTAGCTGGACCCTCATGGAGAACTAGACCCATTCCATGCTTCATTTTTCCTGAAGTCTAAACCGTAACTATGTTTGGAGTCTAAACATTAATTGTTTTGGAGCCAGCCTTTCCTCTTTGTTTCTTTCTTTCTTTTCTTTTTCTTTCTTTCTTTCTTTCTTTCTTTCTTTCTTTCTTTCTTTCTTTCTTTCTTTCCTTCCTTCCTTCCTTCTTTCTTTCTTTCTTTCTTTCTTTCTTTTTTCTTTTTTTTTTTTTTTTTTGGTTTTTCGAGACGGGGTTTCTCTGTGTAGCCCTGGCTATCCTGGAACTCACTCTGTAGACCAGGCTGGCCTCGAACTCAGAAATCCGCCTGCCTCTGCCTCCCAAGTGCTGGGATTAAAGGCGTGCGCCACCACCGCCCGGCACTTTTGTTTTTGTTTAAAGGTTTATTTAAACAGAAGTTGTCTTACTTATGTTTCCATTAGCACATGCCTGTGTGAATACATGCCACACGTGTGCAGGTGCCATGGTTTAGGCCAGAAGTGGGTGTCGGATCCCTTGGTGCAGGAGTTACGGGAGGCTGTTTTAGAAACCAAACTCAGATCCTTTAGGAGAGCAACAAGAGCTCTCTTTAGGAGAGCCCCGAGCCGCCTCTCCAGTCCCCCCTCCACCTCCACCCCCCTCTGCCTCCCCACTGCTCAGCAGCAGAGCCTCACCCAGCCTCACTGAAGAGGTTCTGTGACTCCTTCCAATGTCAGTTCAATCTCTGAGTCTGCAGCTCTTTAACTTGAGCCCTGACTCAGAGGGCTGTGTGCTTTCTCTTTATACGAAGACAAGCCCCTTGTGCCCTTCTGATGTGATGCTGTCCTTAGCTATATTATCTTGCCACGCCTGCCTTTTCTCACCTTCCACACTGCTCTCCAGGTGTAAAAACACCACACCAGGCAGCTGCATATAAAAAATGACAAATCTTCTAACTGCATTTCAAGAAGGTGAGACCCAAGCAGAGCTGAAGTACAGCAAGAAGGGAGACGTACTTAGGAGGTGAACGCCACAGGAAGGGAGAAGGGATGGTGGGAGCAAGAGGGGGCTCATTCCAGGAGACAGAAAGTGGGAGGGGCAGAGCAGGCTCTTGGCAGGGTCCTGTTTCCTTATTTGGATAGTGCGTGCACTTAGAAGTTGGCTTAATGATTCGGTGTATTACACTATTAGTCCACGAACACTCACAAAGCTTTTGGATCATCAAAGCCAAGTCAAAGCAAACCATGACCAAGCCATTCCACACTTAGCAAGCAGGTACTCAGTGTGTCCACCCAGCTCTGCCGAGAGGACCTCATGTCTCCCCGTCCCTGTCAGCCTCCACCTTCCTATCATCCATGCCAGGACTTCCTCTGCTTTGTTGCCTTTGTTTTGTCTTGCTATGTAGCCCAGGTTGGCCACAACTCATAATCCTACCTCACCCTGCTGGGTGTGAGGACTGCAGCTTCCCATGACTACAAAGCCTTACAGCCTCTGCCCCACCACTGCAACCGTGGGTCTCACTGGATTAATACTGGCAGTGAGCTCCCCACTCTAGCAGGTACTCTGAGTCTTTTCCAGGCTAGAGCCCAAGACTGGTGAGCATCCTGAATTTCCCCCTTTCATGGCCCTGCTTTGCGGCTCTCATGTTTTATACATTCCCTGGTCCCCCACATCCTCGCTTCCTTCCACCATGCGCCACACTTTATGCTCCCTTAGTTGCCCGTCTTCCCAGCTGCCAGTGAATAACTTTTCTTGCTGTCAACTCTCCCTACCTTTAAGGCTGCCAGGACCAGCTTGCAACAGAAGCCTCCCAGACAGTGCTCTTGCTTTGACCCTGCATCTCTTCTGATGAGAACCACAAATCCCAGCTGTTCACTGCTGCAGGAGCATGGTGTACCTGTCCAGTGCTGACCCCTCCCCCACGAAGCTCTCCTTTGGCCTCTCATTACAAGTCATCCTAAGTCATCTCAGGTGTGACCCTTCTTCCTCTGAAACCCGCAGTGTCCTCTGCTGACCTGCTGAAGAACACAGTGCACTCTGCCTTGTGTGTGCAGGTGCTCGTTTTCTCTGTGGTCTTCTATTTGTCCTCAGGTATCACAGGGCAAGTTTTCTATCTGCTGTTTCATATCCTTGAATTAGACAAGCCAGTGAGAACTTACCCAGTTGAACTGAGAAGGCTGCAGGGGCAGAAGGCTGCCCCGTACATCAGCACGTCCCTAGGTCTGACTACACGTGTGTGGGACCTCCCGAATCTCGAAGTAAAACACCTGATTGTGACTTACACCTGTCGTATGTCAAGAAAAAAACAGCTTGTTCTGTGAGCTTGAGGCCTTATAAATTCCAGAAACATTTGGAAGTACTCTTTAGGAAAGGAGCTAAAGCCTTGCCTTGAAGATCGTTTACTCAGAAGTGTTTACTGTATAAGCAAGCAATGGAAAACTGTGTGCAAAGGGCAGTGCTTCTCCATAAGACAAAGTGCAGCCATCAGAATGAACTCCCTTGGCTTATTTAAAATAGTTTCTTACACAGCTTTTAGGTACATGGTCTCTATAGCATGCCCACAAACATTCTAGGCCAGCTTCCCCTCACCAACCAGCTCAGAGATACCAAAACACTGAAGAGCTATTTTTAGTATAAGATTAAGTTTAGAAAAAAGCTAAAAGCTCTCGGTGGTACTCTGAGTTGATACTAGAGCACTGGTCATGTGTGCAGAGACAAATGATTGGGAGAGGTTTTGTCCTTGCTCAGACAATGATGTGAACAGTGTGCTCTAACAGAGAAGAGGTTCTCCAAGCCCAGGTTGTCACATTCACTTACATGGATCCAGCCAAGAGTGAGGAGTCCAAGATCATCCTGCATAAAGAAAATTTCTTCTTCATTCTCTGTGTGGCAATAATCAGGCCCACCATTTTGTCTGGGGATGAGAACATGCGTGATTGTGAATTCATTTCTCATCTGCAAAGGAGAAAACAACAGGTTAGAATTCCCTGGGGGCTCTCAGCCCCACCCACTCATAGTGGGGGAGAGTGGAGCTGCTGGGCTTGGCTCTCATTCCTCCTCAGTCCAGAGCTTCACAACACTCAAGAGTTCGTGTTCTTTGCCTGGGTAGCCCATAAAGCCACAGATGCTGAGACAAGCCCCAGATCTCCTTCTTAGCACAGGCTGGGCCAATGACATAGCTCTAGGGTCTTTCTTGTAATAGCCAAACAGTTCTGCTCAGGAATCTTGGGACACTCTCCAGAGTGTCTTCTCATATGTCTAAAGAGTTTCCTTGCTCGGGCTTTGTCACCTAGGGTCCAAGTGTGATTTATTCTAAGTCACTATTTTCTGGAGCATCAAGGAATGAGTTCAAGCTTTCCCTTCAGTGGGCTTGCCTTCCTCCCAGGTCCTACATCTCCTGGTGGACACACTGCTCAGCACTCTTTATCCCAGGGTCTCTTCTTTCTCTGAAAAGAACTGCCCACTTTGTGGACACAAAGAAAGGCCATAGATGATTTATATTCACAGGCCACAAGAAAGCTGAGTCCTCCGTTTAGAATTAAGCCTCCTTCCTGCCTTCTCTTCTTTTCTTTCTTAAGACAAAGTCATATTATATAGCCAATACTGGCCAGAATTCACTACGTAGCTGACCTCAAACTTGTGGAAAGTCTTCTGTCTCAGATTCCCAAGGGGTAGGATTACAGGCATGAGGTATCATTCCTGACCAGAAAGAATTACAGTGTATGTGAACACTTGTGCACGTGTAGGTCAGAGAAAAATTTTGTGTGTTGTTCTTCACGCATTTAATTAATTTGTTTTTGAGATGTGGCCTCTTACTGGCCCAAGACTTGTCAAGCAGGCTGCCTGTGTAACCTTGTAAACTTCAGGGATCTGCCTCCCCCTGCCCCTGGGACCATGCCATACACTCTGTGGAGGGACTGGTATAGAGGGACTCCAGATACCCAGTCATGGGAGAGGCCACAGAGGAAGCAGCCCCAGTTTATGGAAGTTACACGTCCTTACCAGTTTTCCACAGAGGACTCCACAGGTTTCAATGCCTTTGGCGGTATTGGCACTGGCAAGCTGAAGAAATTCTGAGCACAGATTGCGGGGCACCACAATGTGCCGCAGGCCTTCAATGGTGGGAACTGAAATGGGCAAGAGAGAAAAGTCTGAGGCCACAGGGCCAGGGCTGACAGCCTGAGATTCCAGCAATGGCTGCAGCTGGAGGACTGAGCCCAGCAAAGCTGAGCCGCGGGACTCCGGGCTTCGTTGGAACCAGCCATCCCTCTCCTGCCTATTTCTCCCTTTGGAGCAGTGTTATCTTACTCCTGCCTCACTGTGTGTTTTGGAGCTGTGGATTACTAACTGCATAAAGTCACAGCTGGAGAAGGCTGACGGCCTCATCTAGATCAGATCTAGACAGATCTCTGCATTCATGTTTTAAGATCCTAATCCTTCAAGAAGAGAACGTTTTAACAGTTCAAGGTAAGAGAAGACTCACCTACTATCTTCTAAAAGTGTTACTGAAAAGTAAAGCATGATAGTGGACAACTGTTACTTCAGTTCTCAGAATCTTGTGCTAGGAGAATCTCAAGTTCAGGTTATACTGTGAGACTCAGGAGAAAACAAACCCAAAACCCAGGGACTGAGGAGATCATGGCTCCTTGGATACAGAGACTGTTGCACAAGCGTGAGGATCTAAGTTCAAATCCCCAAAAGCCACATAAAATACAGTTAGGGCAGGGCATATCTACAAGCCTATGGGAAGATGAGAGGCGGGAACAGAAGGATCACCAGAAGCTCATTGTGGACAACAAAGAGACCCTGTTTCAAACAAGGTAAAAGCTGACGACCAATACTCAGGGTTGTTCTCTGACCTCCTAGTGTGCCGAGGAACACCACTAGGAGAAAGCCAAATGTCCCCACAAGAAGACACAGTTTGTCCCCTAAGTAGGCATTACCAAAGCAGCTTGTAAAACCCATCCAAGTTAGCAAGAGCCATTCCCAAATTCTACAGAGAAGCTGTGAGAGACTCAGAAAGTGAGGGGAGCCGGCAACACAAACTGCAGACCGAGCAACAGCAGCCTGACAACTGCATGTGTGGGTGACAGATTAAGGTCTGGCAGAAACAACCCAGCGACCACTCAGTCCACTCTCAGAAGGCAAGTCAGCCCACAGGAAACAGCATGAGAAAGACTTAAGGTTTTGTGTACAGGAAGTTAGAATCTAGTTACTGGCGAGTGATGGCACTATTAAGGAAATAATTTAAAATACTGAGGCTAAGAAGAGCTCTGGGAGTTCTGTGGGGTTGATCAATCTGACTGAACAGAAAGGAGCTGGAGAAGCTTCAAGCAAACAGGAAAGGCAGAAGTCTAGACAGAAGCTTACAGAGTGGTGGGTCAGACATTAGAAAAAGTTCCCTAGAGTGGAGGATAAGCAGCGAGGAGCAGAACATGGAGGAGGCTTCAGAGAAAACAAAGGAGGGGGTCTGAAAGGCCAGACGTCAGAGCCCAGCCATCCTTCCTTCTTACACGCATTTGAAGATGGGACGCTAGTTTTTATGAATGACCACATAACCATCTGCAAGGCACAGTACTCATACTGACCAAGCTCCTTACTGACTAGGAATGGTCTAGGCAGGGGTGATTCAGTGGTCTTTTAAAGAAGTCAGCCATTGCTTTGCATGTGGCACTAAACATTTTAAAACTGCTTCTAGGAAGAGCTGCCTGTGATTTCTAGTTCACCGAACACTTCACATTTCTGTAGAACCTTTACAAGCTGAGGGTCTGACTTCCAGGAAGTTTTTTAAAAAACTGACTAAGATTAACTTAAGTTCAAGGCCTTTTTGAAAGACAAGACAGTCAGAGTGGCAGGTCAGAAAAAGACAGTACTCATCCCACAATGTTCTATTGACAGACTCAAGTAAGTGGGACCAGGGAGGTAAGAGAGACAGAAGAAGGCATCAGTGAGGGACTCACCATTTTCTATAATACTTAATGCTCCAGGTTTCAGGGACCTGTCCACCACAGGTGGCTTAGATGGCCTCATGGTTGTGTTACAGTCTGAAGTCTGCGTGGGCGAGAAAGGTGAGCTGGGGGCCACGTCTACACAAGGCTTTTCCAGATCAGGGAGCAGAGGCCCGCCCGGGCCAGGGTCTACCTTCCCGAACGCTTGAACAACTTTTAGCCGCTCTTTTTCCAGCTCCTGCTTCTGGATCATCTCCTCAAAGGCATGGAACTGCTCCTGCTCTAGCTGCTTCTGCTTCTGCTGGGCAACTCTCTGCTTCTCTTTTTCCAACTCTTGCTGGATGGCGATCTTTCGGGCAAGTTCCTCTTCTTCCTTTTTCTACAGAGAAAGTAAAGGTTCTAGGCTAACACTTCATCCCTCAGAAGAAAAGCATCGGAACAGAGATGTCCAAAGTATAGTTTTGCTCTGGTCTCACTTCCCAATCCAGAATTCACACTTCATTCAATACCTCTTAAAGCAAGGAGTACAGTCACCATCCCATTAGACCAAGCCACCACAACCCATTTTCAAGGACAGCAGAAGTTCCCATCTTCAAGGTACATTGATGTGAAAGCTAGTGTTCATTGCCAACTTGACAGACTTTAGAATCACCGTGAAAACACGGCAATTAGCTGTCTGTATGGGATCATCTTATTTACGTTACTTCATTTGGGAAGACCCATCTCAGTTATGGATGGGACCATTCCCTGTGCAAGGGGATCCCGGCCGGTTTGAAATGGCAAGAGGGAGCAGGACACCAGAGTGCAAGCCTTCATGCTGCTCCCTTGTTTTCTAATCTCAGCGTTACCTCTACTTATGTTTAATGGGGTGGGGACATGCACCAAGGCTCATGTATGAAGGCCAGAGGACAATTTGTGGGACTCAGCTTTCTGCTTCTACTACGTAGGTCAAGGGATTGAACTCAGGCCGTCAGACTCGGAGGCAAGCATCTTTTACCCAATGAGCCATTTTACCAGCTCCCTCCCTGTTCTTGTCTATGGATGAAATGTGGTTAACTGCTTTAAGCTCTTGCTATTGTGGGCTGCACCTTGAACTGTGAGTTAAAATCCACGATTTCTCCTTCAAGTTACTTTTGCAGGGGTGCTTTAACATGGTGACATGGAAGCAACTAGGGCACTGGCACTCTACTGCCCTTTATTCTTTACTTTAAATCATGATGTACCTCAGCTGTCCATCTCACATAACCTATACCTGTATCTGATATATCTGGGTCTCAGATACCTGTATCTCAGATATGTCTATATAAAATGCCTGGTATCCCAAACAAGGCTATAAAATAAAATCCAAGCTTAGACCTTCTATCTTGGAGCCTCCAAAACGTTTCTAGTGTTTATTTAAATACAGTGATATTTAAACTAAAAAGTATCAACGAACAAACCCCTTCCACTTAATGCCTTAGGAATGTATGGCTCAGAGCCACTAATCCCTCTGCTGATTGTCAGCACCTGTGTGCAGAACAGAGCACAGCAGACAGCTACACATTAGCACGTAGGTACCCCTCCAGTGTGCATCTCTGCCCTACAAGCAAGCAGTGTAGGACTCTGAGTGCTCCACAAGCTGAAACTAACTATCCGAAACAAGACCCACTGCATACCACTGGGGAAATCAATGACTATAAAAAGCTTTTGGGATAAGCACATGCTAAACTTCCCACTCCTGAGATCTGAAATGCTTTATGCTCTGGGGAGAATCTTCACGGTGGGCAGGTTTCTTGCTGTAGATACGGCAGAAAGGTCACAGGTGTCTGTCTTCAAGTCACCCTCTTGGACACATAGGGCAAACCTGTTAGAATCCTCTACATCCCTACTGGTTGGTGGCTCTTTTGAGTCACTGGCCTCTGTGCCCCCAAAACAAAGTAGCCCATTAAGTTCACAGGCTCTATTTGCCCCGACATAGCGCTGACCGGGGCTGGCTAAGCAGCACATGCTGTGTGCACTGACCTTCCGCTCCTTATACTGCTCATATTCTTTGGTATATCTTTTCAAGAGTTCTGTCTTCAGTTCTTCCGCTTTAGGGAAAGCGACGTTCTTTAGTTTCTGAAATACAAAACAGAACCTGATAATTAGAACATTCCAACGTCAGCAAAGGGAGAGAGAAAGAAGACAAGTCAAGAGTTACAGCAGTGTCTCACACAGGACACGAAGCCCGCCACCCTGACATCCCGCCACTGTCCTGCGCTGCAGAGGCAGCCCAGGTCGTCTTTCCTGCTCTGATAGGCAGATGAATGTTCTGCATTTGCATGTCAGTTGCATGTCAGTTGCATGTCAGTTGCATGTCAGTTGCATGTCAGTTGCATGTCAGTTGCATGTCAGTTGCATGTCAGTTGCTCTGCCCAGCTCTGGAGCTTAGAGACAGACACCAGTCAAGATAAGGACGCACCTTGACTGCATCTTTCTTCTCAGGAATGACAGCTGATTTGTAGTCACGGTGTTTTGGAAGTTTTTCAATGAACAGCCTAAGGAAACATAACAGAGTGGTTAGAGAACGTCACAGAAAACGTCACATGTCCCTGAGAAAATGCAGCCACTAAAAGAGTTTCTGGGGTGCTGGGGAGTTAGACCAGGCACAGTATACATGGCTTGTCTCCTACCAGCTTTACCCCTGCATAAAACCCTGCTTTTCTCCTAAAACAGAGAGTAACAGCAAATGCCAGATTCCTACGTCAAGAAGGAGAGCAAGGTACCAAGAAGGTACCAAGGCTGGGTACCAGAGTTTAACCCTCAGTACTCACATGGTGGAAGAAGAGAACTCATCCATCCAAGTAGCTTACCATCCTTCATGAATGTCACATTGGCAGGTGCCCTCACCCCAACAAAAAATAAATGTAAATTAAAAAAAATACTGACCAAGATGGATATAGAATCCATGGACACTTATAATTTCAACCCCAAGGAGGCATTGTGGGTTTTAAACTATGTAGATTGAACTACAGAGTGAGAGTGTCTCAAAACAGAAGAAACGAGCCCCTGAAACTTCATTTAAATAAAAGCCTGTCCTAGGCCCGAATTGTAACTCTGAAGAGAAGGGTCTTTTTCTTGTGATATAACAGAAAGGGCCTCTGTCATAAAACATCCTTCATTCTGTGACGGCTAATCTTATTGTCTGTTTGACATGCCTGGGGAGAGGAAAGCTTGGGAACCGCCCCCATCAGACTGGGAAGAGGAAAGCTCGGGAACCGCCCCCATCAGACTGGCCTGCAGGCTTGTCTGTGGAACAGTGTGATGGTTGCTGATTGTTGAAGGAGGGCCAAGTCCACTGTGGGTGGCGCTATCCCTAGGCAGGTGGGCCTGGGCTGGATAAAAAAGGTAGCTAAGCATGAGCCAGGGAGCAAGCCAGTAAGCACCATTCCTCTGTTGATTCTCTCTTCAAAGAGAGAATCTTGGTTTCCTATAAACGTAACAAATCCTTTTCTCTCAAGCTGCTTTTGGTCAGTGTCTTATCCCAGTAACAGAAATGCTAATCAAAATCCAGGACATCCAAAGCCAGGGGTAGTAGCTAAGATAAGAGAAAGCCACATCCATTATTGCTGTTGTGACCTTGACCTCTAGAAGTTTCTCCTGGGACTCATAATCCTTCAGAGAAGAATACTGTGCGCCACTCCCAGGCATATGCTGCCTGTGCTCCACAAGGAGATGCCTAAGTAACTCTGAAGGAAGCTCAATGCAAAATCATAAACCTACTTAACACTAGAGGCTGACAAACAACTCAAGAGCTCTGTGAGTAGAATCCCACGCTGTGCAAGCCTGCTGAGCCTAGCCTGATCATCCAGAAGCAGGAAGTGACACTTGAAAGTTGTCCTTTCACCTCTAAACATGCACACCACAAGCTAGCCACACACCTCCCATACTGCGACGACGACAACTACTACTAAATAATAATAATGATGAGAACAATAATAGATAATTAAGTAAGGGACTGTGTACATAGCCAACATCTGCCACGTGTGTATATGATCATCATCAGTAGCAGACACAGGAACAAAAGACGAGGATGAGAACCATCTTGGAGATCTAACACCAGGGCTGGAAACGCCCTAAGTGCAGCCCAGCACAGCAGTGGTACACATGGATGCTTTGGTTTGAGGTTATATCTGGTTGCAGACTAGAGAAAGCAAATACATCAAAACAAAGATACATCAGCAAACACGGAAACCACCTGACAGAGCAACAAGAAAACCAGGAAACAAGCAGGAAAGGACACACAGTGAATATACGGCACTCAGCTTCTCAGGTGAAGGAAATTCTAAGTAAATGCAATTTAAATTAATTTATTTACTTAAATTCTAAGTAAATAGCAGTTTTACTATTAGATTGGCAAAGGTAGGTTGGTGCCTGCTCAGGTGCAGGAAAGAAAATGTGTATTCTCATGTGTTATCAAGATTGTAAATAGATCTAACTTTTTTCTTATTGGAAGGAAAAGACGGAAGACAATTATTCAAAACTTACAATATACATATGCACAAAATCTACAGCCTGGCCTCAAGGAACTCAAGATCAACATGACTGCATCTATGAACATACTAAAATATACAGACTAGAAGATTCAATATGGAGTTACGAAAAGCAGTGTAGCATCAACATCCATCAAGACAGGATAATTGAATAAACCACTACATATGCAAATGTAAAACCATGTTATCAATCATTCATTCAAAAACATTTCACTGAGCATCTCTGTACGGTGCCAAGCTGGGCTCTGAAGGCTGGAAATACATTATAAATGGTCCAGTCAAGCATTCCTCTCATTACAGAGCACCCATTACAACGGAGAACAGACATTTTAAAAAAGCATATTTAAAAAAACCAGTATTATTGGGGATGGAGAGATGGCTCAAAGGTTAAGAGTACTGGCAGATCTTCCAGAGGACCAGGATGGATTCCCATCACTCACGTGGAGGTTCAATACAATCTCTAACTCTAGTACCATGGGATATGACACCCTCTTCTGGCTTCCTCTGGCACGAGGCATACATGTAATGCCAACATACATGTAGATAAAACTCCCCCCTCCAATAACATAAATACATACAATTTGAAAAAAGGAATCAGTGCAAGGAAAGTCATTAATAACAGGAAAGGGGACAGGTGGAGACTGGGGCATGGGACTGGAGATGAAGTAGCTAAGGGAAGCATAAGAGATGGCATTTGAGTAGGGACTGGAAGAGAACTGGCTCTGAAGAGATCCAGGAGACTGTTCAGGTTGGTAAGACTCCATGTGTCCCCATGTGGAAATACAGCATCACTAAGAGAACAAGCTTAGAACAGAAAACAGACTGTGTATTCATGCATTAAGTTCAAAGGTGCAAGGATGCTTGCATTTGTATAAATGCTACCTCATTGGAACAAGTCCATGTAACAAGGTGTTGTTACATGTGCCAGTTGGGACAATATTATTGTTATTATTCCTGTGTGTGTGTGTGTGTGTGTGTGTGTGTGTGTGTGTGTCTGTGTGTGTCTGTGTCTGTGTGTGTGTGCATGCGTGCGGCCTTGCACATGCCACAGTACACATGTGGAGGTCAGAGGATAACGTGTGGAGTCAGTTCTGTCCTTCTTCCTTCACATGGGTTCCAGGGATTGAATTCCACACGTGCATGGCAAGGGCTTTACCCACAAGACATCTCACCAGCCTGACATTAAAAAAAAATTTTTTTTTTAAAACTTGAATTCCTCATTAGAATTCTCTTCTAATGTTTGAGGGAAAATGATCATGAACAAGTATTTCTATATGGAAACAGTTCATTCAGAAAGTCACGAGGACAGTCAATAAAAGGATGCTCGAAGGATCCTTATCTCATGTCTTCTGGTGTCTCAAGTTAATGGTCGAAGTAAGCCTGAGCATGGGAGAGCCCTTCTTTGGTTTATAAACCCCAGTCTCAGTAAACCCCTTCAATATGGGTGATGGTTCACTTTCAGAAGGAGGATTTGTGTTGGAGGAGGCTTACACAGTACAGCAGACCAGGGCTGCTTGAATATTCTGAGTCCCTTCTGTGCAGCCTTCTGATGCCCATAAAAAGCTGCGAAAGAATCCACCGGCTGCCTTATTGTCTGTGCTCATCATGAAAGTATGTACCGATCCCACATGCTGGAGATCTTTCTTCTATACTGGGGTCTGCAAAAGGCAACACATTCCTTCAGCAGGAAAACTACTACCAAGAGGGGAGATATGCCTGACGTCATTAAGATGCCTGAACTGCTCTGGGAGGAAAGACAGACATGCCTTTTAAATCCTGAACTCTAAAGCATCCACGAAAGGTCCAGAACAAGATTCTTAAGAGTGGGGGAGGCAGCAGGGTGGTGACGTAGATGCCGACCTCCGTTCCCCCTCCCCCCACACCGCAGCAGTAGTAACTGGTCAAGTGAGCCACTTGGTGTAAACTGGCTGGAAAACACCAAGTCTGAGCCTCACTGGGCTAGCACTCCTCAGCAGCCACCGCTTGTCATTTCACAGGCCCAGCGTCAGGGTTGGGAACGAGGTACCAGAACAATTGAAGGGAGCTGCATCTCCTGCTTCAGGCTTAGTCAACACAATACAGTCTCAAATCAAAACCTAAAGCCAATAAATCAAGCAAACAAAATGCATCCCCCATCTCTAACTCTGCCCTAGGCCTACCTCACCATGTGCACGGATAGATACCCTGCCCCATGTTCCGTCTCCCCAATAACACTGATATTTGCCATTCAGGGTAACGCCAGGTCATGAATAAAAAAGGTAAGAACCGATTTCTTAGTCATCCATTCGTCTTATTATTGTGGTTGTTATTGCTGGTGTGGTGCTGGGGACCAGACGGGGGTTATCCACATGCATCGCTAGCCGGATTCCGTATCACTGAGCTTCATTACAGACCTCGTGGACTCTTACGGCATCGATACATTCAGTTCTGTTTCTTAGGAGCTTGTTGCAGTTAACGCTTTCTACTGGGCCATTAGCCTCCACTTTTTCCACAAGATCTTCTCTTTATGGAGAAACATGCCCTAGAATTTGCCACCCTAAAACACAGCACTTTCACACTTCTTATCTCCATTCAGTGACGTCCTCATTATTTTACTTCATATCTCTACAAAGAGCTGTCTAAGCTGGGCGTTGTGGTAAACATCTTTAATCTTAGTAGTCAGGGGCAGGAGTGTCTGTGTGTTTAAGGCCAGCTTGGTCTATATAGTGAATTTTAGAACAGCCATAGCTATGTAGAGAGATCCTGTCTAAAAAAAAAAAACAAAAACCCTAAAAACCAAAAAACAATCTTCCCCAAACCTAAAAAATCAAAAATCAAAACCAAAACACTCAAAAAACAAAACCCTAAAACAAACAAGGCCCCCACCCCAAACAAACAAACAAACAAACAAACACCAACCTGTCTACAACAGGGTTTGGTAAAGTAAAACTAACGGTCCAAAACCAGCCATCTCTTCTTGTACACAAAGAAACAAACAAAAGCAACTTGAACAAATCTAGACACTGAAGTTTGCTAAAGCTAGGGGAGGGATGCTGCTGGCACCTATTGGGCACAAACCAGGGATGCTGCTGACCTCCTTCAACACTCGGACCAGGCACAGAACCAAGAAGCATTCCCTACCGTGTCAGACCTGTGCTTGAGGAGACTGACAAGAAACCCAGTGTGTCATGACTTGTGTACTGATAAGAAACTCTGTGTGCTATGACTGATGTGCATGTGTCTATCTAGGAGGACACATGGTGGTGAGAGTGTCTCTTGTAGGGAGAGGAATTGTGGGGGAGGTTTATTATGGTCTCTAGAGATGCCTTCTGTAAGTCTAAATAGAAAAAAACAAAAAACAAAAACCAAACCATGCTCTGGATGGAAACCTGAAACAGGAGCTGCAAAACCTTGGAGGTGTCACTGCAAACTGAAACCCAAGCTCATCCTTAAGCCCGAGTTTGCTCCTCTGCAGAAAAGAACGGGAGGGTGATACACCTACTTAGCACACACCAGCCTGTGAAGATCAATGAAATAATGCTAGGGAAACCCCTCCGGAGCCCCCAAGTTCCTTTGAGTCACTGGCAGCTATTCAGGCCCTGTTGTAGTAAACTTACGACTAGAATCAACAAACAAGACCTTTACACACCATCCCCTCCCTCAACAGCACACTGCTCCCGCGGCTGGGGCTTTGGGAGTCATTTCCCGGTGTTGGCCTTGAAAATCTTGTGTTTACGCTGCCCACCCAAGAATGATGAATGAGCAGCTCAGGAAAGGTCTCACTGTGATTGAGTCACACGGACAGCAAGTGGTCCATAGTCACCTGGAGGCTGTGACCACAGTAGCAATTAAGAAGGAAACCTCTTTCCTATGCCACTCTAAAGGCACATGGTGAGTACAGGAATCTGGGCTCTGCCCCACACTGGCAGTGGTCCCGTAACTGCCTACCTGAGCATAGAAAGGGCAGTCAAAACACTCTCCAATGCAGACACATCCCACTTGTGGCTAACTCTTCTGTCTAACCGCTGGGACATGTGGTCACAGCCTGAGAACCAAGTGTTCTTTTCAGGAAACATTTGAGTCAAATAGCACCACCTTCGGTCCCTGTACCTTTGAATGGCAAGGACAACTCACATTGGAAGCTGTCTGGGACCCGATCAACAGTTGACATTGTCAAGTACCCCACTGTCAGCAACTGTGAGAACCACAGGTGAACACGGGCAGAACTCAAGGGATGTCAGCCACAGGACCAGAGAGAACGGCAGGTGTCTTACGTGATGTACTTGTTGTAGAGGATAAAGGCGTGTTCAATGTTGCCTTCTTCAGAATAAATGGATGCCATGCGGATGATCTCAACACCAGAACGAAAGTAGCGACGGGGTGGAATGTCTTCATTTAACTCAACTGCACTCCCAAGTTGGGACAGAATCCTCACCCGGTCTTGGGGTGGGAGGCTCACATCCCCATGGTCAGACATTGGACCAATAAATTCTGGGACAGAAGAGAGAAAACAGGTAACAGCAAAGCCAATGCCATAGCTTCCCAGTGGTCAGCACAGGATGAGTAGATCACAAACCTCCCAAGAAATTAGAGAAAGAGGCAGGCATGGTTGAGCACACCTCTAATCCCGTCACTTTGAGGTACAGAAGCAGGTTAGATCTCTAAGTTCAAGACCAGTCTAGATTACATAGCAAGTTCTGGGATAGCCAAGGCAACATAGAAAGACCCTGTCTCAAAACAAAAACAGAACACAAAATGGACAAACAACAAAAAACATTAGAGAAAGTAAAATACTACATACAGTGGTTCTGATCAACAAATTATCCCTCCTGGCCTCAAGAACACCCAAATCTTGATCTGAGGAGCTGACAGGTTAAAAAAAAAAATCAACCTTGTCCTGCAATTTGATGCACTGTGGACTGGTCCTACTGCTCCCCAAGTTACTCTCCATAAGTAGGAGGCCCACCTAGAGGACTGCGGTGGTAAGAAAGCATCTTCTTGTTTCTCTAAGCAGATACCCACTTCCGTTTACTCAATACCTGGCGGAGTGTGCTCGGTGAACCCTCATGAAGACTGCCTGGCTAACTCACGTGGACCATTGCATTCCACCAGAGATTAAATGTATTTACCAGGATACACTTCCTCAGGTTTGAACACAATGTTAGTCGGGGGCTCCTTTCTAGGGCGAATACTCCTGGCTCTGCTCACTAAACCACGCTTCCAGTCAGCCCATCACATTCACCACTTTCAGGGCCAGGTAGTCAGTGCTTGGAAGCATCCAAGTATACTTGTCTCCACAAGCCGAGCGGGGCTTGAACGGCAAAGGGACAGTACCTCAGCTGGGGTGGGACACTCTAGGAGTTCCTACTCATTGGTACCCAAACCCCAGGAAGTTTACATTCTTCCTAGATGGTGCTTCTGGGCTCCATGACACCACCACGGCACATAATCCGGAGTGAAACGGGGTTGTCGGGGTTGTCGTTGTGCACTTGATAACGGCACACCCTAGCCAGCCTGTTCTAGAGTACACTCATCTTAGGTTTGAGCAGTCTTGTTTTCCCCGTCTTATTCCCTTATTCCTCAGTCAGGATTCCCATCTGCCCGGGGAACCACAGATTACAGTATCGTTTGTTCAGCTGTTGGCTTTTATTGAGTTCTACTCACCTGTCCTCAGAGATTTTCTCTAGGCCAATTCTGCTTTAGCTTGTTTTAACTTTGGAATGGCATTTCGTCCATGAAGTTCCCCCACTAAACTCCCTTTTCTAGCAAAAGCTGGGGGCTGCTAGGAATGTGGGGGCATTTCGAGTGTAAAACACATCCTCTCGAGAGTATAAACCTGCCCACGTCCCTATCTGCTGATCTGGCACAGCCCAGAAAAGCTCACTGGAATGGGATGCTGGACACCTCTCAAGACAGGCACTTGTGGGTAAAGAAGGGACCATCCTCCAGAAGCCATCGAGTGGCTTGGGACAACATGGGGTTCAGCAACCCTGCAGAGTGTGTGCATCGGAGAGGGATCCAGCAGTAACTGCTGGTAGCACCCATCTAGAAGGCACTAAGTCAGGTTTCCGAAAATGCAAGGAGTGTTGAGACTGGGCCTGGCTGGTCAGCAGCCAGCCCTGAAGACAGGGCCATCCCAGAGCTCGCGCGCGGCCGGCGGGGGCTAGGGACACGGACCCCACACTCACAGCCTCTCCCCGCGGGGTCCCACCGCGCCAGGATCCCCAGTCCCGCAGCATTCCCGGGACCCTTCCCACCTTTCGTGAAGGATGACAGTCGGAGCTTCCGGAAACGTCACCTCCGATGACACGCCCACTCTCGCCACTCCTTCAATTACGCTCCAAGGATTTAGGACCTGGCATGGAGAACAAGTGGGTGGGGCTGAAGTCTTCCACCAATGAGAGCGAGCACTGCAGCAATCCTTTTGGTAAAAAAACGAACCAGGAAGAAAAGGGAACCAAATGAAAGAGGGACCTGCAGCTCGAACCAGTATGCTTTTTTCCCCATTAATTTATTTTTTTATTCTCTTTACATCCCGATATCGTTGCACTCCTCTCTCTTCCAGGTCCATGCCGCCCCACCCCCACAGTGCCTCCCCCGCCCGCCTCTGGATATCCCTTGACCGTGGCACCGCGAGTCTCTGTAGGGCTAGGCGCATCCTCTCCCACTGAGGCCAGAGAAGGCAGCCCAGTTATGGGAACGGGATCCACAGACAGAGAACAGCTTTAGAGACAGCCCCCACTCCAGTTGTTGGAGGACCCACATGAAGACTTGAGCTGCACATCTGCTACATATGCGTGGAGGCCTAATCCAGCCTGCATATGCTCTTTGGTTGGTGGTTCAGTCTCCCGAGAGCCTTCAAGGGTCCCATGCCGAAGCAGGAGTTTCCTGCCAATGGCTCCTCCATTGGAATAATAGCAATTTAATATTTCAAGGGGGAATCGCTATCTAGCTTGTCATTCACAGCCGAGCTGACATCACCACTTCAAACAAAAGGTCACTGACTACCTAAGTAGCCACCCTCTGCCAGTGAATCCTGTTTTTGTTTTTTTTAAACTTACATTAATTTTTATCGCGTGCAGACTTTTGTAAGATTCTCCTAAAATATGATTTCTCAAAAGAAGGGAGTTTTTCTGACTTACATCTGTCTCCCCAATTCCTACCATGACTTGTGGCTCCAAACTCAACACATAGTCTTGGATGTGCAGGTGTTATTGAGATAAAGGGTGTCTGTCTTACGGTCATCCCAAGATGACAGGGATGGACTAATCAACTGTGAAAGTGAAGATGACAGGCCGATCAGTTTGTTCTTGGGACCAAATCGTCTCTATGAGGCAATCAGAGCCAGGAGCAGAAGGCATTGAGATGGGGGTGCACTCATGAATTTAGTAGGTGCCTATCATACTGCAGGGGTGCTCGAGAGACAGTGAGGAGGAAGGAAATCTCAGTTCCTGCTCTGAAAGGCTGCAGGTGTGAGATGCAGCAGAAGGAACCCCACCAGGCTGGGCTGTGAGCTTCCCGCATCACAGCAGGGCACAAGCCTGTCTTAAACTCCGCTGAGGAGTGAGCGAGTTTGAGGAGAAACATGTTTGTGTGTGGTGCTTTCTAAAGAAAACTGGTCACAGCATTGACCTCTTTGCTGTGGGCTCACTGGGACTGAAAAAGATGAAAAGGTAGATCGATATCACTACTCAGGGGAGGGGAAGATGTCGTCTTTTACTGGTTCAAACACAGGAAAAGGCATCAAGGCTTTAGATTGGTGCACAATTATTGCAGGCACATTTCATACCTGATACTTATCTCCAGCTATAGTACACACCTCAATTAACTGGCTCCAGTCTCCAAGTACAAAACTCATAGCAACGTCGGGATGGGCTTGTGGTTCTAAGTCTCATTTTGTCTGAAGACAAGTCTCCTGTCACCAACAAATTAGTTAGAGATGTAAGTTCTTACACTCATGGGAAAGATCGTCAGTGTACGTTTGTCTTATTTTTTAAAAAATGCTTAAGCCAGACAGGTGCAAGCCTACAAGACAGACATGGCAGTCCCTCTCTCCCTGGCTCTCAGGTTAGGGAGAGCTTTGTAATGTTTCTTTTAATTGTTCATTAATAAAGGTGTTTATCACTTGCATAAGCTTTCCCCCATTCTAACTGATGATATCAGTATATATCACAGAAGACCGCTACAGTGCATTAGTCTGACTGATGAACTGCTGGCATTTTTCAGGGACCAAACAAGGAGATGAAAGATATTTTTATATCTTTAATGTGGGTCAGGAGTAGGGCGCACCTCTCAGGGAACTGTGTGGTCCAATGTTCGTATCTTCTGCTTTCTTCATAATAGCTACCTTCCTTGTGCTGAGCTAGAAAGGTTGGGCATGCATCTATTTCTCTTCCACTCTCTCCACCCCTTCCTTTATTGTGGGAAATGTTTGTTGGAAAAAAACTTTGTTTGTTTGTTTTTTTAATGTATGAGTATTCTATTTGCATACACACCTGCATGCCAGAAGAGGGCATCAGATCCTATTATTGATGGTTTTGAGCCGCTATGTGG
Organism: Rhabdomys pumilio; assembly: GCA_030674055.1. NCBI lineage: Eukaryota > Metazoa > Chordata > Mammalia > Rodentia > Muridae > Rhabdomys > Rhabdomys pumilio. The sequence goes on from JANHMN010000008.1 coordinate 20,388,968, forward strand.
TTGCTGGGAATTGAACTCAGGACCTCTGGAAAAGCAACCTCAGAAGTCTTAACCTCTGAGCCATCTCTCCAGCCCTGTTTTGCATTCTTAAACTCATAAATGCTACTTCCTGTCAACTCTCAGAAACAGGGCTTGTCTCCATATCCAGATGCTTTGAAAAACTCCATTCACCAGAAGCATCCAGCAGAGAGTCAGAAGCAGCCTAATGCAAGCCTTCCTCCTGGGTTGAATTCTGCCTGTACACTGTCTGATGCCTTCATTCCTTGGGCCACGTGGACATCCCACCGTTTGGAGCTTTCAGGCTTGAAAAGCATTACATATGCTTCTCCTCCTCCTCCCTCCTTTGACACAGAATCTTGCACTGGCTGCAGCCCAGTGTGGTTTGGAACTCACCAGGTAGCTCGAGCAGGCATCAAACACATGGGCGATTCTCCTGCATCAGCCTCATAGTGCTAGGATCACAGGCGTGAGCCACCTGCCCAGTTACAGCTCCTGGCTGCAGCTGGCATGGCAGTTGTAACTGACTTACTTCAGTTTGCAAACTGCCAGTGTGGAATCTTGCCCCTCCAGCATTCTGTACCACCCTTGGGTATAGGATCAGGCAAAAACCGAAGACTTAGAGAAAGAAGAGGTTAGTGAAGGCCAGGTAAAGTGCAGGCCAGAAAAAAGGGATTTGTGTGGATTTGTTTTGTTTTACTTGGGAAATGAACCAGTTCACCTTGGCTCCTTTCGTATTTTCAGAACTGGCCATTTGATGTTCTTTACATAGCAAGAGAGCCCAGAAATGGCCATGACATCTGCATACCAAAGAGGGAATCTTAAACACGTTTCCTCATGTCTCCCATTAGTATGCATGCAGGTGGTAGGTCACTTTTCATGGTTCACAAAGGCATTTATACTCAGTTCATGTTTAGCGGCCTAAAAAAATTAACAACAAAGATACTGCTTTATTTTGACTATATCCACTTAATTATCTTAACTCATTTAATTGTATCCTTAATTTTTTGAGGTGCTAAATGTTAAACCCAGGGCCTCAAACACACTAGGCAAGTGCTGAACCACTGAGGTGATTCTTAGCCCAACAAAATTTTTTCTTATTTATTTATTTATTTATTTATTTATTTATTTATTTATTTTTGAGACAGGGTTTTTCTGTGTAGCCCTGGCTGTCCTGAAACTCACTCTGTAGGCCAGGCTGGCCTCTATCTTAGAGGTCTGCCAGCCTCTGCCTCCTGAGTACTGGGTCTTGAATAGTGCTGGCCAAAATGCTGTAACAGGAACGCTCTGCATCACAGAAGGCTTGCTTTGCCTTTATCCGTGAAAGCCTGGATTGCTCTTTATCCTTCTACTTAGGCCAGACTCCATCATGGCCCAAGGTAAATCTGTTCATGAAAGATGGTACTGTGTTGGTCATTCCCACACAGTACCAGAGAGAGAGAGAGAGAGAGAGAGAGAGAGAGAGAGAGAGAGAGAGA
>JANHMN010000008.1:20390452-20412158 GCA_030674055.1 Rhabdomys pumilio
AGAGAGAGAGAGAGAGAGAGAGAGAGAGAGAGAGAGAGAGAGAGAGAGACCTACTGTACTCCATAGTTGCAGATCTTCAGACCGCACTGTCCTCATCACTGTGGACCAGTGGTGAGGCAGAGGTAGAGCACCGGCAGAAGGCGTCTGGAAAGGAGACAAACATAGAAAGACAGGAGGGGGCAGGATTAAGACCCACGCTTCAAAGCACACCCCTAGCAGCACACTGCCTTTTATGAGGCCCCGCTTGCTAGTTTCTTCACTTCCCAGTAACGCCATGGCATGATAAACCCGCCGAAGGGTCACTGCAGGACTTCAAACAGCCTTGTACTTGGCTTTTAGAGATTGTTTCTACTTGTAGTTGACCACATCCATAGTTTTCTATTCATATGCTATCACTGTCTTTAGGGAAAGCAACACAGTGAGGCATACTGTGCGCTTTCTCATGAGGCATACTGCGTGCTTTCTCGTGAGAACTGTTTTATAACTGCACAGAGCAGCTTGACCTGATGGACTTTATGGGAAGCAATAAAGAAAGGCACGTGAGAAACGCAACTAAGTTACACTGAGTCTCAAGTGCAAGGTCAAGCATTTGCAGCCCAGCTTGCCATGAACTCCCTTTGCCTTTAAGCCCCTGATCAGTGTGTCCACTGTAACTTGTGAGCAAGTCTCACTAGCTTCTTGTGTCAGTGAGAGAATGAATCAGGGCTGAGTTGCCAATGATTTATGAGCGAGTTGGCTGTGAGGTAGGAAACCTATGGATATTCTCTTCGTTGGGCTCTTCAGTTTTCAGGGCTGCTTAGGCAAATGTATGTGAGAACTTCTTTAGTATGAATGAGTGAGTTAATATAAGATTATATTCTTATATCATAAGGACATTAGGTAAGTAACATAAGTAACATAATAGGGAGAGCAATTGACGGAAGGTTCCAAGGGCTACAAGAGACCGGACCATAGCACCGAACTCTAAAGTGAATATTGCTCATATAGTCCTTTCAAAAGTATTCATCCTTCCCATGATCATGTGTGGAAGATGTGGAGCTATGGAATACGGCTCCACACCTGAGATGTTTTCAAGACCTTGCTTTCTTTTTAGTTTGGTGTCCTATCTCATAAGAAGACATCATCATGCCCAAACATCACCGCACGCAATGATAAGACCTAGGTGCTGTGCCAGTCCCACCATATGCCACTGGGACTACACTAGGGACTAAACATTTAACACAACAGCTTCTGGAATCGTTTTTGTAGAAATTCTGTTTTCACACATTGAAGTGTTCAGCTCCATATAGGCAAGTCCTGGGACTGCCCTGGACCTCTGCTCCCATGGTGACTTTCTCTCCACAGTTCAACACTTAGTTCCAGTGGCACTCTCTACATCATGAGAACCTGCCAGTTTTGATGTTAAGTTTGCATCCTGCAGCTTTGCTGAAAATGTTGTTCGGTTTTCTGGAGGGGTTTCTGGATCTCATGTACTGAACCACGTCCTCTGCAAATAAGGACACTTGGATTTTTTTCTTATTTGTATCCTATCATTTCCTTCTCTTGGTGATACGACTAAGACCTCAAAATATTGAATGAGTGGAGAAAGAAGACACACTTGCCTTGTTCTCAATTTTAGCAGAAATGGTTTTGAGATTTTTCTCATTTACTATAATATTGGCTATTGGTTTATTATTATAGACATTATTATATTGAGATATGTTCCCGGGGATTTGAGTTCAATTCCTAGAACCCACATTTAAAAAAAGACTCAGTCTTGGGGTCACACTTTCTGAGTTTCAGGCCAGCCTGGGTGTGTGGTGAAGTGCTGTCTCAGAATCCCCTCATGATACATAATCCTATCTTGTCAAGGTGCAGAGAATACATGACAACTAAGTGCCCAGCCCTACAAGAGCGTCTGTGTGAAGAGTACATTGCTCCAGGAGCTCTGGTGAGGAGGTGACCAGCACATAGTGAGTGCTGAGGGTTAGAGGGGAGCTGTGACTGCTGTGCTGGACATGGCAGGGCTGCTGCACTCATGAGCTCCGTGCTGACAGGTCACAGGGCAGGGCCAAAGGGTCTTAGACCCTCCTACTTTTCTCCTTGAGCTCAGAAGGCCAGGGCAGGACTCACCGGGTGTCAGGACATGCTGTAGGGAGGAAGGAGATCCAGGTGCAAGATGGCACACAAGGAAACCCATGGTTCAAGGTCTTATACCTACCTTCAACACTCTAGCCAAGGTCCCCAAAAGGAGCCACGTGTGTGGTGAGGGGGACACTGTGAAGTTATTGATCAAAGAGCATTATACTTGTCCTGCTTTCTAGGTCTGCAAAAGACAGACAAGAGGATGAGACTGTGGGTACCAGGAGGAGGAAAGGGCCAGGAGGACCCATTAGCTGCAGGTATTGTTCCTCAGTGCTATCGACCTGTGCCTTCTCTGTGGGCATCCCAATAGCTGCTAGGTGCTGGTGGTGAACACTGGGTCACAGCGTAACTTTGAAGCCTTGCACACAAGCTGGACTCGCTGGGGAGCTTTTCTTTTCCCTTCTCACCTATGCAGTGAGATATCTGTGTCCAAAGTTCTGACTCTGTGGGTCTGAGTTCCTAGATGCATTCAACTGCACACACATAGACATAAATACACATTTACACACTTTGTAAACATTTAAAATGAAGCAAATGTAGCTCAGATACAGACCACTTGCCTAGCTCTGGTGAAGTCCTGGGTTCCATTCCCAGCCAATACTACCAGGCTACAAAGTCGCCAGCATAACTGCAAAGATTGCTACAATGTTTCTTTTCCTGACTTACCATCCCACTTTCATTGTTTAAGACTCCATCCTACGCTGCCTAGTCTAGTCTGAAATTCTGGGCTCAAATCATCCTCCTGCCTCAGGCCCTAGTGTACTGGAGTCACATGAAGGTTGACCTACACCTTGAGGGAGTAGGGAAAGAAATAAAAAATGAGATAAGATATGGGAACTGCTTGTTCACTTGGGAAGTTGGAGAACATTCATCAGAGTCAACCTTCTCTCCTTGGCTGCCCTTCCTGCACCTTCACTAGATGTAAGCTGGGGTGACTGTCTTGGTCACACCAGCAGCTTCACAGTTGGTCAAAAGTGCATCTCTGGAGAAACAGAAGGGAACAGACATGCAGGCTCTGGTCCCTTCTTCTCCCCAGGAAACAGCCAGAGATCATTTCCCCACAAGGACCCTTAGGTCAAACCCTTCTCGTTCTTCAAGTGGACTTTCAGAGCCACGAGTCACAAGAATTTGCCAGTGCATGGCCCTGTGTGTGCTTTGACCACAGAGGAGCTGTCACTCAGGCAGGGCTGGGAAGCAGATAATGTAGGAGCTGTGCTGTTGTTCAGACAGATGGACGGGGCCCGGGCAGAAGGTGGCCAGAGCACCCGTGCAGAAGGCTCTGAGAGCTGGGAGAGCCATGGCTGAGGGGCAGACTGTTCAGGTGACTTTTTCAGAGGTGCAATAAAAGGCACATAGAGACTGTGTGAGGAGAACCTAGACTGCCACCCTAAGGCCTGCAGAAGACCTGAGAGGGAAGATTGCAAGAAAGGCAGAACTCTGGGGAGTCTCAGAAGGAAATCAGGGGCTGGGGAGAAAGCTCAGTCAGTAAAGTGCTCAACCTCAGGATTCTGAAGACCTGAGTCTGGATCTCTGAGTTCCACAGAAAAGCCAGGCTCCATGTCTAACCTGGCCCATGTGGCAAAGTTTCTGGCTATTGTCTCAGAAACTGAAAGGTGTGTCCTCTGACCTCCACGGCTGTGTGCTGGGCACATGTGCACCCATGCCCACAACAATGCACATCTCCAAACGGTGAAGGCACAACTGCTTGGGGTACACAGAGTAATGAGGCGAGGAGCAGCTGGGATGCAGACACTCAGTGCAGCTCTCAGCCTCGTGCTGCAGGAAGAATCCACAGAGGCATCCCTCTGGGGCGTGGACCTTCCCACCTCCTACTGCAGCCAGCCTCCTCAGCCCTCTCTCTGGCACTGGTGCCCTTTGACCTGTGGTAAGAGGCTCCCAGACTGTGCAGCAGTGCAGAAGTTGACAACTGGCTTTTGGGAGGACTCTATAGGAGGGTCACTCTATTGGGTGTGGTACAGACATAGAGGCAGGGATGGTCTTGGGCCTGATTGGTCAAGTAGTGCAGCACAAAACTAGTATCCAGGGTAATTGGGGTTGGGGCGAGACAATGGCTGGAGGAAAGAATACGGGACAGTTTCTTTAAATCAGCTGTCCTCATTGAGAGTTCAAGACCAGTGTGAACTATATAACAATAAAACGGGGATGGAATTGTAGACCTGGAGATGATGAGTCTTAAGGAGAAAGTGAATGGGAAGATCCATTTGAGAGAACACCTGTTTGGTATCCTCAGGCTGCTTCCACACGCCCTGGGTTACCACAGAAAAATTCCAATCCCAAGTATGAAATAACCTCAGTGTGCTTTTAGTCAGGGAGGCTGGAAGCTTCCAAAATGATACACACTAGTACTCTTTTTCTTGGTTACCCACCAGAAATCGATAAGACCCTGCTGTTGAAGACATCACAGTTTGGTCTTGGCACACAAGGAAATCAGCCGAAACCGACTAGCAAATTTCCTCCCTACTGCCTAGGTTTCTCTGTGCAGAATGTGCTATGCACAGTGCTGGGAAAACAGTCATGTTCTGCACAGCAGTCCATTCTGTAAGCCGCAGTGCCCACCTGCTGGGGACGATATGCTCAAGAATGCAAACATGACATGATAGGACAGTAACCATCACTGTCTGGTTGAGTTTTGGAAATTTCACAGGAGGGAATTCATGTCTGGTGCTGTGAACCTGGCCCTAAGCTCATACTCGGGGGCACACAGGCCCAGGGGGAAGCTTGATACTGTCATTTTTCTAAATGCACGTGTTGTCAGACTGCCTCCTAAACATTTATGATCATGTCCATAGATTAGTGCTGCTTTCTCCATTGATCAGAGAAGCTTCTTTTGCAGGTGGAGTGGTTAGTGTATAGACTCGTTATTTGTCAAAAGGTTTGGAACAAGTATTGAGTGCTAATGTCTCAAATGAGACATTTTATTAAACATGCATGCATGTGCGCACACACACACACACACACACACACACACACACACCTACCTCACTATTCAGGGCAAGTGTTGTAAAATGACACAGAAACAATGTAGGAGATGGAGGCTGGGGAGGAGTGCTGTGACAACCTCTCTTCTGGACAGGGTGAGGCCATTGCACCCATGAAAGCCCAGCAGCTGTGGTTACTTCCACTAAAGCTCCACAAGGTGGAGCCCTTCTGCATTCCAGCGTGCACAGAGCTGTTGACAGTTAAATACTAGGGAGGGAGGAGTCATTTTTCTTTAGGGTGTAGAGAATGGGAAGTTGCCTAGGATCTAATAGGACCCCACAAGCATGCACAAGCGAGAAATCCCAATTAAACTCAGCGGCTTGTTCAAACACAGAAAACGGGGCTGGCAACTTGGCTTCATGGGACAAGACCCTTGCCACCAAGCCTGACAAGCAGAAGTTTAATCACAGGATCCCATGCGGTAGAAAAAGAGAACTGATTCCTTCAAGCTATCCTGAACCCCACCGAGCTTCTAGCAAACACACACACGCACGCACACACACACACACACACACACACACACACACAGAGAGAGAGAGAGAGAGAGAGAGAGAGAGAGAGAGTGAGAGAGAGAGAATAAACATACATTTTAAAAACCATGAAAGTAGGTGGCGGTGTTGAGAATAGGGGTTTCAGAAAGTGTTGGAGGAGGATGTAAGATGGCAGTGAGGAACAAATGTGACCAGAATACAGTGTGTGAGTGTGTGTGTGAGTGTGTATGTGTGTGTGTGAGAGAAAGTGTGAGTGTGTATATGTGTGTGTGAGTGTATGAGAGAGTGTGTGTTTGTGAGTGTGTGTGTATAATAGACATACAAGACAATACATTTTAAAATTTAGAGCCATGGGAATTAAAAGTCTTTAATCCCAGCCCTTGGGAGGCAGGAGCCTGTGCTGCATAGCTTCAGGCCAGACACTGCTTCACACTGAGATCCAGTCACAATAAAAAACAAGAAAGACAGAAAAGGGGGAAATGAGATAAAGGAGAAATAAATGAGCAACTAGGACAAGGCTGCCCTCCAGCACCTCGTCAATCCTCACTGCTGTCAGTCACACCTCTCAGTTAACACGTCTATGGTGCCCCCGATCAGAGAGAAAACTCAGGGAGCAAGACACACCAGGCAACTTTTATTGCAGAATTAGATAGCATTGTTAAGAAACTGCAAATCTGTTTCAAAATACACTTAGATAAGTGAAACACGAGTTTCTGTGAACTTTATGGAGAGTGACTGAGTGACTGCATAGCCTCACTTCTAGGCAGAGCCGTCATTAGCAGAAGCAGCAAAGAGACTGTGCGCCCACTCACAGTTCATAGAGAGAGCTTCCAAAGGCAGCTCTCCTCTGGATGCCCTGCTCATGCTGCTGAGAGGATCACTGCCATCCCCGAGAGCCCAGCTCCAAGCCTGCCCTAATTCAGACCTGTCACCTTCTATCCTCTTTCCTGGCTCTCTGAAATCCCACAATCCCCCACAATCACCCTCTCATCATCTTTTCACATTAGCAGCTCCCAAACCTTCACTGACCTCCCCACCTCCCCAGCCTTGCAGCTCCTACATCTCAACATCTGCAGTGTGGCTTTGCTCACAGCACTGCTCTGCCTGAGGTACCTGCAGAGTTCTCCCTCTACTCAAAAGCACCACTGTTCTTCCTGCCCACAGGGGACAAAGGAGAGCATGGCTCTGATGGGTCATGTCGCTGACCCCTCCCCATGAAACTCTTCTTTGGTTCCTCTTTCACAAGTCATCATAAGTCACCTCATGTTGTGGATAGCCCCGGCCTTGTATTTTGATACTAATTCCCCTTTCCTGTGAAGGGCTGCAGAGGAGAAGTGAGTCATTACACAGATTATTTCTAGTGACCCTTCTGCCCATCTTAATTTGTAAAATAAAGGCTGGAACCGGTGATTGGGCAGAGGAAGGGGGTGGAGAAATAAAGATTGGTGGAGGAGAGCAGAGGGGAGAACTGGAGGAAGACAATGGAGGAGGAAGATGACTGAGATGACAGAGATGACAACTGGAGAGAGAAGAGAGAGAGGACCACTGGGGAGAAGAGGAGAGAGAAGACGACAGAGGAAGATGGAGGAGGACGACTGGGAAGCAGGAGGTATAAGGACAGACGTAGGGTCCTGAAAACCCTCAAGTTATAAGGTTCTCATAGCTGGGGAAACAGTAGTGTAGGGGTATCTGCCCAATCTAGGCTTACAGAATATATTCATAATTACTGAGTTGTGTTTTTATATTTGGGTTGGAGATTTAAATATTTCCCACAACAACCTCAGGTATGACCCTCTGAACCCCACGGTGCCCTGCTTCTGTCACTGGGAACACAGTGCACCCTGCCTCCTGAGAACAGGCACTCACTTTCTGTGTAATCTCCCATTTGTGTCCCCAGGTATATCATGCAAACTAGTAATGGTTTACACAACTGAACAGAAAAGAATGAATCCCAGGAGAATGCCACACAGGTCAGCACTTCCCGAGACCTGAGTTCCAGTGTCTGGGATCTCTCCAAATCCAGAGATAAGCCTCCTGGGTGTGGATTACATCTGACAGATCCCAAGAAAAGCAGCTTGCTCTGTGAGTTTCCAATCTTGAAACAAGAACATTCAGAAGCACTCTCTAGGGATGGAACTGTGTTTCCTTGAAGATCATTAGAAGCATTCTTGGCGTGTGCAAACACGTGAAAGTACGCATGTGGGAGCTCTTGGGTGTGCACAAAGGCAAGTGCTGCTCCATAGAGGAAAAATGCAGTCATTAGAATGAACTCCCTTGGCTTCTGTAAATGTTTATATGTACAGCTTTTAGGAATGGTCGCTATACCATGTTCACATATGACCTATGGCAGCTGACTCTTACCATCCACAGTTAAAAGGAATTGCAAGTTTGAAGAATACTTTTAATAACAAACTTTACAAATGTTTTTAAAACCCTCACATTGGAACATGCGCACACACATGTGCTCAGAGACCAAAGAGATGGAATGGCTTGACTCTGCAGAGAGAAAGACTTGGCCAGTGTGCTTCTAAGAGAGAGGAGAGCCCCACCCTCAGGGAGGTCATATTTGCTTACATGGATCCAGCCTATGGTGAGCAGCCCCAGTTCTATTTGAATAAAAACTACCAATTCTCACTAGTGTGACGGTAACCAAGGCCTCTGTCCTGCCTAGGGATAATCACACGTGTCATGAGGTACGCCTCTCATGGGCCAAGAGAAAACGAGTCCTCAGAACTCACTGGAGTGTTCCAAGTCTTCCTCAACCTTAACACAAGTAAATGAATCCCCACCCCACCCCAGTGAATGACAATGACTGACTTTCATTCCTTCTTCCTCCTCTGACAGCATCACATGTTGGCTTTCATGTGCTTTTATGGGGTACTGTCTAAATCCCCAAGTGCTGAGGGCTATGGCATATGAATGGGTGATTCCCTTGAGGCCCTGGAACTGCAGGGAGATCCTTATTCTCACGCAGCCTGGAAAAGCTGCAGCCCCAAGACTCCACCTGTGGGGAAGATGGTGCACTGAGCCCAGCAAAGCCACAGTAGCAGGATTCTCAGCTTAGCTGGGACTAGTCATCACTCTCCTGATTACTTCTCCCCATGAATATGGAACTAAGCAGCTACTCCTGCTCCTTCGTTATATTAGCGAGTGTGTGGATTGCTGACTGCACAGACCCACAGCTGGGCAAGGCCGACTGACTCACTTGTGTCTAATTGAGAGAGAGGATTGCAGTTTGGTTTGAAGCTCTTCCTTATTCAAGGAGAAGTCTTGACTCATGCAAGATAAGACAAGGATTGGTCAGTATTCGAGATGTTTCCAAATAGCAAAGCCCGGTACAGCACACGTGGCAGCAGAATCTCAAGTTCCCCAAGTCAGAGAAAACCTATTCACTGAGATATTTGAGAACTTTCTTTTTTTTCTGACGCAGTTGCAGGATTTCTCTTTTAAATCCTTTACATAAGATCTGGGTGTGTATTTGTGTAAGTCTGTGATCTGTAATGCATTGTGAGGATGTGCATGTTCCTGTGTGAGCAAGGACACACAGGTGCTTGAGCACACCTGCAGATGGGAGCACACCACCTGGACTGCTGTCCTTCCCTGGCCCTTTGGTCCAGCAGAGTCTCTTCTGTGCTGCTGTGTCTGCCCAGCCAGCTGTGCTCTGAGAAGCCGGGGCTTCTCCTGTCTCCACAGCCTGCCTCACTTAACAGAACTTTGACTGTACAGGTGGCCAACCACACCCGGGTTTCTTGTGCTTTCTTGAGGTTCCACCTCAGCTCCTAGCACGGTCACTGCCAGTGCTTTACCCACGGGGTCTTCATCTCCCTGGCCCTACGTGAGATCTTGCTGTGAGGGTCTACCAAGTGCTGAAAACATGATTTTATTTGACTGGGATTCTCTTGACTCTCATCTCTGTTACCTCAGAAGATTATCTGAGAGTCCAGCTTCCAGAGAACAACAGCACAACACCTTCCTTATGATGGGAGAGGATTCAGTATTTCCTTAATGTGCTTACTGTGATTCTTTAAATTTCCACAGAGCTCTTAGAAGATGAGGGTCTAACAAGTTCTGAGGAAATGGAGCCGGCTTAACCTAAGTCAAAGGTCATTTTTACAAGACAATCAGGGTGGCAGGACATGAAAGGACAGCACTCATCACATGAGGTTCTGTACCACAGCAGAGTAAGTAGGACCATGGAAGCAGACGAGACTGAGGATGTGGACAAGGGGACACAGCCTTCTCTGTGGTGCTTGGTGCTCCAGACTTCAGATGCTTGTCAACACTGCCTCACCTTACCCATGAGCTCCAGTCTCACTCCTGTGTGGCTGACCCAGATGCAATGGAGACCACTTCTACACAAGTCTTTTCCAAGTTAGGATCCTGTGGTGACTTACCTGGCCTTGTTGCCATCACACTTTCCCCAGGCTGAGTGGCTGATGCTGATGTGCTGGGGGCTAAGTCCTCAGAGGCTTCCTCTGGGCCACACCTCTGGCCTGAAAGGTGTGGTTCCTACTGAAGAGGCTTCAGCCTTTGTAGATGACCATGCTGCACCAGGCCCTTCTCCCAAGCTGATTTTCTACACCAATAGTTGGACCAGGAGGACCAGAGTCCCCCTTGGTAAATTCTTTAGATGGCTTTTGTAGGTTTTTGCTTTTCTTGCCAGAAGGCAGCATTTCATACTACTTGCTCTTCTTTTTAATTTCCATGAGAAATGTATTTATGCTGATATTTCACCTCTCAGAAGACAAGACCTTGTCAGAATGGAGTGTTCAAAGTGTAATTCTGTTCAGGTCTGACCTGCTAGCACAGGATCCATGCTTGCCTGGATACTCCTGGAGCCATGGAGCACAGTGCTACCCTCTTACTCGATGGCTATATGGCTGTCTTTAGTAGTTGCTAAGTCTCAATCTTCTCAGGACCCTATTTCAGTGTGTGTGTGTGTGTGTGTGTGTGCATGTGTCTGTGTATCTGTGCATGCATGTGTATGTCTGTCTATTGGTCTTTCTCTCTGTGTGGTGTTTGTGTATATCTGTATATATGTTTGCTTGTATGTGTGTATGTGCACGAGTTTGGAGGTTAGCTATGGATTTTTGATGTCCTCTTCAGGTATGGTCTACCTTAGTTTTATGAGAAAGGGTCTTTAATTGGTCCAGAAACTCACATAGTTGGTCAGGCCAGGCTGTCTGGCCAGTGAGACCCAGGGGTTGACCTGTAACTGCTGCTTAGTGTTGGGGTTGCAGGCATTCATAACCTCATATGCATTTATTATTATTATCATTATGAATGCTTGGGTTCTTGGACTAGGCTCAGGTCCTTATTCTTGCCCTGCAAACACTTTATGGACTGAAGATCTCAAGTCTTCATTTTAATCTTTGCATAATCTCGAGTTCACCTTCACTGTCTGTCCCCTGTCACCTGTCACTTCTGTACTTATGTCGATCTGTGTATTTTTTATCCTGATCAGTCAAACCAGCTCTACAGTTACACCTGCTGTCTTGGTGGTCTCAGCTGAGTTCCAATTGGAAGTAAAGATTCCAATTTTGCTCTTGAAGATCACTTGAGTTCAGTGCCACATAAAAAGCATTAAATGTCAAGCGATAGACTCCTTTCACTTGTTCCTTTAGACATGTTAGGATGAGACCAGCTCACCCCTGTCAACCATCAATACGAGCACATGGAATAGCTCAGCAGACATGGCAGTGACAGATGTCTCCAGTGTACACTCCTCCCAACACTGGAGCACTGCAGAGCACTGGGATCACCTCTAGGAACTGAAACTATCGATACCCAACAAGACCACTGCATACCACTGGGAAGATCGGTGGCTACACAAAGCTTTATGGAAAAGCACAGGATCCAAACTTCCCACACCTGTGATCTGAAACGCCTTTTGTTCTGGTGAGAAGGTTTGCTGTGGTCTGGTTTCTTGCTGTAGCTATGGCAGAAAGTTCACAGATGTGTGTCTTCAAGTCACCCTCTTGGGCACATAGCTTAAAGTGAGAATTTTCCTTATCACCACTGTCAGTTGACTTTATTGAGTCACTGGCCTTTATGCCCCCAAAGTGAACTAGCCCATTAAAGTCACAAGTCCATTGGCACAGCACAGCACAGTCCAAAGGCAGCACTGAGTAGTCGACACACACTATTCTGCTTACACATACTACTTGTCTCTGTGTCCTTCACTGTCTGTCCCCTATAACTCGTCCTCTATAGTAGAAGGTGGCTCTTCAAGTTCTCAGTCCTGAAAAAAATGACATTGACTGTGATAGAAACTGAAATGGAAAATTAGAACAGTTCTAATGTCAGAAAAGAGAGAAAGAGGACAGGCTGGGAGAGGCAGAAGTGTCTCATGACCTCACCCCTGCCCTGCCATCCTGCTCCTCTCTGCTGCTCTGCAGGGGCTGCACCAGCTCCTGTCCCGCCCAGGACTGAGGAGCTGAAGCCTCTGTCTGAGCATCGCTGTGCTGCTCTGTAGCTTTTGTCAGCCTCAGAGACAGTGAGGACCGCCATCTTTTTAGTCCCAGTGTCAACAGTTGTTTCCATAATTTCTGTCCTTATTCTGTTTCTTCATAAACAAGGCAAGGAAATAGAGTAGAGTGACTGAGGTGTACAGAAAGTTTCCAAATGTCTGAATGAGGCCCTGGGGAAATGGGGTCTCTGCACACAGGGTTCCAGAGATGCCAGAGTGAGAAGAGGCACAGCCTGAGTCGCTCATCCCTTCCATCCTTGTGCCTGGAGAGAGGAAGGTCCACACTCTTCTATCAATGGGCACATTCAGCAAACACCAGCTGTCAAGAAGCGTGGATAAGCTGACACGGTGCATCTTGTCATCCCAGCACTGGGAAGACTAAGGATAGAATTATTGAACCTTCAGACCCTTGAAGAAACAGGCCATACTTCAAAGCAGATCATAACGACCGTGAGTGGTCCCTCTCTTCCACTCCCAATAACAATGTGGATCTTTGCTCCTTAGTGTATTGTTTCTCAGCAGGGAGCAACGTCATCTCAGAGAGCACTAGGTAATGACTGGAGACACTGGGAGTGCTCGGTGCCAGAAGGAAGTGTGCTGTGGGCACCTGTGGAATGCTGCACCCAGGGATCCTGCTAACCAGCTTCAACCCTTGTGTCAGCTCAAGAACCAAGAAAGACTGACGACCTTCTCACTGTGTCAGAAACTGCTTGAGAGTAGGGTGTGACCAGAAACTCAGTGTGACAATCTGGTGCTTGGGAGGACACATGGGTCCCTGGTTGTTGGGAGCCAACTCCTAGCAGAAAGCGGTTATCATCTTTGCAGCCATCTCAGGCCATATACCCTGACAAGAGACTTGTTTTTCAACAGCCTACAACAGCTGAGCACACTCTGATAAACATTTTGTTTTTCTCACAAATCCTGTTTTGTTGTATAGTGCCCACAGCTGCAAGGCATGTGACAAAGTGTCTTAAGCTGTGTTACCCTGCTTGTGCCTATAAATACCCAGGATTTCCTTTCAATAAACAGGACTTGATCAGACTCTGTCTTGTCTTCATTCTTCAAGTCTCTTGCCCCTCCATCCCCACTCTCTGTCTTGCTAGACCCTGTTGACTGACCCGAACGGACCAGATCACTCTGGCACCTAATGTGGGGCAGAACGGACCAGGTCATTATGCCACTCAAGGTGAGCCAGTGAGAACGAGTGACCCAGTGAGGGACATTACTGGAAGAAGGGTCGACTGAAAATTCAGAAGTGAAACAAAGGTGATCGCAGAGGGAACCTGCTCGGTCGAGACCAGTAAGTCATAGTAATGAAAATGGGGCAAGAAACAAGTCAGCCTGAACTCAACTCTGTTCTTGTTTTGTTGTTGTTCCTGTGTGTCTTGTCTGCTTTTGTTTCACTGTTTGAATGCTGTGTTTCATGTTCAAAAGAAAAACACATATATCCAAAATTAGAATCCAAAATACGACCAAAGGTTGATGACGATTTGTCAGAGCCAGATTGTGCCTACCTAGAGGAAGAGGCAGCCAAATATTATGACCCTGAATAGCCCTCTTCCTGAAGACCCCCTCCCTCTGTGCCTCTGCCTCCAGATGCTCCCGCTAGGGGGATGGTGGTTGTAGATCACAGGAGTTACAGGACAACAAATTTCTCTTCTTAAACAACAAATAGAGTTAGAGGAGGAGTATCAGGACTTAATCATCTACAAGAATTAAAGACAGGGAAGAGAGGACAAAGAAAATTCCCCAGGTCCTTGCGTTCCTCAACCCGGAGTCCAAAGACAGCCCCTCTCCTCTAGCTTTAGTTCAGTCACAGATCAGCCAGAGGAGGGAGACGCTGAGGCTTTCCCTATATCCGAGACCAGAGACGCTTAAGGGGTTGCTTGGAGACATCACACAGGGTTTAATGTTCAAATCATTAAATAATTAAAAAATGCAGTATCACAAAAATATCACTGCTCCTTCTCCTACTAAGGCATCAAAGGACCAACTATTGCCTGCCTGAATGTTTCTCCTAGCTGTCTCTTTACAATTCTCATGATACTCTGATTTCCAAATAAGGTGGTCACCACCGCTAAGAACTGCTCTCACTAAAGTATTCTGATCTCCAGGAGTCAGCCACTCCTCTGTGGCAGATTCTAAGATTGCAAGAGTAAAAGGAGCAGAAAATCCACAAACAACCCAGGCTGTTGCTAAGGCAATGGTTGCTCTCTGCCAACTGACAGGAGACCCATTGCTGAGAACAACATCCACACCCAGAAAGGTTAGCTATAGAGGCACCTACATGGAGCCTTCACCAGTGTTCTAGTGTGTTTGGTGTGGGAAGGTAATCTGAAGGCTACTGTCTTAGGGTTTTACTGCTGTGAACAGGCACCATGACCAAGTCAACTTCTGTAAGAACAGCATTTAATTGAAGCTGGCTTACAGGTTCCGAGGTTCAGCCCATTATCATCAAGGCAGGAATTTGGCAGCATCCAGGCAGGCATGGTGCAGGAGGAGCTGAGAGTTCTACATCTTCATGTGAAGGCTGCTAGCAGAATACTGGCTTCCAGGCAGTTGGGATGAGGGTCTTAAAGCCCACAGTGACACACCTACTCCAAAAAGGCCACACCTACTAACAGTGCCACTCCCTGGGCTGAGCATATATAAACCATCACAACTACCAAAAGAGAAACATATGCATCAACCCAGCTACAAAAATCTTTGACCTACAGTCTGTCCTCCCTGCAAGACATATTAGGACAAGAGTGGCATGGAACTTGTGGGAGTGGTAAAGCAATATCTGGTTTGACTTAAGGCCCACTCCACTGCTTGGGTGACCAAGATCCAGAGACTAGACAGCCCAGGACCTAAGGTAAAATCAAGCAAGACTGGTCTAACAAAGTATCAATAAAATGACTCGTAATGATACTGTGCTATCCTCGTGGACCAGTGCTTTATTCAGTCATCTTCAGAGAAGCTTCTTCCTGCAGCAAGTGGGAACAGAAGCAGAGACCCACAGCCAGACATTATGCAAAGAGAGAACACACGGCTCTAGATGGGATGTCCTCATCGAATTGCTCACCTCCGAGCTCAGGGAACACTGTAAGAGGAGGCACAAATCATGTAAAGCCAGAGGGGTCAGGGGAGACGCCAGGAGAGCAAGGCCTTCTGAATCAACTAACCAAGGTACATATGAACTCACAGGACTGAAGCCGCAACACAGACATACAGGGTCTACATACATCAGGAGGAGGAGAGGAAACTAATTTATATATGTTCTATGAGAAAATAATCTATTTTCAATGAAAGAGAAAACAATGAAAAAAATTTTAAAATACTTTTTAAAAAGGTTCCTTTGGGGATAGCTAGGCAGGTAAGAGCACTAGCTGCTCTTCCAGGCCACTCAGGGTCCACCACGCCAGACTAACCACAGCCACATTAACTCTGGCTCCGGGGTCTGATATCACTTCTATCTTCTTCAGGCTCCAGGCATGCATATGGTGCATGGAAAACACTTGTAAACATAAGAAAGGAAGAAAGAAAGAGTCAGGGAAGAGTGGGAGAGGGAGGGAGGGGAGGAGCTCCTTTAAGTTCCTGGCGTGCAGCTGTCTGCTGTCCAAGCCTCCTCTTTGGGATTTTCCTTATTTCTTCCCCTGTGCCCTACCTTCCTTGAGGTGAGCATGTCAGATCACCGCACAACTCTCTCTACTTATTTCTTTTCTTCTTCTTAACTGTACGAGCCGTTCCATGGACATTCTTGATTTTGCATTCTTCACATATGTGGAAGGATTTCTAAAAATAATTATAGCGTGAATAGGCTCCTAATCCTCTTACCAATAAAGTTTCCAGGACTTATAATGATACATGAATTCCTTTTGTGCTTATTTGTAGAGGATTTGGCAGTAAAATTTCAAGAGTGGCTTTTTTTTAAAGCTAAGTTCCCTATTTCAGACACCTGAAGCAAACCCCACAAAATGTCTATGTAGACAAAGCTGGATTCAAACACAGACAGATCAACCTGCCTCTGCATTTTGAATGCTGGCATTAAAGGCACATGCCACCTCGTCCTCCTTTCTAAGTTCTGTACGTTAGACCAGTCTCTATTCTCACTTTGTTCTCATGTGAGTCAAGAAAATCCACAGTTCCCTCAGTAAGGGTTGGCGTTACAATGAGACTGAGCAGAATGTAGCATGGTAGTCAGTTTTCTTTTACAAAAACGCCTGAGATAGCTAGCTTATAAAGAGAAAAGGCCTATAGACACTTGTCCTGTGGATTTTTGCCTTGTTGTCAGAGAGGGCTCAGACTTGAGGAACACTGAGTGGACCTATTTGCTTCTGTGTGGCCAGGACAAACAAGAAGAGGGGGACACAGTTCAGGTGGCAGTGTGCTTACTTTGTGTCCACAAAGCCTTTGGGTCCATCTCCAGCATCTCATTAAACTTGGTGTGGTGATACAGTCCATAATCCCAGTTCTAGAAGTAGAGGCAGGATGGTCAGAGGGTCAGAGGCATCCTCAGCTACATGGTCAGTGGCAAGAGACTTTGCCTATCTAAGGATAGAGAATGAGGGGGGAAGAGAAGATAGGCTTGGTCCCTTCAAGAGCATGCCTCCAAGAACACAAAGCTAGGCACGTTCTTAAACAATCCATTGTCTTGTAATAGAATTCAGTTGAGGACTAAACCTGAAATATCTGGAGTTGTGTGAGCATTTCATATGGATTGGTCTTTGTCTGGAAGTTTGATGTTAAATGTGTGAGTATCCAGTCCCTGTGCCTGGTTCTGTTTAAGCAAATGCCGTGTAGCCTGCCCTGGTCCTCAGCTTCTACCATCGGCTTCGATAAGTATGTGAGTCCGAAGTTCAAGCACTAAATCCTAGCTGCACTTCTGCATCTAATGTCCACATCAGTCTGGTGCTGTGGTGCGTGCTGAAAGTGTTCATCACCCTAGGAATCCTCTGGTACCGTCCTCAGTGTCACAGGTAGAAGCACACACTGGGTCAATAAGGACACTGACTTCTTTCTTATTTGTATCTCCCTTTCGTTTCCTTCTTTCTCTTACTGCTCTAGCTAAGGCTTCAGGTAGAATACTGGATGGGACTGGATAAAGTCGGCATCCTTACTTTATTCCAGTTTTAATAATGATGCTTTGATTATTTTCTCCAGTTAGTGTAACATTGGTCATTGGTTTATCATATAAAGCTCTTACCATATTGAGACACGTTCCTTCTATTCCAAGCATCTCCCAGGCTTTTATCATGAAGGTGTAATGACTAAAGGAACCTCGTTTTATGCTAGGCATCCGTCTTGGTCCCCAGTAGTCATTTGTCTCTGACTCCAGTCGCTGGAAGATAAGTTCCCAGTAACCCTCACTCAGTGAGCCCCACTTGGAAATGTACATCCTTGACCATCTACTTGTGACGATATCACTAACTGCTTTTTTGGCTTCAATGGCTTGCTTAGGCAGACACCTAACGATTGTTTTGGGTTGTCTTGACCATGTAACATGGCAGAGCAGACCAGGTTTGTTGTGGTTGTGGGTGTTTTTGTTGTTTTTTTGTTCTTGTTTTTTGCTTGCTTGTGTGGATATTGAACATCTTCTTGTGGTTTTCACCTTTAAAATTCCTTCCCTCACCCCTCACCCCATTCCCACAGCATTCTCAAGCTTGGCTCACAGATTGTCCTTGAGCTAGCAGCTGATCAATAAATCTTCAATTATAACTGGACTGAGTCCATGGTTTTTCCCCAGTGGTCTCAAACTCCATAACAAAGGGACACTGGCTTTTATCAAAGTTTTGGTCCTGATTTCTGCCCTTGAGCTCATTTTTCTGATGTATTCTGTTCGCTGACTTGGGTAAACTGAAACCGCATCTCTGGAGTGAATCCATCCTCAGCATCCTCAGCATAGGGAATTACTGTTTCGATGTTTCCTTCAAATCCATTTGACAGTGTTCTCTGACCAATTTTTGCTTATCAGCCCATCAAATACCATGCATTTCTTGGGTCAGTTTAGCACGAGCATGTTCTCAAGTTGACTTTGTGTGTTCCGGAGACTTGAAGATCCGCTTGGGTTTTTCGATTACTGATAGACTTAGGCCACATTTGCATATTACTGCGCCTGTTTCTTCTTGGGGCCATGTACGGTTTTCTCTATTTTCCAAAGAACTATTTCGTAAGTTGGTGTCAACTTGGAATGTTCCTAATTTGTATTTACAGTCTCTTCAATTGTAAACAAACTTTTTTCTGTTCACTTATAGCTTTTACCTTTCCAACTAGCAATATATATTGATCTGTTTTTCATTACGGGAAGATTTTCATGATTATAAACACATGTGGACTGAAATATGACTGTCACCCAAAGTTTAACTAACAGCCATCTGCCCATTCATTTATTAGATTTTAAAAATAATTCTGAGTTTTCCTTCAGCTTATGCAGTGAATATTACAAGTGGTTGTGAGGTACTTTGAGAAATTACAAATTATTAGTTGTTTTTATTAGTTTTATTAGTGGTTACCATGGTTTTCTACAGTCTACTCTGGGACTTAGTCCACTACTCTAACTTCAGATGTCCTGTCCTTTAGTTCCACAATAGATGGATTCAGAGACACAGACCCTCTGCTCAATGCTGTGGGAATCTTGCCCCTGAGTCCCTCTTTGTTGTTCTCTGTGGTGTTTACTAGAACAGAAAACCATGCTGTACACGTAAACATTACATCTCTGCTCCAGGAGGGAAAGGTTCCCCATGGAACATGTTATAGCTCTGTTCCAGCAGGGGAGGTTTCCCCAGTGAAAGTGGCACAGCTGGCAATCAGGAGCCGAGGAATACCACAAAGTCTCATTGCACAACAAACCTCACACAAGAGATTATTTATTGGGAGGGGGAAACAGCAGGGGACTGAGCAGAAGGCAGTGTTTATACAGGGTTCTTGTTGGGGAAGGGGACAGAGCTTTCAGTGTGGCCTGTCATTGATGGAATGTTTGTAGCAGAGATATTTGGCTTAGAGCAATTAACAAGCATGGAGTGAGAGAACCTAATAAGACAATGGACGAGGTCAAAGATGACGGTCCTTTCTCCAGATGTTTGAGCTTGGCCCTAATGTCAGGGAAACTCTGGAAGAAGGAGTTGTTTTCCAACTGGGGTCTCAGGATCCAGATAGGTATATTTGTAAGAGGGCCTTGTAAGGTGGTCTAAAAACTGAGACTGGTTTTCATGTTTGTCCTGGATGACTTTGTTTTGTTTTGTGGTTTTGGTTTATAATTTACCACTTTTTAAGAGTGGCCTTGTGGAGACTGGCCAGGAGACAATTTGTAAGTTGGTCTCTAGATAGAATGCGCCCCGGCGTTTTGTGTTCCATTCAGAATCCCCGTCCAGTACTGTGCCAGTCCAGACTGAATGGGCAGCATTAGTTTGGTGAATTTCATCTGCATGTGCGTAGCCTGGTCCCAGTCTTGTCTGTGTTCTGGGGACAGAAGGTTGCTGGTGAGAATCGTGTAGATGTCATGGAAGGTGAACTGTGATTGGGTGATAACACTGGGACTCTTTAATGAAAGTGCAGGGATTAGTGATGTGAGACCCCAACCTCTCCTCTACCTGAGAGATCACTTAATAAGAAAGACATGTACCCTGACCATGCCATCCACTACAGCAACCCGCACTTCCACAAAGGTAGAACTGTGGCCAGGTTAGGCCTGGTGGGGGTTGGGGGTGTAGAGGGAGTCCCGTAGTGGAGCAGGAACGAGTAGCAGGAGACCTAAGGGCTGAAAATGAGTGCGGGGGAGATTTGATTAGGGTGACCTATCTCTGGAAAGGATGAAGGAGAGGCCACAGGAAAAGGAGCTGTGGGTGGAGGCCAGTGGGGGCGGGGCTTACTAGCCGGATACAAAGTAATGGTTTTGGCTTCACAGAACACAGAAAGGGTTTAAAACCTGGATAAGACGAAGCTGGACATAGGGAATGGAATCTCGTTCCATTTTCCTGGTTGCTTACAGTATTAGTAAAGGTCCTGAATAATATTAGGATTTAGGGTGCCATTAGACAGCCATTTGGATTGATTATCTAAGAGATATTAAGGTCAAATTCGATTGCAAAAGTGAATAAATTCAAGTCCCTTCAGGTCAGGTGCCAGGAGTAGAGGCTGGAGGTTTTCTAGAGACATCCCAAAGGAAGATGAGAAAATATGGAAGATACCATCCCCATGGATGAGAGAGAGGAAGGAAAATGTCATTGCAGTCTGTGGTCTCAGGGGTCCCCAGGACTCAGGGAGAACTAAAGAGGACCAAGCCATTCTGTGGGTTATCATCTCATTCAGCGGGGTCAGGAGCTTAGCCTGCCTCAGCCAGAGGAGAGACTCAGTGCCTGGTACCAGGGCTTCTTGGAGGCCAGAAGGCAAGGACTAAAACCAAGCTCTCATCATGGGAAACAGTTGGAAAATGGAGTCGCAAAAGTCACGAGGACCTAGAGGAGCTGTGGGATTTACGGGCAGCTCTGAAGTCAGGGTGGGAGAAGAGAGCAGGAAGGGGTGCAACAGGCCAGTGGGGCCTAAAGAAGCCGCAGGATTGTAGCCCTAATGTTGGTGGAATGGCGGCAGGTGAAGGGGGCCAGGCACAGCCTTAAAGACCGTGGCTGGGGTCATCTCTGCCTCCACGAATACTAGAGGGGTGCAGAACACCCAGTGGTCACTTTGTCGGATTCAGGGAAATGTTTACACCAAATAAAGGGAAAGCTTACCTGACTGCAGCTGGTGGATGGGTGCTGAGCGATAGGTGAGCTGGAAGGTGAGTCTGTTGTGGACTGGAGATGAGGGGTAGGGTCCCAGTGCGGCTCTGACCACTAGGGGGAGCAAGGCACCAGGAGAGTCTATGGAGTCACAACAACAGCGTGTGTTACAGCTCTGGCCAAGTGGGGAAGGTTTCCCCAGTGCAAGTCTAACAGCTCTGCTTTGGTGGCGAGGTGACAGGGAAGGTTTCCCTGGCTTTTTTTTTTTTTTTTTTTTTTAACCTTACAGTGCATAGCTATCATGGTACCTGTGATAACAGTGAAACTAGCTCTCAATAGAAGAGTGGTTTGATACCATTTTTGGCTATTTCATGGGCCTTCTTAAAAAAAAAAAATTAACCTGTTCACTTCTCATGATGCTCACAACAAGGCATTTTCTGTAAGAGAAGATGAAAACCCCAACCCAACCAAACACAAACACCTCCCAAACAGGAATATACCTGCAATGTTGGACGGTTAAATAAATAGTGTCACTTTTAGTTACACCGACTATAATCGGTGAACTTCTCTGAGACTTTTATAACAAGAATGAATATGAATATATATGCATATATACATATATGTATATACAGGCACATCACTTGGGGACATGCTGCAAATGTGTTTGCTTTTGTTGAGAAAGAGAATATACATGTGTGAAAGTAAATATTCTGAACAATGACAAATGTACATAAAGAACACAGATGCGTGTGGGGCAGCGCGGGAGGAGAATTAACTGTTTGTTGCTCCTGGTCTGAGAAGTTGAAGTTCTGAGGTGGGAGCCCCACCTAGCACATCCGCACTACCTGCCTCGAGCTGCAGAGGGCGCGGCAGATACAAACTCCAGTTGGGAAGTGAAGCTCTTCCGCCGGTTTTTCAACGTCCTC
>JANHMN010000008.1:20422158-20460304 GCA_030674055.1 Rhabdomys pumilio
GCTTGCTGAGTGCCCTGACAATGGTGACTGGGAAGCTGTGTTGGACACATGTTCCTGACCCACCATTGCTTACGTATACCCCTGATGGGACAAGCTGTCTTGCCTCAAGTTCTTAGACCTTGTAGGACAGAGAATCAAAAAGAGAAGTTATAATGCCTCTTGTGCTGTTATTAAATGTGACCAGTTATTGGGACTCAATCATGTACTGGTCTAGAAATCAATCCAATATTGGAAATAAAGTCTTCATTTGGAAATCTGGTTCTGGACATTTTCAGAGACATATATGGAAATTAGCTGCAGTTCTCTATGATGTTATGTTAGCAAGAGATAAAGTTGGGGCAGGATCTGGATTTCAAACAGGTGTTAGCACATGTGTTAAGGCTCTTTTAATTGTCAAATTAAAACTACTTTTGTTTCTTCTACAGTATTCAATGTAAGTTGCATTGATTGTACACCTTCTAATTGTATTTCTGTTTTGAAATCTGGCATGTCAGCTATGGAGGTCTATCAACCAGCTTTTGTTTTAGTGCCCTGAGTATCATATACCCTTGGTATTCTAAAAATAGCTTGCAAGTACTGGAAGAAATGAGACAGGCTTTAAGCAGAAGCAAGAGGGTAGTGGGCTTGATTATTGCTGATATAACAGATTTAATTACATTAATTGCTAGCACCACTGCTTCTGCAATTGCTGTGACACAAGAAGTTAAGACAGTCACTTTTGTTAATCATTTAGGAAAAAATGTTACTAATGTGTTGAATATGCTAGAGGATTTAGATAGGCATTTGGAAGAACAGATTGATGCTCTTTATACTATTCAAATTACTGGAAGGAAGTTCAGAATTTAAGAGTAAGGAGCCATCTCAAGTGTCATGCCAAATACCACTCGATTCATGTTAGTTCTACAATTTACAGTAGTAGTTATTATAACTAGGAAAAAGTTTAATGACACGTGCAGTGTATTTGGCATAATTCTAACATCTCTTGGGATGTTTTAACTTTACATAGTAAGCTTATGAACTGAAAGAACACTGCTCTGCTGAGCTTTGATGCAGTAGATACTGCAGATAAAATTACCCATGGCCTGAGGTCAGTATTTATATTTTGGTTAACTTTCAAAAATGGCATATATAGCTTTGTACTGGGAATACTTTTATTCCTGCCTATTGTGTTAAAGCTTTTCTTTAACAAGATCAACATGTTGGCAGCCAAGTACATGGCTTGGACCTGAAAATGGACCTCCAGACAGAGTTATATAAATTAGCAGGCTGGCAAGCCAAGGACAGGTGAGATTCTGTACAGAGTCTTACCAACCTAAGACAGAAGTGCATTGCTTTTGATAATGCGTATTCCATGATGGGTAAGGAAGGCATTCTTGTCAGAACAACCTAAGACAGGATCAGTCTTGTTAATGAAATAAAAAAAGGGGGAGAGGTGGAGAGCCTTTGGGGCTGTTTGGCAAGAATCTGACATGGGCCAAAGACAAGGAAATGGGCTGCTTGGCAGGAATATGGCATTGGCCAAGGATAAGGAAGTAGGCTTCAGGTAGGAATCTGACATTAGGCTAGAACAAAGAAGTAACTTCAGGCAGGAATCTAAATCTTATGTTACAACAAAGAAGTAATCTCAGGCAGGATCCTTATTTTTATTAATTTGGACTCTTGGACTAGGCTCGTGTCCTCATTCTTGCCTGGCAAGCACTTTATGGACTGAATGTCTTCAGCCTTCTTTGCTGTAATCTTGATGCACCTTCACTGTCTGTCTTCTGTAATTGTGGGGCAGTGTACTGTTAGAGAAAGTCTGGTCCTTGGTTGAGCTAAAGGCTTGAAGTCCCAGAGACCCTGGAGGGATAGTAGGAGCTTCACTTGCTCCAGGTACCAGGCCCCTGTTTTGGCTATCAGTCACATAAGGGCAATTTCCACGTAGATGAGGCATCTCTAACATCTCAGACCAAGACCATAGGAAAAGAGACTGTGACCTGTGGTCATGTAGGCTCAAGACAGAGATCACCATGTTAATGAGGTACCTAGAGGCCCGAGGGCATTGGCAATAAGATTCCTGTTCCAGACCTTCCTTCCTGCAAAAGGTATCTCAGGCCCAATCTGAGAAGTAGGGTATGATTTTATATATCTACTTTCCACCACGACAATAAATGGTTTGGAACCACAGACTGTCTCTTTTCACTGGGATTCATGTGAGGAGACATGGAGAAGGCCTTCGCCTATAGAGCCACAGCCTAGTTTCCTGTAAAAGGCCTCTCTGCACTCCCAGCCACAACTACCACCAAGCCTGCTTACTACCTGTCAAGCCAAGGACTTTCTCTGCTGGGAAAAGTCAGAACTCCCCACCCCATCCCCTTGCCCTGGGCTAGACGCTGTCCACAGCCCACAGGCCCCAACTGCATTCTCAGCTCTTCCTCAGCTCCCAGTGGTGCCTGGATGTCTAAGAGCCTGAGAACCCCATGGTCTCACCCCTGAGTCAGCATAGGGTAAGCACAGTCAAACTCCCCATGTTTGGCCTCCCCAAGCAGCTATACCCTGTGGTGGAGCAGACGCAGGACCCACAACCCTACATAACCCATCATCTATAGTCCCATTCTGTACTTAGGCTGATATGTGTATTCTGTATCCCAATCAAGTCTGAAGAGTCAAACCAGGTCCACAGTTATACCTGCTGCTGTCTTGGTGGTCTCAGCTGAGTTCCAATCAGAAATAAAGACTTAATTTTGCTCTTGAAGGTCACTTGAGTTCAGTGCCACGTAAAAAGCATTAAATGTCAAGCGATAGACTCCTTTCACTTGTTCCTTTGGACATGTTAGGATGAGACCAGCTCACCCCTGTCAACCATCAACATGAGCACATGGAACAGCCCAGCAGACATGGCAGTGACAGATGTCTCCAGTGTACACTCCTCCCAACACTGGAGCACTGCAGAGCGCTGGGATCCCCTCCAGGAGCCACTGCATACCACTGGGAATACAAAAAGCTTTAGGGCAATGGTTCTCAACCTTCCTAAAGCTGCCACCCTTTTCACTGTTTCCCCGATAACATCCAGGATGGCATTAATACCGATGGCTTCTTATTCTGGGACGCTTGCCATCTTCT
Organism: Rhabdomys pumilio; assembly: GCA_030674055.1. NCBI lineage: Eukaryota > Metazoa > Chordata > Mammalia > Rodentia > Muridae > Rhabdomys > Rhabdomys pumilio. Next base: position 20,425,261 of record JANHMN010000008.1, read on the forward strand.
CAACAAAGTCCTCATCTGCAGCACTGAAGACCTCTCTCACTGCTTCTCTGTCAGCGCTGCTGAGCCTTCCTCCTCTCTTTGGTGGTTTATTTACTGCTTGATCAACCTCATGGTAGGTGAGCTTGGACAGGCTTTCTTTGGTTGACTTATAATCTTTGAATGATCCGTTGAATTTCCTCTTCCTAGAGTTTTTCGACCTCGCACAAATTTGGAAGGTTGACAGAAGCAAGCCTTTCATGGTCATGCAACTTTAAAGCTTTGATGTAGGGAAACAAAATGTCCCCATGCAGACATCTGAGTTCTACCTTAACCTTCATAAAAGCTTTGATTTAACACTAACTCCAGGTAACATCTTGCAGTGAGATAGGTAGGCCTTCACCAATGAACTTCTGATTGTTAGATACGTTGTCATCTGTTATTATCTCTGCATAGGCCGCTCGCTGTTAAAGTTGACTACTAAAAGCTGTGAAGTCTGGCCTACATCAGCCTCCATGTTGAATAGAGCCTTTAGAAAGACAGTACCCAAGTCATTTGTGTCTAACCACACAGCCACACCTTTAAAATCTACTACAGGATCTAGATGAACAACTGGAGGAGTCAGCCCTTGATAGAAGATTGCCTACAGTACATTGAATCTTCTGGGTATTCGCTGGGCTGTTACCTCTAGTAGCTTTTCAATTACATGGTACATCAGTCCCAATGGAGCCTTTGCAATTTTATTCTTCAGTGCTGGTGTCTCATTAACTTCAGGATCGTCCCAGGGCACAGGTTTATCCATTTGTCTCAGCCATCCAGCTTGGTTCTCTCATATGAATGGAAGCAAGGCCTTTTTTCTTGTCTTGTATAAAGACAGAAAACTTGTCACTATTGCAACAGGTGTGCAGAAGGTGACAAGTACCACAAGGTCTGGCTAGTGGAGCACAATGGGTTCTTATCACACTGTAGTCGATTCCCTCTAGGACGACCTGGGCCTGAGCTTCGTGTAGACTTAGACTTGAGACGTTGACTCCATGTTATTGACTGGGGTTATCACAGGTAGCACTGCTGCACAGCAGAGGTTAGCCATGAAGTAGTGGTCATCCCCTACCTGAGCTCCCACGTGCTGAGGCGACCCACCTGAACAAGCAGTCCTGGTACTGACGATACTTTTAGAGCGTTTGTCTGGAGGATCTGGCAGGGAACACAGCTGCCCCTGTGTCCTAGACAGGAAACACAGTCCCATTTCTCCCTCCTGAAGGTCCAGTTCTAACTGTAAACCAAGTTCCAGAGGGCTGCACACTGATCCCTGAGAAGGACACAGCTCCCTCTCCAGCAGGGTCAGCCAAGGCAGCCCTGCTCATGGAGGCCCGGCAGATGTGGCAGCCAGTTCCCCTCAAGTCCCAACACTACTGCTGAGGAGTGCTAACGCTGAAAGGCTCCTGTGGAAAAGTGGGTGAGGGAGTCTGCTGCAGTGAAGCACCTCGGCTCTGAATGTGCCTGTCTGCACCCCCAGCACACACTCCGCTTCTGTTGAAACCCTTCAGGAACTCCCTGGTGTCCTTCGCTGTGCTCCTAAACACTCTGTACTTTAGGGAACCCAGAGCCCAGCCTGTTGGTTATTCCACTGTGGAAGGTGAAGATTCATTTTTTGGAGAGATGAAACCCTCTATCAAAAGTCATAATCCCAGATATATCAGAACCAACCATGAAGTTAGGGCACCAGATTCTAGTTTAGAATTTTCCCTGTGATTCCACACTGTCTGCACATTTCAAAATGTAGGGAGAAATTGAGTTAAAACAAGTTTCTTTACAAGACATTGTTGGGAGGGTATTGCCAACACTATAACAAGAATAAAATAAAGGAAAGAGAACACTGTCAGGGTTCAGAAGCAAAAACCCCAGTGTCTAGGGTCAGGGATGCTGGATGCTGAGGCAAATTAGGTTTGTTAGCATCATCAGGACCCCAAGACCACTCAAATGCTGATTGTCTTAGACAGAGAATGATAGCATACAGCTACATTGGTAGCCAAGTCCAAGACTTCTGAAAAATCTCAATTAGAGATGCAGAACTGAGTTTACTGTGCTCGTATCTCCTCCTGGCTCTATCCTTACTGTTCAGTCTGTAGTGTCTTGTGATGAGAATGGCTGTGGGGACAAGACAGCAGCTTTATCTTGAAACTTGATCCCGAAGGGACTCAGGGTCTCCGTGATTTCTCCAATCCATGTGTTCTCCAAAGGTCAGAGCAAAATGAAGGGGCCCAGCACTGCCCCTCAGCCCTTTGGAAACCAGCTGGAGCATGTACCTGGAAAGAATTCTATTTCTTTTTCCAGGAATAATTTTGACTTTGTGGCCTGAGCTGGTTTATAATTCGGAATTTATCCTAGAATTTCCACGAACCAGCACAAATCCTCTGGCTTCAGCCGCTTGGGAGCTGGGATTTCACCCATGAGCCCAGACACTCAGCTGAGAATTGTTACAATATATTTATAGAATGCTCATTTTCATAATTGTCAAGCATCAGTAATGCTTTTAGTAGAGAAAATACAAACAGCAAAGGTGTCTTCCCTGATGAGCTGGTTCTCCTGGTCACACCCTGGCCCAGCCTCAGGTCACTTCCTGCTCTAGTAACCTGTTGTGTTTACTGAATCTCTCTCTGTGCCTGTGCTGAGAAATTTCCACCCCAAGTTTGCTTGTTTCTTTGTTTGTTTGATTTGGAGACAGGAATTTTCTATGCAGTCTTGGCTGTCCTAGAACTCACTCTGTAGACCAGGCTGGCCTTCTATTTACAGATATTGCCTCCCAAGTACTGGGATTAAAGTACTGTGCCACCACCAACTAGTTTCTGAGTCTCTTAAAATTTTTTTTCTATAATTTATTTTTTTATTCACTTTACACCCTGATCATAGCCCCCCCTCCTTCCTCTCCTCTCAGTGCCTCCCTTACAAATCCTTCCCCCCACTGCTACTCTCCCTTGTCCTCAGAGAAGGGGAGGCCCCCTTGAGTATCATCCCACCCTAGGATATCTAGTCCCAGCAGAACTAGGCACATTCTCTCCCACTGAGGCCCAACCAGGCATTCCAGGCAAGGGAAGGGGATCCAATGGCAGGGAGCAGAGACTTGAGACAGCCTCTACTCTGCTTGTTAGGAGACCCACATGAAGACCAAGCTGCACATTTACTACAAATGTGTAGGGGGTCTAGGTCCAGCTCCTGCATGCTCCCTGGTTAGTGGCCCAGGCTCTGTGAGCTTCCATGGTCCCAGGTTAGTTGATTCTGTGGGTCTTCTTGTGATGTCATTGATGAATCTGGCTTGCCCACTCTATCCTCCACTCTTCCACTAGACTCCCAAAATTCCCTCTGACATTTGGTTGTGGGATGAAGCCTCTGAGGAGAAAGTTATGCTAGGTTCCTGTCTACAAGCATGGCAGAGTATCATTAATAGTGTCATGTTGGCTCTCTCATGTGGGATGGGTCTCAAGTTGGGGCAGTCATTGGTTGGCTGTTCCCTTAGTCTCTGCTCCATCTTTATCCTGGCATGTCTTTTAGGCACGACATATTTTGGGTTAAGGTTTTGTGGGTGGATTGATGTCCTCCTCCTCTGGAAGTTCGGTCTGGCTATAGAAGGTAGCCACTTAAGTCTCATATTCCCTCAGAAGTAGACTCCCTGTATTAGAGATTCTCATACCAGCAATTTAAAAGTACAACTGAAAGCTCAAAAGAAGAAGAAGAAGAAGAAGAAGAAGAAGAAGAAGAAGAAGAAGAAGAAGAAGAAGAAGAGGAAGAGGAAGAGGAAGAGGAAGAGGAAGAAGAAGAAGAAGAAGAAGCAAACACGCCAAAGAGGAGTAGACAGCAGGAAATAATCAAACTCAGGGCTGAAATAAATCAATTAGAAACAATACAAAGAATCGATGAAAACAAGAACTGGTTCTTTGAGAAAATCAACAAGATAGACAAACCCTCAGCCCAACTAACAAAAGACAGACGGTACACAAATAAAATCAGAAATGAAAATGGAGACATAACAACAGACACTGAGGAAATTCAAAGAATTATTAGGTTTACTTCAAAAGCCCATACTCCACAAAATTGGAAAGTTTAAATGAAATAGATAATTTTTCTAGATTGATATACTACTTACCAAAGTTAAATCATGATCAGGTAAACTATTTAAACTATCCTATAACTCCTGAGAAAATAGAAGCAGTCACTAAAAGTCTCCCAGCCAACAAAAACAAAAACAACCCCCCCAAAAAAACAACAAAAAAAGGGCCAGATGGTTTTAGCATAGAATTCTACCAGACTTTCAAAGAAGAGCTAATACCAACACTCCTCAAACGATTCCACAAAATAGAAACAGAAGGAGCACTGCCAAACTCATTTTATGAGGTCACAGTCACACTGATACCTAAACTACACACAGACTCAACAAAGAAAGAATTTCAGACCAATTTTCCTTAAGAGAATTTCAGACCAATTTCCCTTATGAACATTGATGCAAAAATACTCAATAAAATACCTGCAAACTGAATCCAAGAATATATCAAAACTATCACTCACCATGATCAAGTAGCTTCATCCCAGGGATGCAGGGATGGTTCAATATACAAAAATCTATCAACGTAATCCACTATATAAACAAAGAAAAAAATCACATGATCATCTCGTTTGATGCTGAAAAACCTTTGACAAAAACTGACTCCTTTTATGTTAAATTTATTTTTTAATAAAGTCTTTGGCTCCCTTCAACATTCAGTCCCAAGCAACCTGTGTTACCATGGGAACATCCACGCTCCACACTCTCCCTTTCTTATAGTCTACTTTTTCTCCCCTCGTATTTCCAATTTCCTTCTGTGTCTGCAGGTCCAGGTGGCCTGTTCTTTCTATGAACACCCCCAAACCCTGAGCCTCCTTACTGACCTGTGTTCCCCCTCCCTCTCTTTATTTCTCTTTAGCTGGACAGAAGATTCCTAACCCTGGGAATGTTCCTGTATTTCCTGAACCCCCTTGATTCTCCTCTCACTGGTCCTGAAAGTCTTGAGATTACAGGAGTGTGCTACCAGGTTCCTTAAGGGTTTGTTTGGAATGTCTACCATAATGAACCATTTGCCAAAGCTGGGTGCCATCCTCCTCCATCAGGAAGAGCCTGTCTCTGACCCAGTGGGTAGGGTAAGAGGGAACACAGCTGTTCCTGTGCCCTTGACTGTATCAGACAGTCCTGCTCTGTCACGGAAAAACCCTGTAGAGACCCCACAGTGTCAGGGAAGACACACGTGCAGGCACTGAGGAGGAAGGGACATCTGCAGGAAAGGGTCAGCTGCAATTGCACAGTGGCAGGTGTGTTCCCGAGTCCCTTCAGAGCTCGACACTACCATTTATCAGCACCGACTGTGAAGGACTGCTGTGGAAAACTAAGTGGAGGGCATCTGCTGCAAGGAAGCATCTTGGCCCTCAGTTTGCCTGTCTGCATACCCTGCTCTCTCTCACTCTCTCTGCTCTAGCTGAAGCAGTCCCAGGAAGTCCCTAGCTTCCTCCTCTATATTACGCTCCCAAAGACTCAATACCCCAGAAAGCCTTTCTGTGTTACCTCACTAAGGAGGGTGAAGACACATTTAGTGAGTAAGAAAATGCTCTGTCCAAAGTCCCAGCCTTAGGAGATGTCAGAGCCAGGACCACAGCTAGGGCACCAGCTGTCGTTCAGAACTCTTCTTCTTTTTTTTTTTTTTCCACATCGTTTGACTCTTCCAAATTTAGGAGTTTGTCCAACAAAACAAATGTTAAAAATGTTTCCCTTCCTGCCATTGTCAAGACTGTTGGATAACAGGATGGAATATGGTCAGAGTAAAACTAAGTCATGCATGTCCAGGATCAGAGATGGTGAACATGGTGCAAACTTGGTTAGTCAGCTCCATGGTATCCAAGACTTTATCAGGCACTGATTGACTGGGAGGGACAAAGACTCCTTGAAGCAGGTGGAAACCAACAGGAATCTCAGAAGCCATGTTTAAAAAGGCCCTGAGTGGCCACCATGCAAGAAGGCTATGGCAACCTTACATGGCTACAATCTGGCAGCCGAAAACACACAACACAGACATGACAGTTTTTTTCCCCAAGACTCTCAGTTCAGAGAGAGTATCACATGTTTCTTACAAGTGGTCATTGATCAAGTCATTTATTATTGACCCCTGATAGTCACATTCAAATGTATCAGTATATGTTACACAGACAGATGACGGCCTTGCTTGGGAAGGAGACAGACCTCCAGGCTGACTGAAACCAGTCATTCGGAAAGCTTGTCATTCAATTTGATTTGGAAACTGACAGCGGCTTTCATTAATCAAAAACATGTTTGAAAAACTCCTTTTGTGGCCAGAGTAGTCACTCAGCAGTTAAAAGGAAACTGCTTTTCCAGACCACCTAGGTTCCTTTCTCAGCCACTGGAGAGAGAGTAGTACACAGCCACTTGAAACTCCAGTTCCAAAGGATCCAATGCCCTCGTCTAACCTTTTCGGACACAAGGCATGCACATGGTGCTTAACTACATGTGTGCAGAAAACCACTTCTAAACATGAAGAGAGGAGAGGAGGGTGGGGGAATTCCTTTGGGAACTCCATTGAAGAGAAGAGTGACGTTCCCAAGGTGTAGCTTTGTGAGGTTCAAGCCTCCTGTCTGGAGATGTCTTATTTCTTCTCCTTGAGCATTGCTGGAGCAGGGCTGGGTCAGGAAACCCCACACCTGTACTTCATCATTTCCACATTCCTGCTTAACTGCAAGGATTGTTCCATGGATAAGGCTAAAACCCACAGTTTCTATGTAGACCAGGTTGGCTTTGAACTCATAGAGATCTATCACCTGCTCCTGTAAGTCGGAGTAGTCTTTATTTCCCCGTGTTCTCATGGACACCAGGAGAATGCACAGCTGCCCAGGTCAGGGTCAAGGAGTGTAAGAGCAAACTTAGTGTGGTGACAGTCAGCTTTCAGGCATGAGATAGGCAGGGATAGGTCAGGGGGGCTGGGTGTGAAGTTCAGGTGGCGCGCTTGCCGAGCAAGCACAAGCCCCTGGTTCCGGTTCCAGCAATGCGTACTACTTGGTGTGGTATGTGCTTAAAACTCCCAGTGTTTGGCAGGTGGAGACAGGAGAATCAGAAGTTCAGAGATACCCTTGGGTACACAGCAAGCACAAGAGATCTTGCTTATATAAAGACAGACAGATAGACAGACAGACAGACATGAAATGAGGCTAGGATAAGCTGTGTCCATTTCAAGGACAAGCTCCCAATGATCAGAATCCTAGGCCGACTCTTAAAATTTCCATCCCTTCATAATAGAATTCAGCTGGGACTAAACTGGAAACACATGGACTTGTGCGAGCATCCCTGATCCAAACACAGGCTGTGGAAAGGTCATGTCATAAAAGTCTGATGTTTGCACACACAGGTGCTCAGTTCTTACTCTCCCTTCCATTTAGGCAGAGGCCCTGCTCCCTGTCCTAGCCCTCTGCTACGATCAGCTTCTACAATATAGCTTCTTCTCTTTATAGCTCCAGAACTTCATTGTAACTTGCATTTTCTGCATCTACTCTGCTTATGCTGGTTTTGTGTTCTGCAGCTTTGCTGAGATTCTTGATCACACCTAAGAGTTTTCTGGATGTCTCTATTTTTAGATGTCACACAGAGAATTCTATCCTCTACGAATACGGACACTTTGATCTCTTCCTTTCTTATTAGTATCCCTTTCATTTTCCAGTTCTCTTGTCTTGAGATAAGATCTCCTATAGAATGTTGAATGGGAGTGGTATATTACTGAGTTGCAGATATTGAACCATTCATTCCTGCATCTCTGGGGTGAAGCAATTTTCACTGTAGAGAATTACTCTTGGCTGATTTCTTGAATTCCATTTGCAGTAGTCTCTGTTATCAATAAGTCTGAATTTTCGTAGGTCAATTTACAGTGAGTTTGGTCTCTAAATTGTTTGATGTTTCAGACTTTAAGTAGAAGATCAATTTGGCTTTTGTAGTTCCTGAGAGATTTATGCCACATTTGGATAGTTTCATGCCTATAGGCATCTGTACTATTCGTTCTCTAGGGTAACATTCCAACAATTTTCTATAATTTCCAAAGGAGTCTTTTATCTGTAATGTTAATTTGGAATGGTCCCCATTTGTGTTTACAATCTTTTCAAAGATAAACAGATGTTGTCCTGTTAATATATGGCTTTTCTATTCAAATATTGCATTTTCTATTGTTGACTTTTTAATTATGAGAGAATTTTCATAATTGTAAATATACATGGTTCTAAAATGGACTAAAATGGGGAAAGGGGATGGCATCTGAAATGTAAATAAAATATTCAATAAAGATTTTCACATAAAAAATAAATAAAATTGACTAAAATATGAGCTAGTAAATGTAACTATAGAGTTTGCTTTTGTACACAATGCCAATATACAATATACAGCCAGAAGTTTTAAGTAGCAGTCATCTGCTCACTTATACTCATTAAAAAATGCCACTGACTTTTCTGTCAGCTTACACAGATCTAAGTTGCTGGGAATATTACTAAGAGAGAATGTGAGGAACTTTCAGAATTTGCAAACTAGTGTAAAACTGATCTCTTAATGGATGCCATGATTACTCACAGTCTATGCTGGGACTTAGTCTGCTACTCTGACTTCAGATGTCCTGTCCTTTGGTTCTACTTGTAGCCGAATCGGAGATTTGCTAGCAGGCACAGGAGGCTCTGCCTGAGGGCTGTGGAAGTCTCGGACTTGAGCTCCTCTTCTCTCTGTTGCTGGTGTTTGCATAAAGCCCTGCTGTGCACAGTTGTCTTGACACCTGGTGTGTGATACCAGTAAAAGTGGTTGTCAGTGGATGGGTGGCTGACATAGTTTTTGGCAATTGATAGGATTTATAAAACCATTAGCATGTGTTTTTTTCTTCCCTATATATACTCTCAAAGATGTTCACACCATACTATTTTTGGTTATAGAAGATCAAAACCAAAACCAACCAATAAGAAATGAAAACAAACAAAAAAGCAAAAACGGGCAGATGTTTGTCAATATCGAACAGATTAAATGAACTTAATGTACATTAAGTTATATTCAATATAATCAGTGAAATGCTCTGGTGCTTTTAAAACTAGCATGGATATATGTATATATATGTGTGTGTGTGTATGCATATGTATACATATTAATTATATATTATATTTTATATTTTATATTATATACATATATTATATATGTATATATGTGCATAGAATATTTATTTGTATAATAGTTATGTATATATGCATGTATTTGAGGGAAATGTAAATGTAGTAATTTTGTACAAAACGACTATATGCATATGTGAAAGTAAATACTATGAACAATGTACAAAATGTCTACATCCGATTACATTGTAAAGAACACACAAGCATCTGTGGCGGGGTTGGAGGAAGTCTAACTTTTGTTTCTATCCTGAGGATTTGGAGTGCAGCAGGAGGGAGCGTTATAAAGCACGCATGCACTATTCACCTTGAGCTACAGGGGGCGCAGTGGGGCCAAAGTCCGTTGACAAACCAAGTTCTGCAGCCTCCATTCAATGTCATCACAGTGAGCTACTACACTTGGACACTAGGGATGCTGGGGCAGGGAGTTCCTTGCTATACCATTGTTCTGAATCTAGGGGCATCTTCAGGTTGCCCCGAGGTCGCTGGGACCATCCTGCATTGTGTGGGAGGCATCTTGGAACCTACATGAGCCAAAGGCATCACATCTGCCTGCAGTGGGAGCTGGATGTAGCTGTCTGTGTTCCGCCAAAGGAGGAGGGCAGAAACCACATCCCGGAATAGTAAAGCGCTCTGTTGTAGCTTTAGCAGCCATGGGTCTCCATGTTGCCCGCGACCTGGGTTCCTTCCGCCTCCCAGAGTTCTTAGCGCAACTGCTCCGCATCCCAGGGTCTCAGGTCTGTCCCAACCAGGATCTTGGGCCAGCGCGGAAGGGCAGTGGGCGCAACGGGATATTTGTACTGGGTTGCCCCATGATCTTCGAGATCTGCAATCATCGGGTTGCTATTTAGATGTACACAGCGTGAAGGGTCTGGTCTGAGCTGCAGACACCCTGCCCTCAGTTACCAGCTGAGGACAGTCTGTTACATCAGGGCTCTGGAGGCAGAGGGGTCATTTGAAAGAGTTTCACCTGCTTGTGCCCATGGTTAGTTTTACAATTTTGCCCATGGTTGCTGGTGAACCCTTTACGTCTTTGCCCCCCTCAGATTTCAAGTCTGTCCTTTATCTCCATAACTAAGGAATAGCTGAAGCCAGGTGTGGCCAGACTTATCTTTCCCTCTCTTAGCATTCATCAAATCCTTTGTTTTATCTCCATAAGTATGCAATACCCCAAACCCAGGATGGCTAGACTGTCCTGTCCCCTCCCTGGACTTCAGTAAGTCCTGTGTTTATATCTCCAGGCTATCCTTAGAGTCTGGCAGCTCCCCTCCTTCAGCACCCCAGTGTAGAACTTGTCTGACATGTTGCAAAAGCATTCTACATGTGTTATCCAATACACACACACACACACACACACAAAACCTTCAACCTGAAACGAGTCCTGCTTACAAGAAGTGCAGGGACAAAGATGTCATAGAGGAAATGGCCAACCAATGACTAGCCCAGCTTGAGATCCATCCCCATGGGCAAGAATCAGTCACTGACCCATTAATGATCCTCTGTTGTGCTTGAAGACAAGAGCCTAGCGTAACTGTCCTCTGAAAAGCTCACCCACAACCAAACATTAGACAGAGCTTGGAAGGTCTTGTGGAAGAGTTAGGGGAAGGATTGAGGAACCCAGAGGGAATAGGACTCCACAAGAAAACCAACAGAGTCAACTAACCTTGACCCTTGGGGCCCCCAGAAACTGAAAGAACATACAAGGGCTGGACCAACCTTCCTTCCCCCTCCCACCCCCTGCACATATGCCATGGATGTACGGCTTGGTCTTCGTGCAGGCTCCCAAGCAACTGGAACTTGAACTTGCGCTGACTCTGTTGTCTGCCTTGAACCCTGTCCCCTTAACTGGGCTGTCTTGGCTGGCCTCAGTAGGAGAGCATGTACCAGTTCTGCAGTGACTTGAGGTGTCAGGGTGGGTTGGTACCCAGGGGGGACCTCATCCTTCTCATAGTTGAATGGAGAGAGGAGTCATCTGAGGGGGTACTGGGAAAAGAGGGGGTTTGTAATCAGGATGTAAAGTGAATAAATAAATGGGGGGGATGGGAATCAGTCTACGTTGACATCCAGCTAGACCGCCCTTGGGCACACACCAAAGGACACTCCATCCTACACCAAAGGACACTCCATCCTACACCAAAGGACACTCCATCCTACACCAAAGGACACTCCATCCTACCACAGAGACACTTTCTCAGTCATGTTCGTTGCTATTCAGAATACTCAAAAGACTGGAAACAACCTAGATATCTCTCAGTAAATAAGTGAACTGATAAAGTGTGGGACATTTACACACTGAGTAATAACCCAGCCACTAAAAATGAAGGGATTTGTAGGTGAATAGGCAGAAGGAGAAGGAATCATACTGAGTGCGGTAACCCAGATCCAGAAAGACAAATACGGTGTGAATTTGCTTATGTGTGATTTCTACCCGTAAGTCCATTAGTTTACATATTACATTCATTGAGTTGTGTTTATATCGACCCATCACTGTATCTCTGGGAGGTTTCGATGTTTACATTCTGTTTGCATTCTGTTGGCAAATATTTCATGAGCATTTTTTGTTATTGTTGTTATTTCTCAAGACAGGGTGTAACAACCCTTGCTGTCCTGGACTTGCTTTGTAGACCAGGCTAGCCTTGAACTCACAGAGATCTGCCTGCCCCTGCCTCCAGAGTGCTGGAATTAAAGGCATGTGCTACCATGCCTAGCCTTGCGAGCAATTTTTTATCTTTGATAATCAATAAGTCTGAATTTTCCTTGGTCAATTTAGGATGAGTTTGTGAGGTGAAAATAAACTCACTCTAAATTGGTGAGTTCTAACAGATTTGAACTAAGAGACTTTTGTGCATCAGTTTCCTCCAAGATTGAAACATCTCATCCTTCAGGGATATTTAAGCATAAAGTAAACAATTCAAACTAGCTTCAAAAAATTCCTGAAACTGTGTTTACAGCCCCCTCTCTCCAAATAGTAAACAATAAAGACTGCTGAGAGTCAGGCTTGGAGAAGACAAGGTGCAAAGAAGACTGAGACCATTTTGGTTGCCTAGAAAAGGAAGAGAGAAGTTAAGCAGCCTGCCAAAAAGCAGAGTCCATCGGAGCTGCCTGGAAGAGGGCTAGACCACCTGAGTCACCTGTAAAGGACTCTCTCCAACTTGTGAACCTGCCTTCAGGCTGTGCTCAGTTTTTAGCTTTCATAAGCGGTCCTCCTTGCTGGATGGGCCTTGGTGGTGCAGCCATCTTTGAGTCATTTCTACCCCTGTAACCCTTCATCCTTGTTCCTGTAAGTGGTCCAATAAAACTCACTGGATCACAAAGTTAGACTCTGACAGTGTCTGTACTTTGGTCTGTAATGGGGCCCCAGAGTTGAGTAGACAGATGTGCGTTGCATCTCTCCAGGAAAAGGCTGCCATACAACATGACTGGCACACAAGCAGGTACTCAGCAGAATAAAAGAGGAGCTCGGGAGGAGTAAATGCCTGGTGCTGGCTGAAACAGTTTTCTGGTGCAAGGGTACCTTGGCAATCAGGAGCCAATATACCACAGAGTCACACTATGAGGCAAACCTCACACAAGAGAAACACAGAATGGCAGCTCCCTCTGAGTAGGAACAGAAATTGAGGTGGACTGGGCAGAGGGACAGGCTTTTATGGGGTCTTTAGAGCATCTACAGTGAGCTATGGAAAAGCACAGCACAGCTGTGAGCATTACTTGAACGCTCGCCCTGAGTCATGGGAGTAATAATTTCCAAGTCCCAGGTTAGAGGACAGGCCAAGGTAGGATGACTTTCCACTGGTCTGTTACCCTACACTGGCTTATGGGTAGGTAGCAAGGCATACAAACGTTGCTGAGCAGTCTGTCACGGGAGCTCCCATGGAGGAAATTCCAACACATATGACCTTTCCTGTGTTATGTAAGCGTTTCTTTTTGCTACAGCAGCAGTTGCGTGTTTCTGGAGCTGTGTGGTGAGGCTGAGCTTCCATAACTAGGAGTTTCTGTGAGGGGACTCCCAGGACAGTAGCATTCATCTATGTGGTATGAGGTGGCATGCCTGCTTACTAAGTAGAGACCACCATGTATATATGGAGACACCCAAAAGGAAAAGGTTAAGGACTTAGAGGAAATTTGGGAGTCTTTGAGATTTGTGCACTAGGGTGGAGTTTATATGCAAACAGAGGCAGAAGTTGCCCGTGCATTCTTGTGTGTAGTAAGAGTAATCAGGTGGTCACACAGGGTTGTTATGTGAAGGAGAAATTATAGCAACAAAGGGAGGTACAGCTAGCATCCTCAATGCTAAGCTCAGATACAGAAGTGAGTGAGGCAGGTGAGAGGATGAGGGAGTGGTAGTGACAGTGACAGAGCTGCCCCTCAGGTCTCTCAAAGAAAGAGAGGGAACATATGTGTTCCCATACAGATGGGACCTGGGATGTCCCCAACAAGAAACCAGGGCCATCAGGAAATAACCAGCACTTGAACTGCTGGAGTTAGGCCTAACTGTCACAGCTTGGATTGTGAGGCTGTGGGGCACAGTGGTGAAGGGGATTGGTCTGACTACTGTGGCAGCAGAAAAGCTGAGTCCTGTAACTGCTCATCCCTGCTGAAGGCAAAGACTGCATAAAGTGAGACAGCATGGGGGAAATCGGTCCCTGTTGTTATCCGACCCACTAGGAACAGGTGGTCATCTCCATTCAAGATCTGAATAAATGTCAGGGGCTGGAGGACCATAGAGGAGGGACGGATGCTGTTGAGCAAACTGGGCATAGAAGCTGTGTTTAAACCCCACTTCACAAGGCCAGATAGAACTATGTTAGAGTGAAAAGCTTGCTGCAGCAGCAGCTTCAAAGCTGGTGTGGAGCTTTAGCAACTATGCCGAGCCCTTGAGAGAGGGAAGCCCTTTTGAAACTAGGATAGGCTTTCACAGATCTAAGTGACTGAGCACAGCATCTAAAGCATCTGTAAAGAGAGAGAAACCAAGAGCAGATAAGAAGAAGGTAAAGCAGGGAAAGAGGTCTGTCTGGCTTACTCCAAGATAAATGCAGCTAATTGTGTTTAGAGCCAGAGTTTCTAGGGAGAAAATGATGGAAAAGAAACTCCTAAGCTAAGTAGCTGCTGGAAGCCTGGAAAGCCAGAGGAGCATCCACAGAACACGCCTGTGATCAAACAATGCAGATAAGGACAAGCAAGCCTGTCTCAGGGATGGGCAGTGTCCTTCCAGACCTCTGAGGGGATATTTCTTTCCCACCATAGGCAATGCTAGGTGTGGAGCACCCAGCCATGATGTAGTGAGAGAGGAGGCAACAGCTACAGCTACAGTGCCAAACCAGGGCCTCTTGAACCCAGGGATCCAGCAGGTGTAGCCGGGGAGAGCTGGAACCCATTCCCTGTCAAACCACTGGGTTCATCAAGGGTGGAGAAATGCTGGAAGGCTCCATAGAAGATCTCCAGGATATGCACATGTAATGGTTCAGAGAGGATTACAAAGAGCTGCTTAGCATCTCCTCTCCATGATTTTGTACCCAACCTTGATCTGCAGAGGAAGCAACTGATAGAAATGATGAAATTTCCTACACCATCTTGGACCTCACTTATGTTAGACTTTACTATCTTCTGAGTTATAAGCTCCTGGGATCACCTGACACTTGCTAAGAACATATGACAGTGGACAGAGTACTTCACCAAGATTCTTTGAAGCCACACTATTAGTTATGGATTGGTGGTTCAGCATCTTGCCCTTTCCTGTCCATCCTCTGGAGAAGGTTTCATTATATAAGGGACGTGATGCTAAACTCAGTGTTTGGCAGATTTGGAGAGCCGTGGAAGAGACATACGGGCGCATCTAAAGGAATGAAACTGGGAGATCAATCCATATTCGGTGCATGACCCAGACACAGCTGTAAAACTCGTGGGGGCATTATGACTGGGTAGGATATGTATGGTATCTGACCATGTTATTGAGAAAATTCTAAAACAGTCCATATCTATAAATGTAAAGGAGCTAGAATCATTTTGGGGGGTTCTTGGAGTTATAGGAAAAATTTCACACCCCATCTTTCAAAGCTACATATCCTTTGCATAACTTGATGAAGAAGGGTGTTACGTGGTATCAAGACAGAAGTGCTCAAGACTCTTTGGATAGAGCCAAGATCCTTGTAGGGAAGGCTAAGCAGCTGTGTGCCTCATTCCAAGTGCCCCTTCCTGGTAGGAGTCATCAGAACTTCAGAAGGCTACAGCTGTCAGCTATAGCAAAAGCAACCTGAACGATCAGTTCCTATAAGGCTTTGGTCTCGGTCGTGGAAAGAAGCAGAGGATCATTACACAGGACTAGAAGAGCAACTGTGAGAGGTCTATAAAGCGCTACAACAGGTGGATTCCTTAACTGGTTCCATCTCAGTGACTGTAAGAAACAAACAACAAAACAAACACCAGCTTACCCCATAAAGGGATGCATTGAATGAAACTTCCTATGCACTAATACCAAGGGCAGGTTCCATCCTTATGAGCTGTTGGCCAGGGAAGCCCCTGAGGCCACACAAACCATAAAGTTTTTTTTTGCTCATGCTGCTGGCTGTATTCTTGTAAGACTCTATTGCTGAAGATGCTGCAGGTTTGGCTGTAGAGAGCATGGAGTTACAAAGCAGGGACTGGATTGGATGCTCCCATCTGATGGCTGGCTTTCAGATTGCATGAGGGGCCACTCAAGTTGCTGGTTGACAACTGTCATCGTCATTTCTTTTGGCTATGGACCCGAGTGATAAAATACCAACATGCTGAGCAGGATGTGCCTGCTGGTGCAATAGTGGCTCAGCTATCTCTGGTAAGACCAACAGCCTCCCAACTGGATTTAAGGCTGGCTCTACAAGAGGGAGTTCCATGTCCGGTACTATGAGCTAGGACAAAACCCTGTGGCTAGGATACTCAGAGGTCGTAATTTGGATCCAACTTCTATTATTTCACTAGACAGATGTCAAATGCCTGCTGAGCTGCCTTCTAAACATGTGTGCTTGAGCGTAGAGCTCAGCCTGGCTATCATATCATCCTCAACACTGGTGAGGCTATTGAGAATGAGTGACTGTGACTGAGGCACAGTGATTTAATTCCTAGTTACAACTCCTCCTCCTCCTTGACCTCTTTCTCGCCCTCCTCCTCTTCCTCCTCTTCTTTCCTTATTGTTCTTCTTCTTTTTGCTCTATGTCTTTCTCTCTTCTGCTTCTCTCTGGATACCTTTCTTAGACAATGACCTAACAGGGCAGAAGAACTCCACAGTCTGAGTGAATAAGAATCAGTGGCCCTGATCAGTCAGTCGTGGCCTGAATATATTAAATTTTGTCATCTGCTTAAACACTTATGTGCTGCTTAAATACAAGATAAATATCTGAAGATGCTGTTAGATCCCCAGTCTGTGCTGTTGTCCCTCACTGGTCAGGTTTTGCTACTAATTCAAATAAAGACCTTATTTTCTGGACTCTTGTGACAGAGTTGTTTTGGATTTTCAGACCCCAACATCACAAAAGCCTGAGACCTAGAACAGTGACACATTGCAATGAATATTTGCAAATGAAGATGTGCAAACTCAAATTTTTAGGACAAAAATGTTCTGAACATTTGCCCAGAATATATAGGAACATTTTTTAGTGTTCACATTATAAGCTCACTCAAGAGTGTGACACAAACAAGCACAGAAATATATACACAAACATGTTTCTATGTATGTGTGTCTATCAGGGAAGGCATTGTGGTACATTTAATCCCTTCACTTTGGAGGCAGGTCAGAGGAGATGACAACATCTAAGATAGTGCGCTCTGCAAACCAAGCTTCTGACAGTATGTGTTTCAAAATTAGGGTGGGCTTGGAGAGAGTGTGCTGGTGAGAATTCTTTCTCTGTGAACACGGGAAGCTCAGTTTAAATATCCCGTACCTGAGTAAATAGCCAGGCATGACTGCATGCTCCTGTAACCACAGTATAGAGGTTAAGAGGGAACGCAGGCAGATTCTGAGAGCTTGGTGGCAAGTTAGTGAGGCCAAAATGAACTTCCCTT
Organism: Rhabdomys pumilio; assembly: GCA_030674055.1. NCBI lineage: Eukaryota > Metazoa > Chordata > Mammalia > Rodentia > Muridae > Rhabdomys > Rhabdomys pumilio. The sequence continues at coordinate 20,442,484 of JANHMN010000008.1, forward strand.
TCAGCGAGATACCTTGTAGTGGCACAGCGATAGCCACAGGAAACGGTAAGAGTTGTGAAGCCAGCATAGCTGTTTGTCACAGTTCTATCGAGGCTGACCTGAATGTTGCAATGGTTGTTCTGTCTCTAATGTTTGTATTTTGGTCCCTGTGTGTTACATTCTTGGGGACCTTCTGCATTATGATTCATTTTATGTCTTTTCCTGAGAAAATTATGTTTGAGTCGTTTAAAGAAAACCCTAAAATTAACTTTATCTGGCCACTATTTGGAAGTCTTCCTTGTGCCTTGGAGATCATCGAAGTGCAGAGAAGCACAGAGCCAGATGAGGCCAATACTCCAGGAATCTTCTTGGGGTGTCCACTCCTGAGCAAACTCTAATAGCATAATTGGTGAAGGGCAAACAGATAATTGATAAACTCTGACTGGTCAGAACTGGTAACAGATTCAAGGCATCCCTTTATTTAGAACTCTCTGAAAATGTCAAGGGAAGGAATCATCCAGGGTACACCATGGATGGCTAGAACTGAGTAAATTAGATTAAAATAACCTTTCCCTACTTTATAGCACAGGTTATGACACATATAGCTCAAGAAGTTAGATATTAGTCTTTGCTACTCATAAAAAGACTAGTCCAGATGCTTTGCCTGGAGTGCTTTAAAACTTCAGACACTGCCAGCCTGAAAGCAGGCTGTCATGTGTTTGCTTTGGAGGAGACAGTCTTTAGGTTCTTTAAACTGAAGATATAGGCTGATAAAATTCTCTCCTCTTTATATTTTCATTCTTTTCTTTTTCTTTTCTTTTTTGTTTTTAGTATAGATAAAGTTTATTCGGGACATGGGAAGGGGAGTTAAGAGGGTAGTAGAGGCAGAGAGAGGGAGAGAGTAGAGAAGTAGTGGTCAGCCATGACCATGTGGAGATACGGGGGGAAGGAAAGAACCCAAGAGGGCAAGAGAGGAACAAGAGAACGAGAGAGCAAGAGCCTGTTTGTATCTTCTAATTGTGACTGCACATGTAACCCTGGGCATGTAATGAATAAACACATAACCTGCACTTCTTGGATAATCATCAGTCTTAGTTCTGGAACCTGTATAAAGAAGAAGCTGATCGCTAGTTAGAGCTGCAAGATTCCCTGACCATCGCCTGACCTCTCTTCCCTTCCCTCATCTCTTTTGCAGGCCATCCTTAGCAACAACCCAGCAGGGGAGCACCACCCTGCACTGTATCAAGGCCATGGGTGGAAAGCAGGTCAGGAAGATACCCAACGTCCAGCCCTACCCTTTGCACACACGTGGACACACTATGTACACCCATACATGTTTTACACGTAACACACATCTTTTACACAAGACAGTCACACTTATCTAGACGTGAGTTTACTTTCTTCCCAGCATTGGAAGAGAGATTGTGATGGAGCTTCCAGAAGAGTGGCCCCTGCCCTTTCTCTGTGGGTCTCCAGGACTGGAAGAACTCCACACGTGGCAAAGAAACTTAAGCACATTTATTCTCTCCTACTTGATGCTCTCGCAGAATTTGAAGCGAAGCTTGCCCTGAAGAATGCTCTTCTCCTTTGGGACGTTTTTAACAAAAGCAGAAGTGACGAGCTCCGACTGCTAATTGACTTAACATGTGTGAAGTGCTGCTGTAAAGCTTCGATGTGATGACTGTCATGTGGAAACGTCCCCAAAGTTTTGCTGTGTTTAAAAGTGTAAGAAACAAACTGTTTGACGTCAGACTCTGGAAGATCTGGCCCAGGCCGGCTAACTAAAGCAAAGCTGAGCCTGAGTTTCATTTGACCGTACTCAGACTGTTTCTGCAGGCTGAGGTGTGCAAGCACTTGGAAATACGCCTCGAGGAGCACTTTGGGTGTGCACAAAGGCAAGTGCTGTTCCACAGAGATAAAATACAGCCATCAGAATGACTCCCTTGGCTCATTTAAAAGTTCCTCTTATACAGGACATGGTCTCTATACCATGTTCTCATACATCCCAGGCCAGTTACTTTCCACCACCCAGACTCAAGGAATTGCAACTTTGAAGAATTACTTTGAGTAATTCGGATACAATCAGGAAAGCTGTAAAAGCACTAGGAAATGCTTCTCTGACTCCACACTGGAGCACTAGTGACTGCATGTGCTCAGAGATGATCTGGAATGGATTGACTCTGTGCAGAACTCGCCAGTGAACTGCTAAGAGACACGCAAGAGGAGTCCACCACTGGGGAGGTTGGATTTGCTTATGTGGATCCAGCAGCCTAGGGTAGGAGCCCCAGTTCCTGCTGAATGAAGAAGAGCTCTTCCTTGTTCAGTGTGTGACAATAGTCAGGCCCTCTGTTCTGCGTGGGAATGAGCATGTGTGTTATGTGGTACTACTCTCACCTGCAAAGAGAAAATGACTTGTCACAATTCCCTAGGGCTCTCAATCCCACTCTTTCAAACCACAGGTCAGTGAAGCCCCGTCCACCGCAATGAATGACTCCTCCTTCTCCCTCCCTCAGAGTTTCATAGGCTGCTCCTATGCTTTGCTGGGTATTGTATAAAGGCACAGATGCTGGGATGGGTCTGGGATGTCTCTCGGCACATTCTGGACCTACGGTTGTCCCTGCAGCAGTCAGCAGCTTGGGGGTCTTGAGGTGCTGTGGAAAGAGCCCCATCCTCCTGCTGCCTGCTCCTGTCCCCTCATCTCCTAGTGGACACTGCTTAGCACTCTTTTATCCCATGGTCTCTTCCATCTGCAAAGAACTGCACACATTATGGACACATATGAAGACCTTAGACACATGCAGACCCTCCCCTGAGGAGCTCAGAACAGGACACAAAGGGAGTTGAATCCTCCTCTGCTAAGAATTAGTTAACGAGCCTGGCTCCTTGCCTCATGCCTGTCTGCCTTCTTTTCCTGTGTAACAGTGTCTCACTTTCTATCTAAGGCTGGCCATGAACTTGTAGGAAGCCACCAGCCTCAGTTTGCAAATGGCTGGGATTACCACCATAAGCTATCATTAGAATGAATATTTCTAACTATCGCATCAAAACAAATTATTCAATTCAAAGAGCCCTTGAAAGGCCACCAAATATGAAGTCATCAAACCCAAGGTCACCAGGCCTCGCCACGCACTGTTCCCTCTGTGCAGTGAGATGGACAGATGCTGACTCTGGATATGTTCTTGGAGTGCCACAGGAAGCCAAGGGGGAAGACACAGTCTCAGATCAGGGAGGAGTTCTCATTCTTTACCAGTGCTCCACACAGGACACCACATGTTTCCATCCCATGTCCTTTCACATAGGAAAGGGGAACTGACTGTATAAATGCTGTGGAACAAACACTGAGCAAGAGAGGAAAAGTCTGAGGTGACAGGGTCTGGTGTCCCTGAGCAGAACTCAGCATCATAGCCAGGGAGAGAAACGCAAAGTCACTGGGATTTTCTTCATGAGCCCCGTTCTCCATGATGGAACCACAAAGTGGGTGTGGAGTTTCTTCTCCAAACTCTGGCTACAGCTGACTGGGAGCTGAGGCCATGGCCTTTACTGTAAGCCTAAATTCATGGAGCAGTATTTCTAGATATGACCATGTGGTTATTGTAAAGAGATTTGTGTGGGTTCACAGACTAAGTTGGCAAAGTCCCGTCTCAAATCAGGTAAACGTCTGGGAGCTAAGTCAGAGCTAAGAGGGACAAACAGAGGAAAAAAAAAAACACCTGTGTCTTTCTCATGAGACAGACATGTATTCTTTATTCTTAGTTCAATTCTCCAGGTCAGCTGGCCTCTGGACTCTAAGGTGTGGTGGATATGTCTCCCTGTGTCACCTAGGGCTCTCACCTCAGACTAAACCTCACACAAGTGGCTTGTGGAAGTCTGATTTTTCAGACAAGGACTGAGCCAAATTGCAATGCTCAGCTTCAATTAGATACAGATGAGACAGCTTTCCAGCACTGTCAGCCTGTGCCGTCAGTAACCCACACACTTCCACAATATAATGAAGGATCAGAAGTGACCTGTTTATCTGGGAGAAATAATCAACTAAGTTGAGGACCTGCCGCTGTGGCTCTGCTGGGCTCAGTGCATGTACGCTTTCACAGCTGGAATCTGGAGCTGCAGCGTTTCCAGGCTGCATGTGCACACAGATTGCCCCTCCAGTTCCAGGGCCTCAAGGGTCTCTGTGAGAGCATTGCTATTTGGTTTGAAGCCCTTCCTTATTCAAGAAGAGGTTTTCATTCATGCAAGTTGGAAGAGAAGGATCAGCCAATACTTAGAAACTTCCAAAAAAGCAGGCATGCTGGTGCACGTGGGAGTTCAGCATTTGCTTGTTAAGGCAGCAGGAACTCACGTCGGGCCTATTCAGGTTACAAAGGCAGGAATTACAAATGAACAACAGTCTGGCTGAGATATTTGAGAACTTTCTTTTTTCTGACACAGTTGCAGGATTTCTCTTTTAAATCCTTTACATAAGATCTGGGTGTGTATTTGTGTAAGTCTTTACATAAGATCTGGGTGTGTATTTGTGTAAGTCTGTGATCTGTATGCATTGTGAGGATGTGCATGTTCCTGTGTGAGCAAGGACACACAGGTGCTTGAGCACACCTGCAGATGTGAGCACACCGCCTGGACTGCTGTCCTTCCCTGGCCCTTTGGTCCAACAGAGTCTCTTCTGTGCTGCTGTGTCTGCCCAGCCAGCTGTGCTCTGAGAAGCCGAGGCTTCTCCTGTCTCCACAGCCCGTCTCACTTAACAGAACTTTGACTGTACAGGTGGCCAACCACACCCGGGTTTCTTGTGCTTTCTGGAGGTTCCACCTCAGCTCCTAGCACGGTCGCTGCCAGTGTTTTACCCACGGGGTCTTCACCTCCCTGGCCCTACGTGAGATCTTCCTGTGAGGGTCTACCAAGTGCTGAAAATATGATCTTATTTGACTGGGATTCTCTTGACTCTCATCTCTGTTACCTCAGAAGATTATCTGAGAGTCCAGCTTCCAGAGAACAACAGCACAACACCTTCCTTATGATGGGAGAGGATTCAGTATTTCCTTAATGTGCTTAGTGTGATTCTTTAAATCTTCACAGAGCTCTTAGAAGACAAGGGTCTGACTTCCAACAAGTTCTGAGGAAATGGAGCTGGCTCAACCTAAGTCAAAGGTCATTTTTACAAGACAGTCAGGGTGGCAGGACACAAAAGGACAGCACTCATCACATGAGGCTCTGTACCACAGCAGAGTAAGTGGGACCATGGAAGCAGACGAGACTGAGGACATGGACAAGGGGATGCAGCCTTCTCTGTGGTGCTCGGTGCTCCAGACTTCAGATGCCTGTCAGCACTGCCTCACCTTACCTGTGAGCTCCAGTCTCACTCCTGTGTGGCTGACCCAGATGCAATGGGGACCACTTCTACACAAGTCTTTCCAAGTCAGGATCCCGCGGTGACTTACCTGGCCTTGTTGCCATCACACTTTCCCCAGGCTGAGTGGCTGATGCTGATGTGCTGGGGGCTAAGTCCTCAGAGGCTTTCTCTGGGGCCACACCCCAGTGGTGGCTTGAAAGGTGTGGTTTCTACTGAAGAGGCTTCAGCCTTTGTAGATGACCATGCTGGACCTGGGCCCCCTCCCCACTGTAATTTTCTTCACCACCATCCACTGACCCAGCTGGATAAGAGCCCCCTTTGGCAAATCCTTCTGAAGAATGTTTTTGATATCTTCCCAGAAGGCAACACTCGGTGCCACTGCCTCTTCTTTCTTCTACAGAGAGAGAAAAGGATTTTGTCTAACACTTCAAATCTGTAACCCTGGTGCCATGGAGCACAGTCCCCAACCTCTTACTCAATCAATAACATTAACTCAGTCTTCCCAGTACCTCACTGTAGTTTGAGGGGTGGCCCTTGAAGGGGCTTATATGTGTGCATATGTGTGTAAGTGAGTGTGGAGCCTAGCCATTGTACCACGGACATCATGTGCAGAGCACAGCACAATCCCAGGGTACAGACCGAGTGCCCAACATCCTTGTCTCCACTCCTCATACACTAACCGTCTCTGCCAGTTGTTCATCCTCTATGGTGCACTTCTGTAGAAATTGGTACCTAAGGTTCTCAGCCCTGTTAAAAATGAAATTTACAATCTGCAACACAAAACCAAAAAGGATCAGACTCCACAGCCTCCATTACTACGAGTCCTCACTAGGCTCAACCTCATGGTTTCCAGGAAGTTTTCACTGCACTAAGTTTCCATATTACTCCCTAAATGCCCACCTATCTTAGTCATCTCTCCACATCCTGTCCTGCCATCCCTCTCTCCCCCACCTTCCGTTCCCATGCCCACCTTCCGTTCCCATGCCCACCCATCCACCCACACCATCTATTCTGATTCCCCAAGGAAACCCGTGTGCCCCTTAGACCTCTCCTCTTTACCTAACTTCTCTAGATCTGGAGATTGTGGAATGATCATCATTTACTTAACGATTAATATCTACTTATAAATGACATGTTTGTCTTTCTGGGCCTGGGTTGCCTCCACTAGGGTGATGCTTTTTTCGAGTTTCATCCATTTGCCTGCTTATTTCATTATGTTATTTTTCCCAAAATCTGAGTAATACTCCATTATGTAAATAAATGTACCATATTTTCCTTATCAATTCTTCTGTTTAGGGACATCTGGGTTGCTTTTAGTTTCTGGTTATTATGAGTAAGGCTACTATGACCATGGTTATGCAAGTATCCTTGTGGTAGGATGGGATGCTTTTTGGGTCTTGAGTAAGATCGATTACCAATTATCTGAGGAACCTCCCTATTGATTTCCTCAGTGGCTGTACAAGTTTGCACTCCACCGGCAATGGAGGAGTGTCCCCTTGCTCCATATCCTCCCCAGCCTGAGTTGTCACTTGTGCTTTGATCTCAGTCATTCTGACAGGTATAAGATGGAATCGCAAAGTAGTTTTGACTTCCATTTTTCTAATGGTTACGGGTGTTAAATATTTCTTTACATGCTTCTCAAGACATTTTAGATTCCTTTAATGAGTCTGTATCACATTTTTAAATTGGATTGTTTGGTTTGTTGGCATCTAATTTCTTGAGTTCTTTGTATATTTTAGGTATTAGTCCTCTGTTGGATGTGGAGTTGATAATAATCTTTTCCCTTCCATAGGCTGTCACTTCCTCTAGCGGCTGATGGGAGCAGAAACAGAGACCCACACCCAGACATTGGGCAGAGCTTGGGGAACCTCACAGAAGATGAGGAGAAAGGATTGTAAGAGCCAGAGGGGTCGAGGACATCACAAGAATGTGGCCCACAGAATCAACTAAGCAGGGCTCCTAGAGGCTCACAGAGGCTGAAGCAGAGGCCTCTGAGTGCATGTGTGTGCACCAGGCCCTCTGCATACAAGCAGAGATGCTTCCATTTGGGTTTTTGTTAAACTACGAACAATTGGAGTGAGGGCTGTCTCTGACTCTTTTGCCTTCTCTTGGGACCTTTTTCCTCTTGCTGGGTTGCTTCATCCGGCTTGACAAGAGTACATAACCTAGTCTTATTGCATTTTGTTATGGAAAGTTCAGTTGATATCATTGAGAGGCCCATTCTTTTCTGAAGAGAAAAGGAACAGTGGATGTAGGGGAAAGGGGAGGTGGTGATGGAGAACGGGATGAACGGAGAGTGGGAGGCTGAGCTTGGGATGTATTGTATGAGAGAAAAAAATGAAAAATAAAAACATAAGTAGAGAATTAGAACAGTTATAATGTCAGAAGAGAGAGAAAGAAGAAAATTCAGGAGTGTTTTGTTCAGGACTTTAGCCGCAGCCCCTGCCATTGCTCTCCTCTGTATTGTTCTACAGAGGCAGTGTCCACCCTGCTCCCACACAGTGCTCAGGATTGTGGCTTCTCCCTGGGCAGCTCTGTGGTGCTCTGGAGATATTAGGTCTGTCACAGACACAATGAATACCCACCTTAAGGATGCCGGCTCAATGAAGGTGCACCTTGTCCTTTCTTCTCGCAGTGGCAATAGTGTTTCCATATTTTCCACCATTTGTCTGTTTTTCTAGAGTCTAAGGAAATAGAGAAGGGTGACTGAGATGTACAGAAAGTTTCCAAATGTCTGAATGAGGCCCTAGGGAAATGGGGTCTCTGCATGCAGGGTTCCAGAGATGCCAGAGTGAGAAGAGGCACAGCCTGAATCGCTCATCCCTTCCATCCTGGTACCTAGAGAGAAGAAGGTTCACACTCTTCTATCAATGGGCACATTCAGCAAACACCGGCTGTCAAGAAGCATGGATAAGCTGACATGGTGCATCTTGTCATTCCAGCACTGGGAAGACTAAGGATAGAATTATTGAACCTTCAGACCCTTGAGGAAACAGGCCATACTGCTAAATTTCTAAACGGATCATTAAGATTATGGGTGGTCCCTCTCTTCCACTTCAAATAACAACATGGATCTTTGCTCGTACAGCTCATTAGTGTATTGTTTCTCAGCAGGGAGCAACGTCATCTCAGAGAGCACTAGGTAACGACTGGAGACACTGGGAGTGCTCGGTGCCAGAAGGAAGTGTGCTGTGGGCACCTGTGGAATGCTGCACTCAGGGATCCTGCTAACCAGCTTCAACCCTTGTGTCAACTCAAGACCCAAGAAAGACTGACGACCTTCTCACTGTGTCAGAAACTGCTTGAGAGTAGTGTGTGACCAGAAACTCAGTGTGACAATCTGGTGTCTGGGAGGACACATGGGTCCCAGGTGAGAGGGATTGTCTCTGGAAGGGGGAAGAAATGAGAGGGAGATGTTCTATGATCCAAGAGACTGCCTTCACCTTATAGAATCCCAACAGTGGAAAACAAAGAGTCCTCCCCCGAAACCTGGGAAATGCCAACCGAGGAACCTGAGCTCATCTCTAAACCCGAGCTTTCTCCTCCTCTGTGGAACAGGAAGGTGGTGAGCACACTAAGCCCACACAGCCTTCTGAAGATCAGTGATCTCATGCCCAAGAAACCCCTCCCAGCTCCTGGGCTTCTTAGGTTCTGTTTTAGCAAACTCATGGCTACCCATGACTGGTGAGACCTTCACCATTCCCTTTGTCAGACACATAGCGCTCTTGTCATGGGGGCTTAGGGCTCGTTTCCTGGTGCCAGCTCTGCAATCTTGTATTTACTCTGCTTACCCAAGTACGAACAGCTTGGAGACAGGCCTTACTGTGCTGAGCTTCAAGGACCCCAGGTGGTCCACAGTCCTCTGGGGACAGTGTAGCTACAAGAGAGCTAACCTTGTTCTTATACCACTCAGTATAGAACAAAGAGAAGAGGGATCTAGGCTTAGCCACACACCAGCATTAAGCCTGAGACTGGCTGCCTTCTGAAGGGAGATCAGGCAGTCAAAACACACAGCAACACGTACAACACCCTGCTCCCCTGTCAACTTTTGTCTATCAGGTGAGCCACGTGGGCACAGACAGAACTAAGTCTCATACTTCCTTATTTGTGACACTACCACCTTAGGTCCCCATGTCTATGAGTAGCAAGGACAAGCATGTGTGTGAGAACCCTGGTTAATACAATGACACTGTCAAGTTCTGTGCTGTCAGCAAAGGTGAGAAGCATGGACAGGAGCAGGATGAGTGAGGGGTCAGTCATGGGAGGGAGATGAAACTGCAAACTCTCACATTTAAAATGCTTTACGTAAGGAGAAGTCCTCTTCTGTGCCACCCTTTATGACGGCTGGTATCTTGCAGATGATGGGAACTTCTATGGCTGACACAGCAAGCACAAGGAAAATCTTGGTTGAATTCGAGTTTGTGGCCAAGTTCAGTTGAATTTTTCATTCACTCTCGTGGCAGGAGACAGAGACTAGATCGTTCTGAGAGGGGTAGGGGAAGAGGAAAGAGAGAGCATTTAACCCTGCTCCAGCCATGCCAGTGGTCAGCACAGAACATGTGTGTCACAGACTGCTCCTCAGGATATCAGAGAAAACAATGCAGTGACAACTCAGGTGAAGTCAGTGAACAAATCCAGCCGGGGAAGCTGAGTGATGGAGTGGGCACCGGGGACATCTGTGACCTGGGGACTATAATGCAAAGTGGCTCTTGAGGAGAGTCTGACTTAAACAAACGGCTTAGACATTGGGATCATCACAGAAGACTTGAGGTAGCTATGAGTGAGACACTTATCAGAGGGCTGCGCATAAACACAAACCCAACAGTCACCACACACAGCCTTCTGCTGTCACCAAAGGAAGGGACAGGGGGCAACTTGCCTAGCCAGGATCCCAACTCATGCCTTCTACAATGTGATAGGAGATGGAAGCAAAAGGCATTAAGGCCAGATACCCTCATTAATTTAGTAAGTATCCATCATATCCAAGTCTGTCTGGGCACTTGAGGGACAATGAGGAAGGAAAACCTGGCTCCTGATGTTTAAGGATGTCGGGGTCTAGGGCTGAGAGGCAGCAGAAGGAAATAAACCTTTGAGAGCTGCAAGCTCTCAGGTACCAGAGAACCACACAAGCCTGTCTTGACCTTTGCGGGGGACTCAGGGTGTTGGGAGATGTGTGATACATTCTGAAGACAAAGTGGTCACAGCAGTGGACCAGTGTGCTGTGAGCCCACTGGGGATGCAAAGGACGAGAAGGTGAGACATGAACCTGACAGGTTTCTGCCATTGCGAAAGGCCAGATAACACTGGATTGAAACAAACAAACGCAGGTTTATTTGTTGTTACTGCTGGGCAGGTTCACCGGTCCCCAGAAACAGGGCAGAGAAGTTGTCTGTCCTGGCTAAGGCAGAGAGATTTTATAGACCTTAGTTGAGGGGTCAAGACCTGTCAGCCAGGAACTGGGACTGTGCCCAAGTACGGTCAAAAGCTAAGCCCCTAGGCTGGCTCTTGGGAGGGCAGGCCATGTCAGAAGGGTGGTTGCACTGGCTGCCAGAACTGTGGAACTGGGCTTTTGGTGCCATTCCTTTGTTCAGGGAACTGGGGTTGGGAGAAGAAGAGCAGACAGGGCTTCCCGGCTTGTGCAAGGGTGAGCAGGAGTCCCAGAGAACCTGGGAAACTATGACATTATCAGGTAAGAGTGGGTGATATATACGATTGAGGGGAGAGGGAAGAATGGTAGTGAGCTATCTGTGGTGTAAAACAGCAAGGTGAGCTACTACTGAAGAGAAAGGTCTTACTTCAGCTCATGTGATAGAGGTTTCAGTCCACAGTTCCTATGGATTTCTGTTTAGTGGCAAGGAGCCCATAGACTAGACAAAGGAGAGAAAGAGGGGTACCAAGGATATATAGAGTGCTTGTGTAGCATACACAAGTCCCTTAGTTCTGTCTCCCACACTATTTAGCATGGTGATACATGCCCATAATCCCAGGGTTTGTGGAGGCAAGAGGATCAGAAGTTCATGGATATCCTTGGCTACATAATAAGCTCAGGGCTGATGGGGGTATAAGAGACTTTGTGTTTAAAAAGATAGAGGCAAGGGTTACATTATGCAGTAAGTGTGTGTGTATTAGTGTGTGTGTGTGTGTGTGTGTGTATTAGTCCCCAAGAAAACTTTGTTACATAACAAAGACCAATTTGGCTACTGTAGTTTCTGATAAATTTGGATAATATTTACATATTGTAATACTTAATGACATTTTTGCTATTTGTTCTTTGGGTCACAAGCAAATAATTGGTCATAATTTCCAAAGTGCTTTTGTTTTACTCTTCTAAACACACACACACACACACACACACACACACACACACACACACACGTGTATGTGTATGTGTGTATGTGTGTGTGTGTGTGTGTGTGTGTGTGTGTGTATGTGTATGTGTATGTGTATGTGTATGTGTATGTGTATGTGTATGTGTATGTGTATGTGTATGTATATGTATCAGGGTCTTACAATCTTTCTGCTTCCTCTGCCAAATTGCTCCCTGAGCCATGAGGGGAGAGTTTAGTGAAGAGATTCCATTTAGGATTAAGTTTTCCAAAGTCTCTCACTTTCTGCACATTGCCAACAAACTATTTTGTCAGTCAATGTGCCTAATTTATGTTTATCATCTCTTCAATTGTAAACAAACTTTGCTCTGTTAACATAGCTTTTACCTTTCCAATTAGTAATAAAGTAATATTGACCTGTTTTCCATTATGGAAGGGTTTTCAAAATGGTCAATACATATTGGTTTAAAATTGATTAAAATATGACTATCCCCTCAAAGATTTAACTAGTGATTGTCTGTTCACTCATTCATTCAATACTTCTGCATTTCCTGTCAGCTTACACAGGTCTACATTGCTGTGAATATCCTAACAGTGGATTTGAGGTACGTCCAGAAATTACTGTAGTCTCTGAGTAGCACACCACAAAAGCTGTGGCAGCAGGCCCCTCCTTCTCGCCCCAGCCAATGGCCACTGCAATAAAATGTCTTACAGGAGCTGTCCAAAATGTCGGCTCCTGTCAAAATGGCTGCATCTCCTCAGCCTGCAGCCATCACAGGCACTGCAAAAGCTGTCCACTGTGGCACATAGCCTTTCTTGCCTCAGTGGGAGCTGCCCCTCAGGAGCTGTCAGTGGTGATAACACCTTTCTTACCTCAGCCTATAGCTTTTCATGAAACACCACTGCAGGAGCTGTCCCACAAGAGGTGTCCACAGTGGCAGCACCTCCTCTCCAGCCCCTCACCCTGCCCCCCAGCAACCTCACAAAGATGGTGCCTCCTCAGCAAAAGCCGACTGCATCAAGGAAGGACTTCTCACCCTAACCCATAAGCCCAATGCTGGGAAAGGAGAATGAGAAAAAAGCCACCAATCCCTGAACTTCGCACAAAACCCTACCAATCCCTGAGCAGGAAACTCACCAATCCCTGAACAAGAAAAAGCCCATCGATCTCTGAGATCTCCCAAGCTCAGAACTTGAAATCCCACCAATCTTTACTCTAGAAATATCTGTCCTGAGAATCTCTGCCCCCCAGGAAATAAATAAAAAATTTATTTAGAAATCCTAAATAAGCACTGTCCCTTTGTCCTGTTCCCTGCTGTATTCTCCCTGGAGCAGAGAGGGCATGCATCCTGGATTCGTCTCTCCATACCCTGGACCCTCCAATAAATCTCTTTCCTGAGATTTTCTGCCTGGTGTTGACCTTGTTGGGAGAGGCCAAGAAGAAAAGAAACAAAGAGAAGGAGCAGGGCTGAGGCTCGGCTCAGCTAGGGTTAACCTCCGCTGTGAGCTCCAATGCCTCTGCTGAGAAGGCTTCCTCTCAGAGCTGTGTGGTTCCTGGGCCCCCGAGTCTCAGGATGCCCTTCCACTGGGATGCCATCTCCCCTCAGAGCTGTGTGGTTCCTGGGCTTATGAGCCCCAGGATGCCCTTCCACACAAGCCCGAGTCAGTGTAAAACCGATTTATTAGCGGCTGCCATAATTACCCAACGGCTGCCATAATTACCCACAGCCTTTCCTGGGATTCAGTCTGCTCCTCTGACTTCAGATGTCCTGTCCTTTGATTGCACTTGTAGGTGAATCAGAGCTTTCCTAGCAGGCACAGGAGGCTCTCCCCGAGTGCTGTGGCAGAAGTCTCGGACGTGAGTAGCTCTTTTCTCTTTGGTGTTTACTAGAACAAAATGCCATCCTGTCCATAGCTGTCATGACGCCTGTTCCGTGATGCCAGTACAAATGGCTGCCAATAGATGGGTGTATTGATACTATTTTTTTGCAATCGGCTGGGATTGTTAAAAATGTTAGCATGTGTTATGTAGGGTAAAAAGGCCAATAGAAAAATACCCTGACTCTGACTTGACCCCAAGTCCAAGACCAGGGCTAAGAATCCTATCGATCCCTGAATACAAAACCCCACCAATGCCTGATCTTGCCACAGAAACCCACTAATCCCTGAGCTTGCCCCAATCCCATCAATCCTCACCCTGGAAGTTGCCACTCTGGAACCCCCACCCCGCCCCAAAAGAAACCCTGTATGTACTCTGCCTTCTGCTCGGTTCCCTGCTATTTCTCCCATAAGCAGAGGCAGCCATCTTCCTGGGTCATACCTCCCCGAACCCCACACACACACCAATAAATCTCTTACGTGGAGTTGGTTGTGAACTGTGAGTTTGTGGTGATCCTTGACTCCGGATTGCTGGGATACCTCTCCGAGTAGAGCTCTAACACTTCCACTAGGGAAAGCATTCCTTGCCAGACAGAACTGTGACACTTGCTTTGTGGAAACCTTCCCCAGAGCCAGAGCCTTTCCCTTCAGAGCTTCAACACTTAACATCCTTCCTTCATCCCATCACAAGCACATCCGTGTCTCTGAATTTAGATAAATTCTACAGTCACAAGGATGTTCACACAGTTGCAGCATTTTTTTGTAACAGAAGATGAAAACCACAACCAAAACCAACTCCCAAACAGGCAGAGGTGTGTCACTATTGGACAGGTTATCATCAGTGAAATCCCTTGAGGCTTTTAAAACTAGAACAAACAAAAATGTGTGAATACATGCACACACATACTGCATAGGTATTCAGGAGATAAAGGGATTACTGTAAACTCTGAAAGCAGAGCAGTCATTAGTACCTGTGAACACAGTTGCAAAACCATCAATTGGGTAGGACAGAGGGGGAAATGTCATAAATGTATGTTTGCTTTTGAACAGAAAGAGAATATACATCTGTGAAAGTAAATCCATGAACTATATATAAAATCTACGTGACACACTACTTCATAAAGAACGCACAGGAAGGTATCTGGAGCAGGGTAGGAGGAGAACTGATTTTTTTGCTCCTCGTTCTGAGCATTACCGTCCATACCAGACTCGAGCTACAGAGGGCGGGGTGGTCCCAAAGACCAGCTGACAAATCAAGCAGTTCTGCAACACACACACACACACACACACACACACACACACACACACACACACACACACACACACACACACACACACGGGCAACACTGTGCCGTTGCTGTAGCACCTGCAGCGATTCGAATGTTCCTGAAGTCGTTGCTCTGACAGTTGGTGGCCGTGCCCGCGTGTGGGGGCTGGGGGGGCGGAGTCAAGTCGCCCACACGAGCCAGGGACACAATAGTCAAGTGGCCAAGGTCAGGGCTTGGACATAGTTGGCTGTGCCCCACCGAAGAAAGAGGGACAGAGACCACATCCCGGAATGGTAAGGCGCTCTGTACCAGCCTCCGCAGCCGTGGGTCTCCATGGGTTCCTTCCACTTCCCAGAGTTCTTTGCAACGCGTCCACCGCATTCTGGGGTCTCAGGTCTGTCCCTACAGGGCTCTTGTCTGTGAAACTCTGGCCAGAACAGAAGGACGCCATGGGGTGGGGTGCGGCTGCAAGCATTGGGTCTCCTCTTGATCACAGGGACCCGCAGTCCTCAGGTTGTTATTTAGACACAGACTGCATGAAAGATCAGTCTGAGTTGTTAACTCTCCTGCTATTCGCCTCTGTGTCCTTTGCAGCTCTGACTTTCTTCCCTGAATTGTCAACTTATGTGTTCATTCATATATATGTGTATGCATATATGTACGTATATGTATAAAGTGTGTATGTATATACATACACATATGTATATATACAGACATATATATGTGTATGTATATGTAAGTATACAAGTATAAGTATGTACATACATATACATATACATATATACATATACCTATACATATGCATACGCATACGCATACGCATACGCATACGCATACGCATACGCATACGCATACGCATACGCATACGCATACGCATACGCATACGCATACGCATACGCATACACATACATATATTGACAATTCAGGGGAAGGAATTCAGTCAGAGCTGCAAAGGACACAGGAGAATAAGGGGAGAGTTAACACGAGCAATGTTTATAATATGATTATATATAAGAAAATATAATGAAGCCCTGTGTTTCGTATGCTAGCTCTATATATACATACATATATAATATATATACATACACATATATACATATTCCACACGAGAGAAAATACTGCTTGTCTTTTCTCTGTCCCCAGTGCCCTCTCTTGTTGCCCCTCCCTCCTTTTAGACCCTGTCTTCTTGTGACAAAATGCCCCATCTGCTGTTATGTCCTCTCTGTCACCTTAGGATTTGAAGCCAGGCTGTTTCACCCAGGATACAGAAGTAATGTCCGTCTCTGGCTTGAAGCATTGCTTATTGGTGGAGATTGCTGTACTGCTTTAGTGCTTTATATCTATTTTCAAGACAAGGAAAAAGAAGTATAGGTTGTTTTTAGAAGGAGGTATGTGCACTGAGTGACAAAGGACAAAGCAGAGAGAAGGGAAATGTCATTCTGTTTTGGCTCCAACTTAAAGGCACCTTTGGTCACTGAAGAACACAAGGGCAACAAACAGAATGGCTGACCACACTCCTCTGTGACAGGTGGGAAGACTGTCTCCAGTGGGCAGCAGATGCCTGAGGCTCAGTTTGCTGTTTTCAAGGTTCCTATGTAAAAGGTGAGTGAAAGTTAATTCAGGATTCTTTCAGGAATCTAAATTCCCTTGTAGAATGTCCTCAACCAGGTGGCCCTCCGTTTTGATTTTGGTTTTTCTTATAGTAAATGACTTGTAACGTCACTTTACTAACCTGAAGTCAGATTCCCAGACCAGTATAATCTACATTTTTATAGTTTCAAGGAAAGACCATAAGTAATTGCCCTATGATATAAAGAATAAACCAAATTTATAAAAATGTGATTCAGTGTGTGTATGTGTTGGCTACACTAAAAACATAAGTAGCACTGTATTCTCTGGGTCAATAAGGTCACTACTGCAACTCAATGAAAATTAAAGTTGTGGGGAAGAAAACATTCTGAATTTTTGTGAAACCAAGTTATATGTTCAGTAATAGATACATAAGAACTTTCCCCCTTGTACTGGCTAATTTTGTGTATCAACTTGACACAAGCTGGAGTTGTCGCAGAGCAAGAAACCTCAGTTGAAGAAATGTCTCTATGAGATTCAGCTGTAAGGCATTTTCTCAATTAGTGATCAAAGGGGCAGGGCCCAGACCATTGTGGGTGGTGCCATCCCTGGGCTGGTGGTCCCAGGGTTCTATAAGAAGGCAAGCTGAGCAAGTCAGGGAAACAATCTGGTAAGCAGCAGTCCTCCATGGTCTCTGCATCAGCTCCTGCCTCCAGTTCCTGCCCCATGTGAGTTCAAGTCCTGACTTCCTTTGGTGACGAACAGCAATGGGGAAGTGTGAGCTGAATAAACCCTTTCCTCCCCGACTTGCTTCTTGGTCATGGTGCTTCACTGCAACAATAGAAACCCTGTCTAGGAGAGCCCTGTATTAATGTTCACATTCTGAACCCATACAGGAGTGGGATGCAAATGAGCACAGAAATATACAGATGAATGTATGTTTCCATGTGTGCGTGTGTATTAGGGAAGGCATTGGGGTACATGTGTGTAACCCCAGGACTTCTGAGGCATGTCAGAGGAGATTAGAACACCTAAGCCAGCCTGGTCTACAAAGGAAACTCCCGACAACATGGACTACAGAAAAGAATCTGTTTCAAAGAATCCAAAATTCAGGCTTGGAGACAGTAAAGGGTAAGAAGTGTGGGGAGCTCAGTCTGAATATCCAGTGCCCGTGTAAATAACCAGGCATGGTTGCATGTTCCTATAACCCCAGTATCGTGGTTGAGGGGGAAGACCAGGCAGGTTCTGATAGTTTGCTGGCCAGCTAGCCTAGCTAAAATGATGAGCTTCCCTTTCAGTGAGAGATCTTGTAGCAAGGTCACAGGTGGAAAACAGGAGAGGTGGACACCCAATGTGTTACCCTACTCCATATACATGTGGACAGCTGTGTGCACCCACTTGTGTGCATGGCACACACACACACACACACACACACACACACACACACACACACACAC
>JANHMN010000008.1:20475743-20504722 GCA_030674055.1 Rhabdomys pumilio
CACACACACACACACACACACACACACACACACACACACACACACACGTTTCTACTTACTCTGAATCATCTCTTCTTGCTTCTGTGCAGCCACAGCTTCCTTCAGGGACCTCAGGCCACTCTGTTCCCCCTGAATCTTGGCAGTGAGAGTTTTGGTAGCCTCCAGATCTGTTTTCAGACTCTGCATCTCCGCCTTGACCTTCTGAAGATTGCTCTGTAGCATCTGGATGTTGGACTTCAAAGCTGAGACATCACTCAGGTCCCTTCTCAGAGTTTGTAACTCTCTGCTGGCATCTTTCAATTGGCCATTGACCACCTCAATCTTGGAGTTCAAGGAACTGGTGCTTTTCAGCTCAGCTTTCAAACCCTGGATCTGCACATCTGTCTGCACCAGGTTGCCGTTTGCCTTTTGAGTCTGAGCAGTGAGTGTTTCCAGCTCTTTCTTTAATGAGTTCATCTCATCACCAGTCCTTTCCATATCATCTCTCACAGCCTGGATCTCAGCACTAATGTTATCCATGCTGTGCTGGAGAACATTCTGGATCTGGGAGCTGAGGTCATTTGAACTCCGCAGACTTCCCCTCAGAGCCTGGATCTCAGACTGGGCTTCCTCTAGGCCTCTGCCCAGCAGGTGGAACTCAGCACTGGTGTTTTCTGTGCTGCTCTTTAACAGACCTTGGGTCTGGGAAGTCATAGCATTTGCCTTTTCCAAATCACCTCTCAGACTACGGATATTAGCATTGGCCACCTCCAGGGAGTTTCTCAGAGCCTGGGTCTCCAAAGCCAAGGCTCCAGAGCCCTTCAGCACATCTTTTGTCTGCTGGATGTCAGCACTGGCATCCTCCAGATGGCCCCCAAGCAACTGCACCTGAGAACTAACATTGTCCATTCGGTACTTCAATATCTGTATCTCCTTGAGACAGCTGCTAGAACTCTCCTCATAGCCCCGAAGCCTCTGGAAAGCCTCTTGCATTTCTGCCTCCCTGTCAAATTGGGAATAATCTGAAAAGAGGAAACAGGAGGTACCATCGAGGTCTGTCATGTGGGGAAGCTTGGGTGGCAAATCAGAACGTTCCTTAATGTTTTTAAGTATAGAACATTATCTATCTATCTATCTATCTATCTATCTATCTATCTATCTATCTGTATCTGTATCTATATCTATATCTATATCTATTTCTATTTCTATATCTATATCTATATCCATATCTATATCTATATCTATATCTATATCTATATCTATATCTATATCTATATCCATATCCATATCCATATCCATATCCATATCCATATCCATATCTATATCTGTATATCACATACATATATATGAGCACTGGTGTCATATCTGTCTGATTCTCAACTATTAACACAATGTGATCAATTACCTCAAGCTCCTCTGTTTCTATAGTAATAGAACATTAAGGAATGTTCTGATCAAAAAATAACTTTACAATATTTTTTAGGAGGAAGGTGGGAGCTGAAGCTAGGTGTGGGAACAGAAACTGAAACCAGGGTCTGTGCCCCACACCCCATACCCCACGCCCCACACCCCACACCCAGCTCCCTGCTGTGAGTCCTCACTGCAACTACTCACTGTCATGTCCAGAGTCGTTGGCTCCCAGAAGTGGGGCTTTGAAGGAAAGAACTTCATTCTGCTCACGTCTCCAAGGCTGTGAAGCTGAGAAAGCCATTTCTGGGTCAGCTCAATCCATAGCCCTGACATGATAGACTGCCCACACAAGCTGGGTTCCAGAGAGAGAGAGGAGCATCAAGGACCCCCTCTCCCCAGGTTCCCCTGAAAACCTCTATTCTTGAGAGCCATCTCACAGCACAATAGGCTGTGTTGACTCCAGGTCTGGGCCTGGGTTGGTGTTAAAATGTTACTTCAGAGAGCAGAAATCTCCAGAAGACTGTCATCTGGGTCCCTTAGGACCTTTGGACAGAAGTAGAGTAAATTGTGGCTACAGTCACCTGAGAACTTACCTACCACAAAAAGAGCAAGGAGAGAGAAGAAGACAGTCACCACCATTAATGCCATAATGGCCTGGACATGCCGCAGTGTCCTGGGAGCCATGGGAGCGACTGACGTAGGCCCCAGTCCTGCAGGGGAGAAGCCAAGACTCAGGGTAAGAGTGCAAGGAGGGCCAAGACTCTTGCTCTTGACACAGTCCCCCTGGCTTGTCCATTAGAGATGAGAACAACCAGCATGCTTCTCACAGGGAGCTACAGGCAGGGAGAGGAAACATTCTCTCTGGACAGGCAACAGCTAAAAATCAAGGGCTCACAACCTATAGAGGCTACAGTGGTGTCCTAGACATAAAACCAGCCATGGAGAGAGCATTGCTGTGGAAATGTGATCATAAATAAAGAAGAAAGTGAAGGAGGGGAAAATATAAAAGAGACACATAGCAGGAGCCCAGACCTCCACGTTCCCGAGCCTGACCAAATCAAGCACTAGCATCCCTGGGATGGATGGTTTCATTCCTGGAGGTCTCCACAGAGCTTGAAATGTTGTTGTAGCTGTCCTGAGCCTTCTGAGAATTTTGTTAATAGCCAGGGGTGCACACACTAATGATCTCAGAGAGCACCAGCTGCAGAGGATACAGGAGCAAGGCCATATGCAAAGCTGGAATTCAAAGCCAGGCCCATTTGAACTCCAAGTGCACATTTTTTCTGACATTGGGTTACTGTACCCAGTAGAGAGGCGTTGGGAGGTTTCACATAGAGCCTGGGGTTCTCAGAGTTCTCGTCCCCTGCTGACCCATTTATTCTGACCCATCTATTTACTACAGAACCAAGGCAGGCATGATACAAATCTCTGGACTGGCAAAGATGGGCTTAGAGGGCGGGGTATGGGCAGAAGCCCTAAATATCCTTACCTTGGGGCTGTAGGGAGACACACTGGTTGTCTGTCCAGAATCTAGCCATACCTCTGTCCAGCTCTGCCTCCTTCATCCTCCTGCACCTGTTCTTGCCACTGGTTTCTAAAGCCTGTCCTGCAAGCCCACAGCAGTGGGAGCCTGAAACACAGTGGGAGCCTGAAACACAGTGGGAGCTGATTTATGCTCTCCTGAGGTCATGACCCAGCCCTGCCTCCTCCCTCTGACTCTGTAGAAACCCAATGTTACCACTGGCCCCTCCTCTTGGCATTCTAGAAGCCAAGAGCCCAACAGCCTTCTTCCCTTCTTCCCCTAGCTCCACACCAGCCTCTGCCTCAGAGCCACATACCACCTAATCCCCTTCAACAGGGTCTGAGATCTGCACCTAGGAAGGGGACCATCAACTTCACAGAGGAAACATCCTTATGGGGCTGAGGAGATGGCTCAGTCAGTAAAGTGCTTGCTGCCTAAACATGAAGACCAGAGTTCGGATCCCCAGCACCCACATCAAAAACTGGGCACAGCAGCATGTGCCTGTGGTCACAGTGCTGGGGAGGTGAGGCAGGGAGATTCCTACAGCTTTCTAGCCAGGCTGCTTCATTGAATCAGTCAGCTCTGGGTTCAAAGAGAAATTCTTTTTCAAAGAGATAAATGAAGACACCCAGCACTGGCCTCTGATTTCCATCAGGCTAGAGGTAGCACTCACCTTTAATCCTTGGGAGGCAGAGGCAAGTTGATTTCTATGAGTTTGAGGCCAACTTAGTCTACATTGTGAGTTCTAGGCCAGCCAGAGCCACATAGTGAGACCCTGTCTCAAAAACCAAACAAAAACAATGCATGAGGTGGGAGAATTTGTAGGGGAGGCAAAGACTGGGTGTCTGCCCACTCGGAACCTCAGAACTTTACAGACTGATCACAGGAAAGGACCTATCATGCTTCATATATGGTTGTTGGCTGGATCCTAGGCCAGAGTTCCTGCAAGGACTCAAGGATTCCTGGGTGATGGGGATCCTTGGTTATCATAACAAATTCCCTCTGAGCACACCTGAGTTCATTTGGTGAGATGTCTCAGGTTCTCTCCAGGATAGCCACCTGATCCAGAAAGACCACACGTGATTAGAAGCCCCCATCCCCTCCCTACTCTCAAACATCCCTGTGAGAAGGACATCACAGGAAGTCACAAGAGTCCTAAGCAAGGTAGGGTTCAGGCTGTAGCCCAGTTGGTAAATCACTTGTTGGACACACACAAGGCCCTGGCTTCCATCCCAGGCAGTCTTTAAACAAGGTGTTGGTGTACACGCCTGTGACCATACAACTTAGGAGACAGAGACAGGAAAGGATCAGAAGTTCAAAGTCATTCTCAGCTGACTCTGTCTCTCTCAGGCATACAAACGTTAACAAGAAAATACAGAAGGGTCAGTCTCACCCTGACTCCTCATATACTGAAGTTTGCTGCTCAGGAGCTGCTAAACCTTCTTCCAGTCTTTCCATTGGCTCAGGCTATCCCTTCTGACAAACTCTAACAGTCTGCCCAGTGTTTGCATATAGTTCAATGGTTTGTTCTAGGGAACCATCAAAGCTGAATGTCATGGCACTGGCTGTAAGACAGGCAGAAAAATGGGTTGCTTGGCAACCTACTAGTCACAGATTTCTGAAGTGGGGACAGTCTTGTAAGAGACTCAGAGCTCTCTGTCCATGAGGTCTCTGCTATCTTGGGGAGTTAGCATCAGAACAATCAAATGATGGGTGCACAGCTGCTGTTGGAAAGAAAGGATGTCAGGGGAACCCAGCTTGGTGTCAGAAGAGCAGTCAGGGAATACAAACCAGGAACCATCTTCATCTAAGCCAGTGATTCTCACCCTTCCTGATGCTGCGACCCTTTAATACAGTTCCTCAGGTAGTAGTGATCCCCAACCATAAAACTATTGTTGCTATTTCATAACTGTAATTTTGCTACTGTTATGGATCGTAACATAGATATTTTTTGGAGATAGAGGGTTGTTGTTGGGGTTGTGCCCCACAGGTTGAGAACCACCCACAAAGACTTCATTATTAGCAATAGTATCCATGATGGTGATATCTCTAGGTTTTCAGAACTAATTTAAAGGAAACAGAAAAGACTGGGTCCAACGTGCTGTTTCTGGATGAGACCCGTTCCCTTTTCTCGAGAGAGCAAACACTGCTTTGGGCCTGGCATTGCGTGGTGGTTTAAATGAGAATGGCCCCCATAGACACACATATTTGAATGTTTGGTTTCCAGTTGGTAAAACTGTTTGGGAAGGAAGTAGGTATGGCCTTACTGGAAGAGGCATGTCAATGGCAGTAGGCTTGGAGGCCCCAAGAGCCCATGCCATGCCTAGTTAGCTCTCTCTCCTGGTCTTATGCTTATAGATCCAGATGTAAGCTCTCAGGTACTGCTCCAGCACCACACCTGCCTGCCTGGTGCTATGCTCCTCACCATGGTGGCCATGGTGTCATGTGCAACTGTGAGTCCCAATCAAAATGTTTTCTTTTACAAGCTGCCTTGGCCATGGCGTCTTATTACAGCAATAGAAAAGTAACTAAGACACATGATAACACATGTAATTCTGAAGACTGAGGCAGGAAGATCACCAGGCTTGAGACCAACCTGGACTACATAGTGAGCTTGAGGCTAACCTGGGCTACAAAATGAGACCCTGTCTCAAAAAGCCCAGAACAAGGAAATGAAAACAAATGCTGTTTGGGGGAATTCTATTTGCTCATTGGACATAGGATGAGAAGGGAACTGATGCTTCCCAGGGGATAATATATGGTATTCTGCAGGATGGTATTTCCATCCCTGGGGGGATCCAGGAATGGAGCTAATCTTGCTACTTGCCAAGACATCTCTCCAAAGTCAGAGGAGCCTGGTCTTACTGATCCTACTCCCCTGCCCCTGATTGAGGGAGCTTAAGACTCAGTTGATAGTGTCTGGCCCCCATGACAGCAGCTCTCGGTTGTCAATTACAAACTTAGAGATGCCTTCTCCCATGCAGACCAGGTAATGCTTCTTGTTTTCATATTTAGTTCTGATAGCTCATTCCTATTTCTTTTCCCCAAATCTTGGAGCCACCCTCCCACAGGCCCAGGGGCACTGACTGAGAACCCTGCAAGTCCAGTGTCCGAGAAGCCACTCTGACGGTGGCAACAGGGGTCCTTTTGGGCAAGGAGGAGACTGTGTAATGACACTGCTGTTTACTCAGTAGAAAAGCAGCCTGTGGAGGTGGATCTGATGGGTAGAGAGGGAATAGATGGCCCTCATTCAACTGTGTGTGTGTGTGTGTGTGTGTGTATGTGTGTGTGTGTGTGTGTGTGTAAGAATGCAGGGAAGAGCAGAGCACACAAAATAGCCCAAAAGTCACTGGCTGTTGACTTTTGATCTCCTATCTATGAGACTGGCCTTCTGTGAAGGAAAGACACCTCTTCTAGGTCTTTCATAAGTCCTGCCTGAACCCCTAGCCAGGACTTTCAAGTCTCTGTCTCTCGGAGGTCAGAAGTCATAGGCATCACAGGGAGCGGAAAGGACTGGTCTTGGTTTCTATTTCCCCACACACAAGAAAGGTCAAGCTGGACTCAACTCAGGAACTATTTCTCCTGACATCCTGAGAAGCTGGGGGGACCTGAAAAGCAGAACTTTGGGGATCCCTTGCTCAGCAGCAGGGCAGAGTCTTGGCAGAAGAGGCGCGTCAACCCACAGGCTGTGACCACCAGGTGTCTTCTGTTTGATCACCTTCCCTGTTCTCTCCCCTCAGTCCGAGGTCCCGTCGCTTGTGTTTTCCCCATGAAACCATCTGCATTTAAGGAACCCAGGATGCTATTTTCTTCCTTGCTCAGAGGCTTCTCTACTCTCAGATACAGTAAAGCGAAGGAGTCCTTTGCACATTAGTATGAAAAGCATCATCCACACATGTTTTCTGTTCCCTGTGCATGTTCCCAGAGGGCTTGCTGTTTAAAAATACCTGAAAATTTATTCCAGTTTATTCATTTGTTTGCCTGTCTGTCTATCTGTTAGCAGTGCTGGAGACTGAATCCAGGACCTGTGCATTGGAAGCAAGTATCACACCACAGAAACACAGATCTGGTCTTAGAGATGGGTGAAGTCAGCAACCATAGATACGCAGCTTTGAACATCAACAATGTCAATACCTAACACATCAATGGCCAGTTGGCCAATTGTGGCTTGCTCAACAGTTGATGAAGGACAAAGACCCACACAAGGTTCCCACAGGTGCCTGTGCAGGCTGACATGGCTCCCAGCTCCAGGTTGCATGCTTAAGGTTTGCTGGGCAACATCCTTCCCTCACCATCAATGGAACTTGCATGACCAAGGCTGGACCAAGACCTGGCACCCGGAGTGAGAACTGGCTTGACCCATAGCACCCCATAGCACCCCTCGTCCTTACTTCCTCATAGCTTCCACATGGACCAGCATGTCACCCAGCCCTGGGCTTTTTTGTTAGAATTCTTGGAAAACAGATTCCTTTCCCTCCGATGTTGTGAGGGACCAGGGCTGTGAGGTTCTAGTTTTGGGTCTTCATGATGCCTCCCAGCCTTGCTCCAATTTAAGACCATCCAGCATGGCTTCCCCTTTTTGATCACCTCACTCATCCTCCTATACTTTCTGGTTCACTTTCTTTTTCCAGAGAAACGCCTCCAGCTCATTTGATTCCCCCAGCTCATCTCTTCTCGCCAGAAACAACCCCAGACCCCTTCATCCTGGTGTACAATGTGTTAACTCTGCAAACCACACCTGACACAGTAAAGACCAGCAGAGACTTACCGCTCACATATACTCATAGTCTAGGGAAGATGGGCACATCTGCAGAGCCCCACAGCATGACACCTAGGAGCTCAGCCATTAGCAAGGCTTGGGAGGTGTATGGTAGTGTCACATTGAGAGAGTGACACCCTGCCCTGGGTGATCTTAGCCTGCTGAAGAACTTCCCAGGCTAGCAAGGAAGGGAAACCCATAAAGTTGGTGTTATGGAGTTTGAGACCATGGAAAAAAGACCACCAGACTCAGCTCAGATTATAATTAGCAAAACTTAATAAAACTGATAGCAGAGCCTCAGTCTCTAACACAAATCAGAGATGGGCCACACAGAGGCAGGTGAAAGAAGGGCTTTCAATGGCAAAACCACAGGAAATCCTTGAGAGTCTGCACAAGCAAGTTACAGAAGCCAAAGAGCTAAGTAGTCAAGGTGGCCTTAACATAGTCCTCGAATGTTTGTTTAAGCAAGTTACAGAAGCCAAAATTAGTGGTTAGTCATATCATAGAGTGCAGATGTTCATGTCACAGTGTACATGTCTGGGTGTGGGGTCAAGGAGTCAGGGTTGCAAGGAACTCATCTCCCTGAGTTATAGAAAAACAATATTATTTTTTTACCCAGGGCAGCACAAGGACTCCTTCCTTTAGGAGTAACAAATCTAGTCCTCATCAGTTTTGTAAGACCATTTCTGCCAGAGAATCCACTTGCTTTTCAAACTGTCCTATGGAATCCGCAAGGTACTGTATATCTTGGTCTACGTTAGCACTTAGCTCTTGAATAGTCAAGGCTGATATTCCCAAAGCAGCCACAGCTGCAATCCCTGCTGTCCCTAGGAAAGCCATAACTATAGCTGAAACTGATTTTATCCTGACCACCCCTGGACTTCACAGTGGGAGTGTCCTCCGTATGCAGGCAAGTATTTTCTATCTTCCTCTTCAGGACACATGGGCTGGAATACAGAAATTTCCTTCCTGTGGTCCTAATTCTAGAAGTTCAGCAAGACCAAATATACAGGCCCATCATGTCCCTAAAGAAGCCAGAAAATACAGCCTACTATGTTCAAATGTACTGGTGTAATGAGAGTACTACAGGATAGGACTGGCCATAAAGGGAGGCTGAGCAATTCTAAGTTGAAGTGATTAAACAAGTACTTATTCCTTGTGGGTCTTCTAGGGTAAGCTTAGTAGTTTCCTCTGATTCACAATTTGAACTTCTTGGTGGGGTTGAAGTTGGGGTGATAGAGAGATTGACCTCTACCCCCCAAATAAAAATGAGGCTTGGAGTCTAGGCAAAGCCAGCCACTGAAGTGGAAAATTAAGGGTTCTTTGGAGAGTCAGAGAATATGTTCACTCTGGATAAAGGGTGCATGGTTCCCTGGACAGTTCCCAATTTCAAACCTTTTTAGCTGGCCAAGCATAAGAGGTATGTGTCAAGATTCCCAATGCTAGTGTTAGCTGAGTCTAAGGTACAGATGAGCTGTACATTTAGAGGCACTGGGGAGCTCATGTTACCTTCTGTTTTTCACCTTTTCTTTGGCTGGTCTTGTTCCGATTCTTGGTCAGATTCACACCAAATCAACACACTGGGACTTTTGTGCCGGCTCAGTCAAATGTCATTCAGGCAGTGGGGGTGACAGATGACTCTGAATGTCTCCAGTTGTCTTTTGCCATGCCTATAAGAACTTAGCAAAGGAATAATTAGACATTTCAATAGTCTGAGGTCTTCCCTTTTGTACTGTCTGGTTTTAAGTCAACTTGACACAAGCTAGAATCATCATAGAGAAAGAAGCCTCAATTGAAAAAAATGTTTCCATAATACCTGGCTGTAAGGCACTTTCTTAATTAGTGGTGGATGGGAGGGGGCCTAGGCCACAGTGTGTGGTGCCATCCCTGGCCTGGTGGTCCTGGGTTCTATAAGAAGGTAGGCTGAGTGACCCATATGAAGTAAGTCAGTAAGCAGCATCCCTCCATGGTCTCCTCATCGGCTCCTGCCTCCAGGCTCCCGCTCTGTTTGAGTTCCTGTCCTGACTTTCTTTGGTGATGAGCAGCAATGTGAAAGTGTAAGCTGAATAAAGCCTTTCCTCCTCATCTTGCTTGTTAGTCATGGTGGTGTTTCGTTGCAGCAATAGAAACCTTAAGACGCCTTTGTAGGAATAAGTGGAGGTGGGCGGCCAAACATTATTTCAAATGGTGTTAGCTTGTCCCAGTAGTGGGAGCACCAGATCATGAAAAGAACACCAGGGAGCAGCTCTGTCCACCACTTGCCAGTCTCTGTCCAGAATTTCATGTTTTTTTTTAAATAGTCCTGTTAACTCTTCCTATCTGTCCTGAGCTCAGAACCTATGAATTCAGTGTAATCTCCTAGAGTTTTAGCCACTTGGTAAGACATTTGGGCTGTGAGTTTGGGGCCATTGTTCAATCCCAAAGTGGAGAGAAGACTGAATTGGGGAATGATCTCTCTTGGTAACTGTATTAGCTGTTTCTGGCCTACTGAAAAAAGTTTCTATCCACCCTGAGAAAGTATCTACAAAAACTAGTAAATATCAGGGGGCTGAAAGCTACTTGTCAGAGTGACTTCAGTAAGATCCAATACTCAGTGTTCATCAGAAGTAAGTCCCCTTTCCCAGACATCCGTAGGTTGTGGGTTTCCTCCTCTCAGGTTCATCTGGGCACAGATAGTGTGGTGACAGGTAATTTGTTCAAACCTCTCATATAGATGGCCTAGGAAATACCTTTTTCTGATTAATTTATTCAGCTTCATTGACCCAAGTTATGTACTTTGATAAATTTGTAAGAGAGGGAATAGTCTTGGGGCTTCTGGTATGATGGGGCAACTATCTGGTAGAACCCATCAGTCCTCCATCTTAGTGGACCTCAGCTTTCTTTCGCCTTGGTCTAGAGCATCTAGAGCTAGATGCTCTAGCAGGTCTGACTCAGGCAGAAGGGTGAGAAACCAGGAGAAGCATAATGTTTACAGTGACCTCACTGGCTCTATGGCTGCTCTTTTTGCCATAGTATCAGCAAGTCTATTGCCTCAGGCTTCAACTGAGTCTCTGCCCTAGTCAGTGTTCTATTGCTGTGAAGAGGAAATTCTTATAAGAAAAAGCATTTAATTGGGGCTTGTTTACAGTTTCAGAGGTTTAGTACATTATCCTCATGGCAGGGACCATGGTAGCGCCCAAGCAGATATGGTGCTGGAGAAGGAGCTGAGAGTTCTACATCTGGATCTCAGGCAGCAGAAGAGAGACACTAGGCCTGGCTTGAGCTTTTGAAACCCCAAAGCCTCACACCAGTGACACACTTCTTCCAACAAGGCCACACCTGCCCCAATTAAGCTACATCTACTCCAACAAGGCCACTTCTAATGCTACTCCCTAAGCTTATATGTGAGCCTATGAGAGCCATTCCTACTCAAACCATTAGTCTCCCTTTTGGTGTCCTGCAGTCAACTATGTGTTAGGAGAGCAGAAACCTCCTCTTTGTTTTTCATCTCCTTTCCTGAAGAGAGCAACAAGACCCATTCCTGGTAGAAAGCACCATGAATGTATGCAGTAGCCAAGGCATACTGGTTATCACTATAGACATTGATAGTATAGTTATTTCCTCATTTGAGTGCCTGGATCAAGGCTATCAGCTCTGCCTTTTAGGCTGATGTTCTTTGGGGCAGAGAATAGGCCCAGATTACCTCAGGGAGAGTCACCATACCCACTCCTGCATACCTGATCCTATCTTGTACATAGTTGTTTCCCTCGGTGAATAGGGTCAGATCTTCCTTCCTGAGAGAATGGTCTCAGAGGTCCAGTTGTCCATATGGCAGGTGGTCAATGCCCTGGACACAATCATGAACTGGCAGTTCTTTGGGGTCAGGATGGAAGGCGGCTGGGTTCAACACTACAGATGAGAATCTGATTCTCAGTACTTGATAAATGGTGAGGCATGTGTTCCCTGTCCAGGGCTCAGACACTCTCTGAAGGAGCATTCTCTTAGAGTGAAGGGTGGTGACCACCAGCTCCTGTCCCATGCTCAGTTTATCAGTTTCCTTTAGCAACGGTGCTGTGACAGCAGTGGTTGGGCCACAGATGGCCATCTGCTGAAGCATGGCCTGGGCATTTAGATAAACAGGCCACAGGCCTTTCCAAGGTCTCAAAGTTTGAGTCAATACACCTTGTAGTCCCTGAGAGAAATACTGCGGAGCTGTCAAAATGATGCCTGTCAAAACAGTGTTGTTTCCTGCCTCAGCCTGAAGCCAGGAGCTGTCCACAGTGGCAGCATCCCCTCTCCAGCCTCTCCAAGTAGCTCAGCAGTGTTAGCACCTCAGCCAAAGCTGCCTGCATCTAAAAAGATCTTCCCATCCCAACCCATGGGCCCAATGCAAGAAAAAGGGGTGAAAAAAGCCACCAATCCCTAAGTAGAAAAAACCCCACTAATCCCTGACCTCCCCAGGAAAACCCACCAATCCCTTAGCTCCCCAAGCATAGGATATGAAAACCCACCAATCCTCATTTTGGAAATATCTGCCCTGAAAATTTCCACACACATACATACCCCAAGAAATCCTGTGTAAGCACTATTCCTTTGTTTAATTTCCTTCTATCCACTCTCAGGGGTAGAGGCAGGCTCTCCTTGAATTTGTCCTTCCAACCTCTTTTATGAAATTTGCTGTCTGATGTGACTCTCTCATTGGAAGAACCCAAGGAGCAGTGAAGACAAGCAGGTAAGAAGGAGTGGACTGAGGTCCCTGAGCCCCTCTGCTCAGCTGGGGATACCCTCCCTTGAAAGCTGCAACACCTCTGCTGAGGTCACTTCCTCTCCGACCTTTGTGGTTCCTGGGCACTATGTCTCAGGATATCCTTCCACAGAGTCACTGTCCCACCCCAGAGCTGTAAGGCTCCTGAGTACTCATGTCTCAGGATGTCCTTCCATTTAAAAAAAAAAAAAGCAACACACACCTTTGGGCATCCTGTGTCATTCATCCACATACAGACAGAAAGGCCTAGAAATGCCAGCCTGAGTGCTGGGGCTGATATCAAAGACCCTTTGAGTTTTTAAAATGCCTCTTTTTCTTTGTTTTCCCAGCTTAGGAGGCTATTTTCTCCTAGACTCTGATATAATGACTTTGATATTTCTGCAAAGTTGGTTATCCAAACCTGCATTATCCAACTGTACCCAAAATTTCTCTTCCCCACCTTTGATCTCATGACTCAGAAATATTCAAGATAACTTGGATCTTGCTCAAGGACAGAGTCCTGCTGCTTCTTTTTAAGCAATACCTCATATATGTTACCTCATTGGAGCATAATTGGGCCATGACAGACGTATGGTAGACCAGCTGCTGAAGCATATTAGGCAGTTCCTTGGTATCTTGTTGGCGTTCTCTCAGGGTGCATTCAGTGATGAGGAGATCATCCACATACTGAAAGAGAGTGACATGTGGGTGCCCTTGTCAGTACTTAAGGAGGCTTGGACTAAGGGCTTCACCAAACAGAATAAATAGGGCAGTTCTTGGGCATCTATGACACTCAAATCAAGATCAATTGGCCACTGGACCTTGAAGGGGGGGTGTCTGTCCATTCAAATGAGAATATAAGTTGGCTCACAGAGCCCTGGGGTAGAGAGAAAAAGGCATCTTTCAAGTACAGGACAGTGTGTGTACAGTTTTTCCTGAATCTAATAGGCAGAGTTAGGTGTAGTTGTTTGAAACAGTTGTAGTTTCTACTCTCTCAGGTCCTTCTTCTAACTCCTGGACGTATTTAATGACAGGGAACAGTGGAGTGTTCCAACTCCAACATACCTGCATCTCTACAGAGGCTGATGTGCTTTCTAGTACCTACCTCGGCTCTCTTGAGATGGGTACTGCTTTATTCTTACAGGTGAAGCTGAGTTCCAGAGCTGAACAACAAGTGGTGGCCAATATAAGGCCAGCCTGGGGAAACTGGTCTCTGCCCGTACTCCAGAGAACATTAGCATTAATTCTGCTAAGAGGGGGTTATCCATTCCCTTTTTTTCAGTATTACTTTTGTCATTTTATACTCTTCTAATAAGGGACAAGTAACTAGGATGCCTAAGTATGGACTCCCTAGGTCTGGGGTGGCTTTATTCCCACTGAATTTGATGGGGGCACCAAATTTTCTCTGCAAGTCTTTCCAAATAAGAAGCTATGGACAATCAGGCATAACAAGGAGAGAATGAGTCACAATACCTTATCCAATGCCCACTTCTCTGTTGCCGGTCCAAATGTAGTTTCTGGTCCCTGTGGCCCCTTGGATGGTAGTCTGTTTCTTATTGAAGGGACTGAGGGGTTGCATTAGCACAGAATGGGCTGCACCTGTATCCACCATAAACCAGAGTTTTGCCCCCTACCTGTCCTGTGGCCCTGGGGTCCTCACGGCTCATTAGTATGGCGCTCTGGCCCCATCAATCCAATTCTGTCAGACTGAGGATTTACACTCCTTTCTCCTGTCTGAGTTGCAGACACTCATTCTTCCAATGACAGTTTTCTTTAAAATATTTACATTGGTCCCTCTTCAACCTGCCTCAAGGCTGATTTGATCACTTCTCTGAACATGGCCACCGCTGTTCTGGCCAGCCTCTTGTCTCTCTTCTCATCTGGACCTCTATTGTTAAAATTCTTCTTAGCCATTTTTAACAACTGTAACCAATTCAGCTTCTCAAACCCTTCTAATTTCTATAACTTCCTGTGTGTATCTGGACCAACTGGGTGACAACAGCAATATTAACAGCCTGCTGGTTGTCTGGAGCATCCAGATCAATGGAATAAACTTCTGGTAGGCCTCCCAGAGGTGCTCCAGGAACCCAGCAGAAGATTCCTGATTACCTCAGATACCTTTAAGAATTAGTTGTCGTTGTAGCTGCAGCTCTCATTCCAGTCAAGAAGCCCCAGGGATAGGTGTCTAATGCCCCTGTGCATTGGTCAGTCCTGGGATCCCAGTTTGGTATTGCTGAGAACAATAGTCACTCAGCTCTTCTTTCTGCATTTTTCCTGTTACCCTGGGACCCTTTGTAGCCCTCCTGGCTTCAGCCATGACTCAATGCCTCTCCTCTGTGGTGAAAAGGATACCTAGAAACTGCTTAAAATCAGCCCCCTTGGGTAAAGAAAACACTTCCCAATAGGCTGATGAGGGCCTGAGGCTTCTCAAAGGCAGAAGGGTTCTGGGTCATCCAGTTATTCAGATCACTGGCTGAAAAAGAAACATAAACTAGAAAAGGAAGTCTGGGCCCCTGCTACCCATCAGCTCTGCTGTCTGGCAGGGTGGGGGCCCACTAGGGAGTGCTACTCTAGGAGGGAGAAGAGCAGGGGTCTGGCTTGTCTCAATTATAGCATAATCCAGCCCTCTCCTGCTATGTGAAAGTAATGTCAAACCCAGAAAAATTCTTGGGACTGCAAGAGCATGGTCCCCTCAGACATCTGGGTCCTGGGCTGCCTGGATGTGTGGACTGTTAGGTACAAGATTCTCTGCCACCTCACCCCCCTCCTCCTCTTCCTCCTCTTGCTCCTCTAGGACAAGAATAGAGAGTGCAGGCATTTTGCTTAGGTTTTTACTCAGCCTCTGACTCATTGACTTGACAACTAAAGCAAAGGAGCCTTGTCTAAGGGCACAAGCCAAGGAGGAGGCATCAGCAGTCAGTGTAATGCAGGGTATCCTTACACAGAGTTCCCTGTGACCACTGGACAGACTCTCTTTGCTGTTTTCGGGTCAAATGACACTACATCGGGTCATCCCATATCAAAAGTGGCCCATTCTAGTTCACAGAGAGGGAATAGCTTCACAGGTGACATCTTAGCTCCATAGACTCCTTGAAGAGGTCCTTGAAGTGCATCAAATTAATTCTAGAGGATTTAACTGTGACAGTCTGGCCCTCATTTCTGCAACAAAAATTATAAACACATCAAAACATGTCTCCTACTCTGTCCCTGGAGACTGGAACAACAATTGCTCCAGGTTTCCCTGTATCTCTCCAAACGTCCAGACATTCAGAACTCGCTGATTGGCCATGTTTTAGGAGCATGTCAGCCAGAAATTTTTACTTTTGCTGTGTTTTCATTTCGTAAATTGGTGGTAGCCACAGGCTGGGGCTCCCCTCCTGGCCACAAATCTATAAATGTGTTTGCCCCTGACTAGGGCTGTTCACCTCCAGGGCCTCAGAGTGTGGTACTTGCCTCTGCTAGGACCTATCCTGGACCCCAGACCCTGAATCTGGATTCTTCCTGCATCTTGCTGAGACCTCCAGATATTATGGAGCTTGAGATCACTGGGAAAAGACTATCAGGCTAAATTCAGGTTATAATCAGTCAATTTTTATTAAAACTGCTAGCTGTGCTGTATAGAAGGGCATTCTAGACCTGCCAGAATTTAAGTAATGACACAGAGACTTATTAATATTTATAGAAAGCTTAGGCATTTAGCTTGGACTACCACCTAGCTAGCTCATTTAACTTGGTTGTATTATTGACGCTCATGACCCGCCATGTGGCTAGCTCTTTACGTCTCTCAGTCTTCGTATGTCCAACCACCTCCCTGTCCAGGTGGTGAATGCCCTCACCTCTAATTCTTCTCTTAGAGACCCTCTCTCAACCCAAAAGTTCCCCCTCTCCTTTTCTGCTTAGCTATCAGCCATCAGCTCCTTACTAAGCCAATCTGTTAGTAGGTAGGGAGGAAGAGTGCTCACAGAATGCTGAGGCAGGTGATTAGCCATAAGAAAAAGCAATACTAAAATCTGGCCAGTACACCAATCAACAACTGAATGTATGGAAACAAACTTCACACAGTGTACCCCAAATGGGCTGCAATCTCTAACCCAAATCAGAGACATGCCACATAGAAGTAGGTGAAGGAAGGACTTTTAAAGGCAAAAACCTCAAGTTCCTGGGTGTCTGCTCAAGCAAGCTGCACAAGCCAAAACGCTGCTCTGCTTGAGCAAGACTAAGTGGTCAAGGCAGCCTTGAAATAGTCCTTGAATATCTGCTTAGGCAGGTTACAGAACCCAAAATTAAGCAGTTAGACATAGCCTATGATAATAGGATAACAAACAGGTGGTCACATCATAGCTGGATGGGGTGAAGGAGTCAGCATTGCAGAGATTTTATCCTCCAAGAATTTAAGTCAGGGACAAAAAAGGTAGCAAGCAGGCAGCAAAACAGATGGCCAGCACAAAATGGAGTTTCTTTAGCCACTGAATGGAAGACAGCTGGTCCCATGGTGGGGTTCCATGGTGGGCTAGGTGGGGTACCTAGCCAGATGTGGAGTCTTTCAGCACGTGGGACCTACTGGTAAGAGCAAGGGACATCAATCTTTGGGGTTCTGGGAGGATGAAAGATCTCCTGGCCCTAAACACAAACCTATAGGCTGGTGTGGTGGCACATATTTTTGGTCCCAGCATTTGAGGAGCAAAAGCAGAGACAGGCTGATATCTGTAGATTCAAGGACAGCATGATCTACACAGTTAGTTCCAGGATGAAATTAAATGACTATGTGGGGAAAAAAAAAAGCTTGTACCCTCTGTGCTCCCTCTTCTCACTCAGCAGTACCCTGGTGATGGCTCTCAAAGGGACTCTCTCTGCTGAGAATCCTCAATGGAGGTCAGTTCATGCTTCCTGCATTCTCTCTGATTCCCCATTTGGTGGCCTCTATTTTCAGGCCTTTGACTCTGGCTTAGATTCTGGCTTATATCTAGATACCCAGTCTTTGTAAAGAATGGGAACCTCAGGAAGGATCCCCCTGGGAGGAGAGCTAGAGGACAGAAATCTTGCTTCCCAGAAGCCCTCTGAAGAAACTTATCAAACCTTACCTTATTTCACTCACATAAAAACTGAATATAAGCTGCCCTGCCTGTGGCCATTGGCTTTTCCAGAGACAGACTGCCTTTATTTCTCTTTTTTACCCTCTATCTCCATGTACCCCGAGATTGCATGCTCTTTTCAGTTCACAGTGGTCACTGGGAATAAAAACAAGCACTCCAAGGAAAGCTTTGAGCTAAGAGGTGTTTAAAGTAGACAAGGATGTCATAGAAAGAGGGGAACACAATGGAGAGGAGATGGAGGAGGCCGAGAGATGACTG
Organism: Rhabdomys pumilio; assembly: GCA_030674055.1. Taxonomy (NCBI): domain Eukaryota; kingdom Metazoa; phylum Chordata; class Mammalia; order Rodentia; family Muridae; genus Rhabdomys; species Rhabdomys pumilio. The sequence continues at coordinate 20,493,488 of JANHMN010000008.1, forward strand.
TGGTGGCCTGAGCATGTGATGGTCTGGTGGCAGGAGGGAGGAAAGCTGAGCCAGGCAGCTCAAAAAAAACAGAGGACCTGCCATCCCTGGACTGCACCAGATTAGCTCATTCAAGGAAAGGAAGATTCAGGCTCCAGAGAAAGTGGATAAAGAGGTGATGGAACATGGCAAGGACAGAGTGACCAAAAGCTGCCATTCCCATGGAATTCAGCCAGACATAGGGGAATTGTGGTCTTCACAGGAAGAGTCTCATAGCAACATGGAAAAAATTGCTTGGTTATCCTAAAGCAAACTGCCTCCTCTCTCAAGATAGGATCTTCTATACCAGGCTGGCCTCAAATTCACTGTGGAGCTGAGGATAACCTTCAATTGATTCTCCTGCCTCCACCTCCTCAGTGCTGGGATCACAGCTATGCACTAACCTGGTCCTGTGGTCCTACAGATTAGCCTCAGGGTCACCAACACTAGGTCACTTTACCCAGCGAGCCACACCTCCAGTCTTCCTATGTACTTTTTGATACTTTTTTCTTTTGTCTTATAATTTAAACCTATAAGCCTGAAGATATGGCTCGGCAGTTAAGAGTACGTGCTACTCTTCCAGAAGGCCCGAGCTTGGATGCCAGCAGCCATATCAGGTTGATCATAAACATACGTAACTCCAAGTCTAGGGGTCTGGACACCCTCTTCTGGACCCTGCAGGGACACACGCACACACACACACACTAAGAAATAGTAAGGCTTTACATTTATTTGCAATAGGCACCATAAAAACAACATATTTACATATTTTGAAAGTACCACGCAGTGTTCTAATATATGTTGTATAAATTGCATCATGGTTAAATTGGACATGTCTGTCTCCTCAATTACATTCAAATTCACATTGAATGTAGCTTTTATATGGTCAATCTAAAGAAAATGTTTGGGGTACTGACCTGCCTCACCTGGGCAGCAAGGACGTCTACACCCTCTCCAGGTTCTCGTCCATTTAACTCAAGCTCCTCCAAGGCCCCCAGGAGCAGAGAATTGCCAGTCAAGACAGAAGGCCCCCCAGGGTGTGTTTGGGATAATTTTCAAGCAAGAAAAACATAAGGTGCAGAGCAATCTTGGAGCATCAGAGAGAGAGAGAAAGAGAGAGAGAAAGAGAGAGAGAAAGAGAGAGAGAGAAAGAGAGAGAGAGAGAAAGAGAGAGAGAGAGAGAGAGAGAGAGAGAGAGAGAGAGAGATCTTCAGCTGAATCAGTTGCCCTACAGATGCCAAGCTCAGGCCTGTCATGCGATTGTTCGGATGTAGGGCCTCTTGCAGATGAAAAGAAATGTGTTGTCACAGGGAGAATCATTCCAGCACTTCAGGGCAGACACCTTGATATTGACACAGTGTTCATTGTTCCCTGTGTTGTTGGGTTCACCAGGAATCCAGAACCTATCAAGTGAGAAAATAAAGAAAGACACTGTGCACCTGGCAGAATGCTTGTGTAGGATGAAGGAAGCCCTGAATCCTATCCACAGCGCCACGTAGACTGGAGGATGGCACATGCCTTTATCCAAGCACTCAGGAGGTAGAGGCAGGAATATCAGAAGTTTAAGGTCAACCTAGGCTATAAAGCAACTTTCCAAGCCAGCCTGAGATACATGAGATGCTGTCTTTAAAATCGGTTATTTTAGAGGCCAGCAAGAAGGCTCAGCGGGTTACAGTGCCTGCGAGCAAAGCTGGAAACCCGAGTCTCATCCCCAGAATCCACTGGTAGGGAAGAACAGACCTGGACAAGTTGTCCTCTGACCTTTACACACATGTGACACATCCATCATGTACATACATTATAAAATAAATAAATAGAGCTTTTGATGAGCTATTTTAACCCCAGTTTTAATCCTGGGTGACAACACTGCAATGTTTTGCTCCCAAACCTAAGACCTAAGAGTTGAAGTAGTCTTTCAACTCTAAGCCCCCTATGCCCCTGGCCCACATCTCTCAAGGCTCTCATGAGTCCATACTGCATAGGCCTGGACTTGGGTCAGATCCTCACCCCAGCTAGGCAGAAAAACTTGCTGTCAAGCCTCATAAGACATGGAGGTCCCCCAACAGGCCCCAAGTACACAATGAACAAAAACAGTTAGATCCGCTCCACTCTGGTAGAGCCCCTGTTCTAGGATAAAGGCAAGGCAAAGCCCGGTGTTCAACCATGGAGCAAGGTAGGCTGGGAAGGAGGGCACTGAGGACTCACTCACCTTCTACTTTGCTCCCTACTGAATGATGTCTGGTCCACCCAGTACCAGTCCCCGTCACTCCCTGCCTTGGTAAGACCAATCCAGTGTGAAATTCCATCTGCTGCCTTGTAGAGAAACTCCTGTGGGGGACACAGAGTAAGTGAGCAGAGGCCCAGCTTCCACCCCCACCTCTGGTACTCTTCATGTATGCACAGCGGCAGCCCTGAACCTGATGATGCCCCATGAAAGTCGCAGATTCACAGGTGCACCATCTTCTCTCAGTGCCCTTCCTGGACCCAGAGCCCACTTCTCATTCCTGATTGCTCTTAGTTTATCAGCTAACAAACTTGGAACTTGTGCTTTTTAGTGAGGGGCTGGAGGACATGGAGACTCAGCCTGCCGGGCACAGCAGCAGCAGATGCCTTCGATCCCTGTACTTTGGAGTCTGAGGCCAAGGGATCGAAAATTCAAGGCCATCCTGAGTTATACACTGAGACCCTGTGTTTAAAAAAAAAAGATTCAGCTGAGCTGCAGACAAGGGACATCAAGGGAATTGCCTAAAACCTAAATTACATGAGCCCTTAATTGTGCCACACACTAGAAGACCTTCCTGGGCAGGCACTATTTCATCAATTCACTTAAAGTGAGGCCTGGGAAATTTCCCTAAGGTTCCAGAGTAAGTTTGATGGAAGACTGTGACATTTGGCTAGAACAGGCCCTGGACCGACGTCTGCTTCACTGCTTTGTCTCTTGGATCAGTAAGCCTGGTCTACATTCAGCATCACCAGGAAGGAGGCTTACTATGTCCTGGAGTATCTCAGTCACAAGGATTTCTATTTTCTGCCATGTGGGATGAGCGCCCCCTCCTGGCCCTCTTTGAAGCCAGCAGAGTATGTGATCGGCTCTCCCTAGGGACATGTGAACAGAAGTTACATTTTACTTGCGGGCAGGAGCGCAGTGCAGCTTGTTGTGTTCTCTTGCTTCAACAACTTCGGATGTGTGTTGAAATAAAGCCTCCTTTGGCTTAGGTCCTTGATACCCATATCAGGCAGACCCCTGCTATCCCTTGCAAGATGTATAGTATACACGAGAAATAAACTTTGGGGGGTGGGGTGGGTGGGGAGATAATAAAATGACCAAGTGGGTATGAGTACTTGCTACACAGAGTATGAGACTCTGACTTCAAATCCCTGCAACCATATAATCCCAGCAGAGACAGAAGATCACTGGACCTTGCTAGCCCATTAGGTGGTACTTGAGGAGTGCGGGAGGAATAGAACAGATATTTAACATCTTCCTGTGGCCTCCACATATGCACTGGAACTCCACACACACATTCATGCACCCCCACAACACACATCGGGTCATGCCCAGTTAAGGAATGTTTGTTAGGTGCAGCAAGCTCCTGCCCAGCCTCACTGACAGACCGCTCCACAGAGCCTGATGCTTGCACTCACTTGTTCTGATTCTGAGGACACTGAGGTCAGGTGGGCTTTCCTAGAAACACAGAACTGCTCCGCACTGTACCAGGTCTTCTGGGTGCGTGAAAAGTAATAGAAGTTCCCCCTGAAGTATTTCCAGCCTTGAGCCACCATCTCCAGAATGTCACCTGGAAAACAGGGGCTGAGGTAACTGCAGTGCTCCGGGTTCTGCTTGGTCCTGTGTTCAGTGGGATCCTGGGGACACCAGTGAATGAGTCCAGGTTCTAGAGACCTTGAGTTCCCACCGTCAGGGATTGAAGCCCTTCCATTGGGACCCTAAAAGTCCGAGACTTGTGGACAGAACCTCTGAGGCTAGACAGGGGCAGGGGCAGGGGCAGGGGCAGGGAAGGGAGATATGACAGGGGCATGGAGACCCTCACCCCGGGCCCTGGCTCACAGTAATGAGCATCATGGGATTCAGCAGGATAGAAGCCAGGTGTAACATATGTTATATTAGTAAAATGTCTGTATGTGAGCTCAGTGAGAAGCTGCTCACTTTGTCTGGAGACAGGCTGGCCCCTGGCTCTGTGACAAGGAGGGAAGAGAACAGAACAGTCACCCATGGGGAGAAGAAAGCTCAACTTAGAACTCCAGCTGACTGCCTCATCTTCCCCAGTTTCTGCTGGATGTCTGTAAGCTCACGATTTGATGACATCACCTTCCAGCTGCTGTTTGTCCTTTTACTTGAAAACCTTACCCTAAGGGACCCTCAGCTCCTCAGGGACTCTGTCAGAGTCCTCTCTCATCCCTCTCTCATCAGAGGGCCTCAGTGGACCTTCCCCAGTCAGTTTCTGCTGGAGATTTTTAATGCCCAATTTGACGTTATCAATCTAACACCTATCTATCTGTCTCTATCAAACATTTATCCATCCATCACTTGTTTATTCTTTTATTTTTAGCTCACTATATATTTAATAAACTCACTCAATCAAAACCAAATATGTGGCTACTTCCCAGGCCATACAGAATGCCAGAACAGACTATGTGTCCAACGCCTCTATGTTCTGCACCTTAGTGTAGAGACCCAGACCACCGCTCCAGACAGGTAGGGGCTTGTGGCCACTGGTCAGCCCGCAGGAAGGTCTCATTTACTTACTCTGTTCTTTGAGCAGCCTGTTGACATTCTCCAAGCTGTTCTGTAGTCCCTGGACCTTTGTGTTCAAGGCGCTGGCTTTATCCAGATCTCTTTGCAGCTCTGGGATTTTGGCATTGAGGTTGTCAACCGCTCCCCAGCTCATTGTTAATAACTGGAGCTGTTCATCGGCTAGCTTCATGCTGTTTTCCAAAGACAGAATCTGAGAACGAACCCTGCTGAGGCTGGTGTTCACTCTCCGCATCTGAACCTCGGCATTGTCCACACGGCCTCTTTCATTCTGAAGATCAGATCCCAGGGTGCTGATGTTATCCACACGACCTTTCAACGTCTGGGCATCACTCTTCACATCCAATATTTGGCCCGTCAACCTGGGATCTGGATTTGAGACAGTCAAGGGGTCAGCTGAGGGGTTCCTAAGTCATGGAAGTAGAATATTGTCCAAAGGAAGGAGAAGCTGAAGGATCACGCTTCATAAAGGACAGAGACAGTCCAAGGAGCTGCCACCTACTCTCCGTCCATTCATTAATATACAGCAAGTGTGCATTAGGTGCTAACATGCATCAGGAACACTGACTGGCACAGGCAGTGAGGAGACCAAGAGTCCTCATGAAGAAGCAGAGGGAGAGCCCAGCCCTGAAATTCCTTAGTGTGGTCTGGGTAAACTTGATAAAAGGGGTTCACTTAGTCACCTCCACATCACTCCATCTCTGGGTCCCCTCCCAGTCTATAAGTTAGTCCCCAGCCATCTCCTGTCAAAAACCCCACTACCAGATAGGGAAGCACACCCCTCCTTTGTCTGCCCACAGCCTGCTTTATGGCCATGAGTGGGGCCATATACATGCAGACTCCAGAGCATATGGAAGGGGCATGAAGCTATTTCCGCCCTTCCTTGGCCTTATCTTTCATACTCTACTAGGATCATAGGCACAGGAACCAAAACTAACCGATAACTATCAAAGGAGTCTTATGGGATGGAAACTGACTCAGCAGGAAGAACATTTATCCTTTCAGAATACCTGGGTTCACTTCCCAGCATATATAGAAGCTCTTGGCTGATTATAACTTCAGTTCTAAGGAAGTCCAGTGTGCTCTCCACTCTTAGGGCACCAGGACATGTGGTGCACAAACAGGCAAGCAAAACACTCACATACATATATAAAATAAAAAAATTTTTTTTTAAAAAAGAGTCCTATGAGAAAGGAACTATGGGAAGTCAGGAACAGGAGGACCTGGTGGCACACACCTTTACTCCCCAGCACTCAGGAGGCAGAGGCGAGTGGGTCTCAGTGAGTTCTAGGCAGGTCTGATCTACTGAGTTCCAAGCCAGACAGGGCTACATAGTGAAACCCTGTCTCAAACAAAAGTTAAAGGTGGGAAATAAGAGAAGAGACAAGTCTAGTGGTCCAGGATAAGATCAAGGTCAATGGTGTCCAGGTGTCAAGGGTGGGGCTGAGAATCTGGCAGGCAGCCAGGCATGCAGGTCGTGAAAAGAGAAGACATGTCTCCCTATGCTCTCTAGAGACTTGGCACAAGGAAGAAAGGTATGACTGCAGCAGAAGCCATGAAGCTTCTACAAGAGGAATAAGAAGGCTCCAGATATGAACATTTTCTTTGCCTGGACAAGGGAGTACAGAGACTGGGAGGTTTTCTGGTTTGGCTCAGTGCAGAACTGGTACCTAGTAAATACCTAGTAAGACCACAAGAAGTCAAGTTCCCTGATGGAAACTAGTCACAAATCTTTGAATCCACCAATCTGGGAGCTGTGAGTGGAGGGAGTCTAAGGGAGTCAAAGGCAGAAATAAAAACCTTAGTGATTATTTCCTGAAGACAGACAAGTACCCTGAGAACAGACATTTTCTAATGCCAGTTATAGGACCCCCCAGAACCCAGAATGGAAGGATTAGCAGGCCAGCTTCTAAAAACATCAGGAGAGTTCCTGAAATGTCATAGACTTGAGACACCAAGAACTGTAGTAAAAAGGTTTGGAACCTCATGGACCAGTTGACTTACAGAAAACAGCCTGAAGCACAATAGAGGCGACCAGCACCAATGCCAGACAGACGAAGGCCACGCAGACACAGAGAGGCTTCCTTAGAACTGGAGACAGATCTTGCTTGGGAGGAGGCTCTGGAAGGGGACAAAGACGTCTGTTAAGGAGCAGTGAAGAGCAGTGGTTGGCATGAGCACCAGGTGGGCATGGGGCAGTAGCCAGCACTTGCCTCGAGGCCAGAGAGAGATGTTCTGTTTGTCCACGGTGAAGTGCGCTTCGGGGGTCTCCCTCTCCTTCATCGCCACCTCGGGCATAGGAACTTCTCAGTGCCAGACTCCCCAAGGGCCTTTTATCCAGAAGAAACAGGAAATGAGTCAAGAATCAGGTCACTTTGTAGTGCCCAAGTTCCCTGTTCTTGGCGTAGACGATTTGCCTGGCAGAGGCCACAGCTTCATTCTTTCGACAAAGGTCTGGGCCTTGATGAGGAAGCCACCTGACTTCTTCCCTGGTACACAGACATTTTAATCATCTTATCCGAAGGCTCTTCTTGTGAAGAGTCCTTCATGTGTCATCCATCCATCATCTATCCACTCACCCTACAAGTGTACATTGAGTGCCTTCTGCAAGCTCAACCCAGGACCCCAGAGACGAATTTCTCAGTCTCTCACTCAGCAGGTTTTGCAAGCTGACAGGACAATACAGCCCGAGCAAGAAACTTACAGTACAAGATGGAGAAGATGGCAGCGAATGAGTGTGCACTGTCAGCATACATACAGGGAGCAGAGTGGTGGGGGTGCTGAGTGAGGGGTGGGCACACTCGGGGTGTGGGAAACAGACTAATAAGATGCTAGCTTAAAGCAATGCTGCTCTGAACTTTCAAGAATGGAGCTGCCTCTTCCTGCTGCTCGTCTTGGATCCTGCCATGTCTGTAAAGACGAGAATGTCCTGTCTCTGGACATTCCTGGTTAATTTTGTCAACTTGGTTGGATTGATAAATGCCTAGGGCATTAGTGAGGGGCTCCTCTGGGTGCATGTAGGGGAGTTTCCAGAGAGAAGTAACTGAGAAGGGAAGACCCTCCCTGAATGCTGATGGTCCCATCCGATGGACCAGGAAACAGGCTCGGAGTAAAAGGGGTGAAGGAGAAACCAACAGACCTGGTACTCCCTTTCTCAGCTTCCTATCCACCAAGATGTGAGCAAGCAGTCTTCTGCTGCCAGTGCCTCCTCAGACGTCTGGGTGGACTGTATCCTCTGAGCCATGAGCCACGATAAACCCTTCCTCCTTAAGTCGCTTCCCATCAGATATTTGACCACAGCAACGGGGAAAGTAACTAACAATCCAGTGCCCTGTGTAAGCTCAGTCACTCCAGCCCTCTGCTCCAGGCCCTACAGCAACAACCTGGGGCCAGGGCCAGGAGGTGGGAGAGAGTACAAGATCCGGACAGATGGGTCCAGGAATCCTAGGGCATTGAAAAAAAAGGCTGCCACCCCATGTGTGGGATGTCTGGTCCCTCCATACTCTAGCAAGAAGTTGACTTTTTTTTCAACAGAGACACAGATAAGGAAGGATTATGTGTATATACACTATAAAAATTGTATATGTGCAAGATAAAAATTGTATATGTAGAATACATTTTTTTAGCCATGAAGAAGTATAAAATTATGGCTACAGAGATGGCTCAATGGTTGAGAGCACTTGTTTCTCTTCCTGAGGGCCAGAGTTTAGCTCCAAGCACCCATATTAGGTGACTCCAACCAATTGTAACTCAAGATTCAGAAGATCAAACACCTTCCTCCGGCCTCAGAGGATACCTATGTACACACACAGAGACATATGCCCAGTGATATATGAATAAAAATAATATAACATTTTTAAAAAAATAAAATTATGTCATTGGCAGGAAAATGGATACAACTACAGTGCATTCTATTAAGTTAAGTCAGTTGCAGAAAACAAATATATAGATTCTCTCATTTGTGAATTCTAGATTTTATATAGTTATATAAAATCACATACATATAGGCATACATGTATACAGACATACATATGACTTGAAAGTACAAGTAAATTTGCCTAAGAGAACCAAAGGTGACCCTTGCCTGCAGAAATCAGGGTCCTTAATGGTGAGAAGTGGGGTGGGAGGACCAGAGATCGAGGAATAAAAATGACAAAAACAATAGCTGGGACCAGGAAGTCTGACGTAAGCTGATGACTTACGCCAAGCAAGTTTAGTTTTAAAAATACAGCATCTTATATACTATTTACAGCAAAGTAAGGCAGCAAAGGGTCAGTCAGACAGTGTTGGTGAGGAGAACATGGGTACCTCAGACACAGCTACTCTAGGACTAATAACCACAATCCAGGGAGAAGAGCTGGATCTCCAGAAAAGACAACCTTGACTCCTTTGAGGCTCACTGGACCTTGAAGTCCACTCCTGCACAAGACACAGAACTAACACTTCCTGGTCCTTTCGCCAGGGCCTCTGAGAAAGTCCTGGGTCAGTCTATCTGCCAACAAAAGGGGAGCAGTGGAAATAGAGAAGATCAAAAAAGGGGAGAATAAGAGGCTCACAGCGAGTAGCCCAACACAGGATATACACACACACAAAAGCACTTGATTTCTTTAAGATGACTTTCTGTTGGGCATGGTGGAACGGGCCTTCAATCCTTGCACTCAGGAGGCAGAAGCTGAGGATCTTTACAAGTTCAAGACCAGTCTGTTGTACATATTGAGTACCAGGGCAGCCAGGACTACACAATCAGATCCTGTATCAAAAAAAAAAAAATAGCAATTAAAAAAAAAATAGTTGACATTTCCCAAATAGGAGCACATTTGTATGCTGAATGAGAAATTGTCCCAGTGGCCCAGGAGACATCTGGGAGCTCCAGCAGACTGGGGCCCGCTTTATGGGAAGGGCAGGATTGAAGACCTGTTTATGGAAACAGGTTCATGGAGATGCCTCCTCTGAGTCAAAGGCTGACCATCGTGAAAGACAAGAAACAAGGAATCCTGCTTGTGAGCCATCTGGGGTTTCAGGAGAAAAAGTCCCAGGTCATACAGCTGGCCGCTGGCTTCCCCAGAGGAGACAAACAAGACAAGATACCTCATCAGTTGGAAAACTAGTCCTCCAGAACTCTCAGGAGCAAACCAGCTCTAACAAAGGGGAACTCTGTCTTAACCTCAGGAAACTAAAAATGACTCTCTGACGAGAGAAATAAACAACTGTGCCCATTTTCCTGTTCCTCTTTGCCATATTCCTGGGTTTCTCAGACTTCCTATGGAGAAGAACAGAGGCAGGATCTGCCTGGCCACTTTTTCCCTTTTCAAAATGAGCCAGCCTTGTGCTTGGAGATGGAGGATGGGCAAGGTTGACAAGAACAGAAACAAGACTAAGGGTGTGGGAACAAGGCTCAGTTGGTAGAGTGCTTGCCTAGACCTGGGTTTGAGCCCCAGCACTTCATAAACCTGACATGTAATACCAGCCCTTGGGGACAGAGGCAGGAAGATCAACAGGTTCAAGGTCAGTCTTAGCTATGTAGCAAGTTCAAGTTCAAAACCAGCCTGGGCACATGAGACTTTATAGGGAACAAGGAAGAAAGAAGAGAGAAGAGAAAAAAAGAATGTGTGAGAAAGAGAGAGAGGAGAGAGAGAGACAGAGAGAGCAAGAGAGACAGAGACACAGAGAAAGAGAGAAGAGAAAGGGAGAGGGAAAGGAAGAGGGAGAAGATAGCAGTGCAATGAGAGGAGGTAATAATGGCAGGGGTCAGACCTGTCCCAGGCCTGGAGAGACCTTAAATATAATATGATAAGGACTCACCCAGTCTATCTATCAGATTTTAGATAGCTGAGTGATCCTCTGGGTGTGTGTTCCAGTATTGGTAACAGGACAGAGAAACAAAAGAGAGACCATTGGGTACAGGAGAGACAGCATGAAACAGGTCGCTACAGACCTTGCCCTCAGAGAGCTCTCATCTGGAATGAAGGGAAGACTGTAAGATCAAAGAAGACATATATCTGTACATGGGCATCTCCAGGTCTCCCTTGACCTAGAAATGAGTCCCTCTTTTATGGACTTATATGGAACAGTGGCAGTGTGCCAAAGTATAGGTTGTTACTATTCTGTGACAAAGAACAGAAAAGAAATGTGAAACTGGGTGAAAGTTTGTCACTGACCAGACTTAGTCACCCCCAGAAGGGAGCTATTCTCAATTCATTTACAGGGCTGTGCAGTAAGAACCACCTGGAGGAGTGGATTGTTGCATTGCCAGACAGTGGTGTTCAGGAGGGGCCTAGGAGATGGCCAGAGAGGCATCACTTATGCACAAAAGGCCCATAAGAAACCACCAGCAAAGCAGGGATCAGAAAAAAAGCAAAATCCATGACTAAGAAAATGAAGTGTGCGTGTGTGTGTGCGTGTGTGTGTGTGTGTGTGTGTGTGTGTGTGTGTGTGTGTGTGTGTGT
>JANHMN010000008.1:20510776-20536599 GCA_030674055.1 Rhabdomys pumilio
CAGAGGAGAGGAGAGGAGAGGAGAGGAGAGGAGAGGAGAGGAGAGGAGAGGAGAGGAGAGGAGAGGAGAGGCAGAACTAGTGAGAGCAGTAGTCACAGACCTCCTTCACTCCCTAGGCCAGAGCCCAAGATATTTTAGCAAATATTGAAGCTGCTGTGAAATTTAGCCCCAGGATTTGAATGTGAGAGGAGAAAACCAGCCCCTACAGGTTGTTCTCTGACATGCTCATACATGTGCGCGCACACACACATGCACACACATACACACACATGCTCACACACACACATATGCACACACAATAAGTAAATAAATATGATTCAGTTTCAAAAAAGACCTGTTGCTGGTGGTCTAGAAGGGCCCATTCTTCAGCAATCTATAAATATAAGACTGAAGACTGGGAAGGAACCAACTAGTCTGATGCTTGGATGCCAGAGTCATTAATCCCAACACCTCCCCTAGCTGCTGTGCCTTCTACCCAGCTTGGCTCAGGAGGCTGCCTCTGGCACCCAGCCTTCCTGCATGTAGCTTGTCTATTGTGCCTAGCTATTCTTGGGTCATTTTGTGCTGTGTCTTGTCATCTCACCCTGTCTGTCTCCCCTACAGAAATTTGTATGGCCTCTGTGAGAACAGGAAAGTCAGGCTGTGAGGCCTAGGCCAAGGGTGTACTTTATCACCCTAGAAACACACACACACACACACACACACACTACTCAGTGTTCTTAGGAGAAGGATTCTCTGACATGAACATACACTCATCACCCTCCTCCATCCCCTTGAGATGACCTGGAATCGGATCGTGTACCTGGACCTCACAGCAGATGCAGCCATCAATTTCCAGCACTACCCAGAGGGCCTGTGGTATGTGCTAGTGACCAGCAATGAGTATGTGGCCACTTCCCAGGAGGTGGACCACCATGCCTGGGATGCAAAGCTGGCATCACAGTCAGGATCCACAGGCTCCAGTCAGGATATCAAAAAGAGGAACACCGGCACTAGTTGGAAGAGGCATGGGTGACCTGACCTTGTGTTCACAGGTCAGCACTAGAGGAACTAGGAATGTTACACACAGGGTTGTCCCTTCTAAAGGAGGGGTGTGTGTCCTGTCTTCTGCCCAGAAGGCTGGAAGCTGACCTGGTTAATAGCCTTTGTGCTATCTGTGTGGCGGAGACCACACTGGATTCCCCAGATATTTACCATGAGGTGTCAATCTATAAAACCTTTCTTTATGGGAGGTGTCACATGTAGTCAAGCTTTAGAACCCATCTTTATGGAAGATGTCAGGTTACTTTACAGAGAGTTTTGATGTATGTACTCATGTCTTGAGTTTTATTGTCTGTATAGGATTGCATTACTATTACTAGGAAAAAAAATTCACCAAATTGTCCAGTGTTTAAACATGCATAAAATAAACCTCAGGGGTCAGACTCCTCAAGTCAGAACCAATATCAGTGACTTAGTCTGTGTGGAACCCAATTGCTTTCTTGCCTCAGATTGTTATTCTACTGGCTGTGGAGGTCACAAAGACCCCCGCAGCTTCAGTCAGGGGAAATTACTCCCATGCAGAGAGAGAAGAGGAGAGGAGGAGAGAGAGACCAAAATATATAGATTATATAGAGAAAAGTCTCTAGGAGAAGGGCAGCTCAACCCCTGGGCTGGAAAGTTCAGGGTTGGGGGCAGGGTAGCCCAGGTAGGGACTGAGGGATGCTGGGGGAACCTGGGGGCCCGGTTTCCTTTGGTCTGTAAAATATACACCTCAGTTCCCTGTCCTGGGGTCCAAAACCAAACACCTAGTGAACAGCCGGCCTCATAAAAGAATCTCCTGTCTCCAGCAATTGTTACTGTTTAGAACCCTGAGGAAGCAGCCTTGTGAGTCCCCTCCTGAGTCCCCTACATCTCCTTCCCCGCAAGAGAGAATGTTTCCACTAGAGGGAGCTAGAGTCTCTCCTTTCGCAGTTGGGAAACTTGGGAAAACTTCCTTGGGCTCTCTATCCAAGAGAAAACACTCCCTGAATAGAAGACTCTTGTCATCTTGGCTCTGCCAGGACCCGGCATTGTCCCAGATGAAGCTGGCTGCTCTGAGAGCTGCTATATAAGCCAAAGAGCTAAGCAGAGTTGTGGTGATTTGAATGAGAAATGCACCCATGGTCTCTGGCATTTGAGTACTTGTTCCCTGCCTGGCTGGTGGCACCATTTGAGGAGGTTTGAGGTGGTACAGCCTTGCTGGAGAAAGTATGCAACCGGAGGTGGGCTCTGAAAGTAAAAAGGCCTTACCTACTTCCAGCAGGCTCTTCCTGCCATGCTTATGGTAAAGAATGTTATTTCAGCTCTGTAATAGACTGTTATCCTCTGGGACTGGAGGACAAAATAAACCCATTTGTAAGTTGTCTTGGTCATAGTGTTTGTCACAGTAACAGAAAAGTAACCAAGTCTGGGATGCAGCTCCTCACTGGCCCTCGTGCCTGGCTCAGACCACAAGCAGAGTTAGCTCCCTGAGCCTGTCCCATCCTCTCAGGCTCCAGCTCCCTAGAGCATCTTGGAGCTGGACCTTTACTCAGAGAAAAGAAGAGCTGTCCTCAAAGCCCACATGCAGTTTTCTGGCATCCCACCTCCTCAGAGTCCCTAGTACCCAAGAAACAGCATCTGCCTGGGGCTCCATTCACCTGCAGCTGGGGGTCAACCTGAGACGGGGACGACACTGTAGTAATGCATTGTTATGAAAATATCTTGTATGTTGTAAAATGCTGGAACTTTTGCCAGACCTCACAGCCCAGTTAATAATGTGCCCTGAGGTAACACCTAAGACCTAAAGACTGCTATCCTACCCTAACGTGTACTTAGCGTCTTTGTTTCACCTGCCTTTAAGAGAATAATGCAGAAGCTGAGAGATGGCTCAGCAGTTAAGAGCACGGACTGCTCTTCCAGAGGACCTGAGTTCAATTCCCAGCAACCTCATGGTGGCTTAGTAACCATCTATAATGGGATCCGATGCCCTCTTCTGATGTGTCTGAAGATATTTACATTGTATTCATATAATATATGTATATATATATGTGGAGAAAGAGAGAGAGAGAGAGAGAGAGAGAGAGAGAGAGAGAGAGAGAGAGAGACATAACAATCAGTCAACCTGACTTGCCTGGGATTCCCCATGTAATCAGCTTTTACAAGAAAGTTAATGCATAGCTCTAATCTTAACTTATTTACTCTCCTATGCCACTGATTCATCAGGTGTGTGTGTGTGTGTGTGTGTGTGTGTGTGTGTGTGTGTGTGTCTGCACAGTAAGGTAATAAGTGCTAGAAGCAGTAAATCAGTTGAAAGAAACCCTATATAATAAATATCTGCCATTTTTCAGTTGGAAACAGCATATAGGATTCAGCACAACCAAGAGAAGTGTTGTGTGGGACCTGGTCTAAGAGACAAGGCTGCCTCACTGGGAACTGGTGGGAAGGAGCACTTCCCTTTCAGGAGGTAGTTCAGGAGAGAGAGGTCTTGAGAATATCTACAAGGTGGCTTTATATGGCTGGTCCAGGAAGCCTGGAGCACTGTCTTCTCTCTGTGGCTCAGAGTCAGAACCACACCCAACACAAGCATCTGAAGGAGCAGTTTGGCTGTGCTCACTTTCCAACTATGTTTAACCTCCCTGTGCATAACTTGTAAGCTGTACACGTGGAGCCTGACAGTCCCACGGACAGAGGAGAATCTTCTCCTCCTCGGGTGAATGTCCACTAGCACACTCCACACACCAAGCCACAGGGGCTCATTCCTGTCAGTAGATGGAGGGACGCCTCCCTGGGGCTCCCTTCAGTGCATCTGAGGAAGTGCACTCAACAGATTCCAGAAGCTTGAGGCCTCCTCCACCTGGCCTGCACATGGCCACCTACTTCCAGCTTCAAGGACCCCTCCAATCTCTGACGGAGTGCCTGCTGTACACTACAGATGTGAGTGTACACGCACAGTCACGGTCAAATACAGTGCCTTCTGATGTGTGTCTCAGACTACAGACACCACTTATGGGAACCAATCTAAAGAAATCCCGGCATGGGTACAAGGATATAAAACAAAGCATGGTTATGGAAGCACCGTGTGTTTGTATGTGTGCTGTGCATATACATGCATGTTAGTGGAAAATACTCGAGATGTTCATTCACAGAAAAATAGTTTGATACTGTGTGGTCCACACAAGCTGTGGATTTCTATACAGCTGACAAAACGCTTTTCAAAACACTTTAGTGGAGAACAAAATGGGCAGTCTGATTCTGTGTAAGTTTTAAACAACTCTAGGCCCTTCCTGGCTACAAGTCTAGACCTTAAAAAGCCAAAGACTATAAGACATGTTGCGAAAACACCCAAAACGACCACAAATTAGAAGCAGGGAAATCCAAACAACAACAAAAGCTCCTTCAATTTTGATTTATTGAAAAATGGAAGACTGGCAGCCACAAATGGGACATTTACAGTGAACTCTGTGCTGCCACCAGGGTTCAAGGACACTTTGGAAATGGGCAGAAAGACTATAAGCATTTGTGGGAATGCAGAGTTGGACCAGTGTCTTCTGAACATATCAGGACCTCGAACTCACAGCAGCTCTGCCCAGCACAAGACCAAGCCAGCCAACATACCAGCATGGAACAGGGAAAGGCTCACAGCCTCACCTCTAGCTGAGGATGCATTCATAGTTGATGGCTGCTAGTGGAGAAGTCAGTGTTGTCCCTTGTAAGCTGGCCATACTCCACCAGATGGCTCCACACTCAGGAGTATGTGGAATGCAGTAATGGAACCTATAGGCTAGGAGAAAAAGGAGGAAGAAGAAGAGGAGAGGTGGTATCGTGAAGTCTGAAGGGAACTAAGGGGGGGGAGGGAGACTTCACAAGACGTTAGAGGAGAGGGGTGAACGGAACCAAAATACATTGTATACGTGCTTGAAATTCTCAAAGAAAAGGTCAAAAATCTAAGACTAGGAAAGTACAGGGGAGGGAGTTGTGGCTCACACCTTTAATCCCTGCACTGTGGAGACAGCGGGTCTACATAGTGAGTTTCAGACAGCCAGGACTTTGTATACAAATTTGAAGGTGGGAAAGAAACTGGCAATGGTGGCGGACCAACCTCGTGGACTGCTGAGTCAAACCCCATGTCTTAGACCCAGGGGGTTTGCTCCAGAGCTGACATCTCCGATCCTCTTCTGCAGGTAATTAGGGAAGTGTACACAAGGAGCCTTGTGGTGGTGATTTTTGAGACAGTAAGAGTGGAGCCTTTTTTCCTGGAGAACAATAAAAGGGAGCGGTCCCACTCAACAGAGTTACTCTGCAGTCCGGTGGAGAGGGTGTGATCTTTAAAACATTTCCCTTCTGAAAAGTCCCTTCAAAAGCCAGTGGGCGGGGACAAACCAGGCCAGGTTCCCCATCAGGAAGGGCGTGTGCCACAGCAACTAATTGCAGAGTCGTTGGCCCAGTGTCTGGAGTGGATGTCTAAGCCCTGTTCCCAATGGTCTCTAGGTGAGGAATGGGGCGGTAACAGGAACGTAATAGAGGAGCATGCTTTCTCAGCACCAGATAAGAGTGGCTAAACAGAAAAGGGGAAACGGTAAGAGGGGGCGGGCACAGTAAGGGGGCGGGCAGGGCGCAGTGGGTAGAGCGCTTGCCTATCCTGCAGAAAGCCCGAGGTCCAGCACTATATAAACTAGGTGTGGTGACTCACGCTTGTAATCCAAGCACTTGGGAGGTGGAAACTGGAGGGTCAGCTTTTTAAGGCTCTATAATATAGGGCCAGCCTGAGCGACATGAAAACCTGTCTCCAAAAAGAAGAAAGAGAAAGGAAGAAAATAGGGTGTCAAATGTCTTTAATCTCAGCACTCAGCCAGGGTCAGGTGGTTATATATAGTGATCCAGTAAGGTCAGAGATATGCAGGGAGAAGGAGTAGGGGTGGAGGGGGAGGAAAAGGAAAAGAAGGAAAAGCAGGGAAACTATAACAGGCCCTTTGGTTAGGCAGGAACTTATGGATCTCAATAAACGAAACTAAGTGAATTTTCAGGCTCTCCACTCTGGAAGGACTTGCACCTGCATCCCAGTAGTATGTCCAAAACCAGATGGAGTTTCTGCCTTGTAAGTCACGCTACATTAGAGGGCAAGACTCCTTGGTGGAAAGACATAGTTGCATCAAAACCATGACTGCATAGGTACAGAAAACCTCATGGGAAGTGTGGATCTCCTGCTAGAAAGTAAGGGATGCCAGAGATGAGGCAGAAGGGAAGAGGATTTATTTGTTTGCTTGTTTGTTTGTTTGTTTGTTTTGGTGCCTCACACATGCTAGGTGGGTGTTTTCCAGGGCACCACAGCCTGGCCACTGGGATTTATTTTCTTGGCAATAGTAATATTCTAAAAGGATGGCTTCATGATTCTGAGAGTTTGCTGAAATCCAGTGAACCGTGCACTTTACCCAAGACAACTATATGACAAGTAACTCAGACCTCAATAAAACTGTCACCAAAAGAAGGATAAAAATGACCTTATGGGATTCCATCATTGGGGAGAATTAAAGTAATAGTTGTAATAACAAGTCACCTGTGCAGCACACAGGAATCCATCTGCTCAAAATCTCACAACTCTTCCCCAGAAAACACAAGTTAATTACAAAGCAAGCAGCATTTTAGGAGAAATCTTGCTTTCTCCCACTTTCTCTCTCTATTCCTGTGATGACATATCCTAACGGAAAACAGCTTAGGGGAAATGGGGTTATTCAGCTCAAGCTGCCAGGTCACAGATCGTCATTGTGGAGAAGCCACCATGGAACTGGGAGGAGCCGGCCACATCACATCCAATGTGGAGAGCACACACACACACACACACACACACACACACACACACACACACACAGGCACGCATGCAACCTGCTCAGCTCAGTTTCTCTACTCTTTACAACTCTAGACCTAAACTCAGGGCAGGACACCACGCAGATTTATTCTGGGTCTTCCCACATCAATTAACGTGATCAAGGCAATCCCCACTAACAAGCTGCCTGCCCAACCTGATCTAGGTCTCTAATCTCCTCTCTGGCGATTCTAGGCTGTATCAAGTTGACAATTAAAACTACCCACTATCACCTTCAGCAAAATTCCATCTGCCTCTCCAGTGGTCAGGTAGCTTCTCTAACAATGGGCAAACACATCCCACCTGAGAGGCCATGGTGAGAACAGGTGATTTCACAGGTGTCCCCCACAGGTACACGGTCTGAGTTCAGTCTCAAGGACTCCTGAGAAAAAATCCACTCTGGGGGTCATTCTTCCGGACGACTGGCCATGAGGCTCTGGCAAAGACTGGCCTTAAAGTTCTCCAAACCAACCAGGGAGAAACAGTCACCAAATACAGACCTAAGAACCTGGATCCACACATGAGAAACACTTCCAGCACACCAGGGGCAGTAATGCTTTTGGTTTTGTTTTGGTTTTTGTTTTTGTTTTAGTAACTGCATTGTGACCCCAAAAGAATGTCTCTGCTTGTTAGGATGTGAGGGAGAAAGCACTGTGATGGCGACTTAGTCACAAATAGGTCAGGACAAGGGTTCTCTATACAGCCCTTTTCTGTGTTGGGTTACCTAAACTAAAACAGAGGATAGCTGAGTCAGAAAAATCATCAATTCTCAGGCTGCTCTGAGCTATGTAGTGAGACCCTGTCTCAAAAATCAATCAATGAATTAGAAAACTAAAATGTATGTAAAGACTGAATGTGTCCTTCAAAATTACGTTGCAAAGACAAAGAAGTAAACGAACTGTTTCTAGCTAAGAAAGACTAAAAGGATTTTTAAAACAGAATGCAACGGATAATACTGGATTAAAATGTGGGCCAGGAAAAAAATAAGACTAGAAAGGCTATCATTGGGCTAGCTGATGAAGCGTGAGCACGTGTGGAAGCTAAGTCAACCCTTCCTGAGTCTGCTCCGGACACTGAGATGAGGGAAACCGTCACACTTGGGAGGCCACACTGTCTGCGGTTTACTCTCTAATTTCAACAATATTAACTGCACATTCATCAGGGAAGAAACAGATAAACCGCTGTGCTGGGGCCTTTCTACTATTCCGCTATTTCATAAACTTGAAATTTCTATTTTCTTATAACCCAGAGTGGCCTTGAGTTCAAAAATATGACCAATGGTGCCCTTGAACTTCTGATCCTCCTGATGCCACCCTGCCAACAGCTAGAGGACAGATGAGTCCCACCTTGCCTCGGAGAGTTGAGACAGACATCTCAGAGAGCTGAGACACCTCAGGGAGCTAGGACACTCCAGAGAGCTGGGGTAGCAGGAAATCTTGTTATAAAAACAAAATAACTTAGGCACACACTGTTTCTGGAGTCATATATCTCCTGTGTATGTGTATGAGAGAGACTCCTACACACTTCTGTTTAGTAATACTGTGAGGTTCTGCTGGGTTCTGGTTTTTTTTTTTAAACCAATCTTAAAATTTTAAATTTAATTTTAGTTAAAATTTTTTTTAAAAAAATTAGTCTTAAAACACATATACATTCTCATTATGACAAAATTCAAATTTATTAAATTGTTTACACTGTACCCTGTAGAGGGGCGCACATCTGTCACCCCAGCATTGGATGGTCGTGCCTAGAGGATCAAGGGTTCCAGACCAGCCTTAACTCCAGACTGGATCTCAAGAAATAAAAGAAAGATCTCTTTTAGCAAGACCCAAACCACAATAATCTAATGATACTCTTAATCTTTAAGTCCTACAAATACCAAGGGATGAGATCTATTTCCTAGTCCCTTGACCAGGATGTGGCCAGGGTGTGGCCTTCCATGGCTTTTCCACCCTTGCTCTAAAATGAACCCATACTATACCCTTTGCAAGCCCCAGAGCCAAGAGTCTGCACCAGCCAAGATCCCTAGGTCGACTCCGGAATTTCCCCTTTTCAAACACCTTCTCCGAGATTTATCCAAGCAACTGTGTTCACCTTTGGGGTGGGGGAGGGAGCTCACCTCTAGCTTCGGTTGACCTCTCTTCCTTCTCCCTAGAAGGCCCTCTGTCGGTGCTCGGTTCAGGGACTCGCATAGGTTCGAGTTCAGAGGATGTCTTAGAATGAGGTCACAGCGTTGGTGTCAGAGATCCCGACTCTTGCTGAACAAATTCCAAAGTAAATGCCTCACCATCCCCTTTTTAGAAAGCAGATCGGCGATGGATTCTCCACAGTGGAGATGTCTCTGTGCTGTTGAGCCTGTAAAATAAATATCCGAAGGCTCTGTTCTGGGTGGAGAAGGCCGCAGACAGGATGGCTTTAGTTGTAAGCTATTTCAACTGTAAGGTCAGTTGCAAAAATAAAGAAGGGACAGAGAAATGGCTCAGCGGGTAAAGGCTGCTGTCGCCAACCTAATGACTAGATCCATCCCCAGAACCTACATAGTTGGACAGAGCCGATTCCCAAAAGTTGTTCTTTAACTCCAGGCTTGCGGATGTGCATAAATGTACACACACAATAAACAGATGTGATTTTTAAAATACTAGTTAAGGCCGCTAAAGGGATGGCTCAGAGGTTAGAAGACCTACTCTGGCTTCGACGCCCTCTTTTGTCACCCACCAGAATCTGAGCACGCCTGCACACGCGCGCGCGCGTGCGCGTGCGCACACACACACACACACACACACACACACTGATGAAATGAATCCTTTAAAAATTACTAGTACACTAGTTTGTTTGTTAAAAAAAGAAGAAGAAGAAAGAAAGAAAGAAAAGAAAGAAGAAAGAAAGGGCTAAATAACTTCCACGGTAAATTTATTCAAAAACAAGGGTACGGCGGCGGGTGTGGAGGGTGGAGGAAGCTCCAGGAGATCAGGGAATAGCAGGAAAGCAATGGGATGTTTTCTTGCCATCAATCCCATAATTTCTGCCGCTGCAACCGGAACTGTGTGGGCCGGCTGCAAGCCGTGATGAGAGATTGCCCGCCTAAGGCACGGAGAGACAGTGTCTTCAGCTCCGGGCGTTTCTTTCCAATGGAAAGATGACAGGCTCCGTGGTACTGGGAACCGAGAAG
This sequence comes from Rhabdomys pumilio, assembly GCA_030674055.1. Taxonomy (NCBI): domain Eukaryota; kingdom Metazoa; phylum Chordata; class Mammalia; order Rodentia; family Muridae; genus Rhabdomys; species Rhabdomys pumilio. Next base: position 20,520,805 of record JANHMN010000008.1, read on the forward strand.
GGTATTTGCACTCGGACGCGAACCCCGCACCAACAGGTCCATCTTGATCTGCTGCACCAATTTCGAGCCTGCACCCTGCACCCTGCACGGCCAGGGCCTGCAGTGCAGAAGCATCCGGAGAGGTCGCGGGAACCGCCCGGGGACTCACAGCCCAGGCCTCTCCCAAGCCACCTCCGCCTTCCACCTCTCCCTGCCACCTCGGTTTCCGAGCTTTTCCCAGTCCTGGAGAGCTGGAAATGTGAAACGTCTCCCCTGCAGGGATCCAGTCGGGCTTTCTCCGTGAAGGCAGCCCGCCCAGAGTCCAGATTCGCCGGATTTCAAGAACACCAAGTCCATCCGCACACTCCACTCCCCCGGCCGGCCTGCACAGCGGGAGGGGAAGAAGAAAAGAAGCCCGATGCCAGGTCCCAAGCAAGCGTCGGCTATTGCAGCGTGGGGCCGCTGGAGGTGGCCACCCGGGAGGGGCCACCACCATCGGTAGGCATCGACGGTTCATCCCCATCCCGGCTGCTTTGTGAATTGTTCTTAGGTCACCAACAAGAGCAGGATTTCGAATTCCACGGCGTCTCCACGTTTGTTCCCTGTGAAAACTCACGAGTCTTTTGGAGAAAAAGAAGGAATGTACCAACGTTCGGGGCTCAGAGTCACTTCTTTCCCTTTCGGAAAGGGAAGACGTGGGCGGCTCAGCTGCTCCCAGCTCTCCCTCGGTACCGCAGGTACTCGAGCTGGAGAGAAGGCTGCGATTCTTTTATTGTCTCTAAAGTGCCCCCCCTCCCTGATTTGACTCACATGCCCCCCCATGTCAGGAGGAGGAAGAGACTCTTGAGAAAACAGTTCTACCTGCTTGGGTCGATGTAGTTATCTGGTTGAAAGGAAAGACATAGTATAAAAACAAAGAGGTAGAACTTGGTGAGACATGCCTGTGATCTCAGGAGTTTCCACAGGCTGGGGCAGGAGGATGTCCATGAGTTGGAGGCCAATCTAGGCTACAGAGTGAGGTCCTGTCTCAAACATAAAGAAGGAAAAAAAGAAAAGGTTAAAATGTAAAAGAGAAATTCTGTCTTTCAGGTGGGCACACGCTCTACCAGGAGGCTCGAACGGGGTCTTGTGAATTATTGCAGACCAGCATGGGTTCCTGTTGCGGGTCTCTCGTCCCTGGCTGGGTGCTTCAGACCTGTGCGGCTCCCTGCAGATCGCCTGAGCCAGCCTTTACCAAGGACCTTGACCTAGCATGGACTTGGTCGCCACGCTTAGCTCCCCCTGACCTGCTTTTGAACCCGCTAATCCACCCCAACTCTTGCCCCGACGTTCACTCCACGCGCTAATTCCCGCTGCCCCACAGCCCCCACTCCCTTGGCCCGAGGCTCTGAAGGGCAACACCAGGGCTCTATACGGAAGCAAAGAGCCTCAACTACAAACATCCCTCTCCTTGGCTCCCCTTAATTTTGTTCGTTTTTTTTTTCCAAAAAAAAAAATAATAACCATTCAAATATCAATCTTCCTGAACGGAAACGAAACTGGCAAACTGGTTGTCCGGCAAAGCAGTGGTCAAAGTGGCTGGGAAGGGTAAGCCAGAATCTGGTGCCCTGCCAAAGCCAGAAAGGCTGGAAGAACCGCAAATACAAGGAGTTCAATCCAGATTTCAAGGAGGGAGTTTTCTGTCTGAAATGGCACAGGAACACGAGGATCCTAGTGATGGCGCCTGAGTCTGAGTCCCTATTTGCCCTTATATAATTCTTCATATCTAGTATTTCCATAGATGTATGTTTTAATCCGTAAAAGTAAAAACTGGTTATTTTAAAAGTTGGTGAAATTAGATCACACCTGCACACCTGTCTCAAAGTGTGGGTCTGCAGGTTTGCTGGAAGTTGTTAGTTAGATCTGTTTCGTAGCAGAACAAAGCTTAGGCGAGTAGCTTCCTTTCTGGTTGTCAGAGATCGGCTGTGTAAAGTGTCTTGTCTTTCCAAACTGCTAAACTAGTTACCTTGACTGGTCCACATCTGTGAACCACCTGGTGACCCCACCCAACCAGGACCTCTGAGGTCTCCCGCTTTGGCTCTGCCACTATACATTTGGCTGTCCAGGGCAATTCTGTCTATAGATCTCTAGAGATACATGTCCAACCGAAAGATGAAGATTTTTCTGGATCGTGCAGCTATTTCCAGAGAACTGAGAAAGTCCTTAGGGGCTTCATAAAACAGGCTCCTTAAGCTGCAACTGCAATGAGGGCTCGCCCGATGGCTGGAGGTCTTCAGGCATTCCCGGGAGGCTCAGCAAGCACCTGCAAAGGCCGCCATGCTGTTCTTCAACTCCACATATTGGAAGTCACTTCTCAGAGTCACAAAAGATCTTGTGTTCAGTCTCCAGTGAGACAGGATGCAGAGGGGAGCTCACCCAAGGCTAGTATTTTCCAAAATTTCCCCAACCACGAGGCTTTGTTCCCACCAGGGAGCAAAGATGCCTCAGGTTCTCCTTGAAGCAGCAGGACTTCCAGGTGCTCAGCGCTGGGGACATGGAAGAGGGTGATTGGTTGGTGGCTTTGTTTAGTAGTATATTCCTTCATGTGGAAGCAGGGTGAGCAGAGAGAAATTTTGATCTGTTATTCCTGATAAACTTTAGAAGCAAAATGTCTCTGCAATGTCTCTGTCCCATGGAAACTAACCATTTTTAAAATGCTGGTTTACCGGATTCATTCAACAGTGACAGTCCACAAATTTAAAGACACAGAGAGACAAACATGAAAGACACTGGTGCTGTTTCTAGGCTCCTCCCCAAAGGTAGACAGGGGAATAGTATGGGCAGTTTATCCTGGGCTCCAAAAAGCACCTGAAAACTCTAGCCTTAGGGGCCATTACTTGCTGGGGGCAAGCTCTGCCAGCACCCTCTGTCCCTTCTTCTCCCAACAGAAGGGTGATATCTAGCTGCCTCCTACAATGTTCTCCAGGGCTGGGAAAGGCTACAGGATTTGTGGACAGGTGAGGCGTCTCAGGCTTGGAAACAGCTGAAATCCAGCTCCCATGTGGACACTGGACTAGAACTACAAACAAGGAAAGATGGGTTGCTGTTGTGCCAGGTGTCCAAGTTGGATGTTGAAGAACAGGGTTCTAGTTTGGGCTTCATAGTTAATGACTCTTCTGAGAAGCAGGAGCTTAAACCATGCTGGGTTGCTGGGCTGAACTCTTTCTGTACCCCTACCTGGGTCAAACACAGAAACAGCTGAGGTCACAGATGAAGCCATTCCTTGTCCTCCTTGGCTACCATAACCTCCTCTGGAGGTATGGAGGAGGAAGGGGGACCATCAGGAGCCATGGTGTGTGCTTGGCTTTACATCTGAATAATACACACCTGTTTCCCCCCTGTCCCCCCCCCCATACCAAGGACTGCCAGGCGTGGGAGTCAGTGATCTGCACAAATTAATCAACCTGGGATAAAAATTCCAGGGGTTGAAATCAACATTCCCATTAAATAGATAGGGACATTGTGACACAGAAGCTAAGCAGCCCACGAGTGACTAGTTGGTGACATTAAAGATTAGCCAAGACCCACAGCTCTAAGTCTTTCTCCAACACTGTCTTCCCTAGAGCCCAGCAGCTCCACAATCCCTCCTCATTGGACAGAGTTGGGAAAGGTGATTCCAGAAGGTGACTGAAGGCACACAAACCAGGTGACCAATGATGCTTCCCTGAGCCTCCCCTCTGATTACTCCTTAGAAAGTCCCTCTCCTAGCTGAGCTGCTGACTGGACACCCAGAATCAGTGGAGTTCAAACGTTCTCACCTAGGACGTAGAAGAAATTTGAATACAGTGTACAGAAGTACCACTGTCACATAGTGGATGCTAGTTGGTGTAGGAAGGAGTGGAACGCTGGTACACACTATACACAAATGAGCCATGAAACACACTGAGAGAAAAAGTCCAGCTACCGATGCACTCACTGTAAGATCCCCGCTCATACGAGACACCCCAAACAGGCAAATCCATAGTCACAGGAAGATAATAGTGGTTCAGGGCTGAGAGGGAATGGGGGCTTGAGGGGTGAGCTTCCCTCCCAGGTCTCTTGTAGCTCAGGCTGACCTTAGACTTCCTATAAATCCAAGGATGGCTGTGAATTCCTGGTCTTGTCACCTCCATCTCTCAGGAGTTGGGATTACAGACAACAGCACAGCCGGTCTCTGAGGTCTGGGAATTGAACCCTGGGCTCTCTGTTTGCTACACAAACACTCGATCCAGACAGCATCCTTAGCCTATGAAAATGCTTTAATGTTTGTGGTGGTGATGGCTGCACTTACCTGTGATATCCTGAAGTCTGCAGAACTGTACACCATAAACAGGTGAGCCATGTGATATTTGACTTATATGCCAATAAAGCACCACTGTCATACCACTGCCAGCTCCGGGCAGTCTTTCGGCTAGAGGCAGGAACTCAGCAGCTTTGTAAAGTTGTCAGCTCCTTGCTAGAGAACTGGCACATGGGCAGCAGGTATTGGCTCACTCCAGAATGCTGGCAGAACTCTGGCTAGGTTTCCTTCATGAGCTGAAGGAACAGCCTGGATACCCACAAGAGACAGCTTAGGCAGGTCAGAGCCATATCTATGGAACCCAGAGTGTGGGGAGTGGGGACCTAGCATCAGCTGACTGATGGTTACCTGTCCTGTGGCCTAGAGCACTTCTAATCAGTTAGTCTGCTTCAGTGCCTGCTCAGCCTCAGCAGTGACCTTTTGAGTCCTGCACCATTCCATTGTCCTACAGCAAGCACGAGGGTCCAGCTCCTTGCAGAGCCCCAGGTCACAGACACATCATCACCATCTCATGTTGCTTAAAATGTGTCTGTAGGGGCTGGAGGGGATGGCTCAGTGGTTAAGATCGCTTTCTGCTTTTTTAGAGAACCTGGGTTCAGTTTCCATCACTTACTTTAGTGGTTTACGATCATCCATAACTCTAATAACTCCAATTCTAACAAACCCAACCCCTTCTCCTGACCTCTGCCAGCACCAGGCTCACACATGGTGCGCAGACATAAGTGCCTGCAAGGCACTCATACATAAAATTAAATCTTTTAAAGAAAAGTGTATGTCTCTACACATGACAAACACGGAATGTTTAACTTTTTAAAAATATCTTTGTGAACATGAAGGGGTTAACCCAGGAGGAGGCTAGGCATCAGAGCATGAGATGCCCAGCACGTCTCTGTACCCACAAGGATCTTTCAGAGAACTCAACCACCCCCCACCTTCCTCCTTCTCATTCAGCATGGTTACTCTGCTCAGAAACCATCAGCTCCCTATGGGAACGGGATAGGCAGGATATGGGTCCTCCAGCGTGCTCCTGCAAAGATCTGGCTCCCAGATGGGAGGCTGGAAAAGGAAGTGAGGAGTAGACCCTTAGTGAGGTCTGCCTTATCTCTGAGCCAGGACTAGGTCTACAAGCAGTTTGCCCTGCTCACCCCAAACTCCAAGCTCCCTTTAGTAATGGGAGAGCTCCAAGTGGAGACAAATCTAAGTACTGGATTCTCTGGGGACAGCACAAAAATACTCCTCAGAACCTCCCCAGAGCCTCCTTTCCCAGAGCATACCCAGACATTCAGAAAAATCCAACATCATTCCTCAACCCACCATGGCCAAATAACTATACAATAGCGCCCAGACTTCCTCTGAAAGGACAGCACTAAAGAATGGCGTCTCCCTGAGTGCAGAGACCAGTGGCACCAAAGAACTAATCACCTGAGTGCTTACAGAAGACCCAGAACAGTCCAAACTTCCAGACCCTAGGTCCAAAGCACTCTCCAAAACTATCAGCCTCCAGGAAGGATGGTCCAGCTCACTGGGGACTGAGCCCAGAAAAGGCTCCTGGAACAAGACTTGCCCTCCTCCATCAGTGAAACGAAGATTTAAAATCATGAAAAGAAGCATACCTTTAGTCCCAGCACTTGGGAGGCAGAGACAGATCTCTGAGTTTGAGACCAGCTTGGTCTACCGAGTGAGCTCCAGGATAGCCAGGGTTACACAGAGAAACCTTGATTGGAAAAACTAAACAAACAAAACATTGTAAAAAGAAACAACTCTGCTTTTGTTGGCACAAAAACGGCTTCCTGGGTGGCAGGGAGCCTCTTGGGCGGAGGGTACGAGGGAGGTCGAGCTGCCTCTAGCTTCTTCGGCTTCTGTTTTTTTATACTAGATGCAAGGCATACTTTTAAAAATTGAGAAAGCCAGAGATGAGATAAATGCAGATGTCTCATGTAAGGTGGCCAATGGGGCACTGGCCCTGTGAGGGCTGCTTTTGAAGTCCTACTACCCTCCAGAGGGCAGGCTAGGAGGGGACCAGTGCAAGAATGAATGGCCACTTTGCCCAGATCTCAGCTGGGTCACAGTTCTCTAGTTGCCTTAACTAACTATGCAAAGCACTAGTGCTTTCTCAATTCATTCTCTCTCTCTCTCTCTCTCTCTCTCTCTCTCTCTCTCCCTCCCTCCCTCCCTCCCTCCCTCCTTCTCTTCCCTTTCTCTCTTTCTCTCTCCCTTTCTACCTCTGTTCCTCCTTCCCTCCCTCTTCTCCCAAACAACCAACACGTGGACTTCAGGCACCATCAGTTAGTTCACACTGCCCCCTCTGCAGGCCCTGTTACATTTCACAGAAGCCATCCCTCCTCTATTGTCTGAGTTAAAGCATTCTGGCTGCATCTCCTTCCTTATCCCACCCTTCCTGTCTTCTTTCTCCCTTCCTTCATTCCGAGTAGGGCCCAACAGGGATCCTCTCTTTACCTCTTCTTTCCCTTGCTAACACTACAAGAGTCAGTGAGAGTCACCCGGTCACTAGTGTACGTCTACGGACCTCCCCTTCGGCCAAGGACACCTGGGGTTGGACAATACCCAACCCCCCTCTCTCCCTCTCTTTCTTCTCTCTTGCTCCCTCTCACTCGCTTGCTTTCTCTGTCTCTCTGCCTCTCTGTCTCTGTCTCTCTCTCTTTCTCTGTCTCTCTCTCTCTCTCTACACACACACACACACACACACACACACACACACACACACACAGCACAGGCCAAAGCACTGACTGAGACACCTGTTCACCCTCAGAGACAGACCCCCACACGCCTACCCCTGGTGGTCACAGACACCCTCAACCAGATATTGGAACCTACTGAAGTGCCTTGGCTTGGACTCACACCAAGCATTTGGCTCACCCCTAGTACCTGGTTTATTCCAGATCTGCAAGTGGAAGAAGGGGAGAGTCTGAGGGATTGAGGGATCGGGATACCGGCTTTAAAAGGAGTCATAGACCCTCGATTACACACACACCTTTTCAATCTTTCCCCCAAACCTCTTTTAAAGTTGAGCCAAGTACAATGAGACTGGTCTCCACACCCCCTGACGCTGTCTAAACAAACAGAAGACAAACTCTGCAGAATGTGTAGCCAAGAAGACACCTCAAAGCTCCAGGCTCCAGTCTAGGGCCTCGTCCGGAGCAGGCACTGAAAGTCCTAGAAAAAGCCCGAGCTCAGTCTAATTCTCTAGGTGTCAGTCCCGGGAGTAACAACCTCGGAGCTTCGGGAGAGCCCAGTGATCGCTCCTGGCAGAACAACCTGGCGGTCTGCCTCTCCAGATCGGCATCTCAGCCTTGCTGGGGACAGCGCATCGGCCTCCCGGGCTTGTCTGGCGAAACTCATGGGGGTTCCCACAATAGATGGCCGTTCTGTGTGCCTGAGTGTGAGTGTGGGCTTGGATGGGGGACGGGCGCCCTGAACCCCAAGCCTACACCCCACTCTCCACCCCCGATCCCACCGCATCAAGTTCTGGAGCCCAGCAAACCTCCTGTTTTCTGCCAGGTCGAGCCGGGTCGCCTTCCTCGAACTCTGGGTTATCCATCAAGCGGAGCCAGCCTGAAAGCTAGGTGCATTTCTCTGGGAATACAGGGAACAGAGAGAAGAGGGGCAAGAGGGACCAATGGATGGGAAGTAATAAAGTTTATGAGAGGGTGTGGGGCGGTCTTCTGTATCACGGGGCCGTCCAGTCTCTCATTGCCAGGCTCTAAACACCGCCCCACGCGAGGAGGCGCGAAGACACCGCCCCCTCCCCCTTCTCCACATTTCTCTTTCCCTCTTATCCCCCCTCCTTCTTCTCCTCTTTCCCTCCCCTCGTCTCTCTTCCACTCACCCCCTCCTCTTTTCCTCCTCCTCTTTTCACTCCCTCCTCTCCTTCCTCCCATTGCGCGGCGCCTTCGGGATCCACCCAGAGCCCTAGAACCCCAGCTCGCGCCCAATCGCAGACGGGGGCGGGGCCTGTAAGAGGGGCGGGGCCGTGGAGGAAGGGGTGGGGAGGGGCAGGGAAGGACCTGCTACCCCGAGCTAGGACTAGCGGCTGCTGTGGCCCAGGCAGCAGTGGCGGCGGGCATGGGCGATGGGGGCGCGGAGCGGGACCGCGGCCCCAAGCACCGGGAGGAGCCTGGTGGCCGCAGCGGGCGTCAGGGAGAGCACCGCGGAGCGGAAGATTTGCGTGCTGACACGGGTAGCGCGAGTCCGAGGGAGATTGCTGGGACCTCCGCCTCCAGCCCTGCGGGCTCCAGGGAGAGCGGCGGGGACAGCGACGGACAGCTGGCGCTCGGTGAGACAGACCACTGCCGCCGCATCCTGGTACGAGGTAAGGGGACAGCCGCAGCTTTGATTGCCTGGGCCACCAGGCTGCCTTTCCTAGGGCCTCCGAGCATCCTCCAGCGTCCATCTCTCAGTTCATATACTGGTTCATTCATTCGGCAGTTCATCCTGTAAATACTCCGAGTGCCTATTGTGTGCGGGACACTGAGCTGAACGCGGGGGACAAAGCAGGGGGCTGGAAGGAGTCCTTGTTTCTCCGCCCTGCAGTTTGTCCTGCTGGGCCGGTGCTCTCTCTCTCTCTCTAGGCCCATCCGGGCTGGTTGTGTAGTAAGGACACGAATCAGTTGTGGAAGCCCGACACCGAGAGCCAGGGCCTCCGCGCCGGGGTTCTCAGAACAAGGGCGGAGAAAGTCACGCGCGCGCTGTAGGGACAGGATTGGGAGGGACCCGAGTGGGCAGCTGCTGAAGAAGGCTGGGCCACGCAGGCGGTCGGATGGCTTCCCCGCCTGAGTCCAGCCTGTTTCCCAGCACCTGGCCTTGCGTGGGCTGATGCTCAGAGATGGCTGAGTGGGCAGTAGGGTAGGCTGCCCCGCCGCGGCTCCGCTGCTCCACTTCCCACTCGCTGGGACGCTGCTGACTTCGGCGCTCCTCCGCCTGGCCTGGCTGACGCTTTCTTCCTCGGCTCCACCCGCCCTCACCCGGAGTCCGAGCCCCTTCACCCCTCACCCGCCACTGCGAACTTGCATTCCCAGCACTCTCAAGCCCATCGTTCATCCAGATCCAGGCCCCCAGTGCCAGTATCCTGGGTCTGGGCCTCTGCCAGGTAGATACTTGTAGAAAGAAGTCTCGGGTCCTGCGGTCAGCTGGATCCCAGGCCTGAGGCCTGTTGTTTTCCGCCATCCTGGGGTTTGGGATTCACTCACTTGGCTTCCCCTAGCTGCCTCCCGCAGGCCTCAGGAGGCCACCGACTGTAGCCAACTTTCTTTTACCCAGAAAAACCTACGTTTCTCTCACTCAAGTCTCGAATAGAGAGTTTAACTTTCCTGAACACCACCACCACCACCGTGTGAGTGGCCCTGGGGACCTGAGACCCAGCTAGAGCAGGGCATGGAAGTACAGGAAGCTCTCTTGAATTGAGACGGTGCCGGCAGGAACCCTGCATAAAGAAACACTCCTGGGAATAGGTGTGGTCATTAGAAGGTTGGGTGACTACTGCCATTCTAGGGACCCGTTTGGTGGTGTAAGGCAATTATACCACTAGGAATCCCCGCAGCTGTGAGGACTTGTCGGTTACGTGGGGTTAATATGAATCCCATTTTGTCATCTGACGGGTTCTAAGGGCAAGGAGTGACCACTAGTTGAATTTCGTTGAGGAAATCTGCAAGGCTTCCAGAAAGGAAGACACAGCCTATATGACTCTTAGGCGAAGGACCTTGCTAGTGCTCTGCACTAAAAACAGGCGTTTCTCCTGGTCAGGATGGCTGAGTTCTGAGTCCAAACAACACCCTTCTCCATTCTACCAACCTTTATATAGAACAAATAAATCTTGTTCTCAGGCATCGGTGGGTGGGATTGTCTCTGGTGCAGACTTGCAGAGGTGAGAGTAAAAAGCGGCCCTCCATCCTCTAGGGTAGAGCCATTTAAGTCAAACAGAGACACATATGCTGGTTTGGCCGGGTTCATTTTCAGGGGTATACTTTTATAACGTACCCTAGGCAATTCCCTAACATTTGTAAAATATAATGGAAATATTAAATACTAGTACAGTTATCCACTGGGCTGAAATAAAAAGCAAATGCAGAACTCGCAAATCCCTTCTCCCCCCCCCCACCCCCATTTAATGATGAGGTTGTTATTACAGGCCTGAAATGCCCAGGACGTCATTTACCGCTAATCCCTCCTGGGCAGGGTCACCCGTGTCAGTCACTGCTCAGTTACTCGAAGCCCCATCACAGCTAAGGGTGGAGGCCTCTGTAAGTGAAGCCAGCCTAACATTGGGGAAGGCAAGCCTTCACTGTCCAAAGTGAACAGCCCTTCCGTCATGTCATTCCCTAGCCCATTTTACCCTGTCCTCTGTCCTCTGGTCCTCCGAACCCATCTCCCCTCATATCTTCTAAGGAAGCCATTAAAAGGTACAAGGGAAAGGTTGCTGTGGGCAGAAGGCTCTCCTAAGAGGTCTCCCACCTTCTCCACTTCTTTTCACCCTCCTTCTCACCTCTGGGTGTGGGATTGGTTGAGAGTGGCTTTTAGTACTGCAAAGGCCAAGCACAGCTGGAGGCAGAGGTGAGCAGAGTTGATGCCTCACCTCCTCCCTCCATGGTGGTTTCCTCCTCTCCCAGAAGCTTGCTGAGGATCCACGGAGCACAGAAAACACTCTGCAGGCTCTCCATAAACGTTTGTGGAAGGAAGAAGTGAGTAGCACTGGAGTGACCTACAGATCCTGTCTAATGGATGGGTTGGTGTGACTTGTTAGTCAGAAGCCTCTCTTAACTACCCCCCAGCACACAAACACACACACACACACACACACACACCATCACCATGGCCCCAGGGAATGAGTTGCTGTAGAAAGCCAGCCGTTTAGAGGTAAAGAAGCAGCTTATAAAGGAGAATCAGACCATCTTGCAAAGAGAGAAAGAAAAAGAGGGGGAGCACTGAGGCCCTCCTCAAGCCTCTAAGTAACCTTGTTTGACCAATGTCTCAGATTTCCTCTGAGAATACAATACTGGGAGCCTGGAAAGTCTCCCTGTTCTGCTCAACGGTGCCTTCAAAATGGAGGCATTATCTCCAGCCGCTGGCATAATTACTGTGCCACCAAGATGACTTCCATAGTGAGGCTTCCTCCAGGATGTCACAGTCTGTACGGCTTCCCTTGTGCTCGTGCCCTGGTCTGGGGGGGGGGGGGGGGGGGGGGGGGTAGTGTGGAAAGAACCTTTTGTTTTGTCTTGGAAGGGGCTCACCAAGGCAGTCAGGAAGCCTCCAGAAGGAATGGGCCCTTCAACTCTAATCTCACCCCCTCAGTTCGCCAACCCTAAGCTGGGTCTTTTAGTGGAGCGGGACAGGCAGAGGAAGAGGGAAAAATGTAGTTCACACATCCCTGCAATTGGTAACCCAAGCCTGCCGCCACCTTTGCCTCAAACCCTGGTGCTTTCCGTAGCAATCCGGAAGAGAATTCAACTGATTTTGATACATCTGCAAAGGCTCCACAGTTTTATGGTCAATGCCAAGAGACACCAATAATCTGCTCTGTCAGGGGTGCCACTTAGAGCCTGCTGTCTCCTCAGCAGGTCTCCAACCACAGCCTTTGCAAGTTCTGTCTCCGAATGGCAGATCCTTCCTAGGAGCACCGGCCATCCACCCAGGTAGTCACTCACTCGGCTAAAACGCTCTGGAGCGGAAGCTGGACACATGAGCCCAGTACTCAGAGGTCCACGAGGTCCCCCGAGAAGAGCGAGCCTTTGACTTGAAATAGCTTAAACCGTGACCTGTGCACGATTTGGCCGTTCAAAACCTTCAGCCAGCCGTGAGGGAGCAACCAGAAGAACGGTCACTTGGAGCTGGCCCCTGAGTCACGGAGACCTCCAGGCTTCAGGCCTGGTCTTGCTGAGCAGGCGCTGTGCAGCAAACCCCAGGCCGCGATTAACTGCAGCGAGTTGAGCAAAGCCCCAACCAATCCTGGGTCTCTGAGGAGGTCTCCATGTCTCAGTCTGTTGATACATTCGGAAAGCTTGTCCCGCATACGCCCGAAACATATGTTGAGGGCTGTAGAAGAACCGTTCAGAAAATCGCACGTTGGGAAATTTTGAAGTTTATTTCCATTTTAAAATATTTTTAGTATTTGCGAGGAGACCTTTTAAATTTTCTCAGTGATTGCTTCGTTTTATATTTCGTTTCACCATTATTTCGTTTGTGGATGATGGCCGAAGACCCGCATTCTCACCGCTGGTCCGTGTTGCCCTTGCTTTGGGTCTGTGTTTCCCCCTCTATGTTCTAACCACCCTCCCACTCCACAGGAAACTGAGGCAGGTAGCAGAATATGGCATTGTTTCGGCTCTTCCGCCCAAACCTCATTTTCAGAGAACTGTGGGGACAGGGTAAAGGCTCTGTTCTCTCGAGCTTTCTTCTCCTGCACAGTCACGGTGGATCCCCACATCCACGGGACCCAGCGATTGGGAGCTGAGGACAAATCTTTGGAATGCCGTGACTGGGAATGTGGATCGGTGAGGCTGGGGAGATCGAGATGTAGGCAGGCTCGCCTCCAAACTCGACTTCATGATTAGGCACCATCCGTGGGATCCCTTAGGCCTAGCCGCCATTACTCAACGGCCTCTGCCTCGGGTTTCTTCCCTGATTGGACACATTTCTCCCATTCCATTTTAATCGGGGGCGACAGGGGGGAGTCTATGAGGTTTTTTGTTTTCCTTCTTTTTTCTCTTTAATATGAGAAATTGAGAGGACCTGATTCTCCTGCGATCCGGAGACTTGTGAAGGCTCGCGTTCTGCACCGTAGGTCTGACGCAGAGGCCAGCAAGCCCTTCCTCCGAGACCCAGGGAGTCGGGCTTGGCCTCCTTTGAATCCGGAATGGCGGTTGGGGCTCTTCCACCTCCTGCAGACGCCTGGGACTTCCAGCGGCCTGGACACTGCACAGAGGGGGCAGCGATCCTCGGGGATCTGGCCTTCCTGGCCAAGGATGAACGCAATCAAGTCCAGGGCTCGAGGTTGTGCCCTCTCAAACCCTTTGAAACCTTTCAGAGCTGTGCTCTCCTTTCTTCCTGGCTCCGTCCACAGACATCAATGTGCACCCCTGTGTACTTGAATGATCGAGCCTACATTGTATCTTAGCCTGAAGATTCGCTGTCTCTTAAGACTCATGGCCGCAAAACTGTGTCCCCGCACTGGACTCCTGGAACGTGCGGCGAGGGAGGGAGTGTCACCAGAGCAGGGGCCAGACTCCTGGATCTTTTGAGTGCCCGTGGATACCGAGTAGAAGGTGCACACCATGTGTACTAAGCCCGAGCCATTTTTCCGTTCTCAGCTCACAATAGTCACTCAAACATTTGTCAAATAAATGAAAAAAGACTATTGTTACTATTACCTATTTTCTAGGCATAAGGCGGTTGGTTAGTGACCACTCTCCCAAACGAAGGTTCTGATATTCCTTTTTATTTTGGCGTTATACATTCGTGTGGACAGGAGCACGCAACTTAGCTGTTAAAACAGGAGATCGACCGAATCTTATTTTTAAATTTTCTAATTTGAGAATCGCTAAAAACTAAGACTGAACAACCTTTTTTTCGTGTGCACCTCCTGTGTACCTGCGCGCAGTGTGTGTGTTAATATATATATATATATATATATATATATATATATATATATATAGAGAGAGAGAGAGAGAGAGAGAGAGAGAGAGAGAGAGAGTTAGTTAGTTAGTTCTGTTCATAAGGCTGGGAAAGTATAGAGGAGTCTATTGCAAGGTCTTAGGAAGTGCAGAGCCGCAGTGGTTGCTTCAATGAAGTTCGACCAGCAAAAATAGCCAAAACTGACTGCCAGAGTGGTGGCCGGGTTGGTGACGCCTGCATACTATAGGAGGTAGAGACAGGCAGATTGCTTCAGTTCATCAAAGGCAGCCTTGAAGTCTACCAAAAAAAAAAAAAAATCAAAAATTAAAACAAACCAAAGAAACAACAAAGATCTAAGAACAAATTCCTAAAAGTACTGGGTAAATCTGCATCCCACCCACCCAGAAGATGCGGTGGCTTAGAAAAAAGGAGTTGAGTTGCACCGACTCTGGAGTAGTGGGGAGGATCCCACCCTCAAGGTCCAGCTTAGGCAGGCCACACTCAGCTTCATGGACTAGCAGGCTTTCATTACAGAATACACACTTCACAGGAAAACAGAACCCCAGGAGGTGGCAAAGACCCCCAGAAGCCACCTCCCTGCCCTGTGTGCCCTTCTAGGCTCTTTCCCTATGTTATTTTGAAACTCACCTTTAAAATGTTTAAACTGCCCTAGGCATTTGCAGTTCCAACAGCTCTGTGTCCCTTGACCGTGTTGTAAACTAATTATGTAGCGTGACAAGGACCTGCACTTGGTCTAATTTAGTATAAATACAGTGAAATGAATTCCTAAGGCCCCTGGCTCGGTGTAGATTTTTTAATGTTTCAGTGAAGTAAGTTCCTAGCAGCAAAAGTGCAGATTTGAAAGGCCTACATGATATTTAAAATATTTCATTTAATTGTCAAGTGGGGAATTCATCTAAACTTTCTTCACACATACCTGTTTGTTTGTTTGTTTGTTTTACTGGTTTATTTTATTTTTCGTGTGCACGTGCGTGCGTGCATGTGTGTGTGTGTGTGTGTGTGTGTGTGTGTGTGTGCGTGTTCACTCTTGTGAGGTCAGAGGACAAGTGTCAAGAGCCTACAGTCTGAGTCCTGGGGAAGGAACTCAGGTTGTTTCTCCCCAGATCTCAGCCTAGAATCTGTTGAGCCTTCTCAGCACCCCCCAACCCTGACTTCGCTTTTAAACCCGAAGGTAAAAGCCCCTTTTTAGCAGTGCCGGAGGTTGGATGCGGTAGGCAGCCATTTTGTTTACCTTTATTACCTTGTAATCCACTCTTTCAGATCTATACATTTGTGTGTTTTGCACATCTATACAGCTGTTTGCTTTCCTTCTGCTACATTTTAGATACAAAGAGCCCTTGCCTGGATTTAACAAATGTATGGCGTTTCTTTGGTTGGCTGTCTGTCAGGTAGCTAGTGCACTACTGATGGACATTGGGCCTTTGCTATCGCATACGCGCTGCAGTAAATAAACTTGGTTGTTTTGGTTGTTTCGTTATTTCCACTTGGTGGATATTTTCTTTGAGGAAATTCCTCAAAGTGGGTTACTAGGTCAAAGGGTGTCTATGTTTATAATTTGAAAGATAATTCCAAATTACTCTTGGTGGTGACAATTTACATTCCTACCAAGAATGCAGGACAGTTACTTTTTTCCACATCCCCTCTGCCTCTTTGCACCGCAGGTGCTAGGCAAACCCCTTAGGTTCTGAACTGTTTTCCTGGCCCTTTCTCTTGACTTATTTTATTTTGTTAAGTTTGTTGATTTAGGGTGAGTTTGTTCTTGCTAAATATTTTACAATTTTATTCCTCTCTGTCTCTGTGTCTGTGCCTCTCTCTCTCTCTCTCTCTCTCTCTCTCTCTCTCTCTCTCTCTCT
>JANHMN010000008.1:20536609-20563516 GCA_030674055.1 Rhabdomys pumilio
AGAGAGAGAGAGAGAGAGAGAGAGAGAGAGAGAGAGAGAGAGAGAGAGAGAGAGACTACAGACAGTTGTGACCTGGGAACCACCATTTAGTCCTTTGCAAGAACAGCATGCTCTTTCTACAAGAGAATAATATGTACTCTTAACTGTTAATACGCCTTTCCAGCTTCTGGTTTGGTTTTTACGTTTGTTTCTTTGTTTGTTTGTTTGTTGCCTGTGTGAGTGTGAGTGTTTGGAGGTCAGAGTCAGCTCTCTCTGCTTTGCAGAACCAGGGGATGGAACCCAGGGTAAGGTCCTCAGGCTTGGCAGCAAAGCACTTTGACCAGCTGAGCCATCTGCTGGTCCCTGGTTTTGGCAGTTTAAAAGAGTCTGTGTATGTACCCCAGGCTGGACTAAAATTCATTATGTAGCTAAGGTTGAACTTGAATTCTGGATTCTCTGTCTCCACTTCCCCATTGTATAAGAGAGTTACCACATCTGGCCTGTTTGCATGTAGCTAGATTATTCTGAAAAAAAAAAAAAAAAACAAAACAAAACAAACTAGAAATTCACACCTCTACCTTTGCCCTCCCTTAACATTGTGGCTCTTTGAGAGTCTGAGTAACTGGTGGTTTAACTTCACTTCTTTGTTAATGAAGCTGCCTGGCTTCCCACACCTGCGAGCCCAGCAGCAGCTCCTCTGCTGCTGATTGCTGACTCTTCCTTTTGAGAGTGTTTTCAAATGCTCCTTTGGCTCTTGGCGACTCTGTATTATGGTCTCCCTATTGCTTTCAGTGTTGTTGTGATTGTTCTAGTTTATAGTTTGCTTCTCAGTTTTGTGACGGCCTTTGCTTTCTGAGACTATGATGTCTTTTCAATCATAAAGTCTGTCAGGCTAGTTTGCCTTGCCACATATGGAGAGAAGACCCTTACTTTCCTGCATGATCTGTGTCTACTCCAAGGATGTCTCTAGTAACTCATAAGCATATGAGTTATGTCTGCAAAGTCATGCAATGTTTTCACAAACTCTTTTTCTCGCTTAACAAATATTGTGTGAAAATATATCTAAAATGCCTTCTTTCCTTTTTGAATAAATTATACACTGCCATTGTGTATAACTAGTGTGTTATTTTTTTAAACTAATTTCCTATTGATGGGTATTCAGGTTAGTTGTTTTTCTTTTTTACAATGCTAGAGAATGTGTGTGTGTGTGTGTGTGTGTGTGTGTGTGTGTGTGTGTGTAAAATGAGTGGGAATGTGGGTGCACATGCCCTGAGTGCCTAGTGCCTAGTGCAAGTACATGCAGAGGTCAGAGCAGGACAAGACGTGTTGTCCTCTATCCCTTCCTGTCTAATTGCCTTGAGACAGGGTCTCTCACTGAACTGGAAGCTCGACATTTTGCCGTTTCTGTCAGACCGGCTGGCTGATGAGTTCAGATCCACTTGTCTCTGCCCTCAAGTGCTAGGATTTCCAGCACAAACCAGCTTAGCTTTCTTTGTGGGTGCTGGAGACTCAAACTTAGGTCCCTGAGCTTTCAGAACAAGTGCTCTTGACAGCGAGCCATCTCCCTAGCCCCAATGCTGCATCTTAATTTAAACAATTAGGTTTTTTTTTTAATCTTATTTTGGAAAATATAGTAGCAGGTGAGATCTTTCGTTATATTAAAGAATTGTTGCTCTCATTTTTGTTTTGCTTTGTTTTAAAATAGTGTCTATCCCTGAACTTGCAGTAAGTCTCCTGCCTCAGCCTCCTGGGTGCTGGAGCTGCAGGCGGCCCCACCATACCTGACATAGAATCATTAATTTTTGTTGCAGTAACAGCACAGTTAAATTTCTTAGAGGAGTCTTTTGTGGGTGAAGTGACATGATGTTTTGTTAAAAAAAAATGTGGCCATACCAAAGAAATAGGACTGTCCCTGCCATGATGACAGTGAACACCGGGACAGTGCCATCCGTTGTACTATTCTCCTTATTTCTGTATATGTTTGAAATCATCATAACAAAATATCTACAATATTTGAACTCATTTCACAGGTCATGGTATGGTTACAATTACAAGATAAATTCTTAGAAGCAAAATTCTAAAAACACAACAAAGCCATTATAGGTATTTATATATTTTATACTAAAACCTCCAAGTTCATGGTTCCCAGCAAGCAAAAAACACTTAAGTAATTCACTGCGTCCTTCCAACTGAGGTCATTCTTTGGCTTTTAGAGTAAAATCTTTTCAAGTGAAAAAACAAACAAACAAAACCAGTTTTCAACTGTTGGTGAGGTTAGACCTGTCTTACTCTGTATTCTGCATTTTAATTTTTTCCACTGTGCATTTAATTATTTACATGTTGAATTGGCTTCTGTTATTTTGAGTTTGGAAGAGCAATTCTTTTAAAAAATTAAGATGACTTATTTTGCATATAAGTGTTTTGCCTGCCTGCATGTTCGTGTGCCGCCTTCGAGCCATAGTGTGGGTGCTGGTGGTGGGACCTGGGACCCTTGCTAGAACAGTAGAGCTCTCGGTGGCTGAGCCTCTCCAGCCCTGAGAGGCTGTTTACACAGTGAGGAAACAACTCCTCTGTCTGAGGCTTGTGTTGCAGACTTCCCTCGGGCCCTTTTCTTCTTTAAAAATTTTCTGAGATTTATTTTGTGTGTGAATCAGAGTTGAAACTGTCATCACATCTAATGATGTCTCCTTTGGGAATTCTAGATTTTAGTCCCTGATTAGACATGAAGGGAGGAAGAGAGAGAAGGAGAGAGGCTTCAGGAATGTGGAAATGCCGAAATTGTGGAGGGATGAATGAGTTCCACACAGCCACATGTGGACAATTATCACTTATGAAAATGGCACTGGGTGTGGCATCAGCACACACATACTAAAACTGGGAAGCACGGGGATTAGCATGGCCCCTGTGCAAGGGTGACATGAACATTTGTAAAGCATTTCATATTTTAAAAAAAGGAAGGAAGGAAGGAAGGAAGGAAGAAGGAAAGAAAGAAAGAAAGAAAGAAAGAAAGAAAGAAAGAAAGAAAGAGAAAGAAAGGGAGGAAGGAAAAGACAGGGGTGCTGGGCACGCTCATGGCCCACACACACCCTCCTGTCTTTTGTCCTCACCAGGGACACCTAATGCCATGCAAATGCTATGCTAATAGTCATTAAACTGCATTGCTAAGGAAATTGTTAACTAAACATTTTGATCTGCATTCACTTGAATCCTTGAATATGCATACAAGCACACAGCTTAAGACTCTGAGAGTTTGCCGGAGAGTGGTGGTGCACGCCTTTGATCCCAGCACTTGAGAGGCAGAGGCAGGCGGATTTCTAAGTTCGAGGCCAGCCTGGTCTACAGAGTGAGTTCCAGGACAGCCAGAGCTACACAGAGAAACCCTGTCTCAAAAAAAAAAAAAAAAAAAAAGAAAGAAAGAAAGAAAGAAAGAAAGAAAGAAAGAAAAGAAAAGAAAGAAAAAAAAGAAAAAGAATCTGAGTCTGAGAGTTTGGGATGAAGCTTGGGAGGACCCCAAGAGAGAGAGATCACTTATCTGTGTGCTCAAGGAACTGGGGTCTTCCTCACCATAGGGTTGGGGGGTGGGTCTGCTTCGTAGCAAACTAAATACTTTTTAAAAATTATACAAAAGATGGCGAGAGAAATTTTCCCACTCTGATCAACTTCTAGTCTTCAGAGGGAGCAGAAGGGGAGGTGTTTATCCTGTCAGAGTGCTCCTCCGGTGTGCGGTGTGCGTACACTGGAACTCACAGGGAGTTTACTGTACAAACAATACACACAAACACGCACATGCATACACACCCACACAACCTCACACATCCTTGCTGTTGCCCTTGGCAGTGTCTGGTGAATGTCTATCCAGGTTAGTGGATGAGGACAGTCATTCTTACTACCGGCTCCAGAGACGCCAAAGACTCTCTGGCCTCATCAGCCACTCTCTTGTTACCAAGCCTTTGATACGGTTTCTTGTTTGTTTTAATGAAACCACATTAAGATGAATTTGACTTCATCAAACTTCCAGTGTTGCTTGAGGACAGAAAGCTTGCCAAGGGTTCTAGGAAGGACTTCGTATTTATTGCTGTTTGTTTGCTTGTTTATTGGTTGTGTTTGTTTTATGTGGTACTGGTTTTCACACAGGAAATGGCTCTCCATTGCACACTTTGATCCTAGCACCCGCCCAATCCCTCTCATTAGTTCCCTCCCTTTCCTCCTTCCCTTCGCCACCCCACTTCCTGTTTCTCTTCTTCTCCATGGTTTTCAGTGTATATGAACAATTCTAGAACGTGAAAGTGAGAGAGAACACATGTCCCTTGTCTTTCTGATTCTGTTTTATGCCATTTAACTTCCGCTAATTCTAGTAACTGATTTCTTTAATTTAAAACATACTTCTTTAATTAAAAATTCCATTTATTTATCTCTGTGTGCATGCGTGTGCATCCATGGCATGCCACAGTACTTGCGTGGAGGTCAAAGGAAACCTTCCTGTGAATCTGTTCTCTCCTTCCACAGCATAGATCCCGGAGATGGAAACCAGGTCACCAGACTCTGTGGCAAATGCCTTAACCCACTGAGCTCTCACTGGCCCCCGATTTAATTCTTCTTTATGGCTGAATAAAAAACTCCATTGTGTTACCACATGCTGTTTATCTGCTCACTGTTGATGGACACCTAGGCAGATCCCAGATCTTGGCTATTATGAATAGAGCTGCAGTTGTTTCCCCCCCACACCCCCCAGTACTTTTCATATTGTATGGATTTGTGTTTCTATTAACAGCTTTTGGGAACCTAATTATCCTGACTCTCTAGCCAGCAGTTTCCTTGTATGAAAAATAAAATAATAATGTTTCAAAAATCTGAAAGCCTCTCGAGCTGCTCTTCTAGTCCCTTCCCATTTTATCTTTTTAAAAATGTGTATTTATTTATTTTGTATATGTACACAAGTTTATTATTATTTAATAATAATATATTATTATAATAATATATTTAAATACATCTAGAATATTTTAATCTTATATTTTTATATTATATATAACAAATACATAATCAATATATCAAAATATATTTATAATAAATACAATAATAAAGTACCCAATAAAGCACAATAATTCTACAACATAAAGTATAAATAATTTATTATATGTGTAGGAGTTTTTCCTGTGTGAATGTCTGTGCACCACATGTGTGTCTGGTGCCTGTGGAGATCAGGAAGGAGTATCAGATAACCTGGAACTAGAGTTATAGGTAACTGCATGCTGCCATGTGGGTGGTGGCAATCATGTGGCGCTCAAACCCTGGTCATCTAGAGGAGCAGGCAGCACTCTTAACCACTGGGCCATCTCACCTCCTGGCACTTTTGTTTTAATTAGCCGCTGTGCTGCGTCTCCTCTGGATAACTTGTTCAGTTTTCCACTGGACTGCCCAGCTTTGGCCCTGGTTTTGAGCATCTGGGTATGTTCTGACCCCAAGACTGTTCTTCTGCACATGATGAATCTATTCTTGGGTTCTGTGTTTCACTCTCTCACTTCCTGCAGAAGCACTTGCTCATAAGTAGTCAAATTGGTCCTCGTTTTTTGTTTGCATTTTTTTTTATTTTTGAAGCTCTATTTTTCACATTTAAGTGTTAATGCATGCAGTGTCAGATGGATGGATTTATCCTACACAATGAGCTAACTGTGCAAGACCCATGTCTTTAACAGTCCTGTCTTTCCTCCAACCAATTTGAAATGCCATCTTTGTAGACACTCAAGATCCCCAAGGGCCTGTGGCTCTGCTTGAAGACTTTCCAGAGTCACACCATTCTAGTAACTCTTGACTTGTGATAGATTTTGCTGTGTGATGATGTAAGAATTGTCTCGTGTGTGTGTGTGTGTGTGTGTGTGTGTGTGTGTGTGTGTGTGTGTGTTTGACACAGACTCTGTGTCCCGGCTGTCCTGTAAACCAGGCTGGCCTCAAGTTCACAGATATCTTCCTGAGTCTGCCTCTCAAGTGTACCACCACACGCAGCTTTAGTTTGATGATTTCTACAGTCATATAGTCATTGACCATGGTGACGGGTACCCAGAGCCCGGGATGACGATTCTCAGTGAAGCACCCATGGTGGAGGGGAGCAGAGGACATGTGGGTCTGTTACCCCTGTGCTAGGAAGCTGAGACAGGAGGATCCCTGGGCTTTACTGACCAACAGTCTAACCAGTCCATGAGCTCCAGTTCACTGTGAGATACTATCTGAAAATAAGGTAGAAAAGAACACAGGAAGATACCTGGCATTAACCTCTGCCCTTCACATGCCTGAATAATACTCATGAGAACACACACACAAAGGCATTTTCATACACATGAAGTGCACACACACCCACAAAGACATTGTCATACACATGGAGCATACACACACACACACACACACACACACACACACACTCACACACACACAAAAGCATTTTCATACATATGGATGAAGTAATTTGGCCGAGATTTCTCCCCCTTTAATTATTCCCATTTGTTCTCCCAGTCTATCTTTCTTCTACATATATATATTTAATATAATATACAATATATAATATTATAATATTATATATAATACATAATATTCATGAATCTATATAATATATATCCAGAGATGAGAGAAACATGTACTATTTGTATTCTGAACTTGGCTTATTTCAATTAATACAGTGAATTCTGTTTCTAACCATTTTATTGCAGACTTCATACGTTGATTCTTTTTTATGGCTGCATAAACTCCATTGTGCATATGCACTACATTTTCTCTGTCCATTCAGCTGTTGACGGACAGCTAGATAAATAGTGCTGTAACAGAACTGGGTAGACAGGTGTCTCTAACATATTGCATTTTGCCTCTTCCTTTTGAAAGACTTCATCTTAACTATTTAAAATTCCCCAGTAAACTTGAGAGTGAATTTTCCACAAGGAATTTTTATAGTGGCAACATAATATTTCTGGATGAAGGCAGAAAGAATTTTATCTCAATCAGAAGTCAACACATTAAAGCAAAGACTGTTGGTGTACACCTGTAATCTCAGAGGCTGAAGCAGGGGCATTGCTGAGTTCAAGGACAGCCTGGGCTACATACCATGACCTTGTCTCATAAAAACAAAATGAAGATGAACAATGAAACCACTCCCAAGCCGGGCGGTGGTGGCGCACGCCTTTAATCCCAGCACTTGGGAGGCTGAGGCAGGCGGATTTCTGAGTTCAAGGCCAGCCTGGTCTACAGAGTGAATTCCAGGACAGCCAGGGCTACACAGAGAAACCCTGTCTCGAAAAACCAAAAAAAAAAAAAAAAAAAAAAGAAAAAGAAAAAGAAAAAAGAAAAAAAAAAGAACCACTCCCAACCAGCTTCAGGCAGAAAGGGTTTTCCTGGATGAAGTGGGAAGTGAAGCCAGGGAGCCCTTCAGGGTCCTGTGTGAGAAGGAGCAGAGGAACCCTGTTTGGCCTGGATATTGGGTTTATAGCTTCCTGGCTTCTTTAATTATTGTCTCTGCTCCCATTGTTACCTTGTCCAATTTAAAACTATTTTTTAATTGAAATGATTAGATATATTTTAAAAATAAATGCTTTTATTTTTAAATTTAGACATTTAAGATTTAAAATTTTTAAAATAATTTAAATGTATTATTTCTCCCCCTTCCCAACACAGGACATCTGGAAACAGAACCTTGTCTACTTCGTTGGTTCCTGTGTCCTCAGACTCTACAACTGATACATTGATAAATATGTATTGAATGGTTGACTATATAAGATTGTCTTTATTGACATAAATGAGATAGTATTGTACTATTTTTCAACAGTAGTGTTTTTTCAATATATTTCAAAAATATATTTTAAAAATATAATTTTTTTAGACTTATTTAGTGTATGTGAGTACACTGTAGCTGTCTTCAGACACACCAGAAAAGGGCATCGGATTCCATTACAGGTGGTTGTGAGCCACTGTGTTGGTGCTGGGAACTGAACTCAGGTCCTCTGCAAGAACAGCAAGTGCTCTTAGCTCCTGAGCCATCTCTCCAGCCCCTAAATGTGCTCTATATTACTTTCTTGTACTTAGTGTCAGTTCACGTGACCATTACCTCATTCCTTTTCACTGCTATTAGATATTTTATAGTTTGGGGCCCAGTGTGTTCAGCCATTTTCCTGTGAGTAATACTGAGGATGCCTTGAAAAAATTTTTATTGTTATTGTTGTAGGGTCTCTTTGTGTAGCCTCTGTCTCCCGAGCCGCCACTGCCAAGATACCCTTTTAATTTTTACCATTTTTAATTCACTAATTTTAAAAAAGATTTATTTATTTTATGCATATGAGTTTACTGTCGCTGTCTTCACACACATCAGAAGAGGACAAAGGATCTCATTACAGATGGCTGTGAGCCACCATGTGACTGCTGGGAATTGAACTCAGGACCTCTGGAAGAGCAGACAGTGCTCCCCTAACTGCTAAGCTATCTCTCCAGCCCTTAATTCACTATTTCGTAATTGATGATTTGCTCACTTGAAACTTAATAGTGTGAGGAAATTTTCACTTAATCTTATTCCAAATAAATAATATGTAGTCACCAGTATATTAAGTTTGCTTATCACCACAGGTCCTACTTTGGAATGTCCCTTACAGGGTGGAGGAATGGCTCAGTAGTTAAGAACACTTGCCATTCTTGTAGAGGACCTGAATCCTAGCACCCGTTTTGTATGGCTCACAACTGGCTGCTTCTAACTCCAGCTCCAGGGGCTCCAACAGCCTCTTCTGGCCTCTGTGAGATGCACATTTAGGGCGGGGTGGTGGTGGTGGTGGATAGCTCTAGACTGTCTCTACCCACAGACCAATCGCTGTGCACACATGCACACACAGTGAGTGTACCCTCCATCCTCGTGCCCTCTGGCATTGACACTTGAGCACATCCCATTTCTGACATAACCACAGTCTACTTATTTACTTTTGTGTTGTAGTATAGTGCACTTTTGCACATTTATTTATTAACTGGGGGAGATATATGTGAAGGTCAGAGGACAATTTTCAGGAATTGATTCTCTTCCACCATGTGTGTGTGCTCCAGGAATTGAACTCAGGTCATCAGGTTTGGCAGCAAGCCCCTTTACATGCTGAGCCATCTCTATGGCTCTAAATTTGAATGTTCCCTTGAGCCTCATCTGAGCCATGTAAAATCATTGCGTAGTAGTTATTTTCCTGTTGCTGTGATAAAACATTGGGACCGAGGCAACTTATTAAAAAAGAGGAGGGGGGGTTATTTGGGCTTATGGATCCAGAGGAATCAGAGCTCATCACCATCCTGGCAGGGGAGTATAGCAGCAGGCAGGCAGGACAGCTCACTTGTGAACTGAGCCCTCACAACTTGGACTGCAATCACTAGGCAGAAGGTGTGTATTGAGGACTCTCAGTGACTTTTGAAACCTCAAAGCCCACTCCCAGTGACACACTTCCTGCAGCAAGACCACACTTCCTAGAACCAAACACCACCACTTACTGGGGACTAAGTGTTCAAATCATCTGAGTCCATGGGGGACATTTTCATTCAAATTTAACCTACACATGGGTTAAAATGTTCCTAGTAGACATTAAAATAAGTTTTGAAATGGCAGGCATGTCTCATGTGCTGTTTTAAATCATCTTACAGCCACAGGGTAACCAGAGACACAGGGAACCATTACTGTCCCCTCTCTCCATTGACGAATCTGTGCATTTGGTGACAACACAGTACCCTGGCTTTGTTCTTTGTTTCTGTTGTGGTTAACTTCATATTTTGAAATCCTTATAGAGCCACAAGAAGTTGTACATTCAGTGCAGAAAGATCCCGAGTATCCACCACCCAGCTTGGCTTCTGTCATCAGGAACATTCCCAGCACATTATCAAAGCCAGAGGACAGAGTCAGGCCCACTGCTTCACACATGCAATCCCAGCACTCAGAAGCCATGAGCAATGAGGGCCAAAAGTTCAAGACCAGCTTGGGGTACATAGAGAGTTCCAGGCTAACCTGGATTTCAGGAGTTTTTGCTTCAAAAAACACAAAGCAAAACAAAAAGCAAACAAGAAAATCACATAGAAAACTGTGAAGGGGACAGTCTGAGAAATAGCCACAGACCCCCTGAGCTCCATCTCTTTGTGCTGTCCCTCATTGCTGTGTCTGTCACTCTGTGATTCCTGTCACTCTCATATGTTCATAAAGTGGCTACAGTCCAGAAGCATTGTCTCCCCACAGACGGGCTTTTTCCTTCCTTTCTTAAGAAATGTTAAAGATTTATTTTATTTCTAATTCTATGTATGTCTCTGTGTGGGATGGGAACAAAAGTATAGGAGTCCCCAGAGGCTGGAGGCAGGTTCCTTGCAGGTAGAGTTACAGGCAGTCGCAAGTTCTGACCTGGCTGCTGGGAACCAAACCCAAGTCCTTTCCAAGAGCAGCAAATGTTCTTAACTGCTGAGCCATCTCTATCCTGGAATTGTACCTATGTAATCCAGACTGTCCTTGAACTCACAGAGATCCACCCACTTCTGCTAGAATTAAAGTCACATGCACACCAGCACTCCTGGCCTTCCAAGGGCTTTGCAACGCTCCCTTTGTCAAATCCCTGGCAATCACCACTGCTCTGCCCTCCGCCTTCCTGCCCTCCACCTTCCTAATTTTGTCAGTTTGGTGCTATATAACCAGAGAAGCATGTGTACATAACATCCGAAGACTGGTTTCTATTTGTTTTATTTTGCAAGTATGTGTTTTGCCTGCTGTGCATCACATGCATGTAATGCCTGGGAGGGCCAGAAGAGGGCATCAGATCCCCTGGAACTAGAGTCACAAATGAGTGTGTTGAGATTAGAACCCAGGTCTTCTGGAAGAACAACCAGTGCTCTTAACCACTGAGCCATGACTTTATCCAGGCCCAGCTTCTTCACTGCTGAGCAGCGTCTCATTGTATGGTTTTAGCATCGTTTCTCCAACCAGCCACCTGCTGGAAAACATCTGATTTCCTCTTGGAAGCCAACAAAAGAAAATTTGGGGTCTAGAGGTGTAACTCAGTTGCTAGAGTACTTGTCTATCATGCACGAAGCCCTGGGACTAATTCTGAGCACCAAACAAACCAGGAATGGTGGGATAGGATATGCTTGGAATCCCAGCAGGATTATCAGGAGTTCAAGGTCATCCCCGGTGCTTGTGGACAACTTAGAATCACACAATCCCATCTACAAAACAAAGCAGGTCCTGGAGAGATGGCTCTTCAGTTAAGGGTACTGACTGCTCTTCCAGAGGACCTGGATTCAAGTCTCAGCACCCACAGGGCAGCTCACAACAGCCTGCAACTCCAGTTCCAGGAGATCAGATACCTTCTTCTGGCCTCCAATGCAACCTGTGTACATACATGAATACAAACAACACACACACACACACACACACACACACACACACACACACACACACACTATTATTTCTTTAACTCAGTAACCATGGGTTAGTTCCCAGAGTAGCTGAACCATTTTACTGGGATCCAGTGTCTGCATCCTCAGGTACCTGTGCGGCCTCCAGTATTCTTCTCTTTTCTTCCTTCCTCCATTCCTCTCTGTGGCATGTGCTTTTCTCCCCTCTCTCCCATCACAGCATTTGTAATTTCTTCTAAGAGCAGCACCTCCCTGTGGCTCTAACTTGCTTCTTCTAACACTACTGATGCAGAACAATTATCTCTGTGCTTCTATGTGTGGCTTGATGCCTGGTGATGGGTCAGGGGTTGCCTTTCTTGCAACCTTAGTCACCCACAGAGGTGGCAGTGGATATGCCCAGATATGGGTTGACCTCATGGTGTTCAGGCTCAGAAACCTCAGGGTAGCTCAGGGAGCTTCCAGGAAGATGTTTGAAGCCTACATTACCAAGCATAAGCACCCTCCCTCCTGCCTGCCTGTCCCAGCGGACACTGATCAGACCTTTGCTGACAGGTTCACTGAGAGTTGGAAGGAAGCCTTTGGTCTCATCTTACCGCTGGTAATTGTGGAAGCTTAGCAGAGGGGAACCAGTCCCTTCCCAAGGTTGTCACAAATGCTATGTTATCCTGGAATATGGAAAGTACTGGACCTGAAGTGCTAAGTGGGTCCAAGAGGCCCATGGTTCCTGCAACATCCCAATAGGAAGACCTGCATCCATCAGACATACTGGGCTCTGAGCCTGGGTGGGACCTGGGCTGGCAAGGTTCAGAGAGGGAACAGTTCTGTCTCAGTAATGATGTCCTTTTACCCACCCTCACATCATCCCCACCCTCACTCACCTGCTTCCAGGGCTGACTGAACATGAAGGTGAGATGGATCAGAACCAGAGATCACCCTGAGGGTTGAACATCCACAGGGCAAGCAGGAACCATAAGGTCAGGGCATGGCATGGGAGTCGGAAGGAGCAGCTAAGGCTACCTTTCTGGAGCCAAGACTCTAAAAGTAGGACCACAGTCCTTGCTGGCTGCAAGGCAGGCAGCATCCCCAACAGACATCCTGTCACGTGTTCTCCAAGGGAGCAAAGGGCTTCTCCAGAAGATTCCTTCTTTACCCATTGCTAACTCTTTGTGAGACTTGTCAGCTTCTATATTAAGGATGGCCCACAGTGTGTTCATAAAGTGATGCAGGGGTGAGTGGCAGCTGTGGTTTGCATGCTGGGGACTAAACCTTGTGCCTACAAGGCAAGCTGTTCCACTGACCTACATCTCCAGACCCTGCTTGTTGCGGTTACTGTTTGTGGAGAAAGGCTCTCACTATGGAGCCTAGGCTAGCATTGAACTTGAGTCTTTCTGCTAATATCTCCCTGGCGGTGGGATTCCAGGAGTATCCTACTACCCTGGGTATAATCAGGGTGTTTCTAGGGTTTATTGAATACTGACAGTGGGACCTTCAGGGAGTTACTTAAAACTTGCTCCTCATCTGTAAAGTGGGGAAATGACAGTTCCATCTCCGTGGAGACACTGGGAAAGTTCAAACTTAAGATCAACACCAAGCTCAGGGGAGGGGCTTGTCTATGTGATGATAAGAGTCACTACCCTGTTAGCCCCACCCTCACACCTCTGGACTCCTTCACAAATTGCCTGCTTTTAAATCTTTTAAAAATATTTTAATTATGTGTAAGCATCTGTGGGGACATAGGTGCTCATGTGTATGTTTTACCCACGAGACCAAAAGAGAATGTAGGATCCCCCAAAGCGGGAGTTATAGGTGTTGTGAGCCTTCTGACATGTGCTGGGAACAGAACCCAGGTTCTCTACAAAAGCAGCAATCGGTTTTTACTGCTGGGCAGTAGTCTCACCTCACCCTTCTTAGGACTTAGCACGTAGACCAGTTTAGGAGTGGCTTCCCAGCACACAGCAAATGCCACCTCTGCGCCCCCTGGTGGAAGTGGGGGTCCTTATAGTGGCAGGAGGTGGCATTTGCAGGGGCTTCCTGAGCCTAGTTGCTAAATTGTTGTCGTTGTTGTTTGCTTGTTTGTTTGGTTTTGTTTTAAGACAGGGTCTTTTATATGCCAGGCTGGCCTTGAACTCCCTGGTCCTCCTGCTTCCATTTCCCAAGAGCTGGAATTGCAGGGGGGCAACACCATGTCCTCCTGATGTGGTGGTAAACTTTCCAGGCCGCTGCTCCTCCCTTTGTGGGGAACTGCGGCTAGTTCCCTTTTGTGATTGATGGATCCCACAGGTACAGTGCTGCCTGATTCACTGTCTGCTTATTGCCTAGGCTAACAGATTTCACATCAGTCGAGGGGAGCTTAGATCAAAGCTTTTTCCCTTTCCCGGTGCTTTGTGGAGCTCTATGCTGCTGATGATCATGGGCTAAGGTCCTTGGTACTTTAAATGAACTCCAAAGCACCAGAGAGGCTGTGAAAGCATACTAAAGCCCGAGGTGGCTCAGCAGTCCAGGGACACAGCAAGTGGGATAGTTCTTGGCTGGAAGATAACCCAGCAGCCTTGCAAGGTGGTACAGTCCTTGGGTGCCTCCTGGGGTTTTCAGTTCCAAATCTACCCTCCTTATGAATCCCAGGAGGGAACGGGGCTCCGTGTCTCCAGAAAGCCTTCTATGACTGACCACATTGAGTTCTAATCCATCTTCTCTGGACTTGACAGCTTGTTTCTGCTTTGTTCCAGTTCTTCCTTACTCTGCAAAGAGAACAGAATCCTGGTTGAGCCATAGTGCGTCCTCTCTGCCCAGGCCATGATAGCTGACCCTACATTTTTGTTAAGGATTACTCACTTCTCCCACTCCCTCTCTCACTCCCTTCTCTTCTTCCCTCTTTCTCCTTCCCTCCCTTTTCTCACTCATATTTTCTGTCTCCCTCCCTCTTTCTTCCTCTCCCACCTTTCTCTCATTCCTTCTCTACTATCTATCTATCTATCTATCTATCTATCTATCATCTATCTTCTCTCCACCTATCATCCATCTATCCATCATCTATCTATGTATCCATCCATCTCCATACCCATTATATATGACTCCCTATGTGAGGTTGCTGAGGAAGCTCAGCTCAGAGAGGCTCAGCAAGTTCTCTGACATTAAGTGTTCAGGCAGGGTCCTGAAGATTCCTGGTAGAATGTTATCAGGCCATGAGTTCATGGTCAAACTGAGCTACACAGTGAAACCCTGTGAAGAAGAGGAAGGAAGAAGAAGAGAGAAAACACAGATGTGACTTAACCTGGCTCCCTTTGTGATCCTTGCAGATGCCAAGGGAACCATTCGGGAAATCGTCCTGCCCAAGGGCCTGGACCTCGACCGACCCAAGAGGACCCGCACCTCCTTCACAGCAGAGCAGCTGTATCGGCTAGAGATGGAGTTCCAGCGCTGCCAGTATGTGGTGGGCCGAGAGCGCACGGAGCTGGCCCGCCAGCTGAACCTCTCTGAGACGCAGGTGAGAGCCAGGCCAGGTTTCCACCATCTGGTTCCGCTGACCTCCTTTGTGTGTGGTGGACACCGTACACCTGGGGAACTCCTTGGTGTACGAGGCCAAAGGCTGACATAGAGGGGCGTGACATAGAGGGGCGTGACATAGAGGGGCGTGACTTGAGAGGGCGTGACTTGAGAGGGCGTGACTTGAGAGGAACATACACATATGAGGGGAAAACTTAGAACTGCAGGTAAGACAGAGCCAGCAGTGCCAACAAGAGGGCTGGGCTGAGAGTGGAGGCACATGCCCGTAATCCTGACACCTGGGAATGCAGGGAGAAGCATGAAGAATTGGAAGCCAGCCTGGACTACATAGTGAGACCCTGTAACAAAATTTAAAAGATAAAGAAGAAAGGAAGGAAGGAAGGAAAGAAGGAAGGAAGGAAGGAAGGAAGGAAGGAAGAAAGGAAGGAAGGAAGGAAGGAAGGAAGGAGAGAAATGGGAGGAGATTCCATGGGTAAAAGTACTTGTTGGACAAACATAAAGATCTGAATTCAAACCCTCTGAACACACATTAAAGTTGGATATGAGCACCTGTAATCCCAAGGCCCCATGTGGAAATGGGAGACAGAGAATTAGACTCTCCCCCACCCCCATCTTGGCACAGGCATTTGCGGTATAGTGAAAAAGCAAGGAAACCCTGTCTCAAACATGGTGGAAGACAAGGACCAACACCCTAGGCTGTCCTCTGACCTCCCACGCAGACCATGGCTCACATATGTCCATATTCATACACATGGATATTCACAATCCACATAAACAGACGGAGAGGAGAGGAGAGAAGGGGCAGGAGAAACAGTCAAGTCTCAATAGAAGGGATCATTTATATGTAAGGAAAACGGAAAGGCCATAGAAATGGGGACAGTCAAGGTGCAGGGAGTGAATGACTTAGGACCTGTCTTAGTCACAGTTCCATTGCTGTGAAGAGACACCATGACCAAGACAACTCTTATGAAAGAAAGCATTTAATTGGGGCTGGCTTACAGTTTCAGAGGCTTAGTCCATTTTCATCATGGAAGTGAACACTACAGCACACATATCTCTGGAGAAGTAGCTTAGAGTTATATCCTGGTCCACATGCTGAGAAAAACATTGGCCCTGTCTTTAGCTTCTGAAACCTCAAAGCCCACCCCTAGAGACACATTTCCTCCCACAAGGCCACAATTACTCCAACAAAGGCCACACCCCTAATCCTTCTAATCCTTTCAAATAGTACCACTTCCTGGTGGCTGAGCACTCAAATATATAAGCCTATTCGGATCATTCTTTTCAAACCATCACAAGAGATATTGCCAGGTAAGAGGTGCCTCGGGATAGTGATCAACTGGCTTCCAGGAAGCAAGGATTCCAAGGAGTACCAGGCACAATGGCAGGAGCCTGCAGTCCCAGGTTCTGAGAGGCTGAGGTAAGAGGATCATGAGCCAAGAGTTTAAGACCAGCCTAAGCAACCCAGGGTGAGCCCAGATAAAAATAACAAAGGATTCTGGGAAGAAATGAACCATGACAGACCTCTCTCTTCCTCTCGGCCCTTTCTCACCCTCTGTTACCTTCCCTTCTTCTTGAGGTAACTGAGTTCTTGTGTAAAGGAAGGGTCAGACCCTCCTCCCCGAACCACAAAGAAGAGCTGGTATTTTAACAGTAGCATGCTGGCTGGGGATGTGGCTCCATTGGTAAAGCGCTTGCCTAGCTTACATGATGCTCTGGGCTGGATCCCCAGCACCATACAAACTGAGTGTGGTGGTATACACCTGTAACCCCAGCACCCCTGAAGCGGAAGTAGGAAGGTCAACAGTTCAAGGTTATCCTTGGCTACATAGTGAGTTGGAGGCCAGTCGGGGCTACATGAGAGTGTGTCTCATACCCCCCAAATAAATATGCCCAGAGGAAGAAATGAGAAAAAATGAAATTTGGGTGAAGGAAAGGTGAGAGGCTGGGTCAGTGGTTCTCCACCTCAAGCTAAGGACAAGCTTGATGTCCCAGTGCTCACTGGGACATCAAGTAGCTTTAAAAAGTGCCACTCTGACTCTTCCGCAATTGTCTTCAATACCAGTGCCTTGCCCCTACCCTAGAAATCCAGAGCAGCAGACTAGAGGCACCACTCTAGCATAGGAATGAAACAAAAGCCACCATCCACACTCCAAATTCAGTAGGAGCCCAAGGTCTTTAAAATGAGTGCATCACCCCTGCATTCATTCAGATTGAGGCAGGAGAAAGCAGAGTCCAAAACCAGGCTGGGAGTTGTAGGGAGACTTTGTCTGATATCTAAATTATTAATATCATTTTTATTTTTAAATGAACAAGCCATAGAATTGAGTACTAATCTCAAGCCCAAAGAGATATTCTTCTGGGATCAGGAGTGAGGGTCTCTCAGCCCTGGAAACCACACCCTCCTCTGCTGTGCACCTTGGTGGCCCAGCACAGAATCAGAACGTGAAGTATTCCTTGAGACTGAGGTGTCCAAGATTTCAACCCTCATAGACCCTCTGCAGGGCACTAAGGAGCCCAGTGGGGGCAGGTAATGCTCAGGAAACACCCCACAGGAGAGGGCCCTGGCCCTCCAGGAGTCATCCAGCAATGGCTTCCTGGAAGAGAGACAGAGTAGAGCCAGAAAGAATCAGTAGAAGAGGCAGAAGAAACCGAAGGCTTCTTGGAGGAGAAGGGATGGTTCAGGGGACTCTGAGCCTCAGAGGCAGTCTCTGGAGGCCCTGGGACTGGTGGTACAACAGACTCACCGGAGTTGGAAGTGCTCAACCAGCAGCACGCTGGAGTTTCCTGGAGATCCTGATGCCTCCATCCTGACCCAACTCTGATAGAAAGTTTCAAAATGAGCTCTGGGCACTAGGGTTTACAATGTACACAGGAAATTTGTGTGTGGCCAGGCTTAAGAATCCACATATGATGAGAAATGAAAAGCCAGGTCGCAGCCCCAGCCCAACCTTCCCCCAGGCTTCTCTCCACCTCTAGGGCGCACCTGCTGGGAGTTCACCCATGCCTTCCTCTCCTGCACACAGAACTGGGCCAGAGAAGGGCATAGTGTGGTGCACTGGCATTCTGCATTGGCCACACCCCTCGTCATTGTCACTCCCCTCTGCCCACAGTGGCTTTGTTCCTTTCTAGCACAGGAGTCATGACGTTGGAGCCCTTCTCTCGTGGCTGGACCTGTGAGGGCCTATGAAAGCCAGACAGGATGAGAAAGGCTCCTGGCTCTTCACTTCAGGCCTCTGGGCTACTGCTCCTGCTTTTCCGATGCCACATGCTGCCCCTGCTCATGTACGAGCAGTGAGTGTGACACAGGGTATGAAGCTCAGTTGACAGTGTGCCCAGCATGCGCAGAGCCCTGGCTTGTATCCCTAGCAAGGTGTACAACCGGATGTGATAGTGAAGGCCGATAAAGCAACACGGTAACCCCAGCAGCGGGTTCAGAAGGTCGTCCTCAACTACAGAGCAAATTCGAGGTCAGCCTGGGATACCTGTCTAAATAAACATGAACAAATAAGTAGTCGTTAGCTGCTTGGCTCGGGTCACAGTTTAGAGGCCTGAGACAAGGGCAGTTGGGAATTACCTACACATAAGTGATGTCTAAGACCAGCCGCCTGGCTGAGAGCAGAAGACTGGCAAACTCTACCTTCTGTAAACCAGTCTGCTCCTGTGGGCCAGCGCCAGAGCAGCGGTGAAGGGGTATTTCTACTTGAGCCTTGACTCAGCTCCTCAGCACAGCCTGGTGTGAGAGGACACTAACAATCTGCTCTTCTTTCCTCCCCTGCCCTCCCTACCCTGGTGCCTCTTTATCCCACCCCATCTCTGAACTTCCTCTCCTTTTCTCTTGGCTCCGCCTCCTGTCCCTTCCCTTTCCCTTTCTGGCTCCCCTGTGTGCCCTCTGCCCCAAGGTGAAGGTCTGGTTCCAGAACCGCCGCACCAAGCAGAAGAAGGACCAGAGTAGAGACCAGGAGAAGCGGGCATCCTCCTCTGCCTCCGAAGCCTTTGCCACCT
The DNA here is from genome assembly GCA_030674055.1 of Rhabdomys pumilio. Classification (NCBI taxonomy): domain Eukaryota; kingdom Metazoa; phylum Chordata; class Mammalia; order Rodentia; family Muridae; genus Rhabdomys; species Rhabdomys pumilio. The sequence goes on from JANHMN010000008.1 coordinate 20,555,486, forward strand.
CCAATGTTCTGCGGCTTCTGGAACAGGGCCGGCTGCTCTCCGTGCCCAGGGCTCCCAGCCTCCTAGCACTGACCCCTGGCCTGCCAGGCCTTCCCACTAGCCACAGGGGCAGCTCCTTGGGTGACCCCAGGAACTCCTCCCCACGCCTCAATCCAATGCCCTCGGCCTCAGCGTCGTCCCCTCTGCCACCCCCGCTGCCAGCCATCTGCTTTTCCGCAGCTCCACTCCTGGACTTGCCTGTGGGCTACAAACTGGGGTCCTCGGCTTTTGAGCCCTACAGCAGACTAGAACAACAGAAAGTAGACAGCCCTGGCCAAAGTGACAAGAAAGCTGACATTTAAGAGTCCCATCCCCGTGTGACACTGAGTCCCCAGCACAACACTACCCCCCAGACTCCTGGCCCCCCGTGGACTATACTGAGCAGGCCTGGAAGAGGAAGGATGGGCACAGCATGCGCCTCTCCACCTGCCCTCAGCTCAGAGACTGAACCAAACGACTTTGGTCCTAATGTACTCTCTGATATGTGAGTGCTATGTGTGTGCATGTGTGTGTGTGTGTGTGTGTGTGTGTGTGTGTGTGTGTGTGTGCGCATGTGTGCGTGTGTGTGTGTGTGTGTGTGTGTGTGTGTGTGTGTGTTTGTGTGTGTGTGTGTCACTGAAATAAAGAAGGGAACTGGTCCCAGCATCACCAACTCACTCCCTTCTGTCCCTGTCCTCAATGTGTAGCAGAGCGGGATCCTCAAAAGGGAGGGGTAGGCACCGGGGCTGGCGTCCACAGTCATGGGTCCACCGCAGTCATGGGTCCACCGTTAACAGCTTCATCCAGGTGCCACAGCCCTGCAACATCCAGGCTCTCCCTGGTTAAGATGCTCCAGTGTAAGTTTTCCTTTCAGACTTCAAAACACTTGTTGAGGTGGGCAGTAAGACCTTCAAGGGAGTGAATGGTACAAGGTGAAAGATCTGGGAGGGCATCAGAGGAAAGAAAGCCAGGGCAAGACTGAGGCCTGGAGAGAGGGCCTGTACAGCATGAAGCACTCAGGAAAACCCCATTTTCCTCAGATCACTTTCATGTAACTTTTGTGTGTAGTAATAATTATAGATTCTCAGGAAGCTGTTCACCCACTGCACCACTGACACTTAGGTCTCTTTCTCATTTCTCTTCAGTCTGGGACCCCAGTCTGAGGGTTGCTGTCACCCACATTCAGGGTGGGTCCTCTCTCCTCAGTTAAAACTCTGGAAATGCCCTGACAGATGCCCAGAGGTATGTATAGTGGGATGATTCTAAATTCCATCAAAGTGACAATCGATTATCCATCATCCCCCTCACTGTGACTTGGCACATAACCATGTGACTTTTAAACAACAGTACTGCACCCTGGTCTCTAAAGTCTTATGTAAATTTAAAACGTGTTTAGTCCATCTTTAAGAGTTCCTAAAGTCTTCACAATTTCACAGTTGCTCAAAGTGTGGAGATTCATACAAACTCAGACAAAATAACTGAAAGATCTTTTTTAAAAAAAAATTACGTGCTTTTTTTTTTTAATGGTTTTTTTGAGACTGTGTTTCCCTGGATATCCTGAAACTCACTCTGTAGACCAGGCTTGCCTCAAACTCAGAAATCCACCTGCTTCTGCATCTTGAGTGCTGGGATTAAAGACGTGCGCCACCACTAGACACTTTCAATTCATGTTGGCACAGAGTAAGCTTTCCCATTCCAAAAGGGATGAATGGGATTGTCTTATTGTTTCATTGCTGTGAAGAGACACCATGACCAAGGCAACTCTTATAAAGGAAAACATTTAATTGGGGCTGGCTTAGAGTTTCTGCGGTTCAGTCCATTATCATGGTTTGAAGTGTGGCAGCACCCAAGCAGGCATGGTTCTGGAGAAGAAGTTCTATATCTTGGATCTGTAGACAGCAGAAGGGGTCTGTCTTCCACAGGCAGCCAGGAAGGAGGAGGCTCTGATTCCACACTGGGCAGACCTTGAGCATAGGAGATCTCAAAGCCCACCTACACAGTGATGCACTTCCTCCAACAAGGCCACACCTACTCCAGTAAAGTCACACCTTCTAATAGTGCCACTCCCCATGGGCCAAGCGTTGAAACACATGAATCTATGGGGGCCAAACCTATTCAAACCATCACATCATTAAAAAAAAAAAAAAAAAAAAAGACTGGGCCAAAGTAAGACCAGAGTCCAGCAGGGTAAATACAAATCTGTAGCTCTAACATCTGGGACCAAGAATCCAGACAGAGATATCAAGGTGCCAATGGGCTTGGATAGCTCTGTCCCTTAGTTCTGCCACTCATAGCACCTGTAGGCTAACGACACCATGCCTACAGCTCTCCTCAACGGACACCAATGGCCCTACCATCTCCATTACAACTTAAGCTTTGCCCTCACGGTTTCATGCAATGGCTTCTCAAGGCCTCCTTGCAGGGGATTCAAACCTGACACACATGAGCTGGCCTTAACAGCTTTCTAGAACCTTGTGCAAGCCTCCACAACCATGTAACTCCTACATTTTATGCCTGTAAACCCAGCAACGTGTGGATGCTGCCGCCAAGTTCTGCTATCAGCCTGAGATGTGGTCTGGTCCCTTCTACCACAGCTGGAGTGGCTCTGTGCTCTCCAGCAGCCAAAGATCAGGAAACTCTTAGGGGTTCCTCATTGCCTGAATTTGTATTTTCACAAGTTGGCGCTATTGATGGGCACGCTTGCCTTCTGAGCCCATTTCCTATTGTCCCAGAGCAGAGTGCCATGGTTCTCTTTAATGGCTCCAACCTTTCTTACAGTGGCAGCTGTTTTTCCACCCTGCTTTGGCTGTAACTCGAAACTCACGCTCTTCTTTGAGAAACTGCACACATCATATCTTTGATCTGCATGCTGCTGTCCCTCACTGCAGACCTGCAGAAGAACCATGAGCAGGAACCATGCTACAGCCTAAATGCTGTCCTGCTGTTTTAATTACTTTTCTATTGCAGTGATGAGACACCACATCCAAGGCAATGTATAGACAAGTTCTTTGGAGCTCATCGTTGCAGAGAGTTAGGGTCTATGGCCATCATGGTAGGGTGCGTGGCAGCAGGCTGGCAGGCATGGTGCTGGAACAGCTGCTGGCAGATCCACAAACAGAAAGAAGCAGAGACAGAACACTGGAAATTATGCAAGTGTTTTGAAACCTCAAAGCCCACCCCAAGTGCCACATCTCCTCCTAATCCTTCCCAAACAGTTCCACCAACTAAGGACCTAGTATTTAAACATATTAGCCTATGGGGGGCACATTCTCATTCAGACCACACACCTGCCATGAGATTTCCTCTACAAAACAGATTAGTCCATTAAACTCTTCTTACACCATTCTAGGGCTGAAAAACTCTTTCAAATTCTTCTCACGAACCAGTTGCAGAGGCCCAGGAACCACCACATGCTCGGGTTTATAGTAACAGCCCCACTCCTGATAGCAGTTTTCCATATTAGTTACTTCTTTATTGCTATGACAACGTATCTGGTAGAAAAAAAACTTAATGAAGGAAAAGTTTATTTTGGTTCATGGTTTGAGATTGCAGTCAGTGTTGTGTTTTATAAAAATACATATACAGAGATGAGAATATGTTGGTGGATGTATAGTCAGGTGTGGGGGAAGGGGGTGCCTCTGTAGGCCCATGCTAAGACATCCCTTGCCCCTGAGGGGCCAGCCATATGATGGTATAGTACAGAATAGAGTTTATTCAGGGCATGGAGAAGGGAGTTGAGAGGGTAGTAGAGGCAGAGAAAGGGATGGGGGAGGGAGTAAGGGAGGGAGAGAAGGAGGAAGAGAGAAGAGAAATAAAGGAGTAGAGGCCAGCCATGAGCACGTGGAGAGAGTGGTGAGGGGAGCAGGAGCAAGGGGACAGAGCATGAGCAAGAGAGTGAAGAGGGTGCAAGTAGCCCTTTTACAGTGAGTCAGGCATACCTGGCTGTTGCTAGGTAACTATGGGGCAGAGCCTAGACAAAATGCAGTCAGTATGGTAGGGAGACATGGTGATGGTGGTAGCAGTAGTGGGGGGAGTGCTGGCTACATTTTCTAGATGATTCTAAGTCCTGTCAATTTGGCAGTCAAGGTTAATCATCACACCTAATGGCCCACAATGGTAGCATTTTTAATATGTAGCATAATTTCACACACAAAAGTAACACTGGGACCACGAGCATAAGCCGACATCATTTCTTCTGCTATGTAAACCTATGGAAGCATCAAAGAGGAGTCTGTTCCTTTACAGCCACACACAGCCCTCAACAGAAGAGTTCTTTGACAGAATGGGAGGCATGGGAGGGGGAGCAGAGACCTGAAACGGACCAATGCTGGGGAGAGTGGCAGGGGAGACAACACAGACTGATCCAAGGAACATGGCAACTTCCTGTAGGAGGTGGCCTGTCACTGGCCAGGAGGTGACCCCTAAGATGATAAGATGATGGAACTGGAGAGGGAAGGGTGCCCAGGTATGGCTCAAGACAAAGGGCACAGGCTGAGAATACAACTTGCCAAAAATAGGGCATGAGGAGACCAAGGAGCCATATGGCAGGGGACAGGGACTTGTTAAAAGAAGGAGACGCTGACGCCACCTCACTATGGCAACTGTGCTGAGGGACCTCCAGGCACAGAGGTTAGAAAAGGTGCTGTGTGCCTTGCTCTGTCCTTTATTGCAAGCTTTCAGGACCTAGTGGGGCAGCCACTACAGGCTCTGCTCAGCCTGTGTCTGAGAAATGTTGGGAGCCAGTGCGTGCCAGCTTCCCTGTTTACAGTCAACCTGGGAGAGGAGAGGAGGGAAGCAGAGACATAAGGAAGGGGAGGGGTGACTGCTGGCACAGGCTGAGCAGGCTGCTCCAGCTCCAGCTGAAACTGAAGTCTACTACCAGTCTTCTCAGGCACTGACTCCCAACTCTCAACACGCCATGGCCACAACAGTAGAGAGCAGGGCCTCGGGAATCACTAGCAATCGCTGCGACCCAGGCACAGTCAGAGAGCATGTGCAGGTTGTGACCCGAAACTACGTCACCCACCCCCGTGTCAGTGAGTATTCATGTCCAGCTGGTGAGGGGAGTGGGCCACTGGAATCGCTGCTGTTTGCCTCAGAGAAGGAGGACCAAGACCGAGGGAGGACATCAGGGGCTCTGAGTCCAGAAGAGCTGTACAGTATCACCTGCACATGGGTCACCTCTGCAGGTGGCGGGGGGGGGGGGGGGGGGATGGAGGTCCCCAGTCAGGCTGGCCTAGAGGAAAAGGTTGAGTAGCAACTGTTATCATCAGGATCCAAAGGTCCAAAGTCCAGAGAGAGCTTGAGAGATCAAGAGAGCAAGAGCAAAAGCGAGACAGACAGACAGACAGACAGACAGACAGACAGACAGAGACAGAGATAGACAGCTTGAGATTGAGACAAAGACAGAGACAGAGGGAGGGAGGGAAGGAGGGAGAATACAGGTGAGCATGCATGAGTGAGCAAATGTATAGTGATGTGTCTAGCTGTATAGTCAGTGGGCACTTGGCTTGAGGAATTCAGTATCCAGTGTGTTGTGCCAATGGATGCCTGCATCACCTTCTGGGGGGGAGAATGTATCCATAGAAACATGTACTAGAAGGGCATTCTCCACTGGGGGGCGGGGCACAAAATGTGCAACAGCATATGTGTGCATGCTTGTACACACAGGGTGGAGGTGAGGGGTGTGTGCGCACACATGGGCACGGGTGCTTGAATATAATGTACACGTGTGATTCCTGCTTACATAAAGTGGAACTGCAGTAGTATATGTATACAGTTGGGGTAAGAACATGTATTGGTTCACACGTGGTGTGCCTTTCTCATCTGGTCAGTAGGTAACTGTGCCTGGTCTGGAGAGATGAACCATGCCAGTGTCAGGCACAGAAAACCTGGCAAGGCCCACAGGGCCAAAGACACCCCTCAAGTTCTTGTCCAAGGTCACTCTCCCTGGCCTGGTAGTCTTGGCAGCCCAGCTCTCTGGAGTAAACCAGCCTGAGTGGCCCCAGCTGAACAGAGCCTGAGGCTCCTTGACAAGGTGTGCTGGGGGAGGGGAAGGAGCTAGACACCCTGACTCCAGGGCCACCCAACCCCACAGAGGAGGTGCAGTATACATACAGGGCACCCCATGGCTGAGCTCAGAGAAGCAGATTGCCTTTCAGCCTTCAGGGAACACAGCCCTGGGTGCTGAGACTAGCTGAGGCTGACACAGACACATTGTGCACCAACTAGGAAGAAAGGGTGCAAGGGGGTGGGCCAGGTTTCTCACAGAGGCCAGAAGGCCCTGCCTTATGAACACAGAGTTCAGAGTTAGCCCTCTATGCAAAAGCTCGGGTCATGAGAGCCCGGAAATCAGAGGAGAGAGGGCACCATTGTGCCCAGGTTTAGAGCTATTTGATACTCTGCCTCACAGGCTCTCCCACCTGCGGGCAAAGGAGAGCTGCCAGGTTGGGTGGGGCAGGAGTCTGGACCTCCAGGCTCAGCTTTCCCTCTGGAATGTGGCCTCACAGGGATCTACAAAGATCTCCTAGGACAACCTTGGTGTAGCCTCACCTCGCTCACCACTTTCTCCTCCAGGTGGGAGTGCTGGGCTGGAGCCACCTTTCACCAGTTCCTTCCTGCCAGGAACATGTTTATTGTCAACACCCTGTAGGTTCTGACCCCCCAACCCCCACCCAAGACAATAAAACCATGCTCACAGTGACACAGCAAAGGCTATGGAAGGATGCCCTCCAGGTTCTGCCATGGTGCCATGACCTTACCACAGACTGAGAGTCCACACAGGATATCCCTAGAGGCTTGGCCAACTCTCCAAGGACACCCTCCTAGCCTGGGTCAGTCTAGTTCCTCATTCTCCTGCATTTATCTTGGGCACCTGGAGACATTCTTCCCGGGAGATGTGAAGAGGGGCTATTGTCCCTCTTAGACAGGTAGGCTGTCTCCCTTGCCCTCCTCCCTTGCTGCCAGGCACTCTACTCTGAAATGCCAGTCGTTAGCTCAGGCTAGAGAACTGGACAGGGCGCCTAGGAGATGGGCCAGCCCAGAGGGGTCAGGGCCCCAAGGGCTCTTGCAGCCTTGCATAGAGGCGAGTCTGGTCATCACAGGGCAAAAGTGTGGTGGAAGAGTGTCCTAATGCTAGACTGAGGGACAGGGCTGGCCAGAAAAGTGGGGGCAGAGCAGGGTTGGAACTGGACATGAGTGCTAGCAATATCCACCTTGGGAAGCAGGGCCCTCCTTGCCCGGTGGAGCTACCCTTACTCCCCCAAGGGTTTCTGCTTACTGTGGAGGCGCAGCTTCATGGGGTCCATGGGTCGATGTGGAGCTTTGCATGGGGGCGGGGGGGGGGTACAGCTTGTGCAAATGTTCAAAAGGACAAGTTAGAGGGATGGAGCCAGGTCAGGTCATTAACCCAGAGTCTGAAAGCCAAAGGGGAGGGAGTTACAGTGGGGTCCTAATAGGCAGGTTTGATCCTTAGACCCATCTTCAAATGGTGGCCCCTCCCCCAGGCCCCCCAGCCTGGATGTGATGGAGGAGCAGAATCTGCTGCCCTAGGGTTGCCCCAACCCTGGCCTCCAGCCTGCTGGGGGGGGGAAGGGATGATGGGGGGGCAATACTAAGACAAGACAGTGCAGGTGTAGCAGGGCCTGCACTAATTAGGGCCTTGTCGGAGCCCTGCTGAGCCTTTCAAGGGAAGGCTGCTGGGCGTGGGGGTAGGGAGCGCTCTTCCACCCCCGCAGCCCCCAAAGCAACTCCAGTGTCAGAGACAATGGAAGGGGTTGGACAGGGAGGAGTCTGGGGAGAGCCCATTGAGTGAGTGCCCTGAGGTCAGAGGAGCTCCTGGCAGCTCATCATCCTGTTTCTTTCTTCAGGGTCAAGTGGGACATCCCTGGGTGGGCAGTGGCCATAATCCCTGAGTGCCCCAGAACCATTTTAGTTTACCTCTCCATGCAAGGGAGACAGTCAGGGTGCCCGCCAGCCAGGGAGATCTTTGGTGCTGTTTCCCTTTGCCTGAGT
>JANHMN010000008.1:20568698-20602111 GCA_030674055.1 Rhabdomys pumilio
TCTCTCTCTCTCTCTCTCTCTCTCTCTCTCTCTCTCTCTCTCTCTCTCCTATTATAAATAAGGTTTCCGTGGGCATTCACATTCAAGATTATATGTGTTTAGTTCTCAGGTAGATGTCTAAGAGTGAAATTTCTGAGGTCACATGATAACTCTATTTTAACCTTTTGAGAAGCTACACACTGCTTTCCAAAGTGCATTGGTTTATATTCCACCCAGAAGAGTTAAGAGGCTTCTGATTTCTCCGTATCCGCAGTAGTGTGTTATCTGCATCATTATTATCATTATCATTATCATTATCATTATTATTGTCATCGTCATCATCATCATCACTGTTATTATTATCATTATCACAGCCACCTTAACGGTATGCAGTGGCATCTCAGCATGGTTTTGGTTTTCATTTTCTTGTTGGTTAAGGAGGATGGGACCATGTTGCTCCCTGCCTACTGGCCATATCTGCATCTTTAGAGAAATGCCTATTCAAATGCTTTAATCAAATCCTTTTCAGAGTAGGAGTCCCTTATATACTTTGTTTATTGACCTGACTTGTGTTTAAATTCCTAAGTATTACACAGATGTCAGTGACCCCTCCACAAACCCTACTCGATAGCTAGGAATGGGTTGTCACTCATTAAACAGAGATCAACCCCAGCTCCATGACTAGGAATGGGTGTCACTGGTTCATGGTGACACCTGGAAAACAGGGAGTCTTTCTTCTGGTGACAAGTGTGCTTCTCCTTGGTGCTTGGGAGATCTGGGTGGTCACAAAGGCCACTTTGTGCTACTGTGTCCTTAGCCCCACTCCCATTCCTGCATGGCTATGCTCACAGCTTGCCTGTGTGACTTCCACCCTGCTCACAGCTGCCTGTGGAGTGGGACTTATTCTCAATATTCTTGTTTTAAAGACAAAAAAAAAATCTAAGGCTCATGAGTAAATGACTTTAGGGTTCAATAATCATGTAATTAGATGCCTGCCACAAACTTGCACTAAGGAAGGAGCTGTGGCTTCTACCACGTGCCTCTGATTAAAGTCTTAGTTCCCTCCAGTATGCCCCTCCTAAACAAAATTCCCTTCCCCACATCACAGCACAAGAAAACAGACAGTAGTTTAAGATCAGAAGGAGGAGAAACAGGGAGATGATATGGTTTCACCCCAATGGCTCTTCTCCCTAACAGTTTGCCCAGTATGCTGAGATCGTCAACTTTACTCTCCCTGACGGTACTCAAAGGAGTGGCCAAGTGCTTGAAGTGGCCGGGACCAAAGCCATTGTTCAGGTAAGAGTGCCAATTCTAAGAATGAACTCAGAGTTCCCAAGCTATCTTCCAAGCCTTGGAGGGGAGAAGGACCTGTTTCCCAGAGAACACCCTGCTCAGAGCTTTGCACTGAGTGCCTACGGTGGGAAGCCCCACTCTTTCCAGACAAACCACTCAGCAGTGATGCCCAACTCACAGGTGTTTGAGGGGACCTCTGGGATTGATTCCCAGAAGACCACATGTGAATTCACCGGGGACATCCTGCGGACTCCTGTGTCAGAGGACATGCTGGGTGAGAATGGATAGGCAGTGTGGGTGCTCCTCGGTCTTTCAGGTTTTTCTGGCAAAGCCTTCTACTGCCTGAACTTTTATGTTTCCTATGTGCTCTCTGAGGCCTGACTCTCTCTCTCTCTCTCTCTCTCTCTCTCTCTCTCTCTCCCATCCCTAGTGCAGGGCCCAGCATATAGACCATGCTGAATAATGAAGGGCTGAGGCTAAGTCATTGCAGGTGCAGGTTGAGAGGGATGCCTAAGCCCTTCTTTACTGAGCCAGATTCTCTGATAAGTGGTGAACCTGGGCCCAGGCCAGTGGACAGGATGACTCCAAAATGCTTTGTCTGTAGTGGCTGGGGACTGAGGAGGTGGCGAATACAGGGTGATGAGCCTCTGAAGGGACATGGGGAGTGGGTGGCCTTGCAGATGCGGGGAGCACTGCCATCTTCCTGCACTCCTTGTTCCCCCAGGTCGGATTTTCAATGGCTCTGGCAAACCTATTGATAAAGGACCTGCTGTCATGGCAGAGGAGTTTCTGGACATCAATGGTAAGACAGCAACTGTCCGATCCAAGCCATCCTTTCTGCCACCTACTCTTGGAAGTCCTGCACAGCTCCAGGCCTAGCAGTGCTAACCCCATGGCTGATCAGATGAACAGGCAGATCCGCAAAGGTCCTCAGATCCACCACAGAGGCCCTGGCACTCCATTCTGTCACTGCACAGCACCTGTGGCCTTCAGTTCCACAAGCTTTCTCCCAGGAGCTGGGCGGGGAGTGGGCACAGTAGAGACAGAGCCCTTCCCAGGACCCCAGCTATTCCTGACTCCCCTAACCTCAGCCCAGTGGTTTTCTGAGGGGGTAATGGGGGCCTGTGGAGCCCCCTTGTTTGACCAGGCCACACACCAAGCACATGTCTGTTCACACCTCCTCTTTGAACCACCCTCTGGTTCTCCGAACACCACTCAGAGAGCTGTCTAGCTAAGGGCCTTACTTTCTCTAAAGGTGCTAGGACAACGCTGTCTAAGATCACATGGACCCATGGCTGTTTAAACTTGAACCAATTTAAGTGAAAGGAGATTTCATTTTTAAACTGCATCTAATCTGTACAAGCGACATGGTGTGATGCCTGTGCCTGGTGACACTGTGCACAGTTAGAGCACAGTTCCATTGTTTCAGAAGCTGCTGTTAAACAGGCTGGTTGGCCAGCAGAGACCAGCACATGGGGGTTGGTAGTACAGCGATGGACTGGAGCCTGATCCTGGCTCCATGATCACCTTCCCAGGCCAGCCAATCAATCCCCATGACCGAATCTACCCAGGTCAGCCAATCAATCCCCATGACCGAATCTACCCAGGTCAGCCAATCAATCCCCATGACCGAATCTACCCTGAGGAGATGATCCAGACGGGAATCTCCCCCATTGATGTCATGAACAGCATCGCCCGTGGCCAGAAGATTCCCATCTTCTCTGCGGCTGGGCTCCCCCACAATGAGGTAAGGGATGGATAACCAAGGACTGGGGACAATCAGAGGCCTGGGCTTCTAGATTCTGTGCCAAGCAAAGAGTAGGTATCACCAGTATCTACCCTGCTTCCAGGCCACTGAAAGTCAGCGTTGCATAAGAGACACTTCCAACACACACAGTCACACACTGGCTCAGGGAAGGGCTGCATGCTGTCCCTAGTAAATGGAGTGTTCACTGGTTTCAGAGAGCCCAAGCAGACTCCGGTATAAAAAGCCTACTGGTAGTGTTTGCCTGACTACGGCCACCAGGCATGAGCCATGTGGTCCTCTCAGAGGCACTGGTGTGACGAGGACTCTAGATAGCCCCTCCTCACCGATCCTGATGATTCTCTCTCTCAAGAGTCTCCCTCCCCAACACGACTTGGTTTGGGACAAAGGGTTCCAATGGCCACATGTTTTAGTCTCATGTGGCTCCAGCAGGCTGCTGGAGGTGCAGGCACTGGAAAGCTCAGCTTCCCTCAGCTAAACTGCCTAAATTCACACCAAGTTCTTTGGGATTCAGCCCTGCTCCTTGTCACAAGTGCCTTCAACTCCTTAGTAGCCAGAAGAACAGACCAACCCCAACCCTGGGAGAGGCTGCAGGATTCAGGGCAGTTCCTTACTCTTCTGGACTTGGACTCTCCCCATCCAAAGTCTCTAACAGTCCATCCTCCTCCGTGATACCCAGCAAGCCAGACACAGGGCTCCGGCCCTGACAGTCTCCCTGCTGGCCCATCCTGTCTCAGATTGCAGCCCAGATCTGCCGCCAAGCCGGGCTGGTGAAGAAATCCAAGGCTGTGCTGGATTATCATGAAGACAACTTTGCCATTGTCTTTGCAGCCATGGGGGTAAGGGAAGCTGGAGGAAAGTTCTGGAAGCTGCGAGAAGCAGCCTGTCTTGCCTTTCTCTAGCATAGCCTGTTCTGATGAGGGACACCCAGTCCTGCATCCTGAGAAGCCCCTGAAGTTCAGCCAGTTTGGAGACAGAGACCACAGCTTGACCAGATGGGCAGGGAAGGACTTAGTGACCAGGACAGGGTGACCCTTAGGATATCCCAAGGGCCATTGCAGCTATAAGATGGGCCACACTTGACCTAGAGATGGAGCCCAGAGGACCTACAGAGACAGGATAGCTTCTGGAAGGGGATACATGGGTTCTCAGAGGGTTCACTGGGAGGCTGAGAAGCTGTGTGGGGAAGTAACTAGCAAGGGAAGGCCGAGCAAAAGCTGGGTGTAAAAGGGGGCTGATATTTGTGGTGGGAGGACCTGGTGAGTCCTTCTTGAGCCCTAGGGCCACCTCAGTAACTATTCACCTGTGGCCCATGACTGTTAGGCTGGTCAGTCCCCAAGATTTGCTGAGAAAAGTTGGGCATGACTAAGGCCTGTACTTGGCCATATGGCCTGGGCCTATAGCTCTCCTGGCTATGTGTCTAGGTGAACATGGAGACAGCCAGGTTCTTCAAGTCAGACTTCGAGCAGAATGGAACCATGGGAAATGTCTGTCTCTTCCTGAATTTGGCCAATGACCCTACGTGAGTGCTTCTATGTTCAGACTGCCTTTGGGGCCTGCCTCTTTCCTAGACCTGGGGTACTGGGGGTTCAGGGCATCCCAGAACTACAGCCATGAGCCAAAGCTTTGAGTGTAACTCTTGGTTGTACAGCTATGGACATTGCAGCCTGGGTCATGCTAGGGAGCCAGACCAGGACCCCACCTGCCCCTTGCTTTCCGCATCCCCATACCACACAGCTATTCCAGACAGGGAACTTCATACCTGAGTCGCCTCCGTGGGAGCACCACTGTTTGCGGCATTTATTTAAGAAATGCTCTATTTTGAAAGTTTTGAGGATGGAGGTTTAAATCATGGGTTCACATGGATGAAATTAAAACCTATAAACTATCCTGAATATCAAGTAAGTAACAGAACTCTGAAGGCTGAGATGGTATTGCTAAGGAGAGATCCACAGAGCCTCAGAACTGAGAGTGGCCAGCTCCAGGAAGCGTGCTCAGGAGATCTTCTAGTAGGGAAGGGACTTTTTTTTTTTTTTTGGCTCATCCTGGACAGTGGGAGCATCTGGATTGCCAGAAGGCATCCACTCTTGAGAGCCATTGTCTCCACCTTACAATGAGTGTAAGATGACCTTACACTCAGTTCTGGGGTATCACGGAACCCAGGCCTGGGACTCCAGGCTCCCTGAGCGCTGCTGTGCTTGGCTTCCAGGATCGAGCGGATCATCACCCCACGTCTGGCACTGACCACAGCTGAGTTCCTTGCCTACCAGTGTGAGAAGCATGTGCTGGTCATATTGACTGACATGAGCTCCTATGCAGAGGCTTTGCGGGAGGTACGCTGGCTGAGGGTGACAGATTCAAACCACGTGTGTGTGTGTGTGTGTGTGTGTGTGTGTGTGTGTGTCTCCCTCTCTCTCTCTCTCTCTCTCTCTCTCTCACACACACACACACACACACACACACACACACACACACGTGATAAACAAAAGAATTCTTTCATCTGAGCCTACTCCTCAGTGCTTAGTCACAGGCTGGCCATTCCTCTTCTTCCTCTACCCGAGACCAACCTCCTAATCTCTCTTCCTGAATCTAGTCTTTTATCTCCTGACATACCCGTTGCTGTGGATACTGCAGGTTTCAGCTGCCCGAGAGGAAGTGCCAGGGCGTCGTGGCTTCCCTGGATATATGTACACAGACTTGGCCACCATCTATGAGCGAGCTGGCCGTGTGGAGGGCCGGGGTGGTTCCATCACTCAGATCCCCATTCTCACCATGCCCAATGACGGTAGCCTCTAATACCCCTGCCCTCCAGAACCCTCCCTCCCTTCCCACCAACCATCCTATCACTCCCAAGATTAAAGCAGAACTCACTCAGTCCCCACACACTAAGGACAGGGCATTTGCTTGCAGATATCACCCACCCCATCCCAGACTTGACTGGCTTCATCACAGAGGGACAGATTTATGTGGACAGACAGCTACATAACCGGCAGGTATGGTTCCCTTCAAATACCCATCCCCTTCCCTCCACACCTGCTTCCCCAGCCACCAAGACATTGAAAGGTCATGTATCACTCTTGTGCAAGGAGGAGAGGCTGGCCTAAAGTTCCAGCACCAGGAGCCAGGTACCGGGGAAGCCTGTGTTTCACAGCTAGCCTGAGGCTAGCCCCCTTGACCTTGAGAATATGATCCTAATTCTCTGGGTTCATGTTTATGTATCACACCAATATACTGGGGGGTGTGTGTGGATACACTCGCATATATGAAGCCTATGAAAGCCACCAAATACAAAGCATTTCTCTTTCCGTTATAGTTATTTGCTTTGGTGACACTAAATAGAGATAACAGGGTTGAGGGTGTAGCTCAATTGCTTAAGAGCCTGCGTAGCAGGAAGGCCTGGGTTCCAATCCCAGCATTGCATAAACCAAGCAATGACACAGCCTGCAATCCTAGCACAAGCCTGCAATCCTAGCACAAGCCTCTAATCCTAGCACTAGGGAGGTGGAGGCAGGAGGATCAGAAGTTCAAAGCTGACTTTCAGTTACAAAGCAAGTTTGAGCCCGGAAGAGACCCTGTCTCAAGACATGGACACACACTCATACACAAACATGCACACACACAAATGCACGCACACATGCATACACATTCCACACACCTCCACACACATACACCCACGTGCACAAACACATGCACAACAGATGCTATTAAGCTTCAGCTTGTTTGTGCAAATAATCAAATGGTTTTTAAAAGAGTGTTTTATTGACTAATTTCACCCCATTACCCCTAGCTCCAGCTTCCTCCCTGCATGGATTCACCTATGTAGACAAACCCCAGTCTATCCCACCTCGGAACGGAGGCCTAGATGTATGGGGAATTAAGCAGATGTAGGGTGTAGGCTTAATTTTCTGCAGGACGAGTAGGAGTGTCCTGAGAAGAGTGTGGAGAACCAGGTGTACGGAAGGAGAGCTTCCCATCCATCCTGTTATCTGCCACTCTCTTGTGCTCCCAGGTCTACCCACCCATCAATGTGCTCCCTTCCCTCTCGCGGCTGATGAAGTCGGCCATAGGCGAGGGCATGACCAGAAAGGACCACGGAGATGTCTCCAACCAGCTGGTAAGGAGAGGGGCAGTGGATGAAGGTATCCCCGATTTAGAAGCTGAAGTTCTGAGCCCCACCTGGACAAGAAGTTCCTGTCCAGGCAAAGCTGGTTTCCAGTGAGGGGAGCTCAGCCCCACGCTGCCCGCTGCCCTTCCATAGTACGCCTGTTATGCCATCGGGAAGGACGTGCAGGCCATGAAAGCGGTGGTGGGAGAGGAGGCGCTCACCTCCGAGGACCTGCTCTACCTGGAGTTCCTGCAGAAGTTTGAGAAGAATTTCATCACCCAAGGTGGGGCGCGGCGGGGTGCGGGGCCGGGACCGCCTAGCCCTCTCCTTCTGGGCCAGAGGTCCTCACGCTCTTTCGTGGTCCCCAGGCCCCTACGAGAACCGCACGGTGTTCGAGTCGCTGGACCTGGGCTGGAAACTGCTGCGCATCTTTCCGAAAGAGATGCTGAAGCGCATTCCGCAGAGCATGACGGACGAGTTCTACTCTCGCCAGGGGGCGCAGCAAGACCCCGCATCCGACACGGCGCTCTAAAGCAACCCCCAGCTGCAGCCTTCTCTTCTGGCTTGAACCCATGTTTTATGCCCTACATTGACAGGAGTGTATTTTGGTGTAGGTGGGTGGGTGGGTTTTTTTTCTTTAGGGGCTTGCTGAGAATGGAAGCAAGGGGGCGGGGCATCCAGAATATTAAGCAGGCACTCTTACTACTGAACTCCACTGCAGTCCTATATTTTTATTTTAGAAGCCCCGCCTCCAAAGATGTAACTGAAATGGAAAACAAAACAATAACTGAGATGAATTTGTCTCTGGTGAAAACAAGATTGGGAATGATTTGTTAATTGTTGAAGGTGCAGATTATATCATGTGGTTTGTAAAAGTATTTAAAAAGAAAAATCTAGTTGGGCACAGTCGAGCATGCTTTTAATCCCAGTACTCAGGCTGCAGAGGCAGACAGATCTCTGTGAGTTCAAAGCCGGTATAGTGAAACTCTGACTCAAAAAAAAAAAAAAAAAAAAAGTAAAAAGAAAGAAAAGAAAGAATAAAGTGAGGAAAACTCAGTTGAATTAGTGCCCTAACAGAATTCTACTTAGGGGAGTAATTTTGTCAAAATGAGAGCTGAGCTGATGTGGCTGTGTGGTAAAGAGTCTTCACAGCATTCAGGAAACTCTGGGTCCCAGTCCGTGCACTGCATAGACCAGGCGTGATAGCATGTAACTATAATCCCAGTTCTTGGAAAGTGGAAGGAGGACCATAAATTCAAGGTTATCCTCCACTACATAGCAAATTTGAGGTCAGCCTGGGCTACATGAAACCCTATTTCAAAAAATACAACCAAGTAAAATACAAAAGGGCTGGGGCTATAGCTCACTAGTAAAGTACTTGCCTGCCACACAAAGTCTAGGGGTGGGTTCTGAGCCTTCCAAAACAGAACTAAGATGACTCCACAGTTAAAAGCACTTGCCACCATGAAGCCCGACTACCTGACTACTTGAGTTCAGTTACCACAACTGATATGGTGAAAGGAGAATACCAACTCCCAAAACTTAGCTTCTGACTTGCCCATGTGCACACACATAAATAAATAGATGTTGTGGGTGGGAAGTTAGCTATATGTGGTGGCCCACACTTTTAGTCTCAGCACTAGGAAACAGAGGCTGGTGAGTTCTCAGCCAGCCAGAGCTGCATCGTGAGACCCTGCCTCAGAGAGTGGGAGTGGGATGGGGGAGATAAGTATTCCAAAACCCAGATTTCCAGGCTGCTTGCTCTTCCTCAATGCATCCTCTCCAGGTCTCCCCGAACTGCAGTCACGGCTGGTTGTGAGCTACCCTGTGGGTTCTGAGTCCTCAGTAGGGACAGCCAGTGCCTAAGAACTGCTGAGCCATCTCATTTCTGTACATTTTCACATCTCCCACTGGGCCCTTGCTCTCGTTTTCAGTGTGACTTCCAATTCCAGAACGTTCACTTTGTTCTCTTTCAGTAACAACTCTGCATTAATGAGCCATCTTTAAAAAGATATTCCCCCAGCCTTTGCTCCATAGTTTCCTTTAGCTCTGTGAACACTGCTTTGTTAAGTCCGTGTCTGGGTTTCTCAAACAGTTTGTATGTTGCCCACATTTGTTTATTTCCTGTTTTGGGGTTGTGGTTGTCTCTTTCTTTGTTCATCTCACACTTTTTCTTCTGAAAACTGCTATTTTCAGTATGCATGCTAGCAGCTCTGACCTACCCAAACCCTCTCTCTGGGACTTTGTTTTGGTGCTAGTATGCTGGTGCCTAGGATGGGCGATTTTAGCAATGACTTTCCCCACTTAAAGCCTCGATGTCCCTGTCTCTGGAAACAGCCTTGCACACACAGCCACTCTGGGAGGATGATGGTTTAAATAAAATCCTTGCTGACTGTCTGTCTGATATCTCTGTTTAACTCTCTGCCTCTGCTGATGTTACACCAAACTTTTAGCCCTCACTAATTCCCAGCCTCCTGCTCTGTTTCCCAAGATGCCTCTGGAAAGTAAACTGCAGATGTCATTTTTATCAAAGACCTGACTGATGTGTATTCTGACCTAGGAGGGCTCTTATATGCTGTCTCTGGGGTTCCTCTGGTAAACCAGCTGGCCTACTAGTTTGTTTGTTTGTTTGTTTGTTTTATTGCTTACCACCCAAATCTCCAGGATTTGAACATCTCCACACTTAGAAAAATACCAAGAATTTCCTTTGATAGGGATCTTTAGAACTCTCAAGTCCCACATATTGACTGGGTATAACCCCCCAGCCCCTGCTGTGGATGAATGGACCACTTCTCTCAGTAATGTCCTGCTTTGTTTTGTTTCTGAGCAATCAGAACTCAAGGCTGTTCCCTGACCTTTGAGAGGAACAGCTGCCCTATTCCTGCAGGCCTGGTGGAAAAGGACACTTGGCCTTTCCACGTAGCTCCCAGTCTGTGGCTTAGAGCTGGCAATAGGAGGAAGAAGAGGCAAAATGGCATCTTGCTCTTCCGGGTAAAATGTCATATATTTTCGGGGCTGAGGAGAGAAGAAGCCCCACTTTCTCAGCCACACACCCCCATTTTGGAACTTCCCCAATTGTGCTGAAGTAGGGGTGGGGCTAGGAATGTCTCTGATGGCACAGAGCCCTCCTCTTCTTATTAATATTTTAATTTTTATGACTATTTTCTTATTTTTGTATGACATAGGGCAATGCTCTTTTGTTTTCTTTTTTGTTTGTTTGATTTTCACTTTTAGTTGTGAAAGTTTCTCTATGTAGTCCCAGAACTCACTATGTAGACCAGGCTGGACTCAGACTTGGTGCAGTCTTCTGCCTCTGCCTCTGCAGATGTGCACTGCCATGCCTGGCTCAGTGGAGTAGTTGAATTTTAGAATCATTCTTATGGAAGCACGTGCTAAGCCATGGAGTGAAAGGGTTATACCCAGGCCTAGACCCACGTGGGTATGCCCCTACTCCAACAGACCATGCCCGCATTCCAAGGCTGAGTCCTGATTCTCAGGTATTTGCCGTTCCCTAACATTCAGAGATGACTCTCACTGTCCCTTGGGTGTCACCGTGCCCTAGCCCACACAGCTCATTCCAAGGCCAGTATACTAGTCCTGATCATTGTGGCCTCTGGTGGATTTAGCAGGAGAGCTTTTTACCTATTAGGCTTTCCTGAAAGTGACAGAAACCCAATTCAAACTAGCTTAGGCTCCAGAAGGACCTTGAGATTACTGGATGGTGTGGGTTAGCAAGACTTGCATACTGGGGACAGTACCTTTCTGGGTCCTGTGCCCTCTCTGAGCACTGCTGCCTCACCCAGCCTTCTATCTCCCTTGCAAATGACTCTGGGGCCATGCTATTACCATGACCCTCCAAGTGGAATTCTGATATTTCTCTCTGTCAACTGTCTGCTTTTTCCCAGGCCCTCTACCCTGCTGCGTGGGTCTGGCTAAAGAGTCTTCCATAAGAGCATCCATCCCTTCTGAGGCCTCTGCCCAACTCCCCTATCTTCTTGCCCCATTCTGGTGACCCTCATTCCCCAGAAGTCTTCTTTCCTCTTCAGAAAGAATATAAAGGCAGGACCACCTTAAAGTAGTTCCTAACCCTATGGGAATATCACCTAAGGGACTTTGTCAAATACCTATGAGTGGGCCCCCATTACATCAATTAATCTGCACCGATTGGTGTAAGTATTTTGTGTCTGTCTCCTCATGCCAGGGAGATTAGGATGTGGCATGAAGACTAGAAGATATGAGGTTGATGCAGGAAAGTCAGTGGACTTAGTTACAAAGCCAGCATGGGCTACACAAGACCCCACTCAAAAAATGTTTAAATAAAAATAATTAAAAGAAAATAGGACTGTAAAGTATTCCAGGTGCAGATAACAATATCTACAGGCACCTCCAGAAGCAGCACTTGTCCCCCAGATGGTCCCAGTCACCAGGCAATTCTCAAGATTTTTTTTAAAGATTTATGTATTTGTTTTGTGCGTGTGTATAATATATATGTCTATATAGAGAGACATATATATGTATATATAGACATATATAATTCTACAGGCATGTACATCTGCAGGCCAGAAGAGGGCACTAGATCTCATTATAGATGGTTGTGAGCCACCATGTAGTTGCTGGGACTTGAACTCAGGACCTCTGGAAGAGCAGACTGTGCTCTTAACCTCTTAATCCTCAAGATTGGACTTTACTTTATTCTAATGTAAAGTCAGTTGCTAAACCCCACTTGCAACAGGAAAAGCTGTGATTTTTTAGTTTGTAAGATGCCACAAGAGTGCCAATTCCAGTGTTCTTCAAAGTCCAGAAAATGAGGGTCATTAGCCAGACCTTCAGGTTCCAATGTGTGGGTTTATTCATTAGATACCAAGAGAAAGAGTAAGCAGCAAATGGCAGACAGACAAGAGCAGCAGATAGACACCCATCAGATCCGGTATTCAAGACAGGTCAGAGACAATGGAGAAGCATGATTGAGGGCAAAGGCAAGGGCAGCGCATGGGAGCTTTCAAACATCCTGCAGAGAAAGACTGCTGCGGTGGTCAGCTGGATCCGGATTGAGCTTTCCCTCCATGGATGAGCTTCCCCACGGCTGACCATTTGGCTTCTCTTCTCCCTGCAGGCATCTTTGTATCATGGGATAAATAATAGTAACATCTGTTGAAAATAGTTCACCTTCTAGGTAAGACACAACATTTTACTTCTGGGTCGCTTTGCATCTCTCCCAAACCCTGACTCAGAGTTAAGGACCCACACTGCTTCAGAAAAAGCTGTTTTGGAAAACATTTTATTTTTATTATTATTTTTTGGATTTAAATCAAATAATGTTGGTTGCTGGCAACCTAACCTAGCCCCTCTGAAAGAGCAGCAGGTGCTTTTAACTTCTGGGCCATCTGTCCAGCCCCTGAGAATCTATTTTGTACCTCTGAAGATCTTAGTATACCTTTTCTCCTTCGGTTTTCCCTGGGCACACATATCCTCCAAAAGCACAGGACAGGAACCCACTTCTCCCAACCAGGCTTTGCTTCCTAGTGTCTACCGGGTAATACTGTAAACTCTGGAGCGCAGAGCTGCAGGCTTACACCACCATCCCTGGCACCTTTTTGAGATAAGATCTGGCTGTGTAGCCCAGGCTACCTAGGAACTCTCTATCTTCCCGTTTCCCAGGAAAAAAAGCAGGGTGGAGTTGCTCTGCTTTGGGCAACCTGTGTGACGTACCTGCTGTCCATTATGCCGCTACTCCGAGGAGGACGTCATAATTTAGTACGTGGAATCGCAGAGGGGGCTAGCTGTTAATACTTCAAATACAAACGCGCTGCCTGTACACTTGGCGCTGGGCCCTGCTTTCTATGAGCAGAGATGGAGACAATCCATTTCCCAGCTGCACTTTCCGTGTCATCTCTGTGATTCCAATAGAGGCTAAACCAGGGGTGCAGAGTTTCCAGGGTTGCAAACTTCGTCCCTCCCTTGAGTCCTGGCTGAGGCCAAGGGCGGCAAAGGCGCCGGCCTGAGGGCGGGGGCGAGGGCGGGTCGCGTGCGACGCCCCTCGCGGCGTCGTTCCAGTGCCGACACACCGCCTAGGAGCCACACCGCTCTGCGCAGGACTGGGGCCTCGGATTCCAGAGGGCGCCGAGGGAGAAGAGAGCAGCCCCGCCCGGCTGCACAAGGAGGCACGCGGCAGGCGGAACACAGCTTAAAGGTTCCCAGCAGCGAGGACCCCGAATCCTCGCAGATCAGGTAGGCGGGTGCGCGGGCTGGTGGGCGGTGTAGAAGCCCGGGGAAGTTCTCAGCCTTCCCGCTCACCCTGGTCTGGCCGATCCTAGTACCTCCGAGTCGTGGAGCCATAAAGTGATTGCGAACTACTCCGAGTTTTTCGCAGCCTCGGTGGGCAATGTGGATTGGCTTCGGTTCTGTGTGAATCCGGAGCGCAAGGAGATCATAGTCGACGACAAGGTAAAGCTTGCAACATGGTGGTAGAGACTGAAATTTCCCAACACCCAACCAAGTACTACCCGTAGAGAGGCCTCCTGACGAACTGCCGCTGGGGAGCTCCAAAGTGACATTTTCTATGTTGTGGTCCTAATTATCCACTCGTAGAAGGCTCATTTGGAAGCAGAGAGGTAGGGGGATAAAGGGCTGTGAACACCTCCAAGGGACACAAGGACCGAGGAGGAGGACAACCCCAAGCCTGAAGGCCGGGTTGTGGGCTCCGCCCCCATCTTGCTGAGCCTTTTCCTTCGCTCCCCGCTCCTCAGGGCTTCACAGCCATCCACTTCGCAGCCCAGAAATGCCAGCTTTCCTGTCTTAAGGTCTTGATAGAGGATTACAAATTTCCTGTGGATCTGCCCACCAACAAAGGCCTGACGCCCCTGCACCTACTCATCCATAAAAACAACAAATCGGACATCCTCCCCTGCATTGACTACCTGCTCAAGAAAGGGGCAGCCATCAACTCGTGAGTCCGGCCTGCTGTACGAAAGACACTTGGGACACTGTCCCCCAGGCAGGTGGAGCCTTGCAGAACCGGACCAGGGGTTGTGAGGACAAGGATTCCTGCCTGGAGAAAGCGGTCAGGCGGGAGCACTTAGTGTCCTGGTTCTTAAGAGTCTGGGCATACAGAGAGGGCAGACCCAATTCACAGAGATCTTAGCTCAGGCAAACTGTGGGTCTGCGGGGAAGTCACTCCGCCTCTGGGTCTCCGTTGGTTGGTTCCCACACGCAGGTGTGTACGCCCCACAGATACCACTGTGGGCTTAGGAAATCTTGGTCATCCCCAGGTGTTTCTAGTTTGAGAACTGGCTGTCTTCGATTGAGGTTGGGAGGATGGTCGTGCCTGTCCCACATCATTTTGTGATAAAGGAGCAGACGTTACAGGCATTTGTGTGCTGGGAACCAATCTCAGGTCCTCTGCAAGATCACTACATTCTCTTAACCACTGAGCCATCTCTCCAGCCCTACTTTTATGGCAAGGAAAATGCATACCAGAGGCTGCTTTGCTCACCCAGTCCTTAGCAAGCACTCACTATCTGCTAACAAGCACCATACCCAAGCTGGAAACAGCCAACCCCAGTACTCACAGAGCTGACTTTCTAGTGGCTGGACATTTTGCTAATTGCAAATACACGAATGAATGACCACAATTCCGAGAGCTCAGCTCTGAAGAGAACAATGGGGTGATAGGCGGAAGCCCTGGAGCAGGATCTATGTATAAGCAGCAATACCTCTAAGAAGGTGGCTTTTCCTTCTTCATCATTTTTTAAAGTGTCTTGTGTAATCCAGGCTACCCTCAAACTGGCTACGATAGCTGAGGAGGATCTTGAACTTCTGATTCTCCTGCCTCTGCTTCCCAAGTGCTAGGATCATCATACCTGGTTTGATACCGTGATGAGGACTGAACCCAGGGCTTCAAGTATGCTAGGCAAGCAATCTGTCAGAGGAAGTTCTTCCACAGCCCCAGGAGGTGGCATTTAATTGCACCCTATAGGGACTGGGAAGACAGCTCAGTGGGTAAAGCACTTATTGTGCAACTGCAAGGAACTGAGTCTGAATCCTCATCATCCGTGTAAATGCCAGTTTGGGTATGGTAACCTCCTGTACTCTAGCCCATGGGAGGCAGAGATAGGAAATCCCCAAGCAAGATGGCTAGCTTAGGTTAGCTGCTTCAGTGTGCTCTGAGTTCAAGTGAGAGACCCTGTCTCTACATATAAGATAGAGGATGATAGCAGAAGATACCATTGTCAACCTCTGGCCTCCACACAGTTGTGTATATATCCATATGACCCCCACCCCCGTGCATACACACATACGCACACCACACACAATAAGATTAACTTCAACTTGTGAATCAAGTGAGCTAACCTTGCCAAAAGCCCAGGAGGAGCCAGACTTGGTAGTACACATCCATCTATAACTCAGCACTTGGGAGATGGAGACGGGAGGATCAGGGATTCAAGATCATCTTTGGCTACATTACAAATCCCAGATCAGCAAGAGACTTCGTCCCAAAAGTCACTGAGATGATTGGTGGCTCCAAAGCAACCCAGGGCACTTTGTGGTTCCTAGCTGTCATATTCAAACATATCCTATACCTTGTACTGCTCATAGAGTCCATCCCCCCCATGGTGGTGGCAGAGTGGGCCCTGGAAGTTGGCTTGCCTGCCTATCTAATGCCGTTACCCTTCCCTTCTGCCCTTTACCCTTGGCATACCTCACAGGCAGACATACAACGGCTCCACACCCCTGCACCTGGCCTCCTGCAATGGCCTGCTGGGATGTGTCAAGCTGCTGGTGCAGAGTGGAGCCAATGTGCATGCCCAAGATGCCACAGGCTTCAAGCCCATTGACTACTGCAGACTATGGAACCACCGTACCTGTGCCCGGTGAGCCTGTGACAACCCTACTGCTCCCACTCCCTCTTGCAAGGTCCTTCCCCCAGGCTGAGCCTCTCAGTGGTGGAGGGTTGAGGAAGCCAGGTAGCAGTTGGGTAAAGTCTGGGAAAGAGGCCCTAAATAAGATATTGGCAGCATGAGTTTTGCCTGACCTCACCCCCTTTAGATTGAACACTGCCCCCCTTCTTTGCCTTTGCTTTTCCCTGTTCTTCAATCAGGATCCAAATTCATCAGACAATTTTCTCTTCTCCCTCCAAGGGCCCCTGGGCAGTGGGATGGGGTGTTTTGCTCTTCTCTGCTCTGGTAATTCCTCCCATCCCACTGGTCCTCACTCAGCGCCTCACCTCGAGGGAAGCCCAGTTCCTATAATCTGACACACCCTCACCTTGGGGCCAGGTTCTTGAAGGATGCCATGTGGAAACATGATAAGAAGGTCTTTGCCCGAGAGATGGAGAAACTGAAGACCCTGAAGGAGAAGCTGACCATTTTGGAGTATCGCTACCTGACTGAATATCAAGTAAGGGGGAGTTCTCCCCCAGGGCTGGGTTCTGCTGCCACACTGGGGCCTTCTTGCCAAGGTGTGTGGAGCAGCTGGGACACTCCCTTCTCAGAAGGAACCCCTGCTTCCCCAACAAATTCTCCCTTAAAAACCATCCCTTTAGGCCAAAGGTCTTGTCCTGTGCCAGAAGGCAAATACAGCCTAAATTATAGGGTATTCAGAGCCCTTGTTAGTCACTGACCCTCTAGGATGAGGACCTTGAGTAGAACTGGACACTTCCTAACATTGGGGTGCCTACTCATTAAAAGAAAACTCCTAACAGACGCCCTAACTTCACTGTACACTAGGCTCCTGCCAAGTCCCAAAGGCCAGCAAAGTATGGTCCTCTACTCAAGGGACTTAGGTGCTAGGGAGAGGTGGGTCATGCACCTGTGGGGAGGGCCTAGGAGGGTGTCTGAAGGTGTCTTTGAAGACTGACAGGCATCTTATCCATATGGAGAGTAAGGAATGACTGGCCCATAGACAGAATCACTGTGAGGAATACACAGGGCACGCAGGATCACTGTGGAGGCAGAAAACAGCCAACTTGGGGATCAGGTATAAGTTGGATAGAAACTGACAGATTAGAGGTTTGACAAGGGTCCAGACCAGTGATGGGGCAAGGGTTTAGCAGATATGATCATGGAGCATAAAACACTTAAAACAGGAAAAGTAAGGCTTGGATTCTTGTGTTGTTTTTGCTTTTTGTTTTGTTTGAGACAGGGTTTCTCTGTGTAGCTCTTGCTGTCCTGGAACTTGCTCTGTACACCAGGCTGGCCTTGAACTCAGAGATTTGCCTGCCTGGGCCTCACAAGAGCTGGGAGTATATGCCACCACAGCCCAGCTCAAGAACTTGGATCCTTACGTGAATCCTACGATTGCAGGGCCCTGCCATGGTCGTACTCTTCCAGTTGTCCCAGCTGTGCCAGCTGTGCCTCTCTAGTCTGTGTCACCCAGCCCTTCCAGCTATCAGGTTTTCTGTTGACCCTAACCCTACTCAGCAGGCTCTGGAGACCTCCACTCAGGATCCTCTTGTTGGCCCCAATGGGAGCACATGACCACTGCTCTTCCATTGGCTAGAACAAAAAGCAAGCCAGATGCTACCTGACTTGGGATTGGGCAAGGCTGAAGGAATTAGGACTCCCGGCTCAATCTAATCAGAACCTGCCTCTGGAGCTGGGTCAATCTCCAAAGCACCTAATTACTTAGCAACTGTGTGGAAGTGAGACAGAGATAATAGGGCAGGGACATTTCCACACATGTAGTTCAGTGCGAGTGGTGGTAAAGACAGAGCTCTGACTAAGTCCCCACTACCCAGTCTGGCAGCCAGGCACTCTGTCCTCCTCAAGGTCACTTCCCAGAAGCCTGTGTGACTTCATTACTTCCATCCAATGCTAAGCCTTCTAGCCCTTCATTCTTTCCGAGGTCAAACCAGAGAGCAGGACTTTCTCCACTGAGGCTGGGGCTACCTCTAGGGAAATGGTACCTTCTCTCTGCAAAGCTGAGGTTGTCCCTATGTCTGTCCTCAAGCTGGAGGTCTCCTATGAAAGTCTTTGTCTCCTCCATAGCCTGGGAGCCAGTTAGAACAAGAGATGCCTCCTCCATCAAAACAAGGCTCACATAAGGCAGCAAGGAAACTAGACCTGAGGTTTCCAAGTGTGCTAGCCACAGGGTCTCCTGCCCATAAATGCCACTGCCCTGTGCCCTTCATTGTTGCAGAAAGAACAACAAATTCTGAGAGAGGCTCATTTCAGAAAGTGGCTCCAAAGCAAGGTGCTCGCCCGGACCCTGGGCTCTGCAGACTCCAAGCAAAAGGCTGGTGTCCAACCTTGGTCATTAGCCTCCAAGACTTTAGGATGCCAGATTACTGAAAGCTTCCATTATCCATCTGTGGAAGCTCAGCTGAAAAGCTTGCCCTCACCCGTGGTGCCACCCAAGCCCATCTACAAACAGACCACCATCAGTCGGCCCAAGATATGGAATTACAGTGCTAACCCTGCCAGGTCCCCGACCACAAATATTGGCTACCCACAGGGTATACGCCTGGGTGTGCACCCAGAACCCTATAAGGAGCATGACTTCTGCAGATTCCTGGAGACGACGCGAAATAAACTTGGGGGTGCATGCCTGCGAACAGTGGACCGTCAGTTGGTGACACCTGTACCCCAGCTACCTTTTGAGGTGATGGTACGGGTGCTGTACCCAGGGACTCAACCCTACAGGATGAAAGTGCCCCAGGGCTTGTATCCACGTGACATACTCCAAGTGCCTAAGAAACGGCATTTGGGAGACACTTGTACCAGTACAATGGCCATGACCCTACGTAAGACATTTGATAAACCCTTCATCGATTCCCTGGAAGCTTGCCAGACTCGAGTGGCCCCACCCCCCAAGTGAGTTATCACATAAAGTTGTTCTGGAAGCCTCTGGTGAAAGCAGAAGTGTTAAGATTCATACTGTGGTTAGAAATGTGGTAGAGTGCTCATTCCCAAGGGCAGAAGCCACCCCTAACTACCCCTCTTCCCAAAAGCACACATCCCACCCTTCCCTTTTCTCTACAGAGAAACTGCCTGGCTCCCTGGGATGTGTACAGCTGGACAGAGCACAAGGTTCAGAGTAGGGGGCTGGTAATGTCCTGGGACACAGCAATGGAAAAGTAACCCCCTGGTCCTCATGTACCTTAACTTACCCTAGCACACCCAGGTACAAGGCTTCTGGACAGGATATTCCTAGGAATTCTGCCATGTGTCCTTCCTCTCTGCTGCAGACCCTGACTGGCAATGGGGAAGAGCTCATACCATATCCCACACAGGCTTCTCTGCCCATGCTCCTTGCTCATGGCTCCATTGGAGTATGAGAAGCTGCAGTTCCAGGAGACTGGGCAGCATTCTGCCAAGAGAGGAAGACCTGTGGCTTTGATGTGAAACCTGTCCAGGAGAAGCTATCCTTCCAGGAGAAGCAATCCTAGGAGAAGCTATCCTTCCTGGAGAAGCTATCCTGGACCCAGATGTGCCCTGGCCACACACTACAGCTCACTCTTTAAACAAAACATTTATTGAGTGCTTTCCACGGGCCAGGCGCCAAAATCAGGTAGTTGATAATACAAAAACCCAAGGGCTTTCCCTGCCCTCAAGGAGCTTCCAGTCTAGTGGGGAGACAGACCACACCGCAGGCCAGTGAGCCTAGAGGGGTCTGTGTGGCAGCTTGGGTTAGAGGAGGAGAGGGGACATTCAAGGCTGCTTGGAGGAAATAAAACCTAAGAAGAAAAGTGGCAAATTACCAAAGTGGAAGGAAGGGTATCAAAGCAGCTAGAGCCACGGTCTCTGTGTACAGGAGGCTGGGGCCCAGAGCACATGTCAAGTGGTGAAGCTTGTTAGGGACCCAGGGGCCTCACACACCATGCTGAGGAGTCTGGACTTTATCCTGAGGGCAGTAGAGAACTGGGGAGAGTTGGGGGCCAGAGAAGACTCGGCCAACTGTGCATTTTACAAAGAACCCTAGCTGGTCAAAGGATAGAGAAACATAGGAAACCGTCAAAACAATGAGGTGAGAGATGACAGTAGGGTGGCTCAAATACAGAGATACCAAGAATAGACCAGCTAGACTAGACGTAGGGCAGAAAGAGAAAGCAATATCCTGCCTGGCTCCTGAGCCATCATGAGACCAGAGACAAGGTGCTGCAGAGAGCAGGTGAACAGAGCAGATGCTGAGCTCAAACTGTCTCTGCCCACGAGGCAGCAAAACTGTGGTCAAGTTAGGAAGTAGCTGGGACTGAAGGTTGGCCCTGGCTTCCTCCACAGCAATCCTAAAGCCACCAGCACAGCTGGGCTTCCTGAGGAAACCCACAAGACAGCCAAGGAGCCCCTGTGTGCACAGGGCGAGAAAGAAGCCTATGTAACAGACTGAAAGGACAGAGGTAGAGACAACAGCCACACAAGTGCTAAGAAATTCGAGCCAAGAAGTAAGCCATCAGCTGTGCCAGCTACAAGATCCAGCAGGTGATTTGTGATGAGTCGACCGGGGTTAGCTTGTGAAAGGCCCTGTCGGAGCAGCAGGCAGGATGAAGATAAAGAAGTGGACAGCAAAGCAAGTGGGGCCAGTCTGAGCCCACTGGTGGGCAGCAGCCCATGTCCTATACCTTTACCCACCGAGGGGAGGGAATAGGTCTCGCGATCTCACCTGCAGCTGCACAGCAAATTCAGAGAATAGCAAGCTAAGACTCGACAGAAATGCAAGAGCCAGTGTGATGATGGATGCAGGAGATGTCACCAACTGGGATCTTCCCCATGCTGTGTCGTCTGGGCACCACCAGACTCACTGTGAGGTACGAGATTTGGCCGGGGTGGGGGTTGGGACTTTCATTCCTATCCTGCTGAGCCCCTGCAAGGCACTGTGTGTAGTTGGAGTGCAAGGCCAACAGATGCTGGTCTGTGCCCAGATGAGGCCCGCCTTCTTAGAAGACAGAGCTCACATCCCTCCAGGAGCCAGGAGCCGGTGTGAGGCCTGTGTGCTCTGAGCGGCAGCCTTTCCCAGCCCCATTTCTCAACAAACAGGCCACAGCCTAGGCTGCCTAGAAGCCAATGTTTATTTTTTTTTCATTGAGCCTGAGATAGAATTTACCAAGAAATCTCTCCTTTTTCTCAAAAGAAGACATAAATAGGACATTGTAGACGGGCTGCATCTCTAACCCAGCCATACACTTTCTACCCCCTCCCCCACTCTGGACTAGCACAGTCTGGGGAAAGAGACATGGAAAGAAGGAGAAGTCTCAGAAAAACTGCCTTTGCCTGGTCATTCTCATCTCTGTTCTCTTGCCACCTAGGACCATAAGAATCCCTGTCAGAAGGGCAAGAGCCAGAAGAGGAGTCCCTAGAGCAGGCTGGCCCAGTCTAGGCAGAAGGTTAGCAGGCAGAGAAGATGATGAACTCCTCGGGTGTTAAGGCAAACAGTGCCACCTAGAATCTTTATTCAAGAGAATCAGCATTGGATAAGACCCACATTTCAACAGCAAAATGCACTTTTCCTGGAAGTGCCGCCCCTCAGCTCCTCCCTATGGTCACCTGCCTGAGAACTTACTGTCAGTTTCCCAGCTTCATACACGCTTCCCTGCCTGCCCCATCTGACCAGACCCAGCTCTGGAGATGGGAGGGCTAGGGACATAGCCTCCTGGCATAGCAGGCTCTGCTACCCTCTCTGGTGCCCCGGGCAGCATTCGAGCCTCCTGAGGAGGGTGGGGATGGGGCTTCAGAACAGAGGGGAGGGAAACCTGGGCTGGCAGACACCCTCCAGGCTCCCAGGCATAATTAGCCCAGAGTCCCAGGGGCCTGGCTCTATTGGTCTTGCCCCCCATATGCCCTCCCCAAAGGGTCAGTATATCTTCTGCCGACTGGGTAGGATGGCCTCTTTGATGAAGGAGAAGACAACCAGGATGCCTAAGCGCTTGCCTCGTTTGCCTTTGGTGAAGTAATTGGAGACCACGTCATCTGTAGAAACACAGGCAGGGAGATGAGCATGCATGCGCATGTGTGTGTATGTGTATGTGTATGCAGTTCTCATCACCCAAAGCCCCTATGTTTTCTCACAGGGCTGGTGCCAGTCCCCCCACCTGACCTAAGAAGCCCTTCCTCACCGCCTGGCTGCATGGTGGAGGGCAGGACATTCTCCCCAGCCGAAAGTGACACGAAGAAAGCAAACGGGATTATCCACAGGCAGAATGTGAAGTAGGCCAGGACCTGGTGACAGGAGAGACTGAGAAGGAAGAGGCCCAGGGGTGCCCCAAAGGCCCACCCTATTCCTGCAGGGGCTAGCACTCAGGAAGCAGGACTCTCTGACACAGACTGTTGAGGGAGGCAGGGAAAGCACAGCTGTGTGAATGCAGTCCTGCCCCAAGGTGACAGGGGCTTCAGGTGGGAGGAATCCTGGGGATGTGCTCACAGAGCTGGAGCTAGGGGGTCCTGCCTATGAGGTCTGGCTCACACAGGCCAGTCTGCTGCCCCTTCTAGACTTGAAGATGACCTACAGAGCACCCACAGGACACACTGGGGAAGAGCAGTGTCCTCCCCCCTCAGCAAAGGGATCCCCTCTGCTCTTCAGACACTCGGCCTTCCAAAATCATTATTATGCTTATTTAAAACAAAATGAAACAAAACCATGAGCTGGAGAGATGGCTCAGCAGTTAAGAGCACTGATTACTCTTCCAGAGGTCTTGAGTTCAAGTCCTAGCAACTACATGGTGGCTCACAACCATCTGTAACGGGATAGGATGCCCTCTTCTGGTGTGTGTGAATGGAGTCACTTTTGGGTCACAGCTACAGTCACAAAGCAGATCATTTAAGTCCCTTTACTCCCCCATCCCTGCCACAACGAATATGTGCTAGACACCGGGTACATCTTACCTCAGAGAAAGGATAATATTCTTCCGCAAAAAACTGAAATGCCAGGTAATGGTTCACCACCACTAGCCCTGTGGGGATGGAGAGTCTGGTCAGTGTGCTCGCCAAATCCAGAAGGCCTCAAAACCGGAGCCCTGGGTCTCAGTCTTGACTCTACGCCAACTCACAGCATGGCTCAGGGCTAAAGGCACTGCCTAGACCCCAGGGCCCATCTGTTAAAAGTGGGTACTCAGCCCCAACTTTCTCACTGCAGAGGGCAGCAGGAACAAAATCAGAAGGTAGACTGGAACATTCTGACATGTTATAAAAACAAGGTTTTCTTTGTGTTTCATATAATCCATGATCATGCCATTGCTCTCCCAAGAGCAAGGTTCGAGAAGAGGTCATGGGTAGGCACAACACACACAACAAAAACACATACACAAAGCCCTACTTGCCTCCATGGCAGGATGAAGAGCAGGCACCAGAAAGACCGTGCCTACATCACAACTATATGTCTCATTTCTACCCTTTATCATGAAGACAGAACTCTGCCATGCCAGCACAAGGCTAAGGGACACTAAGGCATAGATAGCACCTGGTGCCCACGAGGTATCTCAGAAACACTTTCCCAGGCATCCAAAGGGCAGGCCAAGGGAGTGACATAGGAAGCCAGAGGAGCCTTCTGGTGGCCAGAGCTGCTCTCTGGGAGACCCACAGGGGGCCTGGTGCTGAACAAACTCCTGCTGATTCTGTAAAAATCACACCTAACACTAACATGCCCCAAACTCTAACAATCTTCCCTTCTATGGATAACATTCAGATTTCCCCTTAGACTCAGAAACATGACTCTAAAGCACACCCCACACCACCTGCCATCTCAAACCAGTCTACAGCAAGGGGAAAGAAAAACAAAAACAAAAACAAACAAAAAAAAAACAGTACCGTATGTGGCCAACCACTTTCTAAAACCTTTCTCATAAACATCTGTGTACATCTATGACATCTGTATGAACCAGCTGCGTCTAACAGAGTCACTCGGGAATGAGAAATGACTGTCCAGGGACAGGAAATAGTGTGCTTCTCTTCTTTCCCAAGCCCTCCTTCTAACTTGACTCTGCCAAGGTCATCCTGGCTGGAGCCCTTCCCCTGATGAGGACTAGGCCTTAGGCAGAGACCGGCTCTAGTGTCCTCAGGAAGGAGAAGCCATTTTTTCCCAAGCGTGGCCTCCTGCAGGGCCTCAGCAGTTTCTCAGCTGCTCCCCTCCTCAGGATCCCCATGAGTGTCTGGGACAGAGTGCCCACATCTAGTTACGTCAAGTCCTCCCTGCTTGCCCCCTCTCACCGCACGACAGGATGAAGTTGGGTGATGTCAGCATGATGAAGGGGAAGGTCTGGAGAAGGCCAAAGTAGACGAGGTTGGTGAAAAGGCCCACGCCAATCATGCCGGTGGGGAAGCGCTCAAAGACGTAGAGGCCAATCAGCACTGCTGTGGAGAACTGAAACAGGCAGAGGCACTCGCTCAGGGGACCTTCAGGCCTCCTGTACTGTCAGCCCCGGCCAGCTCTGCACAGTGTTACAAACGCACTTTGGTTTTCTTGGTTCACAGAAACCACACGCAGCTCTCAAAGGGGGTGTCTCTGAAAGTCACTTCTAAACCATTTTTGACAGTGATCCAAAGTAAGAAAAACACTTTACACAGCACTCCACCAAGCACACACCCACACGTGACAGAGCACAAACTCACTTCGTCTGCTCTCGTCTTTACTGTTATCATTGGGTTTGGAGCTGGAGCTAAGGCTCTAACCCAAGGCCACATGCATGCCCACACCCCCCATCCTCTATTTCCTATCTTCCTTGAATGCTAAGCATGAGCTACTGAGTCAATTACGTAACTCAGTAATGAATCCAGCAGGCAGTCTGAGAAGGGCTTCGGCTGTCAGTGATGAAAGGTCTAATTGCTATACCAACCACACCCACTGACTGAGCCAATGAACTGGCTGTGGCCCTGACGTTACCACAAACTATAGCCCCAGGCTACATTGAGAGTGAAAGTAGCTGCAGACATTAGGTGAGTGAAAGGTGAACTTTTCTGTCCAAAGGCAATCCCACAGCTACCTCAGCCTTCCTCACAGCTGCTGAAGGAAACCTTCCTACAGCCTCCCTATCAGGGACAGGGACCAAGTTTTCAGGAAAAGAAACCTCCCATGAGGCAAGAGAAAGGGTCAGGCACGCTCCATTAGGACAAATCACACTGATTAGAGAGAGGACAATAACTAAGCACTACAAACTGTACTTATTGTCCCTGTAAGTCCTAAGCCTGGACTGGGATTGGGGATCTGGTGCTGGAGACAGTGGACACGGTAGGAGATAGCCACATGAAAGCAAAGCTATGAATACTTGTCATTGAAATATCTGGACTGTCACCTTAAGGAATGGCAGTAGGTTGTGATACAATGCCACCTGAGGCTGGAGGGCCAGGGGTGATCTGGACCCGGGAGTGCAGATTGCAGGGTGGAGAAGAGGGACACTCTCAGAAGCTGGGTTCTCAACACCAAAACAATCCCAGCCCAAACTTCCTGCTTCTGATGTAGGGCAAGCAAGCCATGGGTGACTCCAGGGAGAAGCGGCCACTTACCCAGATCATGTATTTGATGATTCTGCTGGTGGCCACCGTGTACTCTTCTATCAGCTCTGCTAGGTAGTACAGTCCAGCCGCTGAGTAGGAGAGGGGGGTCACAGGAGGGAACAAACAGGAAGAGATCAGCCAGGGACACTCCCACCAGCCTGCTCATCCCATAGTCCCCCACCAACCCTCCCCAGACTCCAGGAAGTCAGGAACAAGCCAAAGCACCCCTGGGATGTCCTTCTCATCTGCACAAGTAGAACTTTGCCGAGACAACTGTAGAAAGACAGGATTTGATCGCACAGCATAAAGTTAACCTCTGTTCCAGGAACCTTAAACTCCATTCAAGACAATCAACACCTGCAGAACACTTAGTTTACAGGCCGGGTGCTGTACACTAGCACACAGCCGGGTGAGAGACAGACGGGGGCCTTCCCCCTGCCCCAGAGCTGGAAGGGACAGGCAGAGTGGGGAGCCCAGGGCTCTGAGAGCAAGGATGCGTCTCGGGAACCAAGCATCCCCTCCGGAAGGTTCGGCGGAGGTTCAGTAGGACCAGTTCGGGGTCGTCAGCGCCCAGCTGCAAAGCACAGCAGCGGTTGGCGGCTCGGGGCACCGGGACGCATGCGGCCCGGGTCAGAGCTCTCACCGACGGCCAGAGTGATGAATGCCACCTGGATGAACAGCGACAGCCAACTCAGCACGTACATGAACCACATGGCGCCCCCCGGGCCGCCGGGACGGGCCTGCGCGGTCCGGCTCCCGCGACACTAAGCGGCCGCCGCCGTGCTGTCCCCGCCCCGCGGACGCCGAGAGGAGCGGGGTGGAGCGCCGCCGCCCCTGCGCCCTCGCCAAGCCCGCGAGCGCCACTAACTGGCTCGGAGGATCGAAATCGCGCTGCACCCTGTGCCGAACGCCTACACAGAGCCCAGATTGATTGGGACCAATCCTGGCTCAAGCCTGCTCCGCACGGCCCTAGATCCCACTTTTTGGGAGAGAGAAAGATTACCTTATCTCAGGTCACACACAAAGAAGCCACATAGTCCTGAATCCCAGGTGCCTTTAAATGGTCACCTTCAGTCCTAACTCTCCCTCTAGGCTGAGGTCTTTTGCAATACAGGTCTGCACTTTGGCGTGGGGACTAAAGCAACCGCTAAGCACTGACTGCACTTGCGACACCGCAGGCAATCATCTGAGAGAGCACCACCTAGTGGCTGACACAGGCAAGCTCCAAGTGCCAAGATGCCTCTTAGACTTTTTGTCATTTTCAAGAAGGGTCTCATAGCTCAGGCTATCCCTGACCTCTCAGCCCTCCTATCTCCAGCTCACAGGCAAAATAAAACTTTTGGTTTTTTTTTTTATTTTTTATTAAGGGCCTCTATAAAGTCATGGAACCTGCTATGTATATCAGGTTAACCTTGAACTCACAGAGATCAGCCTGCTTCTGCTTTATCCCAAGCCCTAGGATTAAAGGTATAGAAACGCCATGCCAAGATCTTTTCTTTTTTGAAACAGCTTTATGTGGCCCAGGCTGGTCTTGAAGACACTATGTAGCTTAAGATGACATTAAAATCCTGATGCTCTCTTGTCTCTACCTACAGTGTGCAGAATCATAGGAATTATACGTTAAGGACTAGGTAAAATATTAAGGCCTAGGTAACTGTTACCTGGACAACCTGCCATTATGAGGAAACTTTCTCATGCTTCTGCTGTTACTAGGAAACTTTCTAATGCCAAGACAGATTACATATTCTGTATGTTCTGTGCCCCGGGAAACCAATCATGACAGTCAGTAGAACTGCTTTGTATGGTTACAAGAAGTTTGGACCTGAACTGGCTACCCAACAGCACTTTCTGCATCTATGTATAAGTTTTTAATGGTATTTGCTTTTATAAGTTGTCCCTGGGGTGAATCCTAACATAAAAGGTATAAGAAACTACTGAAAATAAGACTTCTAGTTTGTCAGTCAAGTAAAGTTTAAGTTCCCAAGACCTATTTGGGAACTGACTTTCTACTTAGCAGAAAGAGACATGTACATAGGCAACTGACATCCAGGTTGGCAAGCTAAGATATGAATTTTAGTCAAAACAAGTCCCATCCTGGTAAACAGGTTAAGACATGAATACTAGATAAGGCAAGTCCCAACCAAGAGAGCAGGACAAGTGTATAACAAAGACATGTTCCTAAGAAATCCCCCTATCCCTAAATCCTGATTGGTGAAATAACATGGCACAGATGTTTGCAGTTTGGGGCTTTAAAACCCTGTGTGAGCTTAACTTGGGGTCATGGTGTGGCTTCTGAGCCTGAATCATTTCCCTGATCGACCAGTCTTGGGTGTGGCTTCCAGTAAACCATTCTAGTTGCCTAAGATCAGTGTCAGAATGGTTTGTGTGACAATTCCCAGCCCCCAACAGGCATGTGCCACCATATCACACACAGAATCATACTTCTTGAATCATAAAGTAAATGTATATTCTTAAAACAAAAAAAGGAACTGGACTGGAGAGATGCTTCAGTGGCTAAGATCACATATTGCAGACGACCCAAGTTCATTTCCCAACCCACATGTCAGGTAGTTTACAACCATTTGTAAATCCAGGTCCATCCATGTGGACCTGAGGCTTCTGCCTTCCTTGAAAACCTACACTCAAGTACACACACCCCCTACACAGACAGACACACAAATACATAATTAAGAATAAATAGGCCACACACAGTAGTGTATGCTATTAGTTCCAGCACTTGGAAAACAGAGATGGGTGGATCTCTGTGAGTTTGGGGCCAACCTTGTTAACATACAAAGCTCCAGACTAGCCAGGACTACATAGTGTGACTCTGTCTCAAAACAAACCACAAAAATAAAATAAAATAATAAATAAGAAAATAAAAATGCTTCATGGAGGGAGGAAATGTAGACGTGTTCTCTGATCTTTATTCAGAACTGAGGAGAGAGGAACTTGGGGCCCCTGAAAGCTGAATGCACCCACATTTCACTGTGCCTGCTAGAACTGGCACACCAGCTGGGTGCTGCCATGTCCCTTGTGCTAGAGCCCAAGCTGGCCTGGACAGCCAGGGCTGAAGACCTAAATTTCCTTTGATGGTAAGAAAGGCAAGCAGGAGGAAAGAAAAAGTAGTTTCTTTTTGTTGCTCCATCCAGTCTAACTCCATACCACAGGGCTCTGGATCCCTGGGAACCAGGCTGAGTGAGGATCAGAGGAAGGAGGCCCAAGTCTCAACTTGAGGGGGTAAGTGATAAAGAAAGGGGAACATTAAATGCCAAGGACTCATTTCAAGAGTAAAAGACTGAAAAGTCTGAGACAGCTGAGCAGATGCTGACTTAGTCATGAGCAGAATCTACTCAGCCTATGTACCCATTCCAAGGTCGCATCTACCCCTTCGCCTTTACTCATCTCCCATTTGTGACTGAACATCTGGAGGGAGCAAGGTAGATAGCTCAGCCCCATCTAGATTTCTTCCTTGGAAACTACTGCTGGATAATTTCTTGGCCTTTTGGCTAAGATCAAGGTCAGAAGATGCTGACAATTCCCACTCTGTGCCAGACATGGCCCAAGTGATTCAGATGAGCTGACCCAGTTAACATCACATCTAGGGCAGGAAATGGTGCTGTTACTGTCTCTGTCTCCCAGACACAGAACCAAGACACAGAGAGCTTCAGTTCCCATCAAATCCACGTAGCTTATACAAACACATATCCACATATCCAAATGCCCAGAGGAGCCAGAGTTTGAATCTGGGCAGCTTGGCTGCAGAAACCATGTGGTTTTCCCTGACCAGCTGGTTCTACCTTATGGCCTGCCTTTCAGCCCAGGGTAGGGGTCCTGCCTCAGCTCTAGGTTTTGTCTCCCCTCTCTAGCTTTATCCTTGTAAGGGTACTTATCACAATTCTCATAGTTCTGTTTCCTTACACTGTGCCTTTAATAACTCAATTTGTCACATTGTCACAGACTCATACATCCACTGGGTCTAAGACAAGGGACATTAACGTCGAACTGTGGTACCAGTGGTTCACCCTGCTTGGAACTAGGTTCCTTCCACCTTATTAAGAAAGCTGGGGCTGTGGAGTCATTATCCTGACATCAAAACCCCTTAGTTGGAGCTGTCGCCTTCTGCCCTCTAGTGGCAATCAGAGGAGCAGCAGAGAGCAACTGCCAGGAGTGTTTTCCCCGACCTCTCAAAGGAGTTTTGAGGGACAGAGATTTTTCTTTCTACCAGTTCTGCAGTGAAGGAGGCATGACAGCACCCACTACACACACATTGCATATACTTGTGGACAGGATTTATTTCAGCATGGACTTCTACTTCCCAGTCTTGCCAGGCTGCATCAGTGGGGGTAGAGGGGTGTGGAGGGAGGGAGGAAAGGAGGGAGGGAGGGAGGGAGAGAGAGAGAGAGAGAAAGAGAGAGAGAGAGAGAGAGAGAGAGAGAGAGAGAGAGAGAGAGAGAGAAGAGACTCAGAAAGGTCTAGAGAACTAGAGAACCAGGCTCTTCTTCCCTCACACGCCTGAGAGACTCAGTTCTCTAGGACTCCCAGAAGCAGCATGGGGAGGTGGGAGCCATAAGCGCTGTACTCTACTCCATGACAGATATATCAGATATATACCATACTTCCAATAGACATCTTCTTGGATAGTGCCCACCTCTTAGGGGGCAAGTTCTCCCTGTGATGGTCCATGAAGTGAGCAAGCTTATTGTCTGGTATCCCGTGACAAATTTACCAGAGCACAATCCCAGAAGGGGATAAAGAGCAAACTAGGAAAGCTTTGACCACTGTGTGGTGCACACAGGTGATCCATGATCCATTTATCCAAGTTACCCGGTGTACCAGCCCCCACTCCTGTCTCTGTCACATGATAGAATTGTGAACTGAGGGGCTTTCTAGTGAAATGTATTCAAAGGTTCTAGATAATTTTTCAAGTGCTGTCTTCTAATGTGCCAGGCCCAACAGAACTATGTGCAGAGCTGTGGTGGCTTCAGAAAGAATGGCCCCACGGGTAGATATATTTAAATGTGCAGTTCCCAGTTGATAGAAATATTTGGGAAGGATTGGAGGGTGTGGCTTCATTGGAGGAGGTGTGTCACTGGGAGTGGGCTTGGAGGTTTAAAGAGCCTGTGACATTCCCAGTTAGCCTTCTCTACCTTAAGATGTAAGCTCTCAGCTATTACTCCAGAGCTATGCTTGACTGCCTCTTGCACGGCTCCCTGCCATGGTGGTCATGGGCTCACCCTCTGAAACTATAGGCCCCGAACTAACTCTTCCTTCTATAAACCGCCTCATGGTGTCTTATCACTGAAGAAGAAAAGTGACTAAGACACATGCACAGGACTTGAAGGGGAGTAACAAGAACCCGGAGGAGGAGGATCAGCCCCTAACATGCTGTTAAAGGAAAGTTCTAGAGACTGAGAGGTCTCTGAAATGAAAGGGTCTGTGAGACCATTACAGCCCAAAGCCAGGAAGACAAGACCAGTCCTGGAATATTCTCCCTCAGACACAGCTGCAGAACCAGTTGGCAGTTAGAAACATCTGTCTGTGTTTTCAGAGGTGTTAGAGTCACAGCCTGGGCTTTCCCTGGCCTCTCTGACAAGCCAGACTTGACCACTGGCCTCAACATGCCACCTGAAGAGACAAGTGGTAGTGAGAAGCAGAGGAAGGAGACTTATTTCATGTGGGAAGGGGAACAAAATGGTGAGACCCAACAACCCACAAGTGCCCCTTTCAGGGGACAGACATGAAGTTTGAATCTCAACGAAGAGTAATAGCTAAGCAGCTCTGGAGAAAGTGTGGCCCACCCACTGAGCCTTCTTCACTGTCTCTCCTGCAAGGCCGTCTGGCAGGCTGTCAGACCTGTGTGAAATCTCTTTCTGGGCAACAAGTTCCTGCTCTGGCTGGCATCAGTTTCAGTTTCACAATCCAAGTGTGAGATTCTTTCAAGAAATCCTATTTTTTTTGGAGTCTGTTGTCTCAGTAATTGGATAGCTAAAGAGGGGCAGAAGTATGTCTTAAGACCTTCTCTCTCGCTAGGATGGCTACCCCAGACATTTGATCATGAGAACCCGGGTGCTGGTGAGATGCTTCCGTGGGTAAAGGCACTTGCGTGGAGACCAATGACCTGATCAAGTCTGATCAGTTTGATCATTGGGATGCTCACGGTGGAAAGAAGGAACAAATCCACACAAGCTGTCCTTTAACCTCCCCATGGGCACTTTGGTATGTGCACATGTGAGTATACACACACACACACACACACACACACACACACACACAGAGAGAGAGAGAGAGAGAGAGAGAGAGAGAGAGAGAGAGAGAGAGAGAGACATACCACTGGTGGGAGCAGCCCGGCTGGCACAGGCATAGAGCACTCCTCTTGAGGAAGCCTCCCCAGGCTGGCAGAGCCATTCCCCTTAATTCAAGTAACTCCAGGCATCTCCCCGACAGGAAGGTGAGAAGAAAAGGGTTGGATCCTTTCTCATGAAGAGAAAGAAGAGGGGTGTTGTGTGGAATGGAGGACGGGGACCCTGCTAGTCTGCCTTCTGCCTTTCTAGTGCTGCCCAGAGTCAGTCTACACATGACATACTGCAGGCGACATGAGGTCTCTGAGGAAATTCTTCCTAAGTAGATAGGTCCAGTACTGACCATTGAGACTGTACAGAGAGAGTTCTATGCTGTGTACCCAGTATGCTCCAGGACTGCTTGGTGTTTACAGCCCCTCCTGACCAACACACACCACCCTCTTACAATGATGGTATTCTCTTAAACCCATTCTATAGCAAAAGAGGCTGAAGCACAGAGAAATTGCGTATGGTGACCAACCATAGTATCCTCAGGAAATCAGACTTTCAGTGCTAAAACTATGAAAGTCATCAGAAAATTGGGACAGCCCCTAGTCTTCCTTCCACTGGTCCTTATCTTCTTTCATTTTTATTTTTTATTTACTTTTAATTTTTCTATTTCATTTCTTTGACATACTCTTGTACCCCAGACTAGCCTCAAATTCACTATATAACTTTACGTGACCTTGAACCCCTGATCCTCCAACCTCTTGTGTGCTGGACTCACAGGCGTGCACCACCAGGCGCAGTCATATTCTTTTAAAAATATTTTTAAGGATTTATTTATGCTACAATCCTGAGTGTTTTGTCTTCGTGTATATGTGTGCACGTCAGGAATGCCTGTGGAGATCAGAAGAGCATTGGGTTACATGGAAATGGAGTTACAGACATTTGTAAGCTACCATGCAGGTACTGGGAACTGAACTCAGGTCATCTGAAAGAACAGCAAGTGCTCTTAACAGCTAAATTATCTCTTCAGAACCTCTCTTCCTCTTCTTCCTCCCCATCCTCCTCTTCCTCTTTTCTTCCTCCCATTTTCCTCCTTCCCCTCTTCCTGTCTTTCTCCTCCCTTTCCTCCCTCCTCTTTCTCCTCTTCCTCCTCTTTCTTTTACTTCTTATAGAAAAAAAAAGACAGGTCTCACTGTATAGCTCTGGCTAGCCTCTAACTCACTTTGTAGGTAGATCAAGCTGGCTTTGAACTCACAAAGATCCACCTGCCTCTGACTCCTGGGTGCTGGGATGAGAAATGTGTACTGCCATGCCTAGTCCAGTCACATGAATAACTACTGAAATAAATCCAGTAATACAGTGCCTTGGAATGTACACACACACACACACACACACACACACACACACACACACACGGTTTTCTGGAGTCTTCTTCCACATGTACACTTACAACCATCTCTCTGCAACTCCTCAAAAGAAGCACATTCCTTCCTCACACTCCTCCCTCACACTCCTCCCTCACACTCCTCCCTCACATTCCTCCCTCACACTCCTCCCTCACACTC
>JANHMN010000008.1:20602121-20689418 GCA_030674055.1 Rhabdomys pumilio
CCTCACACTCTTCCCTCACACTCCTCCCTCACACTCCTCCCTCACACAGCTCTGCTGTCTTTTGTTTGCAGTTGCTGGGTCAGCACAGCACATTCTGCCCACATATCATTCAGCCAGGTGCACATGTGTGTGATGGGAGAGATCAGAATCAGGTACACATCAAAAAGGGAGCAGGCATGTCGCTGCGGTGTTGGGCCTGAATAGCCCTTTCCTTTCTTGCATTAGCAGTGTGTCCTGCTTTAAAGCAACATGCAAAGCCAGGCCAGGCAGTGCACACCTGTAACCACAGCACTTGGGAATAGAGATCAGAGTGCAATTACACGTGTGGAGCCAGCTCAGCTACATAAATTCAAGTGAGTCAGGGACACTGAAAGGCCTTGGTTCTATTCTGTGTGCTGGCATGTATGCATGTACACAGGTGTGTATGTGCACTATGCATGTGAATGTGGAGGCCAAAGGCCAACAATGGTATTGATTCTTGTTGTGGGTTTTTTTTTTTGTTGTTGTTCTGTTTTGATTTTTGTTTGTTTTTTAGATTATTGTTGTTGCTGTTTTGGTTTGGTTTGGTTTTGATACAGGATCTCTCACTGATGTGAGGCTCATTGGTCAGGCCAGGGAGTCCCATGGACTCACCTGTCCTTGTCTCGCAAGCACTAATACTACAGCACAAACCACCATGCTTAGCTTCTCAGTGTGGGTTCTAGGGTCGACTCAGGTTCCTGTACTTGCAAAGCCAGTGTCTTACTGATTGAGCTATCTTTGCAGCCTCCATTTTCCTTTCCATTCTATTTATTTATTTATTTTTTAAAGATTTTTATTTGTTTTTATTTTATGTGTATGAGTGTTTGCCTGAATATATGTCAGTATACCATAGGCCTGCAGTGCCCAAAAAGGCCAAAAGAAGGTGTTAGAGATACCGGAACTGGAGTTACAGATCATTGGGAGCCACTATGTAGAAACTGGGAACCAATCTCAGGTTTCCTGGAAGAACAGCCAATGGTCTGAACCACAGAGCCATCTCTCCAGCCCCTCTCCATTTAATAATAATAATAATAATAATAATAACAGTAATGAACCACAATGCACACAAATGCCTTTTCCATTACTGGCCTCAGCCTAGTCATTAGCATATGGAAACTTGATTGCAGAGCAATGGGTTGGCAGGAGGAAGCAAGATGCTCCTCCAAGCCCAAGCACACAGTTAGGATGTCCCCACATGCAATCACCCTTAT
The DNA here is from genome assembly GCA_030674055.1 of Rhabdomys pumilio. Taxonomy (NCBI): domain Eukaryota; kingdom Metazoa; phylum Chordata; class Mammalia; order Rodentia; family Muridae; genus Rhabdomys; species Rhabdomys pumilio. Next base: position 20,603,354 of record JANHMN010000008.1, read on the forward strand.
CTCAGTCAGGGTTACTCTTGCTTAGATGAAACATCATGACCAGAAACAAGTTGGAGAGGAAAGGGTTTATTTGGCTTAGAATTCCACATTGTAGTCCATCATTGAAAGAAACCAGGATAGGAACTCAAACAGGGCAGAAACCTGGAGGCAGGAGCTGATGTAGAGGGCATGGAAGGATGCTGCTTGTTGTCTTGTTCCTCCTGGCTTGTTCAGCTTGCTTTGTTATAGAACCCAGAACCTCCAGCTACCATGGGCCTTCCCACTTCTGACTGATCAGGAAAATGCCTTACAGTCAGATCTTATGGAGGCATTTTCTCAACTGAAGTTCCCTCCTTTCAAGTTACTCTAGCTTGTGTCTAGGTGACTTAAAATTAGCCATCACAGCCACCTTGTCTTGCTACTTCATTCCCATCTAGACAGAGAGGAGAGAGTTGGAAGGTATTCTCCTTCTACAGGGCTAGAAAGCTTCTGCCTTAGCTAAGGAATCATCAGCCCTTCCCAGTACCACTTGCCTGCTTCTACATCCGGGAAATTCCTATTTGCTCCTCAATACACAGCTCAAATATCTCATGGGAATGAGTTTACAACCATGACCCCCAACACCTATACAGAATCTGGCAAAGTGAGATAAAGCATAAGCCATTGTGCCTATGGGCTAGCTCTGGAAGCCATAATCCTGCCAGGTCGTGCCATCCTTTTGGAGAGGTGGATCATTTACTCAAGCTTACCAAGGAATGTATTCTCTCTCCTACTGCAGGATAAAGGGGCTGAGAGAAGCCAGACTGGCCTGTGTCCACTGACCTACCATGCTGGCAGCCTTCCAGGCCTGTGATAGCCATCTTATCCACGTGGAGACTATCTGTGCTGAGAAAACATTAATGAAAGGCTGGTTGTGGGGAAGACTGCTTATGGGTGTGGCCTGGGCCCTCAGGTTACAGTTCCCAGGCCTTCCTGTTCCAGCTGCTTCCCACACCTGACTCTTGCAGGAAGGATGAAGTTTCTGCTTCTCCTACAACCACCTTAGGTTGAACTCCAGGGTTCATCTTTGCTGGTGGGGATTGCGGGTCCACAGGATTCAGACTCACTGACTCCCAGATGTGTCCACGAGCAGGTGTTCAGGTCCTCATTCCCAGAGTTTCCACGAGGCAGCTGGGAGGGAGCTGCTGCCTTAGGAACAAGGACACAGAGTGCTTGGGAGACTGGAGTCCCCCAGCCTTCCTGCGCCTGCTCCTCACTGACCCTTTGCAGAGGTGATAGTTCACCTTGGTGAGGCCTGTCTGTGGCCAGCAGTGCTCTTCATCTTTCCAGCCTCTCTCCAGCAAAGGCAGCGGCCTGGCGCTTCCGAAGCCCCACCCTCATCTGCCTGGAGTCAGCCGATCGATCCTGTCCACATCTCCAGCCAAGCTGGCAACTGCTTTTTCTCCTCACTTCCAGTTTGCACCACAACCCACCGTCCTCACTGGGCCCTCTTGGCTACTTGTTCTGAAGCAATTTTGCTCTGAAGCAACTTTCCAGGAGTTTCTACCCCATGTGAGAGGCCCATGTCTGCTCACCCACAGCTTGGCCAGACCCCACATTAGACTGGAGGGAGATACTCAGAAGTCTGTACTGTGGATGTAAAAAACACAGCTCTCACCTCAAAGGGGGGAAACAGATTTTATTCTGAGTCAAATATGAGTGACTACAGCTCAGGAGCATAGGTTCAGATTCCCCTGGTACCATCACAGTCCAATGTGGAGACCGTTTTGTGAAGGTTTTATGATAACACAAGACTATAAAAGCTATAAAAGCACATGGGTGGAAACAGCAGAATGGCAGGTCATGAAGAAACAGCAAAATCTCTGCTGTGAACAGATGCCATCTGATGACATTCTTAGACTTCGGGTTTGTGGAAGCTAAGGGTGTGTTTTGCATTCTAGAAGCTAAGGGTATGTTTTGCATTCTAGAAAGGACTTCACCTGATAGTCACAGGATGTCAGGTCATATACAGAGTTGGCCAATATATGACTACTAAGGAGGTTAAAGATAGCCCAAGATAATTTGGCTCCAGATCTGCAACATTCTGACTCTCCACAACTGGACATTCTACTCACTCCTCAACTAACCTTATAGATTCTTCGACACAAGTGTTTCTTTGGGGGTTTTTGTTTGTTTTTTTTTCTTTTTGTCACACCCCACCACCCCCAAATTCAGTTTACACTGCACTGGAAGGTGTTACTATGTTCTTCTCACCTCTCTCATCACCAACCTCCTTGCACCCTCAGGGTGGGAAGCCAAGGAGAGAGAAACAGGGACTGGACGTGTGTGTGTGTGTGTGTGTGTGTGTGTGTGACCTACATCACAGAATAGCATCTTGTGAGACTGCTTGTGTCTACTTGCTGTGGCCATCGGTGCCCCAGGTGAAGGTGGAGCCTTCAGTTACTCTTTGAGAGCCTCTGGGTCAGCTGGGGAAGAGGGTGCTACAGACTTCAGAGGCTGACAGCCAAATGACAAACCTGGAGACACTCAGACATTTGTTCAGTCTCCCAGAAAAGCTCAGACACAGAGAGATCTCTATAGTGGACAGGGCAAAGGCCAAACAGTCTGCCTGGGTAGGCAAACAGTGCAAAGGTACATGGGACATACTCATATCCAGAAGCTAGCAGGATGGTTCCAGTTTGGGCTGAATCAAGCATAAATGTATGGGCCTACCTATAGATACAGGACCCAGACAGACACACAGCTGTGGGCCTCCCACCTAACATCCTCGGGACATCCAAGATATCCTTCTTGTTGCTTCAATACCGTCTGAGCCTCTTTCCTCCTCCAGAGGAAATCTCCTGAGACTGGAGAGCCTCTAACAGGAGGGTCTTAAATCTCAGGAACTAAACAACCTGTGAGTCTCAGGAAGTCCCTGAAATTGACCAGATGCACAGGCCTCTTCCTCTGCAAGGCTGTATAAAACAGTAAGGCTTCTGGAGACTCCCCAACTTGTAGAGCTGTCTGCAAGGCATGTAGCATTCTAAAGCTCCATTTTGTGAGTTGTCAGCCATACTGGGGTAGCTTTCAGTCACTTATCTGCCTTCAGTTGACCGTATTCCTGAATTAACCTTTCACCCATACACCCATGACCCCACTAAGCCCATTGGTTCAAAGTTGGACCTTGGTGGTATCAGCACTTCGGTCAGTTGTTGCTTCCTGTCTGGGGTAAGTAGGTGTCTGTTCACATCTCCCCAGGAATAATGTCACACACTTCTTCAGTTGAAGGGAGGGGAGTTCCACTGGTTTGGCATGGTAACAAGTTTTCCACAACAATGCTCCTTTGCTTTCTTTGTCATCACCCAACTTTCCTTAAGGCTACCTGGATAGGCCAACCTAGCTCTCTCCCTTGGGCTCTTTGTCTGGGACTATGTGTCTTGGGAGATGGAGTTCAAGGTTAAAAGCCAGCTTTACGTGTCATGCTAAAGCTCAGAGAGCCCTGGAGTACAGGAGGCAGTAGGGAGTAAAAGCCTGGTCTGAGAGAGCCTGCCTTGTGTTCCTTCTGCCAAAGGGTATTATGCATCTCAATCCCCATGGGCATCCTTGTCTCTAGCCACAAGGAGGCAGCTTCAAGATTAGCCATAGGTTGGGGTTCCAAGGTCACACCAGGTTTTGAGGGCTCCGATTCCCTCCCCTGGGCACCTGTGGGTACCAAGTACACTCAGCTGGGGTTGTACAGCTGAGCATACCCACCACAGACAGTGCTAGCTGCTGTCTGTGTAAGCCCTGTGTGCCCATCTGTGTTGCTGAGCTAAGGGAAAGGACCGGCTGGAACTCCAATCGGGGCTGGGAAAGGAGGTCCATACTGAAGGCCGAGCTCCTGTCACTCCAGCTCCAGTTCCATCCTTTCCCTCCCACCCAGCTCCTCTCACTCTGGTCCTGGTCCTGGTCATTGCCCTGCCTGCCACTCTCCTCCTTCAAACCAACTGGCCGCCACCTCAGTTCCAGTCATCTCTCCCTCGGAAAGGCCCACCCTGAGGACAGCAGTTAAGGAATGAGCTTCACCTGCCTGTGGATCTACCCTTTCATAGCAGAGAGTACACAGTATAATGCCTAATCATCTCCCACCAGACTTCCAGCTCCACAAGGACTCCAGTATGGACTGCTTCATCCTAGGCTTCCAGGTGTACATAGCAGGCACACACTGGATGTGCTAAGTGGATACACAAAGGCATGGCCAGGCCACAGCCATGCAAACCTTCAGTGACAAGCATGTGCACAAACACACGTCCAGCAACATGCTGGCACATGCATTTGTGAGTGGAGGCACGCCTATTCGTAAGTCTGTCTGGCTTGCTCCTCACCCCCACCAGAGCCCAGTGGGAGTGTTATCACCCATGGCCCTCCATCTAGGCAGCTGGGCTCCACTCAGCCTCCTGGTGCTAACTCGGCCTGACACTCTAGCTGCACAAGGGGGCCTCCTGTGGAAACTGTGGCAAGCCTGCCACCATGGTGGTGACTGCTAATTGGCTCTGTGTTGGGCCCTGGGTCACAGCTCGGTCAGCCGTGGCTGATACTTTCTTCCCACTTGTCTCAGGAAAGGCACTGCTGTCCCTCCTGCTTAGGCTTCAGCCAGTCACTGAACCGAACATGCCTGGCCGCATGGGACAGAGATAGGCAATCCACTCACCCCTACCCCCACCACACACACTCCATCTTGAGAGGCAGAAGAGAAAACTCAGCACACAGTACTGGCTCTGGATGGGCACTGCCATCACATTGGGAAGGGCCCAAGCCTGGGCACCAGTGCATAAGCTAACCCAGGGTCTGGAAAAGCACTAGCAGAGGATGATTCTCCTGCATTCTGGTGTCTCTTCAGTGTTTCTCTAAAGAACACATCCCACCCAGGGAGAGGGAAGAGAGGGCCTGGACTATCAGAAGAGGAAATGTAAGTCCATTCCTGCTTAGACTCAGTAGTGCGGTCTCTAAACCTGATGCTTTTATGTCTGCTGAGCCCTTTGTCCAGGGACTCATATTGACTTCAGAGCAGAAACAGCTGCGTCCCATGCTTTCCCATCTCTGAGATCTTAGAGCTCCTGGGAAAGGGAAGTGGCTTTTCCTCAACTAGGGCTGGGATCCTCTGTAGATGCTAACTAGTCATCTTTCCAGATGGTTTTCAGGTGTACATTACCTGGGCCACAGGAGATATCAAGGCCTGGAGGCATGGTAGAGGGGTCTCCCCACTCCCACTTTTCAAACCTCAAGAGCCCAGTGTGTACCCTTGCAGAGCTTGTCAGAGCCCAATCTTTTTTGGCTTTCCTTTTTTTTATGTTTTTGTTTTGTGGTGGTGTCTTTATGGTTATTTATATTTGTTTGCATTGAGGCAAAATGTCATTATGTAGTCCTGGCTGGTATGGAACTCACGGACATCTGCCTGATTTTGCCTCTTTAGTGTTGGGACTAAACACCTGGCTTCTTCATGAGTTTTGAAACCAGGTCTCACTATATAGCCCAGGTTAGCCTCAAACTCTCCATTCTTCTGCCTTTGTCCCCAGAAGGCTGGGATTACAGATATATACAACCATGGCCACCAGAGTCCAAACCTTTTAAGGGTCTAAATCTCTTTTCTTATTTGGGATTAGAATAAATAGCACCCAGTCTTCAATCCCACCTCCTCCAGGAAGTCTTCTGTGTTGCCCTTGCCCATCTTGCAGCCCATGCCGTTCCTGCCACATCTGCTCTCACAAGGAGCCTGCAGTTGGGGCAGATGTGGGCTACAGCATGCCTCTCCTGCCCTTCTGTCCCTAGTGTCCTAACCAGGAATACAGGAATATAGGTGAGTAGATCTTAACATACACAAACAAAAACAACAACAACAAATCACACTGGGCCAACAACAACCCAGTGACTTCCCTTTATATTTGATGGGAAAGTACACAAGAGGCAGTCCAAGGCTGGAGGTGTGGTGCAATTGGTAGAGTGCTTTTCCTTGAATGCATGAGTCCCTGGGTTTCTAGCCCCACTTGAACAAAGCATAGTGGCAGACCTTGTAATCCCGCCATTTGGGGATACAGGAAGGTTAGGATTTAAAGAGCATACTTAACTACAAGGCAGCAAGTTGGAGGTCAGCCTGGAATACATGAGACCCTGTCCTCAAAATAAAAATAAAAGCCAAAGCCAGGTAACATGGCTCTGGGTCTGGAGAGCTGAAAGTCACCATGAAGCCAGAACAGGCTTCGGCAGGAAACAGGATCTAGAGGAAGATGTGGAAGGGGTCTATCCTCATACCCCCTGTGCAGGCCCACCTTTGTCCTCGGGCCTGCACACATTTTCCTCGGGCCTCGGGTCTCCAACAATCATCTTCTTGTCTAGAATGGCTCCCCAGCAGCTGATGGTTCAGCCGGAATCAAACAGAAAGGAACAAACAGAAAGGTCCTGACGTGGGGCCTCAGTGTGAGGTGTGAGGTGTGAGGTGTGAGGTGTGAGGTGTGAGGTGTGAGGTGTCCGGGTAGTTGAGACGTTCGCTGCCTTTGGTTCTTTTTTATAACAGTGATGCAATGATCAGCTGCCTTACACTTCAGCCTACCCCCTGAGGCACTGTACTCTTGAACTGTGAGCCAGAATAGGCCTGTTCTTCTTTATGTGTCTCAGTCTGTTCTCCAGGAATCAACCCTACCTTCCTTTATTTTCTAGTTACCAGGTAGACACCTACTGCCAGGGCTGTCCACCTCTTCGACTATGGTAATGGAAGGGCTGTGTTCCAGGCCTTCTTCCCTATACCCCCAATAGCAGAGGGACAGCCTGAGCCTAACCTGGAACTCTTTCTGTGGCTCCTGTCTCTGTTCCACCTCCTAATTTCCTTGCTTATCTTTTGCCTTTGCTTCAAGCTCCTCCCTCCCATTTGTCCTGCCCTATGGAACCTACCAGACTTTTCTACAGTACAGAGCTGTGACCACACTTAGACTGAAAACCTTCACAGTGAGATCCTAATGAGACCTCCAGGGCCTCATGTCCAGTTGTTTCCTTGGTTCACAGTTTTGCCTTTTATTCCCCCCTCCCCACATCTTGTATTAGTCTGAAAGCCATCTTGATCGTGGAACCTGTTCACTTCCTCCTTTAGCATTTACCGTGGCTCTTTCATGGCACTATCTTCCAGCCTCTTGGCACTTCCAAACCTACGACCGTGTCCAGTAGTGAGGTCAACACTGGAAACAGTATTGCATAACAACAGATGCGACCACAACCCACCAATCAGATCAGTGTAATCTGCTAAGGAAGAACCCGGGGCAGGAGTCCTCTGCTCCCTTGCTACGAGTGAATTTGGCATTCGAGGTATTTTCCACTGTCCCTCTTCCCACCTTCCCTCATCCTGCCTCTTCTGCAGTGAAGGCCTCCCTGAGGGTCACAGGGACAGAGGAGAGAAGCCAACAGCCGTGGCTTGCAGATTCTTTCCAGAACATCACCAGTCTTGTGAGCATCACGGGAACAGCTGTTGAGACGTTGCAAGCTGAGGTCAGAAGGGCATTAGACCTTGACAAAGCCACTTCAAAGCAAGCAAACACCTTCCCCGGCAGCATCTTTATTGCCTCAGCCTGGTAACCACCCACATCCATGACAAGCTTCTAGCGTTTGTGTGAGCTGAGGTTAATTGCTTTGGTTTCACAGCTCAGCTTTCCTCCTTGTAATACGTCTAGAATCTCTTGTAATTTCTCAGTTTCTAGCATGATAAACAAAGGTACAAAAGAAGCATTAAAGAACTGCGAGCATGGACCGGGATGTAGCTTTGTGGTACAACACTTGTCGAGCATACGCAGAGCTCTAGGTTTAGACCCCAGGACAACCAGCAAAACAAAACACAGAAGAATTATGTGCAATGGGGAGTGTTCTCACCAGTCTTCTAGTCAGTGTACTATGTAAGTCAATATAGCTAGGATGTGTTTCATAAAAATGGGCATCACAGCGACTTTGAAACAATCTGGTCAGGATGGTCAGAAGACAGAACAGCTACTGTAACATAATGTAAATCACAAAGATGACTCACGTGTGTGATTTACAGTTTTGTAACTTAAAAGCTAAAAAAAAAAAAAAACTGGCAAAACCAATTTGAGTGATACAAAAAATTAACTCACTATACCCCAAATGTTTTATGACTTCTAATATGGAATTCATATAAAAGTTAATATTTAATCTATGTTTTATTATTAAGCCTGTGCATTTCTTTTTTTCTTTTTCTTTTTTTTTTTTTATTTTAAATGACAGAAACAAAAATATCCCTGAAAGCAACGCTTCTGGAAAAACCATTTGTTCTTCTTTGTCTTGTATAGCTCCTCAAACTTGACCTTGGGCTCCTGCCTGGCCTTGCATTTTAAAGCTGGATCTCTAAACATACCCTTGTTGACAACAGTCTTGTCCAAGGGGATATCCACAGAGTGCCTTGTGGGCATGAGGTGGTTGTAGTTATAAACTTTCACAAAGGACTTGATCTTGGATCTCTTGGCAATTTGCTTCTTGTCCATGGAAGCTGTCACGTTTAGGGGAAAGCAGTCAATTCCAACCACCAGGGCATGGCTGTAAGGGTGGTCTGAGGTGCCATCATCAGTGTTGATGACGGCTTTGCATCTGAGGAGCATCCAGCCAGGACCACCACCACTTTCCTGGGTTTCATGAACTTGCTCATTTTGACATTGAGCAGCTGGCACCCAGTGTGAGAATAAAATTTGAAAGCAGCTTGAAACAAATAACAAAAATTCATGGTCAGAAAAGCCCACCAACAGCATGTTGAATATAGCCATAATAAAAATATTAAGTCCCTCCAGGGGCAGGGTGACCAAGAAATGAAAAGGCATGCAAAGACAAGTCCAAACAAGCCCGAGTGAGTAATGGGCTATCTGGTGTTTACTTTTCTCTCCCCACTGTCTGGGAGGTCCGAGGTTTCATGGTCAAAAAATAACTAGTCATCCTGCCAGCTCAAATGATTGCTTATGCAAATTGTTGATGTTTAAAATATCCAATCATATGTAACCGTGCCAAATTTTCCCGCTCTCTCCAACCTCTATCTATAAATATCCCAAACTTCCTGAGATCTTCGTCGAATCCTCTATCTCCTGCGTGAGATACATTTCGACCTGAGGGCCCTTGCCATTAAACTACCTTTTGCTATTTCATCAAGAAGGTCTCTCGTGTGTCCTTGGGTGCGCGCTGATCCAGATTTGAGTGAGGGTCTCCCTTTGGGGGTCTTTCACCAGCAGAAAGGACAAAGGACACTAGCCTGTGCATTTTTAAAGTGCATAAGAGTACTTATGTGGATATAAATAAAATTAGCTACTGGGTTGGGGGTATAGTTCATTTGGTAGATAGGTTGTCTATATAGTATACAAAACCCCGAGATCAGTCACCAGCATTACATAACCAGGCATGGTAGTGATTACCTGCCTTGGGAAGCTGAGGCAGGAGTAGGATATGAAGCTCAAAGTCTTTCTTGTCTCCATAGGGAGGATGGAATGAGCCTGGGCCACATAAGATCTATTTGACTGGGTCTCTGAGGGTTTGAAATCTTTTTTTGTTTTGTTTTGTTTTTTTTTTGTTTGTTTGTTTGTTTTTTGAGACAGGGTTTCTCTGTGTGGCCCAGGCTGTCCTGGAACTCACTCTGTAGACCAGGCTGGCCTTGAACTCAGAAATCCACCTGCCTCTGCCTCCCAAGTGCTGGGACTAAAGGCATGCGCCACCACCGCCCGGTTTGAAATCTTTTCTTATGTTTAATTTTAAATGATGTGTGCATGAATTAGTGCAGAGTGCCCAAGGAGGCCAGAAGACAGAATTGAATCCCCTGAAGCTGGATCCACAGGGTTTATGAGCCACCTGGTGTAGGTCCCGGGAACTCACCTCCAGTCCTTTGCAAGAGCAGCAGGTACTATTACCCTCTGAGCCATGTCTTGGCCCTGAGGTTTCTCATCTTCACTCTGAAGGTGAGAACTGGCAGAGATTATAGTAATTCTCATCCAAAGTCAAATTCATAAGTCAATCTGTCTTCAAACCAAACTTTCTCTCTTGTATTCCTTTCTAAACAAGCAATGCAAAGCTGGGAGGGCAGTGTAGTCCTTTAATACTAGCATTTAGGGGCGGAGACAGAAGGACTGGGACTCAAGGACAGCCTCGGACACCTCAGGAGTGTAGGGCCTGGTGACTTGAGACCTCATTACAAAAAGATCCAAACAACAACACAAAAGCACCATCAGTGCTGTCGCAAATAGGTCCCAAGACTCATTACACCAGTGCAAAAAGGAAATTTTCCATCAGCATTCACTTACAACACTATATTTCTGCCAATTTTCAGTTAGAACCCTATGGAATTAGCTTTGATTCTAAAAATGTAGTTGGAGGACGCATTTTCCAGCATTGATATACTGTGAATGGAAATGTCACATTCCCCGTAGTTTCTTTATCAGACAATAATATTGTTTCTATTCTTGAATTATTTAGTGCTTTACTGGCTCAAATAGGTAAGAAAGGAGGTAAAGAGTTTATTCACTCCGGAACCTTAAAAGGCATGTCTATACCAAAACATCCTAGCACTTGGGAGGTCGGGGCAGGAGAATCAGGAGTTTGTCATCCGCAGTCAGAGCTTGAGGTTAATTTGGGATATATGAGACCCTGTGTGCCCACTTTCCCAATTGTTTACATCAGAACACAACGGACCCAATTAACTGACAGGGAAAGAGGATCCCAGTTCAAGATTTCTCCACAGCAGGCAGGCACAGAGGTCCGAGGTTGGACAGAGGCACGCTAGTCCCATAGAGACTCCATCTGAAGTTTCAAAGAAATGTCAAGAGCAGCAGACAGTCCTGGCTATTGAAGCTGCCTCTAAGTAGGCCTGGAACAACCTGGAGCCTGAAGATGCACACAGGAGCCACTCTTCTTTCTACAGGACCTAACCGTGTCTTCTTCTCTCCCTCCTGTTACACCGCACATTTAAGATTAGAGTAGCAGGTGGTGGTCAGAAGGTGAAATATGGTCTGTGAGTGCCAGCTTGAAAGCATGCTGAACCAGCACTGCATTCCATGACCAGTCCGGGTTATACAGACGAGATACCGTCCAAAAAGAACAGAGCTGGGCTCAGGTCACTTGTAGAGCGCTTGCCTGACATACAAAACCCGGGGCTTTATCCTCACCAACGCACAAACCTCAGCTGACAGCAGCGGAGCGTACTCAGCACAGTGTAGACTGCGCGCTCAAGAGCCAAGGTGGGGTAGAGTGGGGTAAAGTGGGTAAAGGGGGTGTGGTCTGGACCTTGGCTCCCGCCCTGGTCCTCAGACATTTCCGCCAGACTCTGAATTTGCCTACACAAGCGTCTGCGCGTGCGCATTCCACAATTAAGTGCGCGGCTGCCAGCTGCTTCCGGCGGGCCCTTGGCAGCCCTTGGTTCCTTCACACACCCTCCCAGGAGCCTCAGCTGGGGTTCCGCCTCCGCGGGAAGCAGGCTAGAAGAAGCCGGAGAGGACGACTGGGCTCAACAGTTAGGGCGGGAGAGGATGTGCTATCCACACCCTACGTATGCGCGTCGTGGTCACATGACAAGGGGCGTTGCCCGCTTGGGCGGGAGCGAAGTCAAGCCTAGGGTCGAGGTTGCTACGGCGGGACCTGCGGTGGCAACGGTAGTATGGCCGCGCTTTATGGTGGCGTGGAAGGGTGAGCGCTGGACCTGCCGGAGGCTGTCCGTCCGGGAGCCGGGGGTCAGGGGGCGGCGGTTCACACCAAGCCCGGTGCCTTTGTGCTCTATGGCGCGACCACGCCCCTCCCGGCCACCACCTTTCCGCCACAGGGCTCTTGTGTCAACCTGGAGAGTTGTGCAGAGCTGGGGGTCAGGTGGGAAGTTGCCGGTCGCGGGTAGACGTGGGAAAGAGGCGGAAGCCGAGACTGAGATTTATGCCCAAGGGAACCTGGGAGTTAAGAAGCTGTCACCAGAGCACTGTCTAGTCTTGGTGCTCGGGACCCTCCACTACTGTCGGCCCCGAAGGCCCTTGGTTCCTATATTCTCCTGCTCAGAAGCTGGTCTGTTTGACTTTGGGAAGTAGCGCTACTAAGCATGGCTTTGGGTGAGACATCTGCCCTCTCTGGGCTTCAGTTGCCACATATGTAAAGCAAGGACAAGACTGAGCAAGATGGTGGTTTATCCTGTTCCTTGCGCATGACAAGCATTTTGTGGAACTGGGTGTGTCAAATCAGGACCTGATAGGAAGATTTGGTATCTATCATAGCCGCTCGATGCTGATTTACTCAGAAGTCTCTTCCCTTGAGTTGCTAAGGTGGATGACCTCTGGCTTTATTTGTGACAGCTTGGAAGGAAAAACCCTCAGCACAGTATAGGAGTTTTCATTTAGCCTTGTTATATTCATATGGAAGGTAGAACTTATTTTTCCCAGTTTGTCAAGAAGTTAATTTGGATTTAGTCTGCTGTCTCATGCATTAATATCCCCTCGGAACTTGTTGTACTCTTTGAGTTGGATCGAGTCTTTATTGTCTATTACATTACAAGAAGTATTGATCAACAGGACGTCATCCCACCATCTATCTTTCTTTCTCTCTTTCTCTCTTTCTTTCTTTCTTTCTTTCTTCCTCCTCCTCCTCCTCCTCCTCCTTTTCCTCCTCCTCTTCCTTTTCTTCTTCCTCTTCTTCTTTTTTTGGTTTTTTGAGACAGAGTTTCTCTGTGTAGCCTGGCTGTCCTGGAACTCACTCTAGACCAGGCTGGCCTTGAACTCAGAAATCTGCCTGCCTCTACCTCCCAAGTGCTGGGATTAAAGGCATGTGCCACCACTGCCTTTATCACCGGCTATCACCCTTCTTCTAAACTACCACTTACCCCAGGGATTTAACTCAGAAGCGTTTAGTTGCTGAAAGCAGTATGAGTTTCTCCCTATCTGGTGATAACTTCGAACAGGTGTCTTGAAGACCCTGGTGTCAGAAGATAGGACCTCAAAGTAACCCTTAGCTGTTGTGATAGGTCTGCTTATTCCCTCCGATGTACTAACCATAAGTTGTTTCGGCCATGCTCTGGATAGGTTAGGAGGATAGGTAATCACTCTGGAGCCAGTGGAGCTCGTAATGAGAAGCTAAAAAATTTAATACACTCTTGTCTTTGGTAACTAGGGGTTTCCTAATATGTGGAGAAGCCCTACATGAGACTCCCCACATGACGAGTAAGTGGGATCTTGCAGAGGAAGTAGGACCTACCAGGCAAAATGAGCAAAGCCTCATGTCTCTTTCCTGTAGCAGGCACTAAACAGGTGGCTTTGGGAGTAGAGGCTGGGTTTGCTGAAGGTGTCTTTGCCCTAGACTTTTGTAAGAGACTACTATGCAAGCTTGGCTCTCAGTCTGGAGTTCTATCAGGACTGAGTGCCCTCTTGTGTTTTGTAGGGGAGGCACACGGTCCAAAGTCCTTTTACTTTCTGAGGATGGGCAGATCCTGGCAGAAGCAGATGGACTGAGCACAAACCACTGGGTAAAAAAAAGCCATCCTGAGGGGATCAGAGAACTTGGCCTTCATGTAATGTTCAACTCATATAGAGGTGGTGGCTGGGCCTCTTAGTAGCTGGTAGGGGCAGCACAGATCCTGCAAGCCTTTCTAACTCCTCCTTCCCTCTTGGGGTCAGCTGATCGGCACAGACCAGTGTGTGGAAAGGATCAATGAGATGGTGGACAGGGCCAAACGGAAAGCTGGAGTGGATCCTCTGGTACCCCTTCGAAGCCTGGTGAGTCAGCTGGAGCCTGGACCATCAGCATTGCTGAGACAGGCGGCCGGTAGGACTAGGTGAGCTTCATGACTAGAGAAAAGGTCTCTAGGGCCAGTGCCTTTGCTCTTGTCCATTCTTGTGGTTTCAGTAATAATCTATAAACTGAGGATGGGGCTCCAGAGACCCATTGATACCCTGATTTGAATCTCAGCTTTGCCACTCAACTTAGTGGCCCTTAATTTACTTACCTTCTCTAAGCCTCAGTTTCCTCATTTTGCAAATACAGATACTAAGAGTTGTTGGGAAAATGAGGTAATATGATTCAAACACCCTCTAGCCTGAAGGGCTCTTTCAATGTTAGCTCTTTTCCCTCTCAGCTTGCTGTGGCTCTGGCTACTTACCAGATATGCAGGCATAGCAGACCCTATGTATGCAAGCCAAGCTGTTTCTTGTCATCCTTCACCTTGCTCTTTTGTCTCACCGTGTCTTCTTTCCTAGGCCAGGCTGTTCCTGCAGGCACGGCCTTCTGAGGGTTCAGAGTGGGTGAAGGCGCTAGATTGGGTGACCTGAGTGTGACCAGATGGGTGTCAGGAAGAGAGGTGTTAAGGAAGGAGCTGGTCTGGGGCTCCTCCCTCCTTTCCTTGCTCAGCTTCTTTCTCTCCCTTGTGGCCTAGGGCCTGTCCCTGAGTGGTGGGGAGCAGGAGGATGCAGTGAGGCTCCTAACTGAGGAGTTGAGGCACCGATTCCCCTACCTGAGTGACAGTTACTTAATCACCACTGATGCAGCAGGCTCCATCGCCACAGCTACACCGGATGGTGAGGATGTGAAGGGAGGAGTGAGGCTGAGAATGAGCTCTTATGGAGAAAGCCCCTTGCCCATGGCTGGCAAAACTTATCTTACTAACATCTGGAAGGCAGCAGTTGTTATTTTCTCCCAGCTGCCCTTTCCTGGGCATAATAATACCCTTGCTAGAGCAGGGACAAGGGGACAGAAGAGGATGGAGGGCAGGAAAAGTGTCTGTGAAACAAGGGGTGGGATCTGGGGGCAGAAGCTGGGGTTACTGAGTAGAAAGCGTGGGACTCTGTGATATCCTAGATTGCTGGTATATAACTGAGTCTCATGGGCATGTCAGTGCACACCTTTAATCTAACGCTAAGGAGACAGGCAGGCAGATTACTGCAAGTTCAAGGCCAGCCTGTTCTACATAAATAAGTTCTAGGCCAGCCAGGGCTAACTTATGAGATCTCAAAAATGAAATTGGCCTATTCTTTGGTTTGACAGTTCTCCCATCTTTGAAAAGTTGTGGAAGTGTTTTATTTCTCTCATGTAGGAGCAGGGGGTGGATATCTGTATGATTTATGGTGTGAATGGTCACTATAAGAACAGGGTCTGCCATAATCTCTGGCATTAGGTACTCAGTGAAGCCAAGATCATTTGAAGTCTGGTTGGCTGGAAGCCATGTTCTTCCTCTCTCCCCTGGACAGGAAGCAAGTAGGCTATTTGTTCTAGGAGGTTGGGTGGTGATTCCTCCACTGTGGGGCTGGTTTCTGTCCTATTTTTCGCAGTGGGAAGCTGCTGCTCTATTCGGGCCCTTGGCCACACTGAGCCCCCCGTGCCCTCTCCCCAGGTGGGATTGTGCTCATCTCTGGAACAGGTTCCAACTGTAGACTTATCAACCCTGATGGCTCTGAGAGTGGCTGTGGTGGCTGGGGCCACATGATGGGAGACGAGGGCTCAGGTGAGTACACGTAGGGCCTGCTCTCTTGGTCCCTAAACTAAACAGGTATCCCTAAATAGCTCCTAAACGTGTTGCAGAGCACAGGATAATAGTTTGAGAATCACAGAGTTACCACCTTGCTCCTTAGTAACCTTTCATGCCTAGGGTATACATCATAGCACGGTGGTGCTCATAGCATGGTGGTGCAGCCTACCTCTGTTGACTTTTGGAGACCCAAGGGAAAGATTGAAACTGGAGGTTAAAGTCCATAGCTGTCCAGAAACTCCCTGCTAATGGAAAAGGGGTCTGGGATCTAGAAACACTTCTCATTGACACTACTTTTGGGGCAGCACATACATTTCTTTGGTGGCTTTTGGGTCCAGCTCATGCTGTGACTGCAGCTGTGTGTGACAGCTCACTACCCTTGTCTTTGAATGGGAGCCGGCATGACAAGTTCACTTACTCAGTCTTCCTACAGCTTTCCCTATCTGGGTCTGTCAAACAGTTGGTCAAAAGCCTCCTTCCCCTACTGGGAACCACTGACTGATCGGTGACTTCTAACTGGTCTTGAGCTGAGAGCCTTTCTTAGTGAGGAGACTGCCTCTGAGATTGGCTGTCTTCGCCTTCTGCTCCTGGCAGCCTACTGGATTGCACACCAAGCTGTGAAAATTGTGTTTGACTCCATCGACAACCTGGAGGCAGCTCCTCATGATATTGGCCACGTCAAGCAGGCCATGTTCAACTACTTCCAGGTACTTCCTTCCAGACATTCATGTACACCAGCAGGGTGAAGTGATAGACAGGACAGGATGCAGTGCGGGCAGTGTGTTCAGACCAGTGTGACTGCCACTTCATCCTAGGAATTTTAGTCATTCTTGCAGACATTTAAGCAAAGCCAAATGAGAAAAGAATATTAAAACACAGTAATGTTTCTGTAGATGCTGACAGTTATCTCATTAGTTATCTCACTAATATGTACTCTGGAGAATCTCTGTGTTCTTGGGGACTCAGAAGTGTCACATGTGTTAGGCTGGTGGTAGATGACAATTTGGGAGATGAATCAATCTCCTAGTTGCATCACTTTGGTCTGCAGGGATGTATGAGAGCGCTCCTCTTTAACTGAAGCAATCTTTTCAATGAATTTCAACTTGAGGAAAACTACTCAATTGAGAAATCTCAAATTTCCATAAATTTTAAAGCTTACAGAAAAATAAAAGCCTGGCAGTGGTGGCACACACCTTTAACTGCAGCACTTGGAAGGCAGAGGCAGGCAGATCTCTGTGAGTTCTGCGGCAACCTGGTCTAGAGTTAGCTCCAGGACAGCCAAGGCTACACAGAGAAACCCTCAAAAAGAAAATAACCCCCAATTATTTTGGTCACTCCAGCAGGCATACTAGGAAGGTTACTCGGAGTGACAGACTAGAGGTTTTCTACTGACTGCTTGTGTCCCATTTCTCTCAGGTGCCAGATCGGCTAGGAATCCTCACCCACCTGTATAGGGACTTTGATAAATCCAAGTTTGCTGGGTTTTGCCAGAAAATTGCAGAAGGTACTGTAGGTGCTGGCTTGTATGTAATTCTGTTCCCCAAAAGCATGTCTAATGGGAGGGTGGAAGATAGTTAAGGCTGGCCTGTGTGCTGGTGGCTGTCTCAACAAATAACCTGGAGTCTGTGGCTCAATTTGGTGTGATAAGATAGGGCTAGGACTTAGAACACTGCATTGCCTGTGTTTCTCTCCCTGGTGGCCATGTGGCTGGTGCAGTCTGAATGCCTGGGTTTGAGAACTATTGTCCTTTGGATAAACTCATAGAAGCAGTAGAAGAAAAGCTCAGGTGGCTTGTTTTGGCCTTGGGAGGAGCCTTCATGTTGGCATCTTGTGAGGCTGGCTCCTTTTTAACTTGGATTCCTTAGTCCAGGGTAGCCTGCATGTTTTATCTCTGGACTGAGGTTCAAAACACCAGGCTGGGTGAGGCTGGGCAGCAGCACACTGCTGAGAGTGCTGGTCACCAACAGG
The DNA here is from genome assembly GCA_030674055.1 of Rhabdomys pumilio. Taxonomy (NCBI): domain Eukaryota; kingdom Metazoa; phylum Chordata; class Mammalia; order Rodentia; family Muridae; genus Rhabdomys; species Rhabdomys pumilio. The sequence continues at coordinate 20,620,770 of JANHMN010000008.1, forward strand.
AGAATCAGCAGTCTTCTCAGACAGGGTTTCTTGTCCACAGGGCTGACAGACTCTTGGGGACATAGTAATATGATTTAATATATTGTTCATTGAACTCTAGTAATACTGCTGGCACTGGCACTGGCAGGGGAGGTAGCTGGATCGGTGAGAAGAGGCTTGCTCACCAATGTGGGCATCCATCCTAACATTAACTTGGCCTGTGCTTGCTGCCTCAGCTCAGGGAGAGAGTGGCTACAGTAGGCTGCTTCCTGTATTCTCCAACCCCTTTCTCCTCCCTGCCCCAGGTGCACAGCAGGGAGATCCTCTTTCCAAGTATATCTTCAGGAAGGCTGGGGAGATGCTGGGCAGGCACGTTGTGGCAGTATTGCCAGAGATTGACCCGGTGAGTTCACGCGGGACACGGGGATTGGGGGGGAGTCCTGCAGCTGAATGAGCTCTGAGCCTAGGGTGAGACTGTCCCATCAAATTCTATGTGCTCTGGTACTTCTGTGTGTAGAAACTGGCTTCATATGGTGCTGTCTTCTAGCTTTCCCATCCTTCTGTTGGACCATCCCTTTCTTCTCTGCCTCGCCTTTCGTAACTCCTGTTTTTCCTTGAGTCCACCTTCTGTTTCACACTGGTGAGGAGTAGAGTTAAGGTTAGCCTGCAGTGTCCCATTTCTGCTGTTCTCCCAGGTTTTGTTCCAAGGAGAACTTGGCCTCCCAATTCTGTGTGTGGGTTCAGTGTGGAAGAGCTGGGAGCTACTGAAGGAAGGTAAGTTTGGGTGGGTGTGGTGGAGACAAGGGATGCAACTGGAAAGGAGGGTGAAGTGGGCCTTTTTGTTTATCTGAGCCCCGTGTCCTCTTCCTGGGGTGTGTGCTTGCTAAGCCTGTGCTCTGCTGCAGAGCTATGCAGCTCCAGATTTTTTATGGGCCCCTGAAAAGATGTCCTATTCCAAATGATACATTAATCACTTCTTAAGATTTACCTTTATGTTATTGTTTTTCTCAGTATATATGTCTGTCCTGTGCATATGGGCATACAGTGCCCAAGGAGTTAGAAAAGGGTGTTAGATCTTCTGGAACTTGAGTTACAGATGATTGTGAGCCACCATGTGGGTGCTGGGTACTGAACCCATGTTCTCTGAAGAGAGCAAATGCCCTTAACCATGGAGCCATCTCTTCATCCCTTAGAGCTCAGACCAGTGTAATAACCTATGGTTGCACTCTTAGTCACCATTCTGGCCAGGAGGAATTTAGCTTGACAGCCTCAGTTCAGGGTTTCCATTAGACTCTGAAACAGCTCCAGGGTCTCCACTAGATTCTTGCACCATGAAGTTGTGGGTATTATTACATGCTCCAGAGTTGAGGAATGCAGGTTTCTTTGGACCCATAGCATCCTGGTGCTTCTGTGCTGGATGACTGGCATATGGCTTGGCATCTGCACTGAAGCCCCATCTGCGGTCTTCTCTCTGCATTCTTCCCTCCAGGCTTTCTCCTGGCGCTGACGCAGGGCCGAGAGCAGCAGGCACAGAACTCTTTCTCCAGCTTCACCCTGATGAAGTTGCGGCATTCTTCTGCACTGGGGGGTGCCAGCCTGGGGGCCAGGCACGTTGGACACCACCTTCCCATGGACTACAGTATCAATGCCATTGCCTTCTATTCCTATACCTTCTAGGGGCCTCTCCCTTCCCATCTAGTCAACACCGAATGTTGGGATATTTTTCTTTTTTAAAAACACATATGAAAGAAAATAAATGCACTTTACTCCTTCCCCAGCATGTTATCTGTGCATGTCCTCAGCACCTCCACAGGTTGACCTAGCAAGCTCTCAGTTTAAAGACCCACTCCAGGTGCTTGCATGCACCTACCAAGCTCTTAGGGACATAATAGCCAAGCCATCCCCATTTCCACACTAAATGCTTTGGCTGCCAGAAGCTGGGACCCAAGTTTCCTCTCGGCAGTTATGATTCCTCATAATAGAACTATGTGTGTCTATGCCCACCTCCTGGGGAATGACTCAAGATCTACCATACCTTCGTCTCTTAAGGTTTCCAGTAGGATTTGAGAGACAGTACAACCCTAGTCTCAATTTTGACTTAATTGTATTTGGTAGCTGTAGATACATAGGGCATTTTTTTTTTCATGTGTGCATGAATCCCTGAGGGCCAAGTAGGCACTGCTTAACTCTGTGGCCTGCCTGCTTCTGACTGCTGCTCACCTGGCTGTGGTTTTAGTGGAGCACGTCTCTCTCAGACCTTTATATCTTGGCAGCTATTGTTGCCAGCCCTGGTGGGGAGGGTCTTTTCTCTGGAGCTAATCTTTCCAGGAAATACTCTTGCCCAGAGGCAATTTCTTCATCATTCCAAGATCCAGCTGGCAGCTGATTAACCAGGTATGGATGTACAACAATGTTAGTGTTTTAACCGCTGTGTTTGTTTTCCCTCTCTCCAATTCCTGCACAGCACACGTGTCAATAAGGTGTAGCCTTAGGAAGGTAGGAAGGTGCCACCTTCAGCAAGTGTGAGTTTTTAAACAGCTGCCATTTGATTTATAGAACAAACATTTTTATGTAACTTTTTTTCAAGTTTTGGTGGTTTTAGGGAAACTTTTAGTTTTTTTTTTAATTTTATGTTTGGGTGTTTTGCCTCCAAGTGTACTCTATGTGTGTACTGAGGAACCAGAAAAAAAAAAAATAAGATCCTCTGTCTAAGACTAGAGTTTCAGATGGTTGTAGTCTGAATGTGGGTACTAGGAATGGAGCCAGGAACCTAGTAAGAGCAGCCAGTCCTCTTAATTACTGTTAAAAAAGCCATCTCTCCAGCCTTTTAAAAAAGGTTTTAAAAGCCCTGTTCCTGGAGCAACGAGCTTTTTTTTGTTGTTTTTGTTTTTTTTTTTGTTTGTTTTTTTGTTTTGTTTTTCGAGACAGGGTTTCTCTGTGTAGCCCTGGCTGTCCTGGAACTCACTCTAAACCAGGCTGGCCTCAAACTCAGAAATCCACCTGCCTCTGCCTCTCAAGTGCTGGGATTAAAGGCGTGCGCCACCACCGCCCGGCAGCAACAAGCTTTTATTAAACACTTGCAACAGGAACCAAAGTCCAGAGTCTGGACCTAGGTTTACTGGAGGTGCCAGGCAGCCGGGCATCATCAGGCTCCACTGGCTCTGCCATCTCCGGTTGGCCCTCCTTCCACCTGTGTGTGCCTCCACCACCAGCCTCCTTCCCTCCTGTGTCCAACAGTCTGTACAACTCTTAGTACCCATGGCCATGACTAGAAAGCTCAGCACTGATTCTGGGTGGAAAACAACAGCGCTGCTGTTTGATATCCTATCCAGTTGTGCCCATTATTAAGTAGGCTGCGGGCACTTTAAAATTCTGCCTGCAGCAGACAACACAAAGAAAGGTTCATGAGAAGTCGACGATCATAGGAATCTGCACTGGCTAAGGTTCCTAAGAGGAACCTAAGTTCTGTGTGTAGAACACTAGCCAAAGTGAAGGTGGAGAGCCATGCTTAAGGGACTCTGACAAAACACAGTATACTCAACAGGAGACTGCTCAACAGTGAAAGAACACCACCCCCCTAAAAAAAAGCAAAACAAAACAACAATAGAAAAAAACCCAGCCAAATTAAGAGACCAAGTGTTTAACTCCACTAACATGAAACATCCAGAAAAGATGCAATAGCCAAACCAGGGCCCAGGGCCCTGCATGTGAAAAGGCTTACTGAGAAAGATGAATATGGTGGTTGTTCCAGCACTGAAGAAAGTTCCTAAACTCAGTGACTTGAACAATAAGTCTCATGATTTACATGGTATGCATCATTAGTGAACTACCGCTGCCCGAAGCTGTGTTCTGTTTTGGAGGCCCCGTTTCCACTTTTCAAGCATTAGATTATTTTTATTAACTCATGGACAGCCTCCCTATATAGACCTGGCCGGTCTGAACTCTTATGTTGGCCTCAAACTAGTGATCTGCCTGTCTTTGTCTCCCAAGTCCTGGGATTAAGAATGTGTACCACCCACATCTGGCTGTTTTTTGAAGGCTCACAATCTACAGGACAAAATTCTCCTTATGTGTGTTTGTGGAATGACACATTTATAGGAAATATATTTTATACTCAAGGGATGTAGTTTGCTGTTGGAACACTTCCTTAGCCATGCATGAAATCTTCCACTTAACCCCCAGCACTGAAATACAATTTAGTAATAGGACAATATTAAAGTATTTAGGACAGCCTGGTGGTCCACACCTACAATGTCGGCACTGGAGAGGCTGAAGTAGGAGAATCAAGGTTCAAGTCTCGTCCGGAACACAGCAAGACTGACTCTCTTAATAACCTTACCCAGGGCTAAGGATATTAACCTCCATGGTGAATGCTTACCTAGCTGTGTGAGGTTCTGAGTTTGAGCCTAAGAACTGCCGTTTTTTTCTTTATAATGTTAAGTAGCCTAGAATGTTTATTTTAAAGAAAAAAAGTTAAATTTGGGGAGAAGAGCTCAGCAAATCTTCCATTTAAATTATAAGCAATAAAATGAGGGAAGTTTTTACATTAAAAAAGAAAAGATGCAGGGCAGTGGTGGTCCATGCCTTTAATCCCAGCACTTGGGAGGCAGAGGCAGGTGGATTTCTGAGTTAGAGGACAGCCTGGTCTACAGAGTGAGTTCCAGGATAGCCAGAACTACACAGAGAAACCCTGTCTCGAACTACCCCCACCTCCAAAAAAAGAAAAAAAAAAAAGATACATCTGTCCTTGAATTGCTTCCTGTTCCCCAAAGATAGGAAGTGTGACTTCTAAACTTTGACACCCAGAAGAAAGCATTGTCTAATGTCCTAGTCCCCTAATTCCTGGGAACTGGAAACTTCTGGGTCCAGGAGTGGGTTAGGTCATAGACAAGAGGCCAGGTAGTATGCAGTCAGCTTTATTGTTTGCTTGGATAGATTCCTGCTCTGTTCCTATTATGACCCATAGCTTCTGTGTTGGAGGAAAAAAACCTCACCTTCCAGACTGACTGTTGTCTGGTAATACCCTCAGGGTAGCAGGGTGGGCTTTAGTAGATGCTCACACCCACTGTTCAGCTATCTCAGGACTGACCATCCTGGGGACAAGAAGTCTCAAGGCAATTTTTGGCACAATTAGTCAGGGTCCCTGCTTCACACATCAGCATCCTTTCTCCTCTCCTACTTAGCAAATGGAGGCCCTCCTCCCGTTTTCCCAGAAGAGAATGGCTGGGATGAGCCTTTCTATCAGGTAGGTTCTTGTAGTCGAATTTGTCAGACCCCTGAGTTCCTATCCTTGGCAGCCTATAAACCAAGACCCTTACTGCAGAGGCCTGTCCCCTCTGGCAGTAGAGGACACACTCAGGCCAGGCAGTCACGTGCTCATTGCCACAGTCCCAATCAAGAGGTCTACTCTGGCTTCCCCTCTTCCTGGCTCCTTGAGGGTGCTAGTGCTAACTCAGGGCTGCTTACCTGCACCTTTGTCTCTCTACAGTAAAAACAAAACCTTGACATAAAAATAACATGGAAAATTCTTAATAGAGTTCACCAAAACCATTTATTTTTAAGCCATGGTTAACCTTACAATCTTAATGAAGCAATCATAGGTTTTGAGACTTTGGAAACGGGAGTGCCACCCAGTCTCAGGCCTTCGCAGGCCTAGGATACAGTGTGGTGTGGTGCGGTGCTTACATGGCACATGTGAGGCCCTGGGTTCAATACAAAAGACCCAATCTTCTCCTTAGAATATCTTCTGGCTTGTTTACATGATAACCACAAGTCAGGTACACTACAGATGGAAACTGGTCCCTGACCCTGAGCTACAGTACCAAGCAAGGCTTTGGCTACCTCAGATTTCTGATGCAGTCCAAAATTCATGAAGAGGCATTCCTCCCCCTCCCACCCCCCAAAGTTAATAGGGTCAAATAATCACAGAACTCAGTCTCTAATAATGAATGAATACTGAGACCAGCCAGACTAGCAACTATTTTAGAATGCTTTCTATTGTATAAGAATTTACATAGCAATTTGAGTTTGAGAATTCCAAGGAAAAAAACCAACCCAAAACTCTTCTAATTGGGGCTGAGTCTCTAGTCTAGGGTACAATTGTGCTTTCTCACAACAATGGATGGTAAGAGTTGGGTCACAGGAATAAGTCATTCCATGCATTACTAAGGACCAGTTAGTTCACTGGCTGTATCCCAAGCCTACAGTCAGCACCCTGCCTCTGAGGTGGACTCAACACAGCAGCCCTTGGACTCCAGGTATATCCAACAGCATACACCCCTGAAACCAAGCTAGAGAATGACATCCAAATAAGATGAGCCAGCACAGCAGGAGGGAGGCAGACCATTCCTAGCAGCTTGGCTTCCAAAGAGTAAAACTTAAGGATGGAACAATGCTGCCTCAGGCTTGCACAAGCTTCCCAGACAGGTACTCAAAGGAAGGTGCACTATGCAGACAGATTCTCAAGGATATTCCTGCAATCCTAATAAGTTCTGACCTCATGGAGACTACAAGAGAAAGAATCTTTAAACCTCTTACACATACCTTCTCTCTCCTTATTAGAAGTGACAAGCCAAGCTAAAAGGTTAAGCAGGAATAAAGTCCTTCCAGAAGGAGTTCCTAGTTTCATTCTCTTGATAGAGAGGCTTTGGGAATTGATGTGTATGTCTAGCCATACAAGTTCCCTGAGCTACTCTCTATGATGTGACCTGAGTGAGAGGCCACTTACACAAGATGCCATCCTATGAGACTCAAACAGGGAAAAGAGAGATGTCTGTGTTTAACTGCTGGGGCTGTGTTCAAATCAAGGGAAGGTTGAGAACAGCTCATGGGTAGGACTAACCTGGCACAAGTGAGACTGGGTTCTATCCATGGCACCAAGACAAAATGGAAACTCAGCAAACCAGTTCATATGAAAAAGGGAAATTTCCAGCTTTCCAGACCTCAGTCTTTTCCTTCCAGTCTCTGCCCATACCTACATACTGATCTGATGGACTACTGGAAGCTGCATGATCTTTCCAGATCTATCAATCTATCATAGAGCACAGTGATAGCCACACAGAAGCCACAACACTATCAATCCTCCCAAGTCCCTTGAAGTATGATCAGGACAGGACATTTGTCTTTCACCCTCAGACACTACCACCTACTTAGAGCAGCAGCTCCTGGTGCAATTCAGTTCCACAGAGCATCAGCAAAACCCTAGTGAGTTACTGGTAGAACTAAGAGTGCACTTAGACAGGACCATGAAGAAACTAAAGAAGCTGGTCTGTGGGAGCAGTAACACCTAGTAACAGCTTCATGTACACAGAAAGCCTGATTGTTGTGTACTTGGGCAGGGCCTCTCAGCAGCTTAGTTTCTGGGAATCACTCTGTAAGGCATGAGAAACACCCAAACTGAACTAAGCAGTTTGCTAGTGTCTGCAAAAATGTATTTCCTTGAAAAAAAAAAAAAACAGAAAATTGGGAATTAAGACATAAGAATTGAAGGGACTTAGGAAAACAAAACTGTCCAAAAAGATTCAAGATGTAACTAACACAACTAAAGGCCCATCTCAGACTTTGACTAATAGCGTCTTTAAAGCTGAGGGGGAAAGAAGCCAGAAGTAGCCCCATGAAGATCATGAAGGCAAAGAAACCCTGATGAGTGACAATAGCTACATACTGATGACAGGACAGCAGTCCCTAAATGACAGTCACCATCAAGACCTACTTTTCTAATACACAACTCACATCCATCCAAAGTTACATTCATCCAATAACTTTCAAATCTGTTTTCTCTTGAGCTGAGTTCAGGACAGGAGACAAGAGCTTTATGGGCCACTGGTATCCCAGTTCATCATGGAAATGATGGGGCTGGGAAGCTGAGTGTTATATCTGGTTTGTATCTCACGTTTTCCCCTCTTACCACCCAGCTGCAAACTCCTTAAGCTCTCCAGGAACCCTGTTCCTGGTAGGTACACAGCAGGGAAAATTATTTCTTAAATACTGCTTTCCTTGGTCAGCTTATTTTGCTAAAATGCAGACAACATTCCTTAAAAGGGAAAAACAACTGCAGTTCCTTAACTCCAAAGAGCTCATCAAAAATAAAATAAATTGGAAACTGCTCTGAGCAAGTCAGCACAACAGAAGAGCCATGCTCAGGCTTGGAGAGTAGTACCTCGCACATTAGTTGCTCAGAGTCACAATATCCAGTTAAACCACCTTCCCAACCCAACCCGCCCTGGCTGCACACCCTTGCCACCCCCCTTCAGCTCCGCCTTTTTGTGCATTGCTGGCCCCAGGTACGGGGACAAGACAAGTCCTTCTGGAAGCTTCCAACAGCTCAGTACTTCACTCCTGGAATAAACTCCTTGGCATCTGGATTCAGGTTACTTTTGCTCTGAAATAAGAACCAAGAAAAAACATGCCAGGCGTGGTGATAACACGCCTTTAATCACTGTGCTCAGGAGGCAAAGGCAGGTGGATCTGTCATCTCCCTCCCCATACTAATGGTTGTCTTTCTGCTTTCATGTCATACTTTAAAACTTATTTCCAAGCTAGGGATGTAGCTCACTGACAGAGTACATGCCTAGCATATACAAGGCTCAAATCTCAGCCCTGCAGAGATGAAAGCACAGGCAGAGAGAGAGGACGGAAGAGAGGGACAGGGACCAAAAAAAAAAAAAAATCATTTATTTTTGAAGTTCTGAGAATTGAACCCAGTGTCTGAAAGAAGAGTCTTAATACCCCAGGCTATAACTGAATTGTTCTCAGAGGCTCTTCCTTCATGTGTCCCACTCCATTTCAGGATATTTCCCTAAATGTATAAATGATATTCATTCCAAAGAGCACTTCAAGCCATTGAACATGGTAAAAAAAAAAATACTCAAAGCCGGCTTGAATACTAGAACCTCTGTTTTCCTCATCTTTCTGTGCCCTTTGGTGCACTTGTGAACAGCCTAAGTCTTAGCCCGCTGCAGGGCACAGACACAGACAGTGAAAGAGAAACACAGTATCAAGTAGTATAATGAAGCCCAATTCAGGCATCTAACCTTTATCCCAGTATAGAGCATCAGGTAAATGAAGGCTGATGACTACAGTTTCACAGAGATTGGGGCTCATTTAAGGGGTTGAAGGCAGGGCAACTCATAGGCTCCAGAGACTTGATGTAGGGTATAGAGCTGCACAGAGCATCTATGACTCTAAACACCTTATTCTTTTCAGGATGTTACATGTGGAACTACTGAAGGCTCTTACCAAAATGTCTTCAGATTCATGACTGTCACCAACTGATAGTCCATTTAACTGCTGCTGTAAGTGTCCCACAGCCTGAGGCAGGTCTCGTGCTGGGATGAACCAGTCCTGGTCCTCTTCATCCAGCATCTCCTGGAAGCAGCGGTCCAAGAAGTCTTGTTCCTGCAGCTCTTCCTCCACCTGCCAACAAAGCGGAAAGCTCAGAGATATTATCCCAGAGGATGATTCCTCCTGAGTCCTCAGTCCTTCCCTCCAGATGGGCAGGAGAGATGATGCTTCTAATGAATATTGTGGTTTAAATGAGAAATATTCCCGGTTGGCTCATGTTTCTGAATACTTGGTCCCTAGTTGGTGATACTGTTTAGAGACATCACAGAACCTTTATTAGGTGGAGCCTTGATGGGGAAAATATGTCACTAGAGGCAGGCTTTGAGATTTATATCCTACCCAATTTCTTGTTCTCTCTGCTTCCAATTTGTAGATAACGTGTGATCAGCCAGCTTCTTGTTCCTGTTGTTAACGCTTGTTTGTTGCCATGCCTTCTCAGACATGATGGACTGACTGTATCTCCCTAGAACTGGAAACTAAAATAAACCTTTTTCTCACCCAAGTTGCTTTTAGACATGGAATCATAGAACCCATGAAGAAAACATAATCTTAGTCATTCAAAAAGGCAGAAACTTCAGGTCTTCACAGATCTTTATGGGACACTTTTTATTATTACAGTTGATTTTGATTCTTGCTTTTATTCTCCATTTTTATGGTGGTATGGAAGAATCTTTTTATAGCTTGCAATCTTTCCTTGGTCTTGCTAAAAACATTCTTTCTAGACAGATGTTGTGGCACCTGTTATTCCAGCACTCAGGAAGCAGAGACAGGTGGGTCTCTGTAAGTTCAAGGCCAGCCTAGTCTATGTTCTAGACCAGCCAGGGCCACACAGTAAGACCCTGATTCAAAAAACAAAACAAAATTCTTAAATTCTCCACTTTACAGAGAACATGCAAAAGACAAAGTATGTAATTGGTCTGCAAGTAGTATTCTGAAAACTTAATAAAAACCATTTGATTCTGATTCACTTTTCTAATAATAAGAACCCAAGGCCGAAAAATACTTTCAGAATCTTAGATACAAAGGACACTTTCTGATGCATCACCAGAAATGTATGTCACAATATAGTAGTCTCTCAAAACAAGATCACTCAATATTTAACTACTCTGCACTTCTTAAACATTGTCACAAAATGAAGCAAAGAGATCCAGGATTTTCCAGTCCTTTGCAGACAGTGTTTACTCAGTAGATTTCAGCGGCTTCATGGGCCACTCCACACTTGCCCAATCTCTTACACTTCCTGCTGGGTAACAGGTTCACAGCTCACTGCCACCACAAGACAGATCAAAGAACAATAATAATCACTCACTTGTGAGTCACAGGTTCAGAAAAAAGTCACTAATAGCAGGTTTTAAATTCTTTCTGCTGTTTTGTATTTAGATACTTTTATATATCACAGGCTGGCCTTGAACTCTCCTGTAACTAAGGCTGGCCTTAAACTTCTGAACCTCAAAAGTGCTGGGATCACAGGCATGTTCTATTACCCAGCTTAAGAAGAGTAAATTAAATTAATAATTGCCAAAATATTTTTAAATCTTATAAATTCTACAGTTATGAAGCCCTTAAATAATTACAATAAAGTATTTCTAAGTTATAGCTTTGTGTTTGAAATGTCTGGTATTTACTTTCTCTATCCAGTCTTTATTTTTCTCTCTCTGTGACAGGGCTGGACTAAATAACTCACTACGTATACAGCTCAGGCTGGCTACGAACTCACATCAACCCTCCTGTCTTAAGACTACAGGTATAAGCTGCCACATTTTTTTTTTTTTTTTGGTTTTTCAAGACAGGGTTTCTCTGTGTAATCCTGGCTGTCCTGGAACTCACTCTGTAGACCAGGCTGGCCTCGAACTCAGAAATCCGCCTGCCTCTGCCTCCCAAGCGCTGGGATTAAAGGCGTGTGCCACCACCGCCCAGCTAGCTGCCACATTTCTGCTCTCCACTCTCTTACATATTCCTTTGCTCAAATATTTTACCATAGCTGTTTCATTTAGGACCTTGCCATGTAAATCTATTTCTCTTATTATAGCAGTATTCCATTTCCATTCTCTTTGCTTAAAAATTGGGAACTTAGCACTAAGAACATAAAAAAAAAAAAAAAAAGAAAAGAAAAAAGAAAAAAGAAAAACAAACAGAAGGCCCTGAGTCTCAACTCTGAGGCATGAATGAATATTATGCCTGCTCTGAGTTAGTTATTAGACACGCATGGGGAAACAATAGGAGCTTAAGAAAACCATTCCTCCAGTTAGAGAAGATGAATGTAAAAGACTCCTAACACACACCTGAGCAGTTTCTTCTTCCTACATTCTATGCCATGCCTCGCCAGTAACAACACCAAGTTGCAGAGAACTGGTGTTTGCCTCCTGCTTAGCACAGCCAAGTCCCTTTTCTCTTTAGTGTTAAAATTATTGGAGTATGAATATAAATCATTCACAAATATAGCTAATGTGTTTCTTATAAGAATTCCTCTCTTTCCTGAGTTATCCTTCCTCTAAAATATTTTCTTATTTTTAATTTGGAGGGAGGAGTTAAGTGCACATTACTGTAGGTAAATAAGGCCAGAAGAAAAGCGTTAGATACACTGGAGCTGGAGTTACAGATGGTTGGGGACTGCCATGTAGGTACTGCAAACACGCATAAGTGCATGCGAATGTGTACTTTCTGCTCCAACCAATAGCAACACTAGGATTAGGGACTATAGCTTTAAAAGTTTTTATCATGTTTATTTACTTATTTATTGTAGGAGAGAGGTGCACATGTGTCATTGCACATGTGGAAGTCAGATGACAACTTGTGGAGAAAGTTTGTTCTTTTTTCACTGTGTGGGTCCTGGGCATTAAACTCAGGTTTGTAAGGCATGGTAGCAATTGCCCTTGTCAATTGAATCATCTCACAGGCCCCATGAAATATGAGTTGAGTCTTAGGATAAAGAAACTGTGGCCTGCCTAGAAACCTCAATAAAGTATCTTCTCATCTTATGAATTTTAATATGACTTTCCCGAGTGAGATACACAAGAGCAGCAAGAGCATGTCAGTCAAGTGTTGGGAGTAGACAATGAGCAGGCAAGAGGTCAGGGAAGAACTGCACACCAGCAGCAGAGGCGGGGAAGGATCACCATCCTTCCTGTGGTGAGGATCCTCCACTCCTGTGGAGTGCCTTCACAGTCAGCTGCACTCCTGTGACTTCCACTGTGTGCATCCTTTCTAGAGGACAGCAGACGCTCCAGCTCAAGAAGATGTTTTCTTCCTGAGTAGGTTTTCAAATATCACATATTTTATCATGAATTATGCATTACTAATTATTTTACTCAAACTTGATTTCATAAAGAAGCATTTTTCCAGGGAAACTATTTTTAACCATATAATTTACCAAGAATTTACCATGAGCTAAATTTACACTTTTACACTGATTACATCAATGTAATCAATGGTTGGGTGGAACTGTAGGAAAGACAGACCCACAAATGGCAGAAGGGAAGAGGGAGGAAGAGACTACAGTTACTTGAGGGTTTAGGAAGATTTAGAAGGTCAAGCCCTTGGCTCAGAACCCAGAGCTATATAGACTCTAACTTGAGTTATAAGCCTTTGGCTGCCAAGGCCTGGAACCCCTGATTCTCTGAGTGTGTCGGGACTTTATTAACACTAAAAGTGCCATCCTGTACTTATAAGTACAGCAAAAAGATTCCAGCAGGTCACTGGGATAGTGACTGTCTTCTACCTTTGCTTACCTGTCTGTTGAAATCCTCTTCATTTTCCATCCACATGTATTCTGCAAATGGGTTTTCCTTTTCCTCATGTCCATTTAATCCTTGGTCTTCTTTGCATTTCACACTGGGTGATGTACTTGCCACACTGGATCCATTCATCATGGAGATTCTAAATTTTAAAAAAAGAAAAAAAAAACAAAGAACGGAGAAAATATGACTCTAAAACACCCAGATCCTTCCAGAAGCTTCTTAAGTTGTAGGCTGAGGACTTTAATGAAAATGTTGTGTGTTGATCTGGTGCTGCTATGCAGTCAAATGCTAAATGCTAGTCTGCAAGATCTGGTCAGCCCCAGTGAGCAGATGTTCCTCACGGCTCCCAAGTGATGCTATGTAAACCTTCCTCCCCAACTTAAAACTATTGGTCAAAATAAAGTGGCTACAGCCAATTACTGTGAAGAACAAAAAAGGCAAAGATTCAGTTTTTGGGCTGAGGGTTGAAGGTAGGGATCACGAGAAATAGGAGAAAGAAGGAGAGAGGAGAGTGAAGAAGGAAGAAGACAGAACAGCAAGTCTTCATTAGAGTGATGGACCAGGAACACATGCCCAAGTGAAATAGCTCCCCAGGATGGACTGCTGGAGCAGAAGTAACTCAAACAGGAAGTACTTTGGGAGCACTACTGGAGAATAAGTCTAGTGCTAGAAAAAACAGATTAGGGATAATTCCTCCAGTAATTATGCCAACGCTAAATAAATAAATTTTAGTCTATAGTCATCCATTTGGAAGCTAATGGAGATAGAATTAATTCAATTACTCTACATGAACACAACTGTTAGTTTGTAACTGTTATGGCATCATCACATCTATATAGTTACCAACTATACAGATGTATAGTTCTTTTAAGAATTGAGAGGAGTGAGACATGGTGGCTCACGCCTGTCATCTCAGCACTCAGAGGTCAAAACAGGAAGACTGCCTCAAGTTTTAGGTTAGCCAGGACTATTGTGAAACCTGTCTCAAACAAAAGAGAATAAGAAAGACTGTCTAAGCTTACTTTTTCTAAACAAAAGCCAAATGATGTGGAAGGAGTATCCTATGCCAAATTCCTGAAAGTCCTAGAACCTACCACAGATCAGCTTTCTTACCATTCAGACAGGGAAAGGAAGTACATTCTTCCTAAAAATAGATTTTTATTTATGCATATGTATCTGTATGGGTGTATGCCATGGGTGAGGGTGCTCAGAGGCCAGATGAGGGCAACAAATCACTTGGAGCTGGGTTATATGTAATTGTGAATTGTGCCTTAACATCTGTACTGGGAACTCAACCCAACTAGGGTCCTCTGCAAGAGCAGCAAGTGCTCCTAACAGCTGAGCCATTGTTTCAGCCCCCTACGAATACATTGTTAATGAATAGTGTAAGCTTTATTCTGAGTGTAAAGTTCTGTTTCTCTTTAAAATGTATTTATAAAAAATAACAGAATTCATGAGAGGTGAGGTTGGAGAGATTACAAAAAAAAAAAAAAAATCACTGTATTGCTAAGCAAAGACAAAAAAAGTTCACCAGTTGCTCAAACACCTATAGTTAAGAACAATGAGCACCGCATGCACAAAGCCTTCCTAGCCCTAAACTCCTGACCTGTGCAGCCACATACATGCATTCCCCCATTCCCTTCTCCCTAGCAGGATGGCACAACGGTCTATATCAGCATGAAAACCTGTCTTGGGAACTGAGTCCAGTGTCTCTATGTGGCACAGTCTGCAAGAGTCTCTGTCCATCTTTCTGATCATCTTACTGATTTCCTTAGACTATCTGCCAGAAACACAGCCACTGCATTATTGGTTATATTCATTTGAAGTTCTTAATTTGTTGCCACCCTGGTGAGATGGCTCAGAGGGTAAAAGCACTTACTGCTAAGCCTGATAACTGAGTTCTATTCATGGATCCCACATGGTGGAAGGAAGACAAATAATTTTGTAAAGTTTACCCATTGAGTCATCTCACCAGCTCTTATCTATCTATCCTTATTTAAAGGCAAACATGGGTGAATTTATAGTGCAGTGGTTTGTCTCCAGCATGACAAAATTAACAAGTGAACTAAGGTTCATATGTCTATTAACTGTTTTCTTTGGCTTCTATATTAGTTACTTTATATACTACTAGGACCAAATACTTGAAAAAGGCAGCTTAAGGAAGAGTTTGTTTTGGCTCACAGTTTCAAAGTAGTCCACCATTGGGAAGGCACAGTGACAAGCATTTAAGAAGCTATTACATTGCACTACAGTCAGGAAGCAGAGAGTAATGAATGCTAGCTGCTCAGCTTTCTTCCCTTCTTCCTTCCTCCCTTCCTCTTCTTTCTTCCTTCCTTCCTCCCTTCTTCTTCCTCTTCCTCCTCCTTCTACTTCATCTTATTTAGTCCTGAATCCTAACCCATGGGATAGTGCTATGCACTTCCAATCTAGAAACTCCCTCACTGACATGCTCAGAGGTTAATCTCCTAGATGATTTTAGCTAGATTTCACCATGTTGGAATCAATATAAACCATTACAGCAATTTTAAATTTAGTTTGGTATTTTTATATCACATATGTCTTTTTCCTATAGTTGTGACTCCTCTCTTCCTCCTCTGAGCTGCGGTGCCTCTGGAGAATTACTATTAATAGTATTCATTGTTCCCATTCATATGCATACGTTTCCTTCTTCCAATCAGACTCTTCTCTACTTTTGAGAAACAAGACTGTGAGTGAGGACTGGCCAGGAGGTGGTAGCGCACGCCTTTAATCCCAGCACTCTGGAGGCAGAGGCAGGCAGATTTCTGAATTCGAGGCCAGCCTGGTCTACAGAGTGAGTTCGGGACAGCCAGGGCTACACAGAGAAACCCTGTCTCAAAAAAGGAAAGAAAAAAAAAAAAAGACTGTGGGCTGTTGTGAGGGCTGGAGAGATGGCTCAGCAGTTAAGAGCATTTGCTGCTCTTTCAGAAAACCTGGGTTCACTTCCCAGCACCCACACAATGGCTTACAACCACCTGTTAACTCTCAAGTTCTAAGGGATCTGACACCCTCCTCTGGCCTCTGTGGGCACCAGCCACAGCTGTGGTGCAGACGCAGATGCAGGTGAAACACTCATACGCATAAAAATCAATATTTTTAAAAAGAAACAAAGCCAAGTCTACACATGCTGCCATTCATACATCAACTGGCTTAGTTGGGCTTAGTCCTGTTCTCTCATCTCCACTCTACCCCACTGAGACTCAATTTTCCTTTAACAAATTATTCTTCTCCTGTTGCCATCTAAGCAACACACCTGAAAGTTATCTATGCTTTGAGAACACTTATGGTAGCAAAGGCTTTTACTCTTAGAACTTGGGAGGTAGAGGTAGGAGGATCAGCAGTTCAAGGTCATCTTCAGATACCCAGCAAGCTGGAGTTCATCCAGGGAAAAATCTGTCACAAACAAATGTGCTGGGAACTTATCTCAGTGCATACCAGGTCTCCGGTACAACCTCTAGCATTGAAAAAAGAGTAGAAAAACAGTTCACAAGTTCTAAGAGAATTTCATATTAGGGCAGCTATGGTGCCTCATGACTGCAATACCAGCACTCCAGAGACTGAGGCAGGAGGCTTATCGTGAGCTTCAGGTCAGACTGTGCTATAATGAGACCTTGCCCATCCCCCATGATTTCACTTTAAACAGATGTGTTAGTGGGGTATCAAGTAAGCTACATCAGTTTAGCATACTGTAGACAGAGACAGAAGAAATCAGGTCTATTCCCAATTGCACAGGGTACCTCCGTTCCCCCAGGAAGGGGAATCCAGCTCAAGACTGCTGACCCTTCCATATACAGTGTGTGAGGAAAGAAGCCTGCTTTGAATGCCAATGCACCTGTAAAATAAGGTGGCATTCCTACACAGAGACCCCACAGGGACTAGGCCTTGTTATGCAGCAGGTTGTGCTGGGCTGTCATTCTCAAGGCCTTAGCTGGTAGATGTTTACTCCTGTCCACCAATTTGGAAACCACCCAAACAGAGTTCAGTTTTCTGAAACATTACTTTTATCCAAAATAAAGAAAGAAATCCTGTCCATATAATTGTAAGGATAAAAAAGAAAGGAGCGAAAAGATAACTCTGGTGTAGAGCAAGACAGAACACAGTAAATTGCAGGACACACTTGTTCATGAAAGTGGGAATGGAAACCAAGCAGGACATGGGTATGTTGGCTTTTGATTTTAAGACAGGCCCATCTTAGGTCTCATCCATGGTTTCTGGCTCGCAAAATCACAGCCTTCTGGTTCACTTTTGGCTTCATATCATCAATAAGGATAGAAGGCAGTCCTTTATCCTTCTCTCCATACTCTGGTGCTGGGGACAGAAGCCAGGGCCTTGCACATGTAAGCAAGCACTTTGCCCCTGAGCTGTATCCCAGCCCTGGACAGTCTCTTGTACTGCTGAGATGCTTTAGACTTCAGGAATTTTCCTCTGCCCCTTTCTCCTTCCAGAAGGCCATTGAAACACATTTCTTTTCCCCTAGACAAATAATTTAAAACAAAGATATATTCTGAGCTTTCCCTATCTTTCTGCCTCAGGCTGGCCAGAAACAAATTCTCTAATCTTGTGGATTGATCATAAAACCTCATTTCAATAAAGGCCCTGCCCCATAGCTAGGAGGACAGATTGTTGTGCAGAGTCCAAGAAGAATCTGGACAGACAGGCCCTGCTGGGGTTTCTTATGCAGTCTTATAGCATTAGACCACACCCTTTCTGTCTGGTCACACTATTACAGGGTCAGTCATCCTGTTTCAATCATGCTTTTATAATGAGGCCTTCCTTCATAAAGAACTCAAAGAAGTAGGTTTGGAGCACTTCTATACAGCTGAACACAAAAGAAGCTTGTAGAAAAGTGAACTCATTCATGAGCTGGGAGGGTCACTCCAGCTTCAGAGGAATGAGGATTCCTGGGGACAGGATATTTCCAACCTCATCTGACCAATCTTTGTCTGGCAATCTGTTCCTTCGTTGTCTTCTTTATTTTGTAATAGGTGTCTCATTATGTATCCTTGGTTGGTCTGAAACTGGCTGTGTGAACCAGGCTGACCTTTACCTCACTAAGATCCTTTGCCTCTGCCTCCCTGATGGTAGGATTACAGGCACGTAGCACCAAACCCAATAGTATTTGTTTCCTACAAAATATCCTTTAAACTAAACTTGTAAACATCAGTATTTCCCTCAGTTGTGAGCTGACCAGCAAGCTAAAACCAAGGATAGGGGTGATGGGAACCCCAAATGACAGCCAGGTGGTCATAAGTTTCAAAGGTCTACAAATTTCAACTGGTATCTGAATTGAGAAAGGTTTATGTTAGGACTGAGCTTTCAATGTGTGGAACCAGATGCTATCTCTAGGTAGACAATGTCAGAATTAACTGCCCAGTTGGTTTCTGCTGCAGAAAAGACTGCTTAGGCACACACATTTTGAGATCATAGAAGTGATCTGTACTGTAAACACACAGTAGTAGAAGCGGAATTTGTTTTTCTTTTAGTATCATCAGGTTATAGAACTGAATATAAATCTTTAGAAAAAAAAAAAAGGAAAACGCAGAAACAATTCTTGCAGTTCTCAGTGCTGAGTTCTAAGCTGTATTTTACATTCAACCTGCAGCTTCCACTAAGTGCAAAGTTGGTTTTTCCAAACAGCAGCAATCTGTACAGTTGTATAATACGACCTTATAACTGTACAGGCTTTAAAAACAAAGTACTATCACATCTATATCCTGACTGACTAGACATAATCCATCCAACAATATTTCATTTTTTTTTTCAGAACTGAAGACTAAACCCAGGGCCTTATGTATGGTGGGTATGTCCCTTACCACAGAGGTACCGGCTGCCCTCAACTGCAATTTAAGAGGTTTCACACATCAAAAAGACCACCAGGGAGGGCCTGACTGAGGAGTAAAGCTACATTTTCTGTTATAGGGTAGCTGAAGAATCACCCTGTTGGGTGAGTGTGAACTGGTACTTTAATGTGTCCCCTAACTTTGTTTAGTAGCTGGTTGGGAACAGGAGACTCTGCTGGAGATTGCAGCTCCTTGGGAGGCATAGATGTTGAAATGTGGGGAAGATATGTGGTGATGTGAAGTCACTATCTCTGATTTCCATCCACAGCTCTTCCTCAGCTTACCACCCAGATGCTTCAACAGTGAGCTCCTTCTGGCCATTCCACTTCGTCAGTTTGCACTGTTCAACCCTTTCTCACAGCAAGATACATTCTTACAAAGTCTAATGTAGTGGGGATGAAGAAAATATTCCCAGAGCTGTCAGAGATAAAGAAAACACTCAGTTTCATACACCAGACTAAGAATCAGAGTATCCGCCATGCTGTCAGCAGTGCCACAACAGAGCTGCCCTATGTGACAGTGGAGTGAGCCGATTGTGTGTGAGCATCTTCCCACAGTCAAGCTTGGCTAAGCACAGCCTCTGCTGACAGCCTGGCTGCAACTTCACAAGACCCTCAGGCAGAGGACGGGACTCCTCACCACAGAGTATCTGTCTGCTGTTTGAATTCTGAAGTGGCAATGTGGTGACATGCAAGTGTGAAGTAGGAAAGTGCTCAAGGAGTGCTTCAAAGATCAGACCCATCACGAGACAGACTCCGGTCTAGCCTGGGTCTAGCCTGCAGTGCAGAAAGCCAAGAACAATATGTAAATTATTCTTTCAGTTTTGATGTCTTGACAAAATATTTGACAAACATCTTAGAAGAGAAAAGGTTTACTTTGGCTGATGATTTGAAGCCACTGCCAGTTGGCTTCACTATTTTTAGGCCTATGCCACAGTAAAAACATCACAGCAGAAGGGCATAGTGGGAGAAAACTGCTCCACCTCATGGCATCAGGAAACAGAGAGAAGAGGGCTGGGGAGTACATGGATTAAAACCCTTCAAAGGCATACTTCTAGTGACTGACTTCCTCAAAGTCCTTACAGCTCGATGACCAATGAAATCAACAACAGATTAATTCTCTGATGAAGTTAGTATCCTGGTGATCTAATTACCTCAATAGTGACACCAGTTGGAGACCAATTCTTCAACACATGAGCTTTTGGGAAGACACTTTACATTGAAACCACCAACAGGAAACATGTTGGAAACGGCAAATGTCATTATGGCTAAAGCTGGGAAAGCACAGTAAATTCAGGGACTGCAACCCTGTCCACAGGAAGCAGGAGCACAGAGGTTGTGTTAAGACCTGAATGACCTGAATCACTACAGTCAAGAATTTAAAACAGGGGTCTCAGTTTCCAGCCTTAAAGTGCTTCAGGACTCTTAATGTTTAAAAATACATGCTTTGCCGCTTTGCCAGTTCAACACTCTGAACTTGAGTAACTCCCGATCAACACATTCACACCCAAACCTAGCTTTTCTCTAAGCCAAATTTAGTGTACATACACACACACACACACACCCTATAATGTGGAACTACAGAATCAAACCCAAGGCATCTTGCTTACCAGGCAAATCCTCTACTAACTGAGCACCATTCCCGGCCTTTTAGAAGCTATAATCTGCATTGTGCCCATGGTTACAATATCTCCATAAAGAATATTTAGGATTTTTGAACAAATTATTATTAACAAAGTGTACTGAAAAGTTAATAAAAGCAACTGTATTTTCTAAGAAAGTCTTGGATTTAATACCTGACATCACATAAAACAAAACTAGGTGTGGTGGTATACACTGTAAATTCAGCATTCAGGAGAAAGGAGAATTAGGAGTTTAACATAATCTTTGGCTACATAGGACATGTAGCCAGCCCGGGCTACATAGGACATGTAGCCAGCCCGGGCTGCATGTGAGCCCATGTCAAAGTGTATGTATGTGGACATGCTGGCACACTCACAAGTTATTCTAGTTTCTAGTTTAATTACTCCATTCAGGCTGGCTAGCTAAATTTTATTTTGAGTTGGCATAGTGGTGTATACCTTGGGAATGGGGGCAAAGAAGGCAGATCTCTGCAAATTCAAGACTAGTCTGTTCTACATAGCAAATTCCAGGTCAGCCAGAGATACACAGTGAGACCTTGTCTGTCTGTCTGTCTGTCTGTCTGTCTCTAAATTTATTCCAAATATACCCCCTTAAATGACATCTTAGCAACTCAGGTCATTAACTTATTCATTCATTAAAATCTGAGTCTATTTAGGCTACTCACTGTCTTGGCAATACAGCTCCTGCCCTGGTGGTATGTACATTCTCTCAAGAGAGAAATGAATAATTAAAAATAATTATGAGTCAGGTGTGGTGGCATATGCCTTAATTCCAGCACCCTGGAGGAAGAGGGAGGAAGATCATGAGTTCCAGGTCAGCCTGTAGCAAAACTGACTTAAAAAAGAATTACTGTAGTTTGTCCATAAAAAGAAAAATAAAGCTGGGAAGTGGTGGCACACGCCTTTAGTCCCAGCACTTGGGAGGCAGAGGCAGAGGCAGGTGGATTTCTGAGTTCGAGGCCAACCTGGTCTACAGAGTGAGTTCCAGGACAGCCAGGGCTACACAGAGAAACCCTGTTTCGAAAAACCAAAAAAAAAAAAAAAGACAGACAGACAGACAGACAATTTGAACAGTCCAGGTGGGAGAAATCTAATCTAGAGTAGGCAATTTTACTCATACCTAGGAATGTAAGTTAGTTAGTAATGAGTAGAAGCAGGGAAAAACATGTTCAAAGAATCATCATGGAACGTTTGAGACCTCAAAAAAGATAGCTGTGCACACAGAAGGAAGATGAGAAGAAAGACGTGATCAAAAGATAATCGTGGCCAGAAGTTACAGGATCTGAGACCACAAGAAATATCTCGAGATTTATCTTAAAACCAAAAGAAGCCATTATAAGGAATTCTCAGAAACAAAGCAAACGGTTCAAATTGTTTTGCTGTGCAGAACGTGGATTAGAGCTGAGAGCCCAGGATGAGCTCCACGTCACTGAGGAGCCACTAACCCGGTGCTGCTTGAGTTACAGTGATGGCAGTCAAGCAGCAGACTCAAACTATCTGAGGAGGTTTTCTGTGTTCAACGGGGCTTGGGGAGTCAGGATGAGGAACTGCCAAGGACCCAGATGGATGATAACTGTTCACTGGCGACAGAACTTTGAGGAGAGCAAACCTTTCTTGGGTGTTGTTGGGGGTGAGGGGCTCAGCTAAGCTCAAGTGTGGACATGATAAATATGCAAGGCCTCTGAACCACTCAGGGCTGATGTTAAGGGGCTTGGCTACATGTAGCAAGAACAGAAAGAAATCTGGCTAAACACAGACAGGTGGAGGAGTCATTTATATAAAAGGTAATTAAATACACTATCAAGATAAAGAGCAAAGCAGATGGAAAGAGGACCCAGCTCTGATGTGTGCCAGGACCCGAAGGAATCAGGTGGAGGAAGACAACATGAAAATGAAGCTGAGACCAGACAATCCAATGCACTAGGATAAGTAAGCACCTCCCCCTAACCCTCACCCAGATACATCCACATACTAGTCTAGAATCAGTAATTACTATCTTATTTTTA
This sequence comes from Rhabdomys pumilio, assembly GCA_030674055.1. Classification (NCBI taxonomy): domain Eukaryota; kingdom Metazoa; phylum Chordata; class Mammalia; order Rodentia; family Muridae; genus Rhabdomys; species Rhabdomys pumilio. The sequence continues at coordinate 20,643,334 of JANHMN010000008.1, forward strand.
AAAAGGGACGTTGTAAATGTAATTAAATGAAGGTCCCTGAGACAAAGAAACCATCTAGAATTATTGGAGTGAACACTAATAAGTGTTCCTATAAAAGAAACACAAGGAGGGGGTGAATGCAGACAGGAAAAGGCAAGTAATGTAACCAGGGAGGCTGAGCCCAGAGTGATATCAAAAAGGGCCAATAGCCACAGAAGCTGAAAGAGGCAAGGATAGTGCCTTCCCTGGAGCCACTGAAGGATCGTGGGCCTCAGATACATTGGGTTCAAGGATTACGAGCCTTCAGAACAGTGAATCTGGTTTTTAAAAAAAGATTTATTTATTCAATTTATGAATATATGAGCACACTGTAGCTGTCTTCTGATATACCAGAAAAGGCATCGGATCCCATAATAGATAGTTGTGAGCCAACATATGGTTGCTAGGTATTGAACTCAAGACATCTGGAAGAGCAGTCAGTATTCTTAACTGCTGAGCCATCTCCAGCCCCCATTAAATCAGTTTTAAGCCATCGGTTTATAATGATTTTGTTATAGCAGCTGAAAGATACTAATATACGCCCAGCTAAGTGTCTATGGACGTTGAAGACTGCTGAAAAATTGAATAACAAGTGGCTGAACTGGTGGTGGTGGTGGTACATGCCTTTAATCCTAGCACTTGGGAGACAGAGACAGGCAAATCTCTATGAGTTCAAGGCCAGCCTGGTCTAGAGCTAGTTCCAGGTCAGCCAAGGCTGCACGGTGAAACCCTATCTAGAAAAACAAAAAACAAACAAACAAAAAAAGGAGCTGAAGGGTCTCTACAGAAGGCAGAAACATGGAGGCTGCTTAAGACCTGAATTAGAGCACTCTCCATGGAAATGAAGGAGGGAAAAGGCCAAATAGCTGCGGGACACACTGCAGGTGACGATGAAAGACAGCTTCCAAAGACAGTAGCAGGACTTTGTGGGATCCAGAGGGGCAAGAGGTTAGCAGAAACTTTTTATCTTTATGCTGGTAAGATCAGTCCATGTTTAAGTGACTGTAGGAGGCTCTAGTTGAGAAAGAAATAAAGGATAGTCTAGATTTTGGGAAGGCAGGAGGGTATGCTCTTGCTGTTACTGCTGTTACTGCTACTGCTGTTACTAATACTAATACTAATACTAATACTAATACTAATACTAATACTAATACTAATACTACAGGCCAATTTATTATTACTACTACTACTACACTACTCAGGGTCTCACTGTGGCTCTTACCGTCCAGGCTGGCCTTGCACTCGCAGAGATCCACCTGTCCATGCTAGGATTAAAGGTCTGTACCGCCATGCTCGGCCCAACTGCTATTTTTGAAAAACTAAGATATCCCCATGATTTAAAGTCCAAATGCCTGGGATTCATCCCAGGTATCAGATGATGGCATGGTGAGCATGGCATCAGAAGAGGAAGAGCATGCAGAGGGAGATCATCCCCTACAGAACCACATGAGACACTCCAACCTGTGGCAGTACCTGTGGCAGTACTGTTACTAACAGCCGCCAGACCACCTTATCAAACCCCAACTTCCTGGTTACCTTTTGGGTTCTCCTAATTACTTGCAGGGTTATTTCCATACACATGCTTCCATGGACACACACTTTTCTTTCTTCTTTCTTTCTTTCTTTCTTTCTTTCTTTCTTTCTTTCTCCCTCTCTTTTTATTTATTTGAGACAGGGTGTTTGTTTGTTTGTTTGTTTATTTATTTATTTATTTATTTGAGACAGGGTCTTACTATGTAGCCCAAGCTGGTCTTGAGCTTGAGATTCAACTACTTTATCTTCTCAGGTGCTGGAATCAGACACATACTGTATAGGGTTCAATCTGTAGTACTAAAAGAAAGAAAAAAATGTATAGCCTGGTGTGATGGCTTACACGTTATGTTAGCACTGTGGAGGCAAGTGGATCATTGAGTCTGAAGATAGTCTGTGCTACAAAAAGAGACACTGTCTTAAACAAACAACAATAACATTCAACTTCATGAGCCTTTTATGTAGAACTTGCTTTATGTGTCATATTTTACTTTATACTATGTGTATCTCTCTCTCCACGTTTGATGGTCTTTACTACATATTACTAACTCATCATTTGGTGGGGATCCAAGCAAGATTGGCTCATTTTCTGAAGAGGATCAACAAGATACATGTGCAGAGATTGAAAAGCCAAGTCCCAGATATCCTCTAATTAGAACGATCTTATCTTCCACATTTCCATTTTTATGAGAAGATGCATCGACTTCAGCAGAAAGCAAACATGAATCATCCTATTAGGCTTTCCTATCCGACCACAGACACAGATACCCCACTGGTTCTCCTCCACCCAGTACAAAACAACACTTACAAACACACTGCTGATGTGCTTGTCAAAAACACAGGAAACTCAACTGTCCTATAATTATAAGTTGACAAAGCTAGGCCTGTGGTACTGGCCTGTAATCCTAGCTACTCAGGAAGCTGAGGCAGGGGGATTGAAAGTCAAGGCCTACCTGAACTATAGTGACATCAAGACCAGACTGAGTAACTTAGTGAGCTTTGTCTTAAAAAAAAAATTAAGTATAAAGAGGACTGGAAATATAGTTTAGTAGATCCTTGTCTATCATGTGAGAAGCCCTGGGTTCAATTTGCAGAACTAAAAGAAAGAAAACCACACACACACACACACACACACACACACACACACACACACATACCAACTTTCAAAAAAATTACTAGTTAAGATATCTGTGGTGGTATATGAATGTATTCCTAGCACCAGAGAAGATGAAATAGAGGCACACCAATTTCAGGTTACTTTGATATATACAAAGTATATATCAGCTGGGCGGTGGTGGTACACGCCTTTAATCCCAGCCTTTAATCCCAGCGCTTGGGAGGCAGAGGCAGGCGGATTTCTGAGTTCAAGGCCAGCCTGGTCTACAGAGTGAGTTCCAGGACAGCCAGGGCTACACAGAGAAACCCTGTCTCGAAAAAAACAAACAAACAAACAAACAAAACAAAAACAAACAAACAAACAAAAAAACAAAGTATATATCAAACTGACTGTTCCCTTAAAATCAAATCAAAGTAAAACCACAACATGCCCCAAATAACAAAAGAATTACTAGTGGATGAGAAAGCAAGAAAAATCACTTGAGTCATACAGTAAAACATAACAAAAAACAAAGACGAATTATAGAGGAAGCTTTTAAATGAAAGACCCCCAGATTAGAAAGACAGTGTAAATAAAACACAAGCTCTTTGCTGACGTTGCAGTGCATGCCGCACTGACAGACTGACACAGACCGATACAGACCCTCTGGAAGAAGAAACATGACCACAAGCTTAAGGCAGGTTCCTGGACCAGAACCAAGAATACAAAACACAGAGTTTAAAAACCATTTGACAAGCATTGAGAAAGCACATTCTGATTCAGGGTTCTCAATAAGGAACATATCACTTGGAAGCATTTCTGCAAGGCCTCCCCCAGCACCCCTTCCAGTTCTGCTTCGTCAGGTCTTTCATTTTTGCTTGTTAATTTGCTACAGATCATTCTTAAAGGAGGACTACAGAGGACTACAGGCCATTCCCTTAATATAGTGGCAAAAGTCTGTGTGGAATAGAAATTCTAGAGAAAATTTCTACAACAGCAGTTCCCAAATTGGCATTCTTCAAACACCAGTCTAAGGAAATCTTTGAAACAAACAAAAACCCATAGCTAAGTGCTGGGGAGATATTCAGTGGGTACAGTACTTGCTATATAAGCACAGAGAACCTGAATTCAGTCCCTACCACCTACATAAAAAAGCCAGATGCAATAGTATGCACCTATAATCCCAAGGCTGGGGCAGTGGAACTAAGAGGAGAGGATCCCTGGGGCAGGCTGGCAAGCCAGCCTTGAGAAATCAAGGAGCTCCAGGTTCAGTAAAAAATGCTGTTTTAAAAATAAGGTGGAGAGCAATAGAGATAGCTATCTAATGTTGACCTCTGGCCTCTGTATGTGCACATATGTGCTTGTATATAAGCCTTTAAGTGTACATGCAAAGTCATGGGAATTCACAGCTAAGTCTTGTTCAACTTACTAAATATTTAATAACTTTATGAATTTAGTTATTTCTTTTATTTATCTATTAACTTATTATTGCTATAATATGAATGTAGTTCATCCAAAATCCAGGAGCTGACTTACCACATAACAGCAGTAAGAAAGAGCATCCTTTTGAGGAGGGGATGAGGCTTGGGAGTGGGATTCAAAGCTTTCAAATAGTATCTGGCTCTCTCACGCTTCTGCCTTATATCTGGTGAGGACAGCAGAGAAGATGAAATGTGCCATCCTATAAGCAGAACAGTCTCAGTAGAAAAGTAAACGGGTCACTGCCTTGATCCTAACATCCAGAGCCACAAGGAAATAAAATTTCTGTTCTTTGTAAATATCTAGTCAAAGGTATTTTATTATAACTGCACAATCAGATACCTATTTATTTATTCATTTATTTTTGTTAGTCATTCATTTGTTCATTCATTCATTTTCATTTAAGATTGGGTCTCACTGTATATAGCCCTGGCTGTCCTGGAACTCACTTTGCAGACCAGGCTGGCTTGGCACTCACAGAGATTCATCTACCTCAGCCTCCAGAGTGTGACTTACGGTGTGCACCACCACAACTGGCTATTTATTTTTAACTTAATGCCTATTAACTTTTATAGACTTTTATAAACAATGTTCCAAAGATATTGTGACATTATCCTACTGATTACATACAAAAATCGCAAAAGGCTCCATAATGCACTTAAAAGCATTTCCAAAGGCTGAACCAGCAGACAGACTTACCAATATTTAATCATAAAATTATACTCAGCCACCAGGGCGGTGGTGGCGCACACCTTTAATCCCAGAGCTTGGAAGGCAGAGGCAGGCGGAGGCCAGCCTGGTCTACAAAGTGAGTTCCAGGACAGCCACGGTTACACAGAGAAACCCTGTCTCGAAAACCAAGAAAGATTGTACTCTTCCTTCAAATTTTCCCTACTTGAAGGCAGTCAATCGGAAAATATCAAATAGGGGTCAGCAGAGAAACTCTGACATCTATCTTCAGCTTATCTCCAAAGAGAAATATACTCTTGTGTAAAATGATGTCATTTTAACCGAGAAGACTAATAAAAAATTAATGAGGGCAATTATTACATGTAAAATATTTTCTCACCAAACCTCTAATGTTGTCAACTGATAACAAAAGCAAAATTGTCTAAAATGACACAACGGAAGTCTGACTACATCTCTGCTAAGGATCTTCCCCAGTCTGGAAGTCTGAATAATTTCTGTCAAGGATCTCCCCTGTGATCATCTTCATCTGACCACACACTTGAGAAAATAGGACTCAAATTACTTATATTAGGAATAGTTTACTTGTACCCGTGAAGGTTTCCTGAGAGTGGGCTTCCAGCATGCATCTGTGCAACCACTTCTCGGGCCTTGATAAATGATTTTTGCTGACTGTCATTTCTCAAATGTTACCAGTATTCTAAATCCCCCTTCTCAGGCAGGAGGATATCTGTGCCTTTCAGGGATGATCACTTCGAATTTCCCAACACTGATGATTCTCCACTACAATCTGCTTCTGACAGGCTCAGTTACTTAAAACTGACTTCTAAGTCAGAGGCAGAGGCAGGCGGATTTCTGAGTTCGAGGCCAGCCTGATCTACAGAGTGAGTTCCAGGACAGCCAGGGCTACACAGAGAAACCCTGTCTCAAAAAACAAACAAACAAAAAAACCTGACTTCTAAAAAATGTTTTTGTGCTTCTGTTTACTATTTAGCCCTCAATGACATGAGTGGCTAATGATCTCCTGTGAGTTGAAGGCCACACATAAAAGCTACCACAGTGGAATCATCTGAACTCAAAGACCAACAAATTCACCCAAATGACCATTGTATTTGATACAATTTTGAGCTACAAAAAGTTATCATAACTAAGAGGTGAGAAGAGCCTAAATACATTATGAAACTGAACATAGTAGATACACATACATAACAAAGTTCACTGGGAAGAGCCATATTTCAAGTGGGACAGACTTTCAAAGTTAACTACTGATAAAATCTTGTCCAGCAGACCAAGGTCAAAACAGAATTGCTCTCTGGGAATAAAAGTGTGTCCCTGTGCTACAAGACAGGAAAGACAAGATCAGTCAGGAATGGGCAGGTTTTAGAGAGGGAAAGGCTTCAGTGGTGGAATGTGGACCACACTTCAGGACTTTTGGAAAAACTGCTTGAGCCTTGGAATATGTAAACTGTAAAAACAGAACTCAAGTCATCATGAATCAAGAAAGCATTTAAACCAAGAGTTCCACTAGACCAAAGGTTCTCAGCCTGTAAGTTGGGCACCTTTATGTGTTGGGGAGGAGGGGGGGTGGGGAGAGTTTCACATATAAGACATACTGCATATCAGAAATGTACATTACGATTCGTAACAGTAGAAAATTAGAGTTATGAAGTAGCAATGAAATAATTTTATGGTTTGAGGGTCACCGTAACATGAGGAATTGTATTAAAGGGTCACAGCACCAGGAAGGTTGAGAACCATTATGCTAGACCTTTTAGAAAAAGAGAAGCCAGCCGGGCAGTGGTGGTGTACGCCTTTAATCCCAGCACTTGGGAGGCAGAGGCAGAGGCAGAGGCAGGCGGATTTCTGAGTTCGAGGCCAGCCTGGTCTACAGAGTGAGTTCCAGGACTGCCAGGGCTATACAGAGAAACCCTGTCTTGAAAAACTAAAAAAAAGAATGAAAAAAAAAAAAAAAAGAAAGAAAGAAAGAGAGAAGCCCTCTATAGATAACTTACTTATGTAGGAAAACAAAACAAAACACAAGTGAACCACCTAAAATTCAGGGGATGGAACAAGTATCAGCTCTTCCAAGTACTTGCTGGTTGTTCTCTCACAAGATCTTCTGGAAAGCTCTCTGCTCTCCCACGTCACTGAACAGTGCATCTGGCCTGAGATGTTACTTGACTTATGGAAGTACCTGACTTCAGCTTGTGTATTTCCTTCCTGAAGCCCTTGCTGGAGGCAAGTGTCTTACTAATGAGCTATACTGCCACTCCTTCTCCTTTCTTTCTTTCTTTTTTTTTTTAAATTTCTAAGAGTTTTACTAGGTCATCCTGGCTGACCTGGATCTCCCTTATATAGACCAGGCTGGCCTTGAATGAAATGTGCCTGCCTTTGCCTCTTAGTACAGAAATTAAAAGCAGATACCACCACTCTTGGCTTGTTTTGTTTTTTTGGACAGGGTATAATTAAGTTGTTCAGGTTGGCAGAAAACTTGCCATTTTCTGCCTCAGCCTCCTGGGCATCTGGAATTAATTGCATATATCACCTCACCTAATAAGTCCATGTTCTTAATTACTACCTGTTTAGTTCCAGAAAAGCTAGGAAAACAAAGTGAATTTTCTCCAACTCTCCTGTTTGTCCAGAAGTATGAACGTGTCTAATAGTGATGCCCTGGAAGCTTTAGAGTATCACATACAACAAAAAGCACATCTTTCTAGACCGAGTCTCATCTGGCCTTACAGGCTCAAAAGTCTCTACAGATTCACCTTCCAAAGGATCTCATTTCTGAGAGTGACTACATTTCAGTCTTCAGGAACTCATAAACTAGTAACATTTTAAATCTTTTAAACTGAAAAATGTACAAATCTCTCTACTGATGCAATTTTATAGGAAACTATTTCGCACTGAAGACTGCAGGGAAGCCTTAATTTAATGCAAAGGACAATATGACAAATCATATGAATTTACTTTTATGAAAAACAGTATATGGTTCTCAATTTTCCTATTCTACAGACTGGTGAAAATTCACAACAGACCAGCACTGATCTGATCCAAGACTTAGTACCAAGATGTAAAATTACTTTAGGTCACTGGTTTGTAGAGATGGTTCTGTCACCAAATTGCTTGATTATGAGGACCTGAGTTTGAGCCCAGTAACCCCAAGACTGGGGAGGCAGAAACAGAAAGATCCTCGCAAGCTCACCACCTAGGTAATCTAGCAGAATCAATGAGATACAGGTGTAGTAAGTTACCTGACATTCAACATTGACCTCTGGACTACAAATACATACATAATTACTGAAATTTCTAATAACATAGGCAATGAGGCTCCACCCTAAGGCATTACAACTCAAGACAGTTTGGAAAGAGGCTCCCGAAACCTAGATTGTTTAGAAAATGACTGTGTTGTTTCTGATGTGTTGCCAGACTTCAGAACAGAGGCTAGCCTACAATCCAATTCTCCCTTTCCTTTCCCCACCCAAATTTTTCTTTGGAGTGAGGGAACAAAAGGAGCATCTTGTTCAAATGCTGGTTCAAAACTTGGCTGCTCAGTTTGAAAAGGGAGACTGAGAAAAGGAAAGCAGACATTAGAGAGCTGACAAGACAGAAAAGCTCACTGAAGCAGAACTCCTCTATACAGAGATATGGCTTCCAGAGCTCCCCTGCTCGCCACCTCGACACTCTGCAAAGGATGTCTCAGTTCAGACAGTTGCTCTAGCAAATAATAAGAATCTAAAATTATCTGTAGCTCATCGTGCTGGCACTCACCTGTAATCCTAGCATGTTGATTACACAGAGTTCCAGGCCCACCTGGGCCACATGCCACTATCTCAAAACAAATGAACCACCACCACAAACAAAATACTCTGGTTGGTGCTGAGGTGTCTATAACACTTCACTAATGCCGGTATTAAATTCTTCAGTCTGTAACACAGTGAAGTCGTTTACTCACTCACCACTTATGAATCTCCCATGCATCATACCCTGTTTTAAGTGCTGAAAATATAATGAATCTCACTCTAAATAGAGCTCACACAGCAGAGACAGATAGACCAACAACTGATGTAATGTGACGTAAAAGAGACAGGAGTAAAATGCAGTCTAAATTAGAGGAAAGGAGTGGCTAGTGACACGCAGATAGCTGAGGGGAGTTTTCTGAGATGTGCTCTTTGAGCACATTAAAGGCACTGTACAAACATGCAGATGAGGAGTGGGTCCTACTTTGCTTGAATTAGCTTTCTACCCCATCCCCCATCCCCACTCCAATTAGGGTTTTTCTATGTATCCCTAGCTGTCCTGGCACTCAATCTGTATACCAGGCTGGCTTCAAACTCAGAGAGAGATTTATCTGCCTACTTCTCCTTCCCAGTGTTGGACATAAAGACATGTGACAATACCACTGGGCTTTGAATTGATATTGTCAATGAAAATTCTATACTACAGAAATAGCACATACTGTTGTAAAAATTGGAAAGCATAAAAAAATGAATAGACAAAATAATGGGAACCTACAGAGCACTGCAGAGACACCTGCCTGACAGTAGTTTTTAGTTTATAGTTGCCATGTATGTTTATGTGTATACATACAGATATATACATTTTAAAAATAGAAATGGGTTAATCTATGGAGTTGTTAGTTATTTTAATGAGATAAATATACATCCCATAAGGATATACTGGCTTCATCCAAAGAAGTCTTGCTTCATGTTACTGTATATAAGAATTAGGAATAGGGTTTTCAGCCTACTAAACATGTGACCAGCTGGGAATCTGAGTGATTGTAGAGGCTTCATCAAGGGTGTATAAGCATGAACTGGGTGTGTGGCTGTGTTCATCATTACTGTTTGTTATAGTATCATATTATCCACCAAAGGGAATGGCTAAGTAAACCATGGTACTCTATGAAATAGCAGAGAAGAAAGATGGTCTATGTGCTGCAGAAAGGATGGGGACATGTGGCTGAGTGTGAGGGGGAATCTCTATAATACCTTCGCTGGGAAGCCTTTCAGGAAGAGTTGAGAAATGCCTAGATCAGATACCTGTGCAATAGTTGCCATGTAGCAGGTTCTCAACTAAGCATCAAAGGCAGAAGGATGGAACTACGGAACCTGTTGCCATGGAGCTCAGTATAGTCAGGAAGAGAACCATATGAACAAGTAGTTCTACCATAATACAACTAGATGCAGCACCAGGAGGAATATATAGTGAATATTTGACACATGTCAACCATTTTGCTAGATGCTCTATCAGATAGTATCTACTATCATGTAAGATAGGTGTCTAAAGAGAAGCCTACAAACCCTAGAACCCCCCCACCCAGTTACCCCCTGAAGAAAAGCAACTGTCTCCAGAATCCTATTCAAATATACTAGTATATGAGATAGATAAGACATGAAACCAACCCCTTTTCTTTGTTCATGTGAGGTCAGGCCAGGACTCAGTACCTTAGTTAAAGACAATATATAGGTTAAACTTGGAGATCAAGAACCAAGAACCTGGCTTGACTCATAATTCTGCCCAATAGGAATCTTCTGTTTTAGAAGATTAAAGATGTGGTAGTCTTAGTCTTCTTTAGAAGATATAAATGTCAAGATGGACAAAGCATGAGAAGGGAGGTATCTGCTGGGCAGTGGTGGCGCACGCCTTTAATCCCAGCACTTGGGAGGCAGAGGCAGGTGGATTTCTGAGTTCAAGACCAGTCTAGTCTACCGAGTGAGTTCCAGGACAGTAAGGCTATACAGAGAAACCCTGTCTCGGAAAACAAAAACAAAAGAAGAAGAGGAGGAGGAAGAGGAGGGAGAGGAGGAGGAAGAGGAGGAAGAGGAAGAAGAAGAGGAAGAAGAAGAGGAAGAAGAAGAGGAAGAAGAAGAGGAAGAGGAGGAAGAGGAGGAGGAAGAAGGGAAGTATGGAGGTATCTGGGACTAAAATCCTATCTTAAATATTACCAAGTTGTTGCTCTATACCAGTGGTTCTCACCCTGTGGGTCACAACCCTTTTGGAAGTTGAACAACCTTTTCACAGGGTCACACATCAGAGATCCTGCATATCAGGTACTTACATTATGATTCATAACAGTAGCAAAATTAGTTATAAAGTAGCAACAGAATAGTTTTGTGTTGGGCAGCCACCACAACATCAGGAACTGTATTAACGGGTCTCACAGCATTAGGAAGGTTGAGAACCACTGCTCTATATGGTTTTGAAAGCACTAAGGTTCAGATAATATGAATAATAAAATAATCTTCCATTCTCTTTTACATTCATCCCCCATCACCACAGGTAATGTGTGTGCCTCTTCCTTGGAATGCAAAAGTGTCTACTACATATCATCAATCTTGAAATTAGGACACAGGCTCAAAAGTCTAAAGTTGGACCATAGTTATTCATTAGTAGATGGTAGACTCAGATTCCAAAGATTAGGTCAGCATGAGTCTTTGACAATAAGCCACAAATGAGGAGATGGCTCAGTAAAGTACTTGTCATAAATACATGGATTTATATTGGTCCTCAGAAGCCACCTAAAAAAGACAAGCATGGTGGTGAGTCTGTAATTGCAGCACTTTGGGGGCAGATGGGCACACAAACATACCCCTCCCCCAACACACCAACAGGGTACTGGAGAAAAGTTCAAAGAGAAGAAAATATGAAAAAAGAAGAAATGGTCTGGAAGTCCTCTTGGGTCTTGAATCAAGAAAGAGTAACCCAGATGAAATAATTCTAACTTCACCCACTCAAACCCTAGCTGTCTATCTTTCTGACTCAAATACAAGGCCCAGAGGGCAGGACCTCAATCTCTAGCTCATTGCTATCATCTAAAGTAGAGTACAGCTTAGAGTAAATGCTTAATAAATATTTGTTGAATGAATAAGCGCACAAATTTCCCAATACACTAAAAGACCACCCTAGCTGGATTTGGAGGAGTACCATGAAATGAGGACCATTCACAAATACAATTCTTAGGTGCAAATCTTCTTTCTTGCTAAAATTTGCATAAACCCCTAAATATTAGTGGTGCCTTTGAAGTCATTCTTGGTGTAATCTTCACTGTTATCCTGACTAGATTTAGAATCACCATAGAAACATGCCTCTGGGTATGACAAAAAGCCTAATGGAGGAGGGATAACCCAGCCCACCCAGATTGTGAGCAGCAGCATGGCAAACTCATGCTTTGAGTGCATGTGGTGAGCTGAGCATTCATCTCTCTCTACTTCCTGACTGTGGATACAATGGGACCAGCTCATGCCGCAGTGACGGCCTATACCCTTCAACCCAGAACAACTCCTTTTTTCCTTAAGCTGTTTTTGTTATAAAAAGAAAACATAGTCATGCACATGGATATGTAGATAGTAGCACACTTGCTCTTTGCCCCTGTCCTAAGCTAAGGAATAAGGCACAATTGGACCTTCTTGGCTTGGTGCTCACACAGAGATGCCAAAGGACAGAGCAACAGGGGGTAGTCTTGTGCTAAAAGTTCTAGCTTTGGGGTTAAGTCGACAGATTTGAGTTTTAACTCTTGGCACCTGTTAGTGGGAAATCACAGCTCTGAAAATCATTTTCTGTTGTGTAAAATATAGGGAACAAAATCTAACAAATAAGTGGTTTTCAGGATGTAAGATTATAATCTACACAAGACACGAAAGTTAAGGAAATGTACTTGAGGAAGTCTAGAGGAATGTGAGTTGAGGTTGGAACACGGAAGATAGGGCTTCTCTCGTGTCCTTGAACTACAAAACTCTCTGTGAATTTAATCCTTGGCTTATAGGTCTCTCTTTTACTAAACTTTAAGATCAAGGGATGGAAGCACAAGCTACCATCTTCTAAATTTCCAAACAAGTAACCACTGAGCACAGATTTATCAAAGACATGGTAGGTACGTTTGATTTTCAAATGCAAACTTACAACAGTTTACAATAGTGACCAACTCCGAGTTCTGTAGTTTGCCTTTGACAATTGACATGAATCACAACAGCTTTAAGGTCCTGCTCTTTCCGATGTCATTCACTAAAATGGCTCAAACATATGGCCTGCTATCACCTAGGAGTAAAGACTCCTTTTAATTCCCTCTAACAGACTTCTTTCTCTACCACGACAAAAATCTTACCACAGCAAAACATAAGGAACTCTATGTTATATGCTGCAAGTTAGATAATAAAAAATAGTAAAGCAAAGCTTATAAACTCCACAATAGTGACTCTGATGCTAAACCCCAACTTTTCCTTTTTTGAGAATTAAGAAAAACAATTCCAGATATAAAGTCGTGAAAATGCAGTTTTGGACACATATATATTATTATTCTCCCTCCCTTTCTGCCCAAAGTACTAGACACTTATTCCAATACTCAATTTCCTCCTGCTTCCAAAATAAAACCCCTATTGTCTAATATTCCTCAACTTCTAAAATCTTAATTAGAACTACGAGTGATGAGCTAATTTATATTCGCAGGAAATGTCTCGCATATTTTTATTTGGGTCTGAGACAGTGTGAAAGACCATCTAGAAACATATGGCTAGAACCTCCAGAGGAAGCCAAACACTGCCACACTATGAGGAACAAACAAATTCTCCGTAACGACAATGCTGAAGGTCGCCTCTGAGCTGTTGCAATTCTCTCAGAGGTTGTGTGTGACAATCACATATGTCCCGCATCTTATGGACATGCGGGATGATCAGGCCCTTCCTTACAGTGTAAATTAGTGCTTTAAGCTGTGTCAGAATCCCGTTCCATCCATGTAACAGATTTTCAAATTGGTTGCTGCTGGCAAGCCTTTTCACTTGCATTTTCAGCAGTTCTGAGCAAAAGCACTTTATGAGGACATAGATTACAGAAGAGGAGAGTGGTTAAATGGCATGTAAGGGGAGGCAGAAATAGTTTAAGCAAGCCCACTGCAGTTCCCAACCTTGCAGAGCCTGTGTTCAGCGTCGTCATCTGCTTCTCGCCTTCACCCTTCCAGGTGCCTACAAAAAGCAAAGTGATGAGAAATGTTAGTTTCCAGGGGGAATGGGGCTGAAATCCCGAGGTTGAGGGTGAACGTCTCGGGAGGCAAGAGAGAAGAGAGGCGGCCGGAGTCGGCAGGTCATAGCAAGGATGGTGAAAAAGGATGAGGTGAAGAGGAGCTGGCCCGCGAGCGCCAGAGCGTCGGACGGCCTGGGCCCGGGCCGCGTCGGGAAGGGGCTTTGCGCGCTCTCGGACAGCCCGCGGGGAGAGGGGCTCTGCGCGCTCCCGGGCAGCCCGAGAGGAGTGGAGCTGTGCGCAATCCCGGATGGCCAGAGGATCCAGCCCCGATGCCTGAACCCACCTGGCCGCGCGGACAACGCCGCCCCGAGGTCCGCACCACAGCACAGCGCCGCCTCCTGAGAGCGCGAGCCTCGGCGCACAAACGCTCGAGGTAACTCGGCCTCACACACGCGTCTCGCCCCGCCCCTAGCGCCAGTCATTGGCTGTCGGACAACGCCCCATCCATCTATTGGGCAGCAGTGAATGCCGCTCACTTACCTGATTTTGATTGGTCTAAATGTGAAACAATGCCCGCCCAGCTCTTTCAGAAGTTTCAGCTTGTGATTGGTCTTAACGGCCGCCCATTCGCTCCGCCCTCGTTGGAAACTCCCAGCTCTGATTGGTTGAAGAAGCATTGGTCACGCCTAGATTTCAGCCCAAGGTTGAATCACCCCCACGTGGGGGAGGAGCCAGAGCGCGACGACTCTGGGTTTGTTTACAACGCCTATTGCTCCCGTTTGTCCATTGGCTAAGCTGGAAGTCTGTGTCACTTGCCTAGGTCACTTTAGGTCTTCAGCTGTCCACTAGCTAGAGATGAATTTTGAGAGCGGGAATTTACTTCTATGTTAAGTCGCGAGGTTAAAAAGTGGGACTATTTGGGAGATTGAAAGAACAGAAAGGGAAGCTTCCACGTTTTTAGACACAAACTTGACTTCCTCAGTCCCAGCAGATTCGAGGCAGAGGCAGGAAAATCACAAATTCCTCAGGGCCATCCTGAGCTCATTTTGTGACTAAATCTCAGAAAAACAAGGCAGGCGCGCGCGCACACACAGACACACACAGAGTTGTTCTGTCGTTTGGGTTTAAGATATCTGTACTGGCCGGCTTTATGTGTCAACTTGACACAAACTGAAGTTACCACAGAACCTCCCTTGAGGAAATGCCTCCGTGAGACCAGGCTGTAAGGCATTTTCTCAATTAGTGATCAAGGGTGGGAGGGTCCATTGCGGGTGGTGCCATCCCTGGGCTGGTAGTTCCGGCTTCTATAAGAAAGCAAGCTGAGCAAGCCAGGGGAAGCAAGCCAGTAAGTAACATCCCTCCATGGCCTCTGCATCAGCTCCTGCTCCCTGACCTGCTTGAGTTCCAGTCATGACTTCCTTTGGTGATGAACAGCAACGTGGAAGTGTAAGCTGAATAAATCCTTTCCTCCCCAACTTGCTTCTTGGTCATGATGTTTGTGCAGGAATAAAAACCCTAAGTAAGACAATATCCAAACCTTAAATTATGTCCATAAAAATAAAAAAGGATATGGGTGGCTGGAGTGGTGGGTCAACAGTTCAGAGCATTTGTTGCTGTTGCACAAGACAGTTTTCAGCACCACATGGTGGCTTATAACCACTCCAGCTGCAAGGAATTAGACGCCCTCTCCTGGCCTCCAGGGTACTGCATGCACACACATGCTTGAAGTTAAAACCCTCATGCACATAAAATCTTTTTTTTTTTTTTTTTTTTTTTTGGTTTTTGGTTTTTCGAGACAGGGTTTCTCTGTGTATCCCTGGCTTATAGACCAGGCTGGCCTCGAACTCAGAAATCTGCCTGCCTCTGCCTCCCAAGTGCTGGGATTAAAGGCGTGCGCCACCACCGCCCGGCCCAAATATCATTCTAAATAAATGCATTACAAATATATACTTGCTATGTTAAATACATACTTAATAATAAATACATACTTAAGTAAATCCAATGACTGAGTAAATGTTATTGAGGATCTATGGCATTGCAGGCTCTATGCAAATAATGCGGCCAAAGAATGAAGATAGCATGGATTGTGTACAGGAGTTCTGACTGGTAACAAAGAAGTAACCCAAGGGATTCATGGGCTAACAAAGAAAAGGCAGAGTTATTGACTAGCCAGGAAATTGCTATTTTAGGTGGAATGGTTAATTTAAGAACCCTCTGAAGACAACATTGAACAGAGAGGCACAAATTAAGTGAAGAAGTAACAACTGGGAAGGAGCCACTAAGGTGCACATCTCCAGAATCTCTCCTATGTGGCCTCGATAGTTCCGAAGCTGTGTGGCAAGGTAGGTTTGCACTCCATTAAAGACTGCATACTCTGGCCGGGCGGTGATGGCACATGCCTTTAATCCCAGCACTTGGGAGGCAGAGGCAGGTGGATTTCTGAGTTCAGGCCAGCCTGGTCTACAGAGTAAGTTCCAGGACAGCCAGGGCTACACAGAGAAACCCTGTCTCGAAAAACCAAAAAAAAAAAAAAAAAAAAAAAGACTGCATACTCAAGTTTAAGCCTCCATTTGATGATTCTGAGACCCCTCTACCTGTAGACGCCAAAATCCATGCACACTCAGGTCCTGCCCTAGTTAGCTTTAACTGTCAACTTGACAGCCTAAAGTCACCCGAGAACTGTGAGACTGCCAATAACAAACAGACCTGTGGGCATATCTGTGGGGGATTTTATTAATTGTTAATTGACATAAGATGTCCCAGCTTATTCCCTAAGCAGTACTTCTGGGCTGTGTAAGAAAGCTAGCTGAACATGAGCCTGTTAAGTGAAACAGTAAGCAGTATTTTATTCTTCTATAGTTTCTGCTGAAGTATCTTTTGGCCACACTCCTTTGCTTGCAAATGTTCATTGCAGTGAATTGTTAGTCTGGTACAAGGCCACTGGCTTCTGCAAAAGTATCAATGCTGGAACCTCACTAGGAATGCTCTCGGATATCCTGTTGCTGCCCTGTGTCATAGAGATCCTGTAGTTTTGATCTTCAGAACCAACCTCTTTATACACTCCAGAAGTTCATCAATTGGGTAGATGTTGAAGTAGACCAATTCAAAGCATTAGATCTGGGCCTGAGAGGTATGTGAGCTTGCCAGCTCTTCTGTACCCACACCACTAGGGTAGGCTCTCCTTTCCTGCCCTGGTTGGCCCATCCAATGCCACAGCCAGCAAGGGGCAGAGACACATATCCCACTCACATGCCCTCAGGTCTGACTCATATGAGTCCATGCCAACAGAGCCAGCTCTACTGTGTTGTCCAGGTGAGATGCAGGGCCTTCGATGGCTCTCCTACTATCATGCCCTCTAGCCCAAGCAAGGTACAGGGCTGTTTTCCTGATTGGTGCAGCTGAGTGAGGAACAAGGATAGTTCTCCCACACTCTCGACCCTGGGGCCAGCTCTCCCAGCTGCTATAGGTGGCAAGAGACAGGGGAGAGGAGGACAGCATCTTTCTCTCATCCCACCACAGCACAGAAGACAAGAGGCAAGGCTGGTTCTCCTACCCTCATGCCCTCAGGGCCAGCCCACCAGAAACCCCTACATCTAGGGCCAGCTCTTCTATCTTGCCCAAGTGAGGTGTAGGGCCTGCTCTCCTGAGCACTGTAGTAGGTGAGAGAGAAGGCCAGCTCTCCCACTTTCATGACCTCAGGGTCAGCTATCCTGCCATAGATGGCAAACGGTGCACAGCAGATAAGACATCCTCAGGGCTAGCTCCCCCACCCCCCAGCTTCCACAACTAGGGCCAGCTCTACTGTGTTTCCTGGGCAGCGTGTAGAGCTGATTTCTAGAGTACTGTAGCACGGTAGGGGTGGGGTCATTTCTTCTGCTCTGCTCAGTCCAGGGGTGGAGCCAGTTCTGCACAGCTCTCAGATATTAACATGTCCCCAAGTGGCAGCCCAGACCATGGACTTCAGCCTGGCCTTCGGTGGTAACAAACCCCTACTGCTTCAAGGCTATGGTCCCAACTGTGGCCCCCCAGTGGCAGCACTGGCCAGGACCCCATCATGGTCCCAGGTGGCATTACTGACTATTCACACATCTGGCTGTTCTTTACTGTCCTCAGGTCTCCATTTCTGCCTCTCTTCATTATGCTTCATTGCATGCGTTTAAGAACCCTAAATAAAGTAGGTTTTGAAAAAAATCTAAGCCTACCGTCTCATGCTTGCTTTTTCATGAAGTGTTAGGCTACTAATCATTCAGATATTCACAGGTCAGAACACTGAGCATAGACATAGCCTCTCTCCTCTCTGCCACCTACTGGTGCATATGAGACACAGCAGCCACACCTGCAACTCCTTTGGGTCAGACCTAAATTGGTTTTGGTCAAGACAGCAATCGGAAGCAAACTAGAACTAGAACAGGTCCCCTCAGTTGGCCCTCTGTTTTCATGGGTACATAAAAACTACTATCTTAGGTACCTTTTCAAAGATTCATTTTTAAGAGTGTGTGTGTGTGTGTGTGTGTGTGTGTGTGTGTGTGTGTGTATGTGTGTACATGTGGGTATGTTGCCTATGGAGGCTAGAAGAGGGCATCAGAATCTCTAGAGCTAGAGTTAAAAGCTGTTCTGAGCCTCCAGATATGGATTCTAGGAACTAAACTCTCATCTTTTACAAGGGCAGTATTTGCTCTTAATTGGCAAGCCACCTCTCCAGCTCCTACTATCTATTTTTTGAGACAGGATCTCTCTATATAATCCTGGCTGACCTGGAAATCACTCTGTAGACTATGCTGGCCTTGAACTCACAGAGATCTGTCTGCCTTTAACTCTTCATTGTTGGCACTGAAGGCATGTGCTATCATACCTGGCTCCCATCTTAACTCTTAAGGACGCTTGCTGTTCAGTGAGGTTTGGTGTTCATATTGTTGCACAGCAACCACCACAATCATCAAAAAATGTTTTCATCAGCTCTGACTAAACTTCTGGACTCATTAAATAGTAATTTCTCACCATTGTCTCCTACCAGTTCCTGTCAATCACAAGTCTGTTACTTAGTATCACTGTCAGGTCTGGGTGTTTCCAGGTTCTTGGTGTCTTATTCAAAGAATTGAGAAACCATACATATATTGCCAAGAGCCAAAGATACTTTATTCAAAAAGCAAAGAGACTGTACAGATATGTTGCAGGTGCAGTAAGCTCCTTGAGTTAGAGTACACAGACCAAGCTATTGTAATCAGTCTCCCTCTATAGGGTCTAGAAGGAGAAAGAGTTGGTTACTCAAGAGTATAAAATGTCAAGGTCTCTGTTTTGACTGAGAGGCTTGGATTATATATGCATTTGCTTACTGCATGTGTTCTTTCCCACAAGGCATCTGATTTTAATTGCATGCCTATGCAATTAAGTATATGCATAAGCTATGCATAATCATAAGACGGTAAATAGGTGTGTATTAGAATTCTCTAAAGGAACAGAAGTAATAGAATAGTGAATGTGTGTGTGTGTGTGTGTGTGTGTGTGTGTGAAGATATTTATTAGACTGGTATATAGGATGTGGTCCAGGTAGTCCAACAATGACTGTCTTATACTGGAGAGGCCAATAATCAGTTGGTAGTTGTTCAATCCACAAGGCTGGATGTCTCATCAGTCCAAATCTGGTCCTGGAGTACTAGAGGATTCCTGGAGAGCTGTTGGTCATCATTCTGTGTTGGAATCCCAAAGAAGCTGGTCCTGATGCTGGAGAAGAAATACTGAAACACCAGGATAGATACTATCAGTAAGAGTGAGGGCAAGCAGGCAAAAGGGAGGTTCCTTATTCCCTGTCCTCTCATCTGGGCTGCCACTAGAAGGTATGGCCCAGATTTAGGGTGATTCTGATTTCTGATTCAAATCATCTTATTAAGAAAATCCTTCATACTGGGGCAATGATGGCACAGGCCTTTAATCCCAGCACTTGGGAGGCAGAGGCAGGCAGACCTCTGAAGCCAGCCTGGTCTACAGAGTGAGTTCCAGGACAGCTAAGGCTACACAGAGAAATCCTGCCTTGGTGAAAAACAAACAAACAAACAAACACCAGAAAATAAAAACAAAAACAACCAAAATGAGAAAATCCTTCTCAGGGTTGCCCAGCAGTTTGGACTTTAGTTGATTGCAGATGCAGTCAGATTGACAGCCAAGATGAGCCATCACGAGGAGTTTTCTATTAAAAGTTCACTCACAATATACTTTGCCTTATTTAAAATATACCCCAAACTAATTCAGGCTGGATTAGCCCCTGCCTCCTGTACTACAGAATGTTCTGAACTATGTTGGGATGGAAACTGACTAAAAAGAGGGAGCTTTCACGGGCTGCTAGGGAGGAATGGCTTACTCATGATTTATTTCATTGTTTGGGTAAGAGTGTGCCTGCAGCTTGAGGAAGGTGAGGATCTTAGGTTGCTAGGTGCATTGTTAGAAGAGGGGTGTGTGCATAGCCCAAGGTCTCAGTTTACTAATCTAGCCCCATGCTTGCTATCTCAATTCTACTTTTTGTGCTTATAAACTTAAGTACTATGGGAGAATCTCATATTAGTGAAACCACACAGCATTTGTTCTTTTGTTCTTTTTGTAATTCAGTGTCTTCCAAGTTCATGTGTCAGCATGTCACTCCCTTTTAAGACTTAGTAATGCCCCAGTGCTGAATGCACTGCTCGTAGCCATGATGGACAGACAGTCTTATTTCAAATCCTTTGCTTGCTTTAGAAGCAGGTTATTCTGACTCACAGAAATTTGTTTTGTTTTGCTTTGTTTTTCAAAACAGGATTTCTTCCTGTACCCCCTGCTGTCCTGGCATTCATTTTGTAGGCCAGGCTAGCTGTGAAATCAAAGATCTGTGTGCCTCCACCTCATGAGTGTTGGAATTAAAGGTGTCTGCCACTGTGCCCAGTTAGGAATTTTTCATGTATTCTAGATATTATTTCTTTTTCAGATACATAATTTGCACATACTTTATTCTGTGGGTAGCCCTGCTCTTCCCTTCCATTCTTCCTTCCTTTGCTCCCCCCTTTTTTCCCTGTTTTTCAGCTTTGGAGACAGAGTCTAACTACACACCCCCAGGTTGTCCTCAAACTCACAATTTTTCTGCCTCAGTCCCCTGAGTGCCGGAATTCAAAAACTGTAGCATTATGCCTGGCTGGGTTGTTTTTATTTTTTTGTCTTCCTGTTGAACATGCCTTTAAAGTTTAAGAAGTATTTCTGATTGTGTGGACTCAAGGAGTCTCAGATCACTTAAGCTCTTTCTTAGCAGTACCTACAAGCACCCCAGGAAGAAGCAGTGTGTGGCATGGGAAGTCTGCTGTGGAGACAGAGCTTTTATTCTTCTGTAAGAGTCGAGCATTTCTAGTAGAGTCCATTTGACAGTAGGATGAGAAATTAAAACTTTTTCACTCCATATATTCATTGTACATAATACTGTGTTACACGAGGATATTTTCATACAAGCATGTATTGTGTGTTTGGCATAGTCTCCCCTGCCTTCTTTCTTACCAGTCCTCTCTCTAGATCATCCCCTGTGTCCTCTAGAAGCTTTGCATCTACTTTCATGGCATACATACCTACATGATTTTATGTGTTTATATAAAAATCTAGGAACCACATATTAGAGAAAGCATATGGTATTTGCCTACCTGCAATTGACCTAATTTGTTTAATATCATGATCTTTCATTTCATCTATTTCTCATTTCATTCTCTTTTACAGTGGGGGAGGAAAAAAAACCCTTGTATATAAATTCCACATTTGCTTAGTCCATTTCTATGTTGATAGACATCTTGACTGTTTCCATAGCTTAGCTATGGTGATAGTGCCACAATGAGCATTGATGTGGCAAATGTCTCTGTGATAGGATGAATCAGAATTCTTGGGGACAGTATCCAGAGTGCTACAGCTGGGCCAGATGGAGACTCAAACTATGGTGGAGAATCCAAAGTATCTCTGGATTATAGGAACACACAAACACCAGAGCGCGCGTGTGGAGGATGGGGGCAGGTATTGGACTACACAATCCAGCAAGCTTCCCGGAAGAAATCAAATCAACTCAACAGGTCAAATGAAGACATGAACAGATGCCCACTGGGAGCAAATGAAGCCACAATGGGGCCTTGCAGTACATCTTTAAGAATATGTGATTCTGTAGTAAGTTCCCAGGGAGAGGCCATTGATTTTTTTTTCTACTTATGCTTAAAACAGAAAGACTACAACAACTCAAGTTGCCAATCCTGGGGGAATTTTTAAATGCACTTAAAAAATATAAAGATTTATTTTATTTTAGAATGAACTGAGTTTATCCACAAGCATGCAGGTGTCCTCATTCTACACTTCAACAGGGATCAGAAGGCTAGTCCTCCTCTTATCATGTAGCCTTGGTCTGGAACTTGCTATGTAGAAGGCCGGCCACGAACTGCAGAGATCCACCTACCTCAGCCTCCCAAGTGTAAATTAAGGTTGTATACCACAACTGCTGGCTTTGTCCTTTTGAAAGACTTAAGAGGGGACTTGGGGGTGCAACCTAATCAATAAAGTGCTTGCCTAGCCTCTGTGAAGCCCTGGGTTCGATCTCTAGACTTGCATAGAGCAGATGTGGTGGTGCACATCTGTAAACTGCACATCTGCAGTTGTGAGGTAAAGATAAGAAGATCAGAACTTTGAAGTCATCCTAGGCTGTGTTCAAGGCCAGGCTGAGATGAATAAAGTCCTGTCTCAAAAAAAATGTGTGTGTGTGTGTGTGTGTGTGTGTGTGTGTGTGTGTGAGAGAGAGAGAGAGAGACAGAGACAGAGACAGAGACAGAGAGACAGAGAGACTTCGAGAGCTATGTTTTAGCCAGCATTTGCATTATTTGCATTTTCACTGGCCACTTGGAACTTAGGCAATATGGACAATTCTAGCTGCAAGAATATCTAGAAAATGGAATATTTATGAACAAGTAGTTAAGCAAAATGAGGGAAATAGATGTAGAAGACCATCAAAGAGCTGAAAGATAACCTTTGATTAAAGGTCTCATGGAGCGGGGGTGGGGGGTACATACACAGAAGACATGAGAGGCTGGGCAGTGGTGGCGCACGCCTTTAATCCCAGCACTTGGGAGGCAGAGGCAGGAGGATTTCTGAGTTCCAGGCCAGCCTGGTCTACAGAGTGAGTTCCAGGACAGCCAGGGCTATACAGAGAAACCCTGTCTCGGAAAAAAAAAAAAAAAGAAAGACATGAGAGATGTTAGAAATGTTCTAGGAGAAAGTAGTTTCCAATAGGGAGGATAAAAATGATAATGAAGATATAACCCAAGTCCCTTATTAACATGAACTCGACACAAAGCCCAGTGTGGCGGCGGCGACACATGACTATAAACCCAGCACTCAGGAAAAAGGAGGCTGTTGAGTTCAAGCCCATCCTAGGCTACCTAGTGAGACTGTTTCTCACTAAGTAAAACAAACAAAACAACAAAAACGACACATTTTGAGTGGAGAAGGCCTATATTCGTAATGACCAATACTTGATCAGTTTTAACTCCGAGCCAGGTATGACTTTGAGGACAAAATTTAGATTTTTCTCATTATATCTTCCCAGCAACAGAATAAGTGCTGTATAATCCCAGGAACAGCCAGGCTAACACAGATCATGCAGCTGGAGGCACTCTGTGTTCCCACAGAGGAGGAGTGGACTCAGATATCATACTGATGAAATTACACACAAAGCAAGAGGCATGGAGAAATGTACTATAAACCCAGTGACAGCTCCTGTGTCTAAGGCTCCCAAGCCGATGAACAGTGCCCTAAGAGGACAGAACATATGACTGCCTTCAGATTTAATTGTGCTTATCTGGAAACTTGGCAAAGATTTTCACTGGTAGGTTAGGGTTTGCAATCTCTAAAGGAGGGAGGATTAGGCCACTAAAGGGGAGCACTTCCTATTTCTTTGGAGGCAACAGGAGTCAGGGTCTTCATTGCTCCAACTCAAGTCAAAGCCCCATAAAGCAGTAGACAACCAACGATTCAATAAACTTCCAGATAGGAAACAGTCACGTAAAGATGAATCAGGAGGGCTAGGAAAATGGTTCCTTCCATAAAGTGCTTGCTGTGCATTGAGGAGCTGAGTTCAGGTCCCTAGCACCTGTGTAAAAAGCCTAGCATGACAGTGTGCACCTCCAACCCCAGCTCTTAGGAGGGAGGAATAAGAGGACCCTGGAACTGGGTGGCCAATCAGTCTAGCTGAAACAGTGAACTCCAGATTTGGTTAGAGGCACTATCTCAAAACAAAACTACAAAAAAAAAAAAAAAAACATCGGAGAGAGACCGAGAAAGACACCTGATGTCAATCTACAGCCTCCACGTGTGAATGCATACCTGCTTACATGTGCACACACCCACACAAACACATACACACAAAAAATAAACCAGGCTGGGCACTGCAGCACATGCCTGGAATGTCAGTACTTCACAGCAGTGACAAGTGTCATTACTTACTAAGTTCCAAGCTAGCCAGGGCTATACAGCAGGACTCTCTTTTTAAAATATCAATAAAATAAAAATAAATCAGAAATCAGAAGAAAACCACATCACACTTTCTAAAGCCAGAACAGAAAGACAGAAACTAGTAGGGAAATACTTTTAAAACTCTGAGAGTTGATTCTTCTGAGCCAGCCCCTTGTTCAGTGCAGCATGGGGGTGGGATGAAGACACTTACAGACAAACCGGGTCTTGGGGGCTTACCTGTCATGGACCTTTATGTATACCATCATGTTGACTATATTTTTAATTCTCTGTATAGTGTGATATGTGACACTATAGTGGATAGTGTGATTCTTCCTGATGGGAAGAATCAGGATAGAGAGAAACTACCTTCCTTTTAAAAATATTTAACCATTTTTATTTTATGTACATGATTGTGTGGTGTATGTATGTATGTATGTATGCATGTATGCATGTATGCATGTATGCATGTATGCATGTATGTATGTGTACAATGTGTGTGACTTTGGAGAACAGAAGAGGGTATCAAATACCCTAGAACTGGAGTTATTGAAGGTTGTGAGCTGCCATACAGGTGTGTGGAATCAAGCCCTGGTCCTGTATAAGAGCAGCCAGTACTCACAACCACTGAGCAATCTCTCAAGGACCAAGTATTTTGCTTTATCTCTCAGATAGGAGGTTCTGTCTATATAGCCCTGGCTGGTCTGCAACTCATTATTTACATAAAGATGGTCTTCAGCCTATTCCTATGTCCTGCTCTCTGAGTGCTGGAACTACAGGCACATGCCCCTCACCTGTACAGTGCACACCTGCCAGAGAGCCTCAGGGCACCAATTCCTTCTTGCTACACTTAATTGCGTAAAACAACACATGTGTACAGGTCTAAGAGGCAGAAAGCCACAGTAAGGTTTTGGAGTTGTTTAGCTTAGAGTCAGGACTCAAGGCTTCATACAAGCTGGGCAGGTGCTCCACCACTGAGCTACATCTTCCGCTTCTGGAATGTTCCAAGTGCTTAAAAGAAGGTACTGGCCAGTCTGAGCACTGTCCAGGGGCTCTCAGGGAGAACTCAGGTTTGTTCTTTCCTCTAGAGCAGTGGTTCTCAGCCTTCCCAGTGCTGTGACCCTTAATACAGTTCCTCATGTTGTAGTGACCCCAACCATAAAGTTATTTTTGTTGCTACTTCATAACAGTAATTTTGCTACTGTTATGAGTCATAATGTAAATATCTGTGTTTTCTGGTGGTCTTAGATGACCTCTGTGAAAGGGTTGTTCGACCCCCAAAGGAGTTATGACCCACAAGGTGACAACTGCTACTCTAGGGGTAACCTCCTAGTCCTTGGCTTGTACCCTCTTCCCCCGTCTTCAAGGTCAGAAATGCAGTGATTTATCACCTTCTGATACCTGCCCTGTCCTCATAGCTCTTGACTGGTTCTTCTCCCTTCCTCTGGAAAGGAGTCTTGTGGTACTGCTGACCCCTCCCCTCAGCCACTCAGGGTAATCTCTCCAGCCCACTCTGTCCTATCTTAGATGGCTACACCTCCATAGCTTCTGGTGACCAGCGCATGGACATCTTTCAAAATGCAACATGAAGCATCTAGATCCAGAATTTTTTTATTACTGTGCTCTGTAGCAATGTTTACATCTCGTAATCTTGTGCATACTGAACATAGCAAAGTTTAGAAGTATCCACATAGAGAAGATAGAGGGTAGGTAAGTGTGTGTTGTGAGTACCATAAGAGCTGGTTTCCCATAGTTCATTGCAGAAATGCAAGAGATAAATTGCCTTAAAACTAAGACAATTACAACAGTAAATATATAAGCATGTTATTAATATATGAAGATATCTACATATATATCATCTATGTATCATCTATGTCTATTATCTATGTACTTATCATTTATCTATGTATCATCTACCTATCATCTATTGATCATCTATCAATCAATCATCTTAATCATCTTAATCTACCAATCATTTATGTATTTATGTATTACATATTTATCATGCTTAACTATACTTAACTTTACCATCTGTTTAAAATCTACCTATCCTCTACCTAATGTCTATCATCTACCTACTTATAGCTATCTCTTTATCTACCTATCTATCATCAAAAGAAGCAGCTAAAAATGTTGAAAAAGTTGCCTCAATGGAGAAGTCAACTGGTGATTTCTCACTGTGTAAAGCCAACAGATTTTACAAATTATTCTTAGGTACTACTTTGGCCATAGACAGTTCCATGGAGAATCCCAAGGTGTGAGTCTGGGGGATGGTTGCAAAGTTTCTATCTGCAGAGTCTTTTCTGCTAGTCTGGGGGATGGTTACAGAGTTTCCGTCTGCAGAGTCTTCTCTGCCAGTATTCACTCTCATGTTTCCGGCTCCCTGACCTTCTTTTAGGATCTCATTACTTGCCATGATAGATAGGTCTGGCAGGGCCACTTCAGCCTTAGCACCCACTCTTGGACACAGCCTTGGAATCTGTCCTCTACTTACAAGTCAGGACTCTGAGTCTCTTAAGTATCTTCCATTACACAGTGGTTACAAAAGGCCTAACTTTGCTTTGAAGGGCTCCAGGCCTGGCCTATAAGAAAAATACTTTTTCTGTCAAATTTCCATGACCTGGGACCAGAGGGCTGAGATCAGCACCAAAGGCTAGAAAAGAGATCGTACCCAGACGGTTACTCAACGGGAAGAATAGCAGCCAGGTTGCAGAAACAAGTGTGGAAAGTGTATACAGATGTGGAGGATGGAATCTCCTTTTGCCCTAGTTAGCTTTAATTGTCAACTATACATAGCCCAGAGTCATCTGGGAAGAAAGCCTTGATTGAGGAATTGCCTGAATCTAGCTGGTCTATAGGTATGTTTACGTTTACAGGGGATTCTTTTGATTGTTGATGTGTGAGAACCCAATCCACTGTGGGCAACACGCATCCCTGGGCAGGTGGTGGTCCTAGGCTGTATAAAAAAAGCTAGTTAAGTGGGATCAGTGGTGGTTCATACCTTTAATCCCAATTCTCAAGAAGCAGAGGCAAGAGAATCTATTTGAGTTTCAGGCGGTCAGCCTGGTCTGCAGAGTTAGTTCTAGGAGAACCAGACGCCTTGTCTCAAGTACTGAACCCCCACAAAGAAAAGGCTATTCTCTTTACTCATGAGCCTTAAGAATGATGCCAGCAAGCACCATTTCTCCACAGTTTCTGCTTTGATTACTTCCCTGACTTCTCTAGATGATAGATTGTGGCCTGAAAGTGTAAACCAAATAAACCCATTTCTCCCCTAAATTGCTTTGGGTCAGAATGGTTTTTATCACAGCAAGAGAAAGGCAACTAGAACACCTTCTAAAGAACAGAAAGTGACAAAGAGGACCAGGACCCTGGGGTAGACCTTAATACAGGTCACATAATGGGTCATGCCTTATTGTGCCTGTCATTTAGATAAACCATCCAGTGGTTTTTCTATTCCTAGTGAGTGGTCTTGTAAGCAAGGGTGCAGTGAAATCGCTGAACTAAACTACTCTGTGGGTAGAAAAAAAGGTTTATTGGGTAATCAAACTTCCAGATTCTTTTATGAGACAGAGAAAACAGCAGAAATGGGAGAGCCTTGACAATTTTAAGAAGATCAGGTAGAGTCAGTGTGTGTGTGTGTGTGTGTGTGTGTGTGTGTGTGTGTGTGTGTGCGCGCGCGCGCGCGCGTGCACCGCATATGAGTGCTGGAATAGCCTAGGACTTTGATACTGGCTTGAGTTAATCAGGGATTAGATGCCCTTGCTGGAGGTAGTTGGCTGAAGGGGGCAGCTAAGGGAAGCAATAGTTTTCCTAACAAACAGAAACCCACGTTACAAGAATGCTGAGCTTAGGTAGCCATCTTTCTCTTTACTCAGAGTCTAGCCTGAGCTGAGCCTGGTTGTCATTTAGGACATTGACAGCAGCACTGCCATTTTGGAGGTCCACTTTGTACCTAACAGTACTTCCTACTTCCTTGAAGTTAAGCACAGACACAAAATGTGAGTAGACGTATATGTTATTTCTGTGGAGGTATTTAATTAATTACCTAATTAATTAATTTCTTGAGACAGGGCCTTACTTTGTAGCCTTGGCTAGACTGGAAATCACTATTTAGACCAGGTTGGCCTAAAACTTGTTGCAAACCCCCTCCCCTTGTCTCTCTTGTGTTGGGACTATGGGTATACACTATCATGGCCAACATGTATCCAGCATAGCCATTTCTAGCAGGAGTTGATGTAGTCTCCAAGAGTCTGAATCTCCTGAGTAAATGAGTGTCCCTATATGTCATATGGATGTGCAGATGGTAACAACCTCTTGCATTTAGGTTTCTGGGATACTGGTGTGGTTTGCTGTTGTATTCTGCCCTAATCTAACAGGGCTGATACAGATCCTGAAGTACCAGAGTAGTTAACACAATGTATAGTCTTTAAGTGTTTGATGATCAAGCTGAGTAAATCAAGTTCACTCGGAAAGCTTAAAAAGTAGGACTAGGGCCTCAAATGATGACATGGTTGGGTCAAAAGCTGATAAAAGTTAAATTATCGTGAGAACAGAATGCTGTCAGTTTTCAGAGAAGGAAGAAAACCAAACCGAGCAATACTTGTGTTTAACGTTCTCCCCGTTCTGATCCACAGGCTGACCAGGTGGTTTGGAGTGGAGCCTTCTGGAGAGGAAAACTTGATGTGTACACTACAAAGGTGCAGTTAGAGGATGAATTATACTTACTTTTTCATCCCTGGGCAAACTAGTTGTCAAAAACAACTTAAAGGAAGAAGGATATATTTGGTTTATAGTTTCAGAGAATTCAGTTCATCATGGTGAGTCCCACTGATTCTGGGCTCGGGGTGAGACATGCCACGATGGGAGCTGTTCATTCAAGTAGAAAGCAGTGAGTGTAACAGGAAGGGACCACTGACAAGATATCCCTGTGATGGCCATTCCTGGTTCTCAACTTGACTTCATCTGGAATGAACTGGAGAATCCAGAAATGGAGGGCACACCTGTGATCCAGATCTTGAGCCTGGAAAACACAGGCTTCTGACTTGGATCTTGACATTCGATGACACAGGCTTTTGATCTAGATCTTGAGGCATAGTGGCAATGAAAAGCTTAGGCCCAGACAAGGTGGTACACACCTTTAATCCCAGGAGACTAGGACAAGCAGATCTCTGAGTTCAAGGCCAGCCTGGGACTGAGTAAGTTCTAAATCCAGGCATGGGGCTGGGCAGGGGTGGGGGGGGGGGGGGGGGAGGGGATACACACCTTTAATCTGAGTCATTGCTTCTGCTGGAGACCTACATAAGGACAGTGAAAAAAGGAAGGCACTTTCTTCCTCTTCCCCTGCTTGCACTTACCAGCTCATCTGCTGGAGCCTATTTCTTCAGGATTCCACCTTATACAGAAGGCCAGCTGAAACACATAGCCTCACGGAACTGAGAAACTACTAGATTCTTTGACTTCTCGTTCATAACAATAGGAAAAACTAACTAACACAAACCTATAGACTAGAAAACACACTGGCACACACAAGGTAGGAGAAGAGAAAAGCAAAGCCTCCAGACTCTGGATTATAGAGCAACTTTGAGGCATCTAAAGGGGAAAAAAAAATCACCTTTCCAGGGCTAGAGAGATGATTCAGCTGTTAAGGCTACTCTTCCTAAAGATTCAATTCCCAGCATTCATATGGTAGGTCACAACTGTTTGTAACTCCAATTCTGGGGGAATCCAGTGCCCTCTTCTGGTCTCTGTGGGCACTAGACATGTAAATGGTGCAAAGATATATAAGCAGACAAAACACTCATACACATAAAAATGTATAAAAACTTTAGCTGGGCATGGTGGTATATGCCTTTAATCCCAGCACTTGTGAGGCAGAGGTAGGAGGATCTCTGTGAGTTCAAGGCCAGCCTGGTCCATATAGTGAGTTCCAGAACAGCCAGACTAAACAGAGAGACCCTGTCTCAAAAAGAGAGAGAGAGAAAGGAAGAGAGGGAAGAAGAGAAGGAGGGAGGGTAAGGAGAGAGAGAGAGAAAGAGAGAGAGAGAAGGGAAGGAGAGGGAGGGGAGGGGAGGGGGAGGAGAGAGAGAAAGAGGGAGAGAGACAGAGAGAGAGAGAGAGAGAGAGAGAGAGAGAGAGAGAGAGAGAGAGAGAGAGAGAACAGAGATGGAGAACAATGGAGAAGACACCTGACAGTCTGGCTTTCACACTCCTTGAGGAAAGCAAAAATCAGGAACAAAAGAAAAAAATCTATCCTTTCTGGGAATGAGAAACTAGCTTAGTTGGTAAAGTGCTTGCCATGCAAGCATAAGGACCTGAATTTAAGCCCCAACTCAATAAAAAAGACAGGCACAATGGCACATCTTGTTGGCCCAGTACTGGGGAGGTAGAGAAAGGTGGATCCCTGCAGTTCTTCTTCCTAGCTGAGTCAGTGAGTTCCAGAATCAGTGAGAGAATCTGTCTTAAAAACTAAGGTGGAGAGTGTTTGAGGAATATACCTGAAGTTGTCCTCTTGCCTCTATATACACACGCATGCACAAACACACAAAGGTTCAAGCACATGGATATATACATGTGTGTAACATACACATAAATGATAGTCTAGATACAATAACATGCAAAGAACCTAAGACATTTTTTTCAAATATGAACATCGTGTATAATAATTCCATCTGTGTACATGTGTACTCAAAGAGAGAAAAGTATAGAAAGAAGAGGTAGGGGATTATCTCTGGGTTGTGATATTCCCGATCTCCCTTGTCAAACTTTTCATATTTCCCTACACAATTGGATGATAAATAATTCAATCTTTAGGGTATCAAGGAAACGATTAGGCATCAGCTGATCACATGACAGAACTGGCTGGTCTATAAATAGCATTTTGTGATGTCAATAGTATGTACCCAATAATTAAAGTCATGGAGAGAAATGGTGTTGATTATGGAAGAAGACACAGAATAAGAAGCAAGAAAGGCCTAGGGACAGAAACTAGCAGACAGGCCAAAAGAGAGGACCCCCATAAAGGCTTTCCTAAAAAGATACTGCATAGGTGGAATTTTTTTTTTATTAAATTGTTAATAAAATGACAGTAGTCAGTATCCCTTATCTCCAGAAGCATGGAGGATGGGAACTGAAAAGCAGCATTGAACCCCACCATTGTAATGCCACTGTCGCCTCTGGAGAGAGCAGTTTCTATGGAGTGGTGGGAATAATGGACACCAGGCAGTGGACAGGACTTACTCTATAGTGAAAAGAAATGAGTTTGCAAACTAGGCAGGAAGAGAGAAGAGCATTGACATCTAAAAAGGCAGGGAGAGGGTGGAAAAGGGGCGGGCCAGCAGGATGACTTGGGTCTCTGTTCAGTGTACTGCAGGCCTTTGTCCCTTGGGGTGGAGGGGAGGCAGAGTGGTCATGAGCCAGGCTTTGGAGCCAGGCTGCTGACTTGCTGCACAAAGTTGGGAAGTCACTTCTCCTCGCTTGTGAAGGAACATTGTAAGTGCTTAGGAGAGCATGCGGGACACTACTCGTCAGCTAGCTCATTACCAGAATGCCTGTACAGTCTGGTCTTTTCCCTTGGTATTCCTGTTAGCAGCCATGTCCAGAGTGTGATCTGGGGATCCTGGGCTTCCACAACGGTCTTTCCTGGAGTCTGAGAGGTAGATAAACGCAAATTACAAAGGCACGATTGTTCTTTGCACTCTCTCTTTCTCCTAAGTACGTAGTGAAGCTTTTTACTGACAGTATGGTGAATGATATTACAACAGAGACTAGCTTGAGAATCCAGCTAGTCTTAGAAAAGCTGGACACGGAAGAGGTTTGTTTCTTAAATATATAATTTTAAAAATTAGTCTTCTCATGTAGTTTTGTTGTGTGGTTTCGAAGCTATAGTTGTTTTTGTTTTGTTTTATTTTTTTTTTTTTTAACAAAATGTCAGCCACAAAGGCATCTCCTGCAGGAGGACCTAATTGAGGACTGCCTGAGAGACCAAGGATAGCTGATGCAGACAATGTCAGCCAATCGGGAACTGCTGTTTAGAAGAGATGCTTTCTTGGGACCATGGGGCGTGGGTGGAGGCTATTAAAGGAGCTTGCAGCAGCCTTCAGAGGAGCTTGCTGAGGCTGTTGACTCTGAGCCACCTCACCTCCAACCCCCAAGGGCAAGTAGGGTTGGGGGGCTGGCAGTCCAGAGCATAGGCAACAGACATGTTTCTGTTAGACAAATGAAAACTAAATGTTTGGATTTTAATTTTTAAAAGTTTGAATGTGGTAAATATTTGAAAGACATTATCTACATAAACAAAGCTCTTGGAGGTAGCAATAATTTTTGTTTTAGACATGGTCTCATGGAGCCCAGGCTGGCTTTGAACTCACTATGTAGAGATGACCTTGAGTTTCTGACTCTCCTGCCTCTACTGCCCAAGTGCTAGGAGTACAAGCCTATGCCATGTCACTCTGCTTGTGAACTCCTGGGGCTTTGAGCCCAGTGCTGCATATTCTACTAAGTAGCTATAACCCCAGCCCAATTTTAAAGGAACAGAAGAAATTAATGCTAAGAATTTTGAGAATCATTGCTCGGGGGACTGAATCAGACCTGAAAGAATTGGCCAGTTTGTATGCCTTTTTCTAGTTAACATAAGACCACTTGCTTTTCCTGAAGAAAATGATTTTTTTCCTTGTTCTAAATATTTTTAAATAATTTTATTAGATTTTATTATTTTAATTATGTATTCATATTCTCTCTGCATCTCTCTGCCTCTCTCTCTCTCTCTCTCTCTCTCTCTCTCTCTCTCTCTCTCTGTGTGTGTGTGTGTGTGTGTGTAAATCAGATGACTACTTGTGGAAGTTGGTATTCTCCTTTTCCCATGCCAGTCCTGGGTTGTGAGTCGTGTTCCTTTATACACTGCAGGCCCCACTGTTCTGGTTTTCACTGTGCTTTGCTCTTAGTTTAGAATGTCTACCTTTCTTTACCTATCAAAACCACATAGTTTAAGACACCAGTAACCTATCATGCTGGCTGATGGTGATGTTTGTCCTTGACTTCTCCTCTTAGAAGCCACACAGAGTCTAGTACACTTGGGCTCCTTCCCCTGCAGCCTCTTGTTCTCCAACCACAAACATGGCAACAGTTGCACTTCAAACTTAGCCAAAGTGGGAGAACAAGTCTGATTTTACCTTCCTGTCAAACGTTGTGACTTGGGTGCTCACTCAACATTTTGTGTTCAGTTTTACAAAGCTGCCACTTATGTTCTCTCTCTGTGTCTTCCTGGCAAGCTCTTTTCTATCACAGTCAGACCATCTAATGGGACCAAGCGAGGACTGTTGTGACCCGTACTCTGCCTGGCTTGGGGGCCAAAATGTCTCGACATGCGCTGCTGCTCCGGGTCAGGGCCTAGCAAGAGAGAGTTGGGAGGAAGAAGGGGAAGAGACGCGAGGAATGGAGACAAGACAGAGGTTTTGTTCAAGTCTCAAGTCTCCTTTATCGTCTCTCTACTGGCGCATATTGACTCCTCTTGACTCCTATTCACTCATATTGACATCTCCTATTCTCCTATTCACTCCTCTTGACTATATTACAAGGAAATCCTGGGTATTTATAAGCGCAAGCAGGAGAACACAGGTGAAGACATTTTACCACGTGCACTATGCAGCTGGGGTCACTAAACTGCAAAACAAGCTATGTGGGATAAACAAGATATTTGTTAGACTATGCTCAGTTGTTGTAGGCTGTTGAAAAACAAGTCTCAATCAGGGTATATGGCTGAGATGGCTGCAAAGTTGATCTAGCCGCTTTCTGCTAAAAGTCGGCTCCCAACAGAGGACCATGGCTCCTGCTCTTCACGCCTCCGCCTCTTATCCTCCTCAGGGCTTAGTTAAGAACTAAAAGTATTTTCTTTCTTTTTCTTTTCTTTTTTTTTTTTTTTTTTTTTTTTTGTTTTTTTGTTTTTTGTTTTTTGTTTTGAGATAGGGGTTCTCTGTGGATATCCTGGAACTGCTTCTGACTCCTGAGTGCTAGGATTAAAGGTGTGTGCTGTGACCATCAGGCTAAAAGTATTTTCCTTACAAGTCCTTTCTACCAGATTCTGAGCCATAAGATAAGCTTCTCTGTACCCTGTAAATACAGCATCTCTCTGATCTTCATGTGCATCCTAAACCCCACAGTAGCTTTACAAGGAACACGTAATACCTTTAATTAGTTATTGTTGTCCAAAAGGTTACTCCTCAACACTCCCTGAAAAAAACTTAGTAGTTAGAATGCTTTTAACATATATTTTGTCCTGGTAGCTGGGTCTTGCTTTTTCAGATATCATGTTATGCTGTGGGAAGGCTTGGCATCTACCAGGTAGGTGAGAGCCAACAAGCAGTTAATGGGCACATTACCTTCTTCTGCAGTACACTTAACTTTTTTTCTGTCCAGGGTCTTACAGAAAGTACAGTTGAAAAGAACGTGGCAGAGTCAGTAACAGTGTGGCCCTTCAGATAAAGGAGAGGGAATAAGCATTCCAAAGTTCAGAGTCTAGGCTAATATTCCCACTTAGGGCTCACCAGAAAATATGGTCCCACCTTACACAGCCACCATCAGAAAGAATTCTCGATGAAAAGTAGAAATGAGATTATCATCACTTCTGAAAACACAGATCTTAAGCTTTCTGGTGACAGAATCATTGCATTGTAGGAGACTATCCCAGAGAACAGCGGCCCATCAGTGGGTTCACCTTTTCTTGTTTCCCTAATGCATCACCAGCTATGAGCATATGATCGTCAATCTCCACGGCTTGGGCACCTGGAGACATAACCTAGTGCCTGTTTTGAGAAATCTTTTAGACTGTCCTTCAATTTTTCAGGTCCATTAGTTCAGTAAAGAGACTTACAAGAAGTTACTAGTGAGGGCTCAAGTCTCCAGAAAATCCTGAATTTACAAAAGTATTTAGACACACTTGGAAGACCCTATGAGGTTGCTGTTAAAACAGAATCGAAGAGTCACTATTTGAAAGCTGTTTAGTCTTTATAAAAGGTGAGCATCAAAGGTGGAGTTTTAAACCTTACAAAAGTCTGATGTAGTAAGGTTGTGTGTGTGTGTGTGTGTGTGTATATATATATATATATATATATATATATATATATATATATACACTTTGTAATCAAATATGAATTTTGTTTTTCTGAGACTTTCAATTACATGTCTAGGACATTATAGTTAATAAACTTGGGCAAGTGGTTTGTTGATGTCAGGCAGCATTTATGATGGTTGAGCAAGTCTCCTTCAGCCATAGAAATGTGCTAACCTCTCCAGGACATTCATTCCTCCATTCTTTGCTGACAGTACACAAGTTATCATATAGCCTGCATGGCAGTGTAAGCTCCATGGCTATTTTCAGTTCACCCTCTGGCTTGCTTTCTAACCTTGGGAAAATCACTTCTAGGCACTATGCCACTAACCTGCCATCTGTAAATCAGGGCTGGTTAGTGACCTTCCTCTGGCCGAGTTAGTGGAGTCATGACTTCTGGAGTCTGGTGATTAAGAACTTGAAGATGCTCCTTAATGGTGCAATCCGCACATTTATTCTTTTGAACTTTTCTCACAAACCAGTCTTATTGAGCAGTTGACACCTTCATTCTGATAGCACTTCTGCTGAGAGCACAATATAGTGAGGTTATTAAACGTGACCATTCTTCCTAAACTTCTTTTAAACTGAGAGAGGGCAGAAAAAATTTTCCATCTCACACATTTATTCATCTCCATTTCTCTTTCTTACTTAGAGTGTGCTTGACCTCGTTACTGGACTTTGTGTTTTGTGGGATCGTTCCTGTGTTGCTGGTCAACACAGTGAGCAATACTGTCAAAACAAGTAGGATACTAAAGCCATATATTGAAGAGTGACAAACTTGAAATACATCTATTCATGCTATTCTCTTGTCTTGCTGCAATGCAAGTTTCGGCTACAGCATCTCATCTTGCAGCCTAACTGAACTCATTCAAAATATCCTACCCGAATATCCACATACTTCCCCATGATTGCCAACGCTTATTTTTAAGGTTTATTTATGAACATGTATATGTGTCTGTATACACTACATGTATACAGGTGCTTGAGGAGGCCAGAAAAAGTCATCAGATCTCTTGGAACTGGAGTTAGAAGTGGTTGTGAGCTGCTGCATGTGGGTATACTTTGAAATGCTGAGCCATCTCTCCAGCTCCCAAGTACTAGTAATTTATGGGAGTCTTCTCTTTTTTGTCGGGGGAGGCTAGGACTTCATGCAGTTCAGCTATGCCCAAACTCATTCAGCCAAGAATGACCCTGAACTGATCTTCCTCCAAATGAACTTCTGATCCTCCAAACAGCAGTCTTGCAAGGGTGCAACCAGCCCCCACCTCATTCTTCCATCCTTTCTACCTGTGGTAGTTTGAATATGCTTTGCATAGGGAATGGCGTTATTTAGGAGGTGTGGCTTTGTTGGAGGAAGTGAGTCATTGTGGGTGTGGGTATTTAACCCTCATCCTAGCTGCCTTGGAAGCCAGTCTTCTTCTAGTTGCCTTCAGAACAAGATGTAGAACTCCCAGGTCCTCTGCACCATGCCTGCCTGAATGTTGCCCTGCTCCTGCCATGATGATAATGGACTGAACCTCTGAACCTGTAAGACAGCCCCAATTAAATGTTGTCTTGGTCACAGTGTCTGTTCACAGCAACAAAACCCTAACTAAGACATTACCTGAGCCTGTTTCATGAGAGGTGTCTTTTTATTGTTCCAATGGCTTCAAATTCAGTTTCTTTTTGTTTTCTTTAAAAAAAAAAAAATCCCATTCACACAAAGCTTCCCTGCGATTTTAATGTTAAGGGAGGTAACTTTAAGTTGATATACTAACCCTGCCTCTTTAAAAGTCAGTTTCCCCATTCTGTCACCAAGGATTTCCCAACAGTCCTTCACTCACTGAATGCCCAGACTTCTCATTTTATTCTTGGCTCCAATCTCCTTCTTCCTCATCCTATCTCTTTTATCTAAAACCAAAGATAAGTCTTCCCTAAAGTTTTCATGCAGGTAAGTTTTTCTTATCTTGCCAGGACTGCCCATACCCATACAGAATAGTCTCCTTTTGTACCCCAAATGGCTTGTCATTTTCCCAAAGACAGTTTTTGCCCATAAGAGGAATACTGGTATTTATTATGTTACTAAAATTTCCCCTCAGTATACACAAGTGTTCACTCATTTACATTTCCAAACTAATTTATACATGTTTATTATTTTATGTATACTTCTTCGTTAATGAATGTACTCCATGATGGCTACTTTAATACATATCTTCCCAGTTATTAAATATGGTTTCCAGCTTTAGCTTGTTTTGTATCACAAATGCTGTTGCTGTAAGCAATGTCTGAAAGCAGGTTTTTTTTTTCATTTGGATTATTTTGAGTAGGTGTATTCCCAATATAGATCAGAAAAAAGTGAGTAATTTCACCAGTCTTGTTCTTGCTACAGCATTCTTTTAAAAAAAAATTATTCTGCTAAACATTCCATCAACATATATTTATCCATTTTCCCTAGCTTTATCAGTGGTCTCTTTCATAATTTTCAGTTAGCATTGCAGTAAGGTTAAAACATTCTCCAAGGTTTACCTCTTTGGGTTTTTTCTTTTGTAAACTCTTGGCTCCAGACCTGGACTGTAGTCCAGAGGAGTGAGCAGTGAGTTTGTTTTCACAGCTTCACTGAGATACCGCTCACCTAGGTACAGTTCTCCCACTGAAGTACTTAATTACATTTTAGTATGTTTTGAGTTGTGCAATCAACACCACAGTCAATCGTAGAACGACTTAATTCATCATTTCTCCTTAAAAAAAAAAAAAAGAGAAAGAAACCTCGTATTTAGTCTTAATCCTTCTCAATTCTCTTCCTTTTTAGTCTTAAATGACCACTGATTTTTCTGTTTCTATAGTTGGGTCTATTTTGACACGTCTTACAAATGGAAGTCTACAACACGTGCTTTTTAATCAAGTGACTCAGCACAATGTTCTCAAGGGTCGGTCCTGTTTAGCACGTCTGTACTTTAGCCCTTGCTATTATTGAATAATATTCCACCACGTAGATGTTTCTCATTATTTTATCCATGTGCCACTTGATGGGTATGTGAATGATCATCACTTTTGTCCATTATAAATAATACTGCTACGACTCCTCAGTTTTTGCGGGGCAGGCACTGCCTGTGTTGGTTATATATGTAAGAGTGCAAGGGCTGGCTCATCTGGTAACTCTTTGTACCAGTAGTGTCGTCCAAAGTAGGTCTGCCATCTTACATTTTTTACTATCAGTGTATAACAGTGTGAATTAGTTCCAGTTTCTTCATGTACATGCTGTATCAACTGGCTAGAACTATCAAAACAAAATACCACAGACTAAGTTGCTTAAAGACCAAAACCTTTATTTTCTCACAGGTGTAGAGGGTAGAAATTCAAGATGGTTATCAGCAGATGATGTCTTCTCTCTGTGGCATGTAAGGTTTTTTGGGTTTTTTGTTTGTTTGTTTGTTTGGTTGGTTTTTTTTTTGTTTGTTTGTTTGTTTGTTTTTGTTTTTTTGGTTTTTGGGGTTTTTTTTGTAAAGGTCTCCCTATATAACTGACATGGCCTCAAACTCATGACAATCTGTCTGTCTCAGCTTCTCTAGAGATAGGTTTCCAGGTTTGCATCACTATGCTGAGCCTATAGGTTTCCAGGTTTGCATCACTATACTGAGCCTATAGGTTTCCAGGTTTGCATCACTATACTGAGCCTATAGGTTTCCAGGTTTGCATCACTATGCTAAGCCTAACATCTTTGCACATATACCTATCTCTTCCTCTTCTCATAAGGACAACTGTCATATTGGATTGGGACTCTGCCTTTATGATGACATTTAACCTTAATTACCTGTCTTAAATTGGGAGGGTTAAAACTTCAATACCTAAATGTTAGAAGACACAATTCAGTCCATAACACTTGACACTTATTGCAATATTTTCTAAATTAAATACATTGTATGACATTGCTATCTTTTCTATTTTATATTATATATTTTTAAAATTATATACATTGCACTGTGGGTGATGTGGTTTTGATTTGCATTTGTTTGATGGATACTGTTTTGATTTCTTTCTCTTTCTTTCTCTCCCTTTCTTTCTCTCTTTCTTTCTTTCTTTCTTTCTTTCTCTCTTTTTTTCCTTCTTTCTTTCTTTCCACCACAGCAAAGCCTAATAGACAATTCAAAAGAGGAAAGCTTTGTTTCGGTTTGTGGTGTCAGATGCTTCAGTCTATGGTTGCTGGACTCCATGCACTTTGGCAGCACACCACAGCAGCAGGAGAGTCTTCCCCTTATGTGGCTGGGAAGCAGGAAAGAGGCAGGAAGAGATCACAGAAAGACAACTTTCAAAAAGGTCCTCAGGAACCCAGTACTTCTAACTTGCACCCTCTTCCATAGCTGCTCCACTTCCTGACTGTTCAGACTTTGAATCTATCAGTGCTTCAAGTCTATCAATGAAGGTAGAGCCCTCGTAGGTCAGTCAGCTCCCCAGTGTCCCACCTCTGAAACACTGCTTCAATGCCTGAGGACCTAGAGAGTACATTTCATATCTAAACCATTAGCAGCTATTAACACTAGGCATATTTTATGTGCTTATTGGCATTTATATCTTCTCTAGAGAATAAGTTATGATTTATTTTTGTCATGTCATATACTATTCCTGTTATAGATAATATGCTTCATTGATTATTGAGGGATTAATCATAGGAGACTTTCTAAGCCAGGCAGTGAGGAGGCAGAGGCAGGCGGATTTCTGAGTTCGAGGCCAGCCTGGTCTACAGAGTGAGTTCCAGGACAGCCAGGGCTATACAGAGAAACCCTGTTCTCGAAAAACAAAACAAAAAACATAGGAGACTTTCTAAATCTTGGGGTTAGTAATAGACTTTTAAAAATATTTTTAATTAATTCTTTGAGAATTTAATACATGCATAGAATGTATTTTGATCATATTCACTTCAGATTCCTCCCGACTCCACCCAGATCTATACACCATCTTTCTACCCTGTCCCAGCTTTGTGTCCTATTTTTTGAATAACCATGACAGACTTTCTAAGAAAGATTAAAAACAAAACCAAAAAACCTCTAAAAACATTTTTAAATCATTTAATGTAACTACATGAAAATGAATACAGTCATTTCCCAAAATGTAGCCAAGTTAATCAAGCCAAAAGGTATGGTGGGTAAAAAACAATTTATTGGCAATGGACTAATTTTTACACACACACTCCATACAATATATATTTAATCTGCATTTTTAAAAAGGTCAATAGATTGTATACTACATAAAGAGATGATGTACTGTGCTGGGGCAATAGGCCACAGTAAAGTGCTTGCATGTGGACAGGAGCGTGTGAATCAAAAGGACTTGAATTTGATCCAGAGCACCTGGTTAAAAAGCTGCACATTTATGGTCCAGACTCCTGTCATGGTGTTGGGGAGGCAGAGACTGGAGACTCTCGGAGGCTTGCTGGCCAGCCAGTCTAGTTGAATCAGCAAGCCCCAGGTTGGTGAGAGAAATTATATCAAAAAATTAGGTGGTCAGTCTCTGAAGATGGTACCCAAAGTTGACTTCAGGCTTCTACACACCTGCACACACATACATGAGAACCTACACCCGACATGTACCTTCCATCCAAAATAAGAATTAACTTAGGAAAACAAAAACAAAAGCATGAGAACGGAGTGGTGAGATGCCTTGCAACCTGTTCAACATGGTGGAAGGCCAAAGCTGACCCCAGCAAGTTGATCTCTGCAGAAATGAGGTGGTACCTGTGCACATGTGAATACGGGTGTGCAAACATACGAAAGCAAATACATTAATTTAAAAATTAAAAGATGTGATGGAAAACCCCTAATACATTGGTATGTGTGTCAGATTTTTGTTTCTTTCACAAAAGACCCTTAAAAACATCAAAATGGGAAAGGTTTATTTTTGACTCATGATTTCAGAGCATCCCGACCATGTCCACTCGCTCTGATAGCCTTCGCATCTGTGGTGAGACAGGCTGCCATGGCTCAGCGCTGTCATGGCTGAAGCACTTCACCGCATTGCAACTTTAATGCAAAGGCAGAAAGGAGCCTGCATACCTTCGGAGGGCGAGGCACTAATGACCTCCATCTCCAAGTGTGCACTATTTCGGAAAGTTTCTAACAGGACCAGCAGTAACACATGAGTTTTAGAGGGACATTTACGATCTTAAACTATACCGAACTAAAACAGAAAAATAAGCAAAGATATCGAAAGTTGGTATGTTACGTAAGGACGTGATTGTGGGCACATACATGCAAGCAAGCACATATATAAAAACAAATAAATCTTTTAAAAGTAACAAATACCCGACAAAAACAAGTTATGCAGGAGCTTATTTTGACTCTTGGTTTGAAGGTCATGGCGGAAGTCAAGGCAGCAGGAGCATGAGGCACCTGGTCATTGCGCCCTCCCTCGGGAAGCAGAGTCATGGGTGCTGGTGTTCTTCTTAATCAGTCCAGGACCCCCTCCACCCAGCACTTGAGACGACGCTGCCCACAGTCAGGACGGGTCTTACCACCTCCGCTTACCTAGTCTAGAAACTTTCTCACCCATGTGCCCAAGAGGATTGTCTCCTGGGTGACTCTAGATCCTGTCAACTATTAACCATCATTCAACCAAGACCTATCTGTCTAAACAGGCAAGCGCCCTCCAGATCAGAAGCATGTCTCTAGGGATAGAAATCGTTCTTTTCTGCTGTCAGCTCCAGCCTGAATTTTCACTGAGGCTTCGCTGAGCTTTGAATGACCATGGAGACCCGCTAGCCAGACCCCGCCCCCGGATTCCCGCGCTCGTTTCCTATTGGCTGTCTTGTTGGTGGGCGGGACCCTGCACGGAGCTCAACGCCTGGGGACACAGCAGAGGCGAACGAGGTGAGGGAGGAGCTCAGAGCTGTGCAGGTCGGCGATGCCCGGGGCTGGCGTTCCCGCAGCGGCGTCGAGCCCCAAGTCCGCGGCCTCCGGGGCGTTGCAGGTGTCGGATTCCCTGAGGCGGTGAGCGCTTCCCTTGTCCACGGTGCCCCCGGTCGCCTGCGCTGGGGCTTCAGGGGGGCGGGCCGCCAGGTCCCTTGTGACTGTCAGTCACTCCCTGGCTGCTGTGCTCGTTGAGCGCTGGGCGTGTGGGAGGTGGCTGGTTGTCAGTTAAAGGCGCGGGACGCCTGGGCTTGCGCCCTTGGCGACAACAGCCCCTATGTTGTACAGGCCCTTGGCCGCAGAGGCGGCCACAGTTCCTGGCCACTCTGGACAGGCTCAGCGCGAAGCCCTTGGTTCTGCGAAGGAGCACACATTGACGGGGACCCCTGAGAGGACAGGTGGAGTGGTGGCCGCGCCGCGTCGGTGCAGCGAAATGGCTGGGATGAGCTCGGCTTTGAAAAGCTTGCTCTTTTTTTAAAAAAATGACACTTGCATAACTTGCTGTGGCTCATCCTAAAATAGTTTTTGATGTCAAGACTGTAGACGTTCGAATGCAAGACCGACACATTCCCCCATCAAAGTGTAACTTTCAAGCTTTCTTATTTGGTTAGTAAGAGGCTTCTGTCATCAGAAGTTGGGGGAGGGGCTACTGTGAAAGCTCGGGGGAGGAGAGCTTACCTAGCATGCAAAGCTTCCTGAGTTTCACCCTCAACACTTCAAAACAAACAAACAAACAAACAAACAAACAAAAAAGCCGCCATACATATTGAAGAACGGGAACAATCAAAAGAGCTTTGCACAGCATTTGGGACGTTTTTGAAAGGTCGTACTTGTTTCTTCCATTTGTATTTCACCCACTGCCACTCACCCAGGTTTGGATTATGAAAATGTTTAACAGCGTCCCCCCCACCCACCCCCTTAGCGGAGAGAAAGTGGGCGGCACCTGGCAGTTGGAGTAGCCAACCCACAACTCAGCATAGGAGGCAGCAGCCCATCTAGTCAGGGCAGCGACTGGCATGTCCCATGAGTCACAGGGGACACTGTTTGCATGCAGGCACTGGGGGCACTAAGTGGAAGCGTCAGCCCCAGGGGTTCACCCTTCTGGCTTGAAAATCTCCGTTGGTTTTCTGGAGGGAGCTGCCTGGAACCCTGTTGCTCTTACTTGATCCAACTGGCTTGCAGTAAGGCACACTCCTAATCAATCAATATCTCTCTCTCTCTCTCTCTCTCTCTCTCTCTCTCTCTCTCTCTCTGTTCTTGAGAATGGAGAGAATGACAGGCATTGTGAAGAAACGCTTTGGTGCTATGTCATCCTTCTTGGTGCCAGCTTTTTGAGTCACGTTCTTGTGACTTTGTTTCAGTCTGCCTTGCCCTTTCTCAGCCCCCTGGTTTGGTTTGAGTGAAAATGAATGGTGGCACTAGGTGGTTTTTATTGTTGTTTTTTTGTTTGGTTTGGTTAGGAGTGTGTGTGTGTGTGTGTGTGTGTGTGTGTGTGTGTGTGTGTGTGTTGCAACTTAATCTAAGTCTTCAAAGGATGAGAGTATTACAGACTTTTTAAATGAGTGCATTTTAGAGATTGTTCTTACTGGGGGACTAGAGTGTACAAACACTAATTTTAATCGGTAAGTAGGAAAAACTTAAGTACTTTGAATGCACCTTTTCAAAACCAACAATGCTACAAAGAATTTGCTTGCACTTTAGGGTGGTTTAAATAAGAATGGCCTCCGTAGCCTCTTATATTTGCATGCTTAGTCCCAGGTTGGTGAACTGTTTAGGAAGGGTTAAAGGGTGTGGCCTTGTTGGAGGGGCTGTGGATTGCTGGAAGAGGTGTGTAACTGGGAGTGGGCTTTGAGGTTTCAAAAACCCACACAAGGCCCAGCCTCTTTATCTCTGCCTGCTGTTTGCCAATCAGATTGTAAAGCTCTTAGCTGCTGCTCTAACACCATGCCTGTTTGCTTCCCACCCTGATGATAATGAAACTATGAAATTGTAAGCAAGCCCACAATGCTCTCTTTACATTGTCTTGGTCATGGCACCTCTTCACAGCAATAGAATAACTAAGACACCCTTTAATTTATACTTTCTGTTCATTTCGCTTTTCCATAGGCTTAAAGATCGTGTTTTGCTGTCCCTACTTGTCAAGATTTTTTAGTGTCTTTCTATTTAAATTTAAGTATATTTTTAAAAGGGAAGTTATAAAATGTAGTATTCCTTATTGTTGCTTCTGAGAATGGGAAAGCTTAATAGTGCTTTATGGCAGTAGAATAATTTAAAGAACAGGACTGGAGAGATGGCTCAGAAGTTCAGAATACTTGTTGCTTTTGGGAAAAACTTGGCTTTGGTTCCAGGCATCCACTTTGTTGTGGCTCACAACCATTCATAACTTCAGTCTCTGGGACCTGAT
Source organism: Rhabdomys pumilio (assembly GCA_030674055.1). Taxonomy (NCBI): domain Eukaryota; kingdom Metazoa; phylum Chordata; class Mammalia; order Rodentia; family Muridae; genus Rhabdomys; species Rhabdomys pumilio. The sequence continues at coordinate 20,687,967 of JANHMN010000008.1, forward strand.
GCTCTCTCTTGGCACTTACCAGACAGGCACATGTTGCACATATACACAATCAGGCAAAACATTCATACATATAAATAAACCTAAATAGATTTAATTTTTTTTAGCCTGGTGTCGTGGCATATACCTTTAATCCCAGCATTCGGGAGACAGAGTCAGGCAGATCTCTGAGTTCAAGGCCAGTCTGGTCTACAGAGCTAGTTCCAGGACAGTCAGAAACACTCTCTCAAAAAACAAAAAACGAAACCAAAAAGTCAAATTTTTTGAGGCAGTGATGGTACATGCCTTTAATCCCAGCATTCAGCAAATCTCTGTAAATTCAAGGATAATCTGGATATATACATACATACATACATATATATATAATATATATATGTATATATATATTATATATATATATATTATTTATATTGTTCTCCAGTTCCAGGACATCTGATATCCTCACACCAATGTACATAAAGTAAAAAAAGTTTTGAAATATGTATATTAAGTTGACTATTTTTTAAATGTATACTATGGTTTGTAGAATGGTAGAGTATGCTGCATCTCATCCAAAATAAATTTAAATATCAGGATAAACATTAGAATGCAACATTTGCACTTTTGTTTACTAAATAGTAATTTTGAGCTCTTATATTTTTGGTAATGTATCATCTTTCATTAAAGAAATATTGAAAAAATACAGAAAACTAAAAATACCTAGTTGCTCTAGTTTCCTTACGGTTCTTATGATAAATACTCTGACCAAAAATAACTCGGACAGGAAAGGGTATATTGGCTTACCTTACAGGTCTCTCACTGAAGAAACTCAGAGCTCAAGGCAGGAACCATGAGGAGACAATGATTGCTGTCAAGGCCCCATGCATAGTCAGCCTTTACATATAATGCAGACCACCTACGGGGTATGATGCTCCCCTTAGACAGCCGGGTCCGCTCACATCTATTAATAATCAGGATAATCCTCCACAGACATGTCCACTGACCAATCTGATCCAGGCAGTTCCTCAGTTGAGGCTCTCCTGCCAGATGACTGTAAGCTGTGTCAAGGTGAGAAGTAAGGCTGACTAGAGCACTAATGCGTCCACCCCTCCGTTTTGAAGGATCATCATTATTATTAAGTTGCTTCAGCTTGCTTTCACCCACAACTACATGCTCAGCTTTCAATTTTGGAATGCTAAGAGTATGGAATATGCAATTTTAGGGGTGAGTGGGTGGACAGCCTGAGAGGTTGTGTTAAGATTTCAGTTTTCTCCATTGAAGTGTTAGTACCATCAGAGGGACAGTGTCTGCTGAAATGAGAAGCTTACTCAGCTTTTCTATTATTATGCAGGTAAATATGGTTAGCTCTAAAGCCAAATGAAACTGCTTCTTTTATTTACCTTTCCGTCATTCTTTGAGTTCCTCCTCTAAACGTTTGAATGCCATCAATGCAGGGCTCTGGCAGTCTCATTTTTT
>JANHMN010000008.1:20689428-20854318 GCA_030674055.1 Rhabdomys pumilio
TTTTTTTGTTACTGTCTCACATCTTTGGTGACATACTAACTGTAAGCTTTTCATGTATGGCTTTCATTATATTGGGACAGTCTGCTTTTCTTCCTAGCTTTATTGGGCATTTTTATTTTGAAAAGATGAGAATTTTAATTAAATTATTTTTATTGTATTAGGATGATTAGATGTTTTCCCCCTAGAAGTTATAAAATTAGCACCTGGTGATAGGAAAGCTAGAAAAGTATGCAAATTTTAAATTTGGGCCTGAGTCTAACAATAGGAAGAAAGTACTTTTTCAATTTAAGATGCACTCACACACATAAACACATACAATCTGCAGCCAACATTATGCTCATGGTAAAATACTGGACGCTTTTCATTTTATGCATGTATGTGTGTGTGTGTAAGTATATATGGAGACTAGAGAATAACCAGGGGTATCATTCTCAGAACACTGGCTACTCCTAGAAGTAGTATCTGTCCTTTTGGGAAAGCTCACTGATCAGGTTAGACTAGCTGGCCACAGAGCTCCCATGATCCTCCAGTCTCTGCCCCCCATTGCTGGAATTATAAGCATACTACCACACATTGCCTTTTAATGTAGGTTCTGGGGATTGAATTCTGCTCCTCAAGCTTGCAAGGAAAGTGCTTTACTCACTAAGCTATCTCCCCAGCCTGGATGATTTTCCTATGAGATCACAACTACGAATGGTGTAGGAAGTTACCATGTCCTTTGCATGACTTCAGGGATGGTCCTGACTGTGGTGGTGAAACAATGAAGAAAAGACAGACAGATGGACACATGTGCATACAGAAAATCTGGGATTGGGCAGTGGGCTCTGATAGAGAAACTGCAGTACTTTGGAAGCTCAGCATGCTTATTATATGGAATATAACAGAGACATGGTGTTATTGCAGACAACTGAACAGGGAGATGGGGTTATTACACACAGATAAACAAGGGGCCAGGGTTTATGGTATACAGGTGCATCAAGGAGGTAGGTTTAGTTAATTTGGATAGGAACAGTCTCTGTAGGGAAACAATTTTCAGGCTGTAAATATCCCAGGGTAGGAGAAACTATGGTGGACATTTTCTGCTCACACTGTCAACACTTGTCCTTGGTCCTCTGAGAAAGGCTTTGCCATTCCTCTGAATCCTAGGCTATAGGATCCTTGACATGGCTTTGCCCATGGCAACAGCAAACTTCACTCGGGACTTAACTCATTCATGGCTTCCCCAAATCTCTATAGTAAATTCTCATCTATGCAACAAGGCATAGAAGGAGAATGAAAGACAAAAAACAAATCAGAAAGGAAAATATGTCTAGGTAGTGAGACAAGACAAGTGCTTTAGTAGAAAATGTAAGAATCAACAATAGACCAGTAAATTAGTGTGTTCAATAACAGAATATTTTATAGAAATAATAAAAGAACTTTGAAAATATAACCCTATAGGGTGGGTGGTGGTGTATGCCTTTCATTTTAGCACTGGGAAGGCACAAGCAGATGAATCTCTGTGAGTCTGAGGCCAACCCAATCTACAGAGCAAGTTCCAGGAGGGGAAGGAACTACACAGAGAAACCCTGTTTTGAAAAACCAAAATGAAAAGAAAAAAAAAGGAAGGAAATAAAGACACACAGACAGACAGACATAACCATATAGTATAACAGAGATGAAAAACTAGTCAGAGTGCTGAGAATCAGTAATGCTGAGTGCTCAGCCTTAAATGAGGCATTTGTAACAATTCAGTTAAGACTCAAGAAACATTGTGGAAGAGTAGGAGAGAAGAAAGGGCCAGACATGGGGTGGGAGCTATGCTGTTAAATGTTGTCTTTGGTGGTGCACGCCTTTAATCCCAGCACTTGGGAGGCAGAGGCAGGCGGATTTCTGAGTTCCAGGCCAGCCTGGTCTACAGTGTGAGTTCCAGGACAGCCAGGGCTACACAGAGAAACCCTGTCTCAAACAAACAAAATGTTGTCTTTGGATGTGACATGGCCACAGTGCTCATGAACTCACTGCAACTTTGGTTACCTGCACAAGATCAAGTCAACAAAAATCAGGCAAAAGTCATTCCACCAGGAAGCACTGTTTGGACTCAGTGGGTTACTAAGGGAGAAAAGAGACAAGAATGTGGGAGGGGTGCTTAGTGCTGTTCAGTGGGAGTAGAAGGAGAGCTTGGTAGACAGGATCAAGATACATTGTATGCTTTCCAAGAATAAATAAAAATACTCTACTAAAATATATACATGAGAGGAGAGGGAATGGAGAAATGTATCTAAAATATAATTTAAAAAATAAAAATAAAACAAGGAAAAATGTGTATGTGGTAGCATATTCCTGTACTCTCAACACTCAAGATGCTGAGGCAGGTGTGTATCCCTTATCATTAAAAGACCAGCCTGGTTTATATACAACAAGTTCCAGGCTATCCAGGGCTACACAATATGTATGTATGCATGTTACACACTTCTGGATCATCAGGGCTTAGAGAGGTGGATTTGTCTTCAAGAGAGTGGTCTGCAGTTGTAGAGGACCCTAGTTCACTTCCCAGCAAGTGGCACACAACTGCATGTAGCAACTGTATGTTGCTGTGGATATGTCTGTCATCCTTTTCTGGTCTTAGTACATGCGTGCGCGCACGCGCGCGCGCACACACACACACACACACACACACACACACACACACACAAACACACACACATACACATTTCTAATCTTTAAAAAAATAAAAGAACTGTCTTCAGATAGTAACAGAAAAGTCATACAGGTCTCCTTGAAGGAGCCTGGAGTAGCCAGTCTTGGTCTCATATTTTAATAATAGACCAATGTGTTTTGCCACTTTGTTTTCAGAATTGATGTAGATAAGATCAGATGCCAATAGAAAGCGACCTAAATTATAAAAAACAGACAAAACACCAGGCTTAAATTAATCCACTTGGCCTTTTTTCCTAGATTCTGAGATGAAGTTTTCAGTTCAATACTACAACAAATCACCACAGGGGGGCGACAGAACTCTAAAATACTTTTTAAAGTAGACTTGGAAAAGATCTGATACTGCCCAGATGAAAGTAAAAGGTCAGGAATTTATGGATAAGTCCCAGTGCTTGCTCTGGCCAGTTTTTGCAAGGCATAACCCTTGTTTAGATAAATAATACTGCTAAAGAGCACTATTGCTAAGTGAATTTGATGTCTGTCTCTTGGGTTCCAGCAGACAGAACTAACTCAGTAGCACTTTGCTCTCTCTGTCTCTGTTATGATCTCTAGCCCTTGACCCCTGCCAACAAAATGTCATAATACAAGGCTGAAGAATGGTTCGGCAGTTAAGAATGCTTATTGTTCTTGCAGAATTTGGTTCTCAGTACTTTTTTTTCCCCTTCCCTCTCCCTCTTGCTCCGCCTGCTTGCTCCAGCCCAGCCCAGCCCAGCCCAGCCCAGCCCAGCCCAGCCCAGCCCTCTCAGCACTTATACAGAAGCTCTCAATCTCCAGTGACCAATTACAGCTCCAGAGAATCCAATTCTTCTTCTGACTTCCTCAAATTCCCGCATGCAGGTGGCACACAAAAACTCACGCAGGCAGGCAAAGAAGGGTATGCGGGAGGATTTGAAGGAAAGAAAAGGAGAGGAAATGATGGAATTATAATTTCAATAAATAAATCAATTTTAAAACTAATCTTACAAAGGACTTTATAAGCTAAGGAAGGGGGTGTGAGGCAGTGATAAGGGAGTAGGTTCCAGAGGCTTCTTGCTTGTGTTGAAGTACAGCCCTAAATTACTGTGTGGTATTCAGTAAAATACTCACTTTTGTGTCCCGGTTTCTCTTTCTGTAAAATAGAGATTGTAACAGTGCCCCTTATACTGTGTTATTCTCAGGATTAGGTCTAAAAGTGTGAATGCACTTAGAATAACCCTAGGTTGCACATGAGATGTAGGATTTTATGGAATTAAATTTTGTTTTAGTATTTTTTTTTTCTAGTCATGATGGTGTTACCTCCATTTGATCTATTAACCAGATGAGTGAACTGCTGAGGATTTTCCATGATTAAAAAACAAACTTGGGCTGGAGAGATGGCTCAGCCATTGTGAGCTCAGGGTAGGCTCACAACCAAAAAGCAAAGTTTGGGGCTGTAGTGTCTCTAATTCCAGCTCTTGGGACACAGAGGCAGGCAGAGCTCAGTTATGGGTGTCCTGATGCTGTTTGTATTCTAATGTTAATTCTGATTCCTCAAGAGCGCCCCCCTTTCAAACAGGAGATCAGTTAGGTGATCTCAGGTGAACCTTCTCCCCATTCTAACTGGTCAATAAAGGCTAGAGAAATGGGGGAGAGGTGGGAGAGGAATGGAAGGCTTTTGAGAGTGGGGTAGGTAGAGAAGGAGAAGAAGATTGGAAGGAGAGAAGACTAAAAAAAAGAAGAGGAAAAAGCCATGATAGAACAGAACCACATGGCCAAGAAAAAACAGAAGTAACAAGGGGTCTTATAGCTGGGAAATAAGTTAATATAGTATTAGATCTGCCCAATCTAGGCTTATCACTTATAATAATTATAATATATAACTTATAATAACTAGATTGCATGTTTATGTGGGCTTTTGGGGTTGGAAATTCCAACAACAGATCTCTGTTGAATTTGAGGCTAGCCTGGTCTACACATCAAGTTCTAGGCCAGGCTTACATGGTAAGACTCTGTCTTAAGAAAAAAAAAGCCTAGGGTCAGTGAGATAGCTTATTGGGTTAAGTAATGCACTTGATGCCAATCTTGACAAAGACCTGTGCTCAGTCCCTCGGACCTACATGGTGGGAGAAGAGAGCCCACTCACTCAAATTGTCCTGTGACACCTTATACATGTACTATGGCATTGTTTAAATGTGAAAAAATTAAGTTTATGGGATTGAGGAAATAGCTTAGTTGAGTATTTGCCCTGCCAACATGAGGATCTGAGTTTGATCCTAGGCCCACATAAAAAGACTGAGTATGGTGGTGCATACGCATAAACCCAACACTATGGAGAGAGGGACAGGCAGATCCTTGGACTTGATGATGGTCCTAGCAAAATTGGTGAGCTTCTGGCCAGTGGAAGTCCCTGTCTCAAAAAACGGGGATGACATACCCAAGGCTGACCTCTGGCTAGTGTACACATATCAACAGATGCACAAAGCTAGAACTTATTCGGTTCGACTGTTCTCTAGTAATGTGTGATTATATCATCTATGTTGCTATTAAGTCAAGAATGCCTTTAACATTGCCATTAAAGTCAGAGATGTTATGAACATCTTTTTGTATTTTTTTGTGTCTTTTGTTTTTGAAACAGGGTTTCCCTGTGTAGCTCTTGCTATCCTGGAACTCACGCTGTAGACCAGGCCTGGCCTTGAACTCACAGAAATTCATCTGCCTCTACTTCCTTCAGCAAATCTTACAGGCCTGTGCCACCAGCACTTTGACAGTTTTATACATACACCTAATGTATTTGACCACACTCATCCCCTCACCCTCTTTTCTTCTCCCTTCCATCCCCCTTCCTGCAATGTGCTACCATATAAATAACTAATATTTATACCAATAAAAACACAGGAGGTGTAAACTGAGGCAAAAATCTGCTAGCTCAGTGAGGTAACTTTATTTTCTTAACTATATGCAAAATGTATATTTACAAGCCTGATCCTACGACTAAACTGCCAGCTGTCTAGAAATCTCTTTCTATCTTCGTCATTCTACCGAGTTAGTCCACCTTTCCCTTGAGCTCCCAAGAGGGCTCCTTAGCTCTCCTTCCTAGAATACTGTTTTACCTGTGGCCTGCCAGCTGCTGCACTGTTGTTTCTGCAAGCCCAAAGAGAAAATCTCTATCTCTTACCAGAGCTCCCTTCATGAAGAGAGCCAAAACAAAGTACCTATCAAAGGTCCAATTGCTATCAAAGAAGTCTCTAGCTCCCCCACTACACCCTTGATAGGCTAAACTATGCCACGATCCTGGTGTGTGTGTGTGTGTGTGTGTGTGTGTGTGTGTGTGTGTGTGTTTCATCTTTATGTTGAGGTAGCTCAAGGTCATTCAACTGACTTTGCCTCAGGTCAGAGAGCAAAGACCACAAGACCTCTCCCCAGTAACTTGCCTCAAGATAGGCAGGAGCTTCCCATTCTTTAGTTTTCTTATCAGTGGAGGCTTTTGGAGGCACACCCACACTGCATCTCTTCAGGACTCACCTAACTGCATCTGACATCAGGTTAAGCTTTTTTATGTTGCCAACAATTAGACTTTCTATGTACAATAATCAAATATCCTTAACACTTTCCCACCACCTTCCCACTTCTCTCTGCACACCTTGCACACCTCCCTCCCACTTTCATGTCTTTTTTTTTGGGGGGGGGTGTTTTTTGTCTACTTGTTTGTTTTGAAACAAGATCTCATTGTAACCATGGGTGTACTGGAACTCACCGAGAGCTGCTTGCCTCTGTGTACCACCACACCTGGTGTGCCAGATAGTTTTAATGTCAGCTTGACTATCTATCTCATCTGAGAGGAGGGGACCTCAATTAAGAAAATGCATCCTGGGCTATAGAGATAGCTCAGCGGTTAAGAGCACTGACTGCTCTTCCAGAGGTCCTGAATTCAATTCCCAGCAACCACATGGTGGCTCACAACCATCTGTAATGGAATCTGGTGCCGCCTTCTGGTGTGTTTGAAGACAGCCTCAGTATACTCATATAAATAAAATTTAAGGTAAATAAATTGGAAGAAAAGAAAGAAAGAAAGAAAGAAAGAAAGGAAGGAAGGAAGGAAGGAAGGAAGGGATTCCATAAGATCAACCTGTAGGCAAGCCTGTAGGGCATTGTCTTTAGTGACTGATGTGGGAGAGCCCAGCCCGTTGCGGGTGGTGCTATCTTTGTCAGCGGTCCTGGGTGATATAAGAAGGTAAACTGAGCAAGCCTAGAGGAGCAACCCAGTAAGAAGCGTCCCTCAACAGCCTCTACATCAGCTCCTGCCACCAGGTTCCTGACTGAGTTCCTGTCCTGACTTCCCTCAGTGGTGAAAAGTGATAAGGAAATGTAAGCCAACTAGACCCCTTTTCTCTCCAAGCTGCTTTTAATTGTGGTTTCATCTCATCAATAAAAACCATAACTAAGACACCTGGTTCCTTTGTTTTTGTTTTGTGACCCAATGGAGTTTAGCCAGGGCTGCTGTCATGACCATTTGTACCTGTGTCCTGAGACATACTGAGATTTTTCTGGAAGATCTATCTAGAACAGTGATATTGCAAAGTCCAAAAGTGTAGCCAAGTGGTGGTGGTGTACACCTTTAATTCTAGCACTTGGGAGACAGAGGCAGGTGGATTTCTGAGTTCGAGGCCAGCCTTGTCTACAGAGTGAGTTCCAGGACAGCCAGGACTACACAGAGAAACCCTGTCTCAAAAAACAAACAAACAAACAAACAAACAAAAACAAAAAAACAAAAGTGTTTTGTAAAGGGTTTGTTATACTTTGTACTAATAGTATAACAACTAACAGAGTTGCTGTTACCAAGTCTTTATCAACATCTGCTCTTTGTCTATTACTTGGCTTGTGCAGTGTGGTATTTCTGCTTCAGTTATTCTGGCTTCTTGAGTTTTCCTTTGCATTCAGTTTTTCTTCTGCCTAGAGTTTCTTGTCCTGGTTTGTTTTCTGTTGTTATGATGAAACACTAACCAAAAGCAACTTGATGAGAAAAGGGTTTTATGTGGCTTGTACTTCCCAATCACAGTCTACCACTGAGGAAAGCTAAGGCAGAAATTCAACCAGGGCAGGAACCAGAAGGCAAGAACTGAAGCAGAGGCCATGGAGGAATGCTGTGTACTGGCTTGCTCCTCCCTGGCTTGCTGTCTGCTTTCTTATACAATCCAGTACCAAGCGGTCAGGACTGGGCACTCTTTAGCATCAAACGCCTGTCCAGGGAACGTGCCACTGGCTTGCTTATAGGCTAAACTGATGGATTTCTGAGTTGAGGGTCCCTCTTCTCAGGTGATCTTAGCGTTGATGAAAACTAACCTGCATGGATCTATAGCCTATGACTCCTGTTGTTTTCTCTCTCACTGTCTCAAGTTTTCTGAGCCCTTCCTTTGTGGCGCACACCTTTAATTCCAGCACTTGGGAGGCAGAGGCAGATGGATTTCTGAGATGGAGGCCAGCCTGGTCTACAGAGTGAGTTTCAGGTCAGCCAGGGCTATACAGAGAAACTCTGTCTCGAAAACAAAACAAAAAAAAAAAAAGAAAAGAAAAGAAAAAGAAATTGTTACGGATGGAGAGCTGCTAAGCAGTTAAGAGCAGCTACAAGGGGCTGGCTCTCTTCTTCCATGTTTGAATCCAACTCAGACTGCTAGGCTTGGAAGCCAGTTATTGTACTCACTGAGCCATCTTGCCAGCTGTGATTTAATCTTGCATTAAGCTACTTAATTAGATTATATTATCAATTCTAGTTGGACATCTATAGGTTGTTTAAGTTTAGGGTTCTTTCTATATAATCCAGACATTTGGCCTCTCTTTCTTCTCTCTGTGTGCGCCCTTTCTGTCTTTCTCCCTTCACCCCACACCCATGGTGACTCCCTTGACCTCAATCCTTGGGGCCAATGAACTCAGCTGACAGCAGCTTCCCAATAAACCGGCCTTTAATATAATCTACTCTGGCTTGAATTAGCTCCTTTCACCAGCAGCAGAGAAATAACCTATCAGTCTCGTCATCTGCAGAGTGGTAATCTTATTTCTGATCTTTATACTTTTTTAATTTCCTTCTTTACTTACTTCATTAGGCAGGACCTCCCTCATACTGTAAAATGTCAGCAACAGTAAAAGCAGAGACAAGATGCAGTAGGCTGAGCATGGTCATGTTGACTAGACCCTCAGAATGTAATGTCACTGGGAACCAGCATCTGTAACAGTTAGAACTAAGAGCCAAGCTGAGATCACGTTTGATCAGGTGGGTGTGAACTGTGGTGAGATCAGGTGGGTGTGAACTGTGGTGAGATCAGGTGGGTGTGAACTGTGGTGAGATCAGGTGGGTGTGAACTGTGGTGAGATCAGGTGGGTGTGAACTGTGGCGAAGGCTCCAGACATGAGATGGAAAGCACAACAGAGACGGGAGCAGCCGCTGATACCTGAGGAGTCACTTTTAGTTTACTGATTGTTTCATGAGGAAACAGCCCTTTGTGATGTGTTATGGATATGTTGTTTCTAGGTATGTATTCTCCATAACAATACTTTCCATGCTTTTTAAGTTTTGTAAATTATATTTTTCTATAGCTAATAAATACATTGTTGAGATAGGGACAAGGCTAGAAACACATTCAACTTTAGCATGCCTGAGAGATTTATGTTTTCAAAGAATCCTTAGGTGACTCTGGCAATCTTTAGTCATAAAATGAGGGTTCTTAACTATGTCTTTATGCATTTCCAATAAAATTTAAAATCTTGCCAGGTTCACTGGCACATGCCTGTGGTGCCTACTTTTGGAAGGCTGAGGTGAGCAGAGCATGTGAGTTCACTTGGTAAAAACTAGCATGAGTAATGTATTGATGTCCTCTCTCTCTCTCCCCCACCCCTCTCTCATCTAAGAACTATAGACTTCAGAAAATTCACACAAGTTTTAGAAAATTTTAAAAAGCTTGATTTTACCACAAGGAAAAAAAATATGATGTATAAAAAGAATGAGGAAGTAGAGATAAAAAAGAGTGTGGAGGGGCTGGAGAGATGGCTCAGCGGTTCAGAACACTGATTGCTCTTCCAGAGTTCCTGAGTTCAATTCCCAGCTCATAACCATCTGCAATGTGATCTGATGCCCTCTTCTGGTGTGTCTGAAGACGGCAACAGTGTACTCATATGCATAAAATAAATAAATCTTAAAAAATAACAAGATAAAGAGAATGGGGAGAAGTCCCCACACTCTTTCCCTCTATTAACACAGACACTTTATTTGGACTTTGGAATGTAGAATTATATTTATATAGACTGTGCTTGAAAATGAGAAAAATTGCCGGGCGGTACGCCTTTAATCCCAGCACTTGGGAGGCAGAGGCAGGCGGATTTCTGAGTTTGAGGCCAGCCTGGTCTACCGAGTGAGTTCCAGGACAGCCAGGGCTACACAGAAAAACCCTGTCTCGAAAAACAAACAAACAAACAAACAAACAAAAAAGAAAATGAGAAAAATTATATATATATATATATATGTATATATTTATTTATTATTATTAACCTCATTTGTTGTCTTCCAAATCTAAAATGTTAATGTCTTATTAGATAGTTGTAAGACACTTTGAGGCTTGTCCTCTATTGTCTGTACACATCAACTGTTACTAAGTATCACTTGAACATTGCCCTTGGCCTCTGTATCTCCTCTGTAGTTTCTCCCTGAGTTTCTTCATCCATGGCTTACAGCCGTCTACTATCAGATACAAACCAGTGACTTACAAACTGCCACCTCTAGCTTACTTTCTTCTGAGCCCTGGACTGTGTATCTAAAGAGCTAAGTGACATTTCCCCTTGCTTGTGTCAAAGGCATTTCAGCTTCTCTCTACCCAAGCAAGATACTGTTCCTCAACCCAACAGCCTAGCAAATGAATGGCTCAACTATCGATCCACTAAGTAAGCCATAAGCTGAGGAAGTTCCCTTCGTACAGCCTTTACTCTCCCTGCATATACTGTGCTACCAAAATCAGACTACATTTCTTCCTAAGTAGCTGGTTATTCCATTTCTTAGTGTCCGCACTACCAACATCTCAGCCTGTGCTTTTTTGTTTTTGGTCCGACCAATTTCTCTCCTTGCATCCAGTCATGCCCCCTGTCTCATCACTTCTTTATAGCAGTGCCTGAAAGTATCATGGAAAAGGACCATATTTTTTTTAAAAAAATTTCAGTCCATACAAATGTATGCATGCTAGTATGTATTTATGCACTTGTATGTATGTGAGTGCCTATGATATGTGTGGAAGACAGATAACAACTTTTACTGTTATTTCTTCGGAATTGTCGACCATGTTTTTTTTGACCCAGTCTCTCACTGGCCTGTGACTTGCCTGTTTAGGCCAGGCTGGCTGACTAGAAAATCCAGGGGGTCCACTTGTCTTTGCTTCCACAGTGCTGAGCCCTGAGATTACAGTGCATACTGCTGGATCTAGCTTTTATTTATTTATGTACTTATTTAATTTTTTCTGAAGATACTGGAGATTAAAGTCAAGTCCTCAGGTTTGAACAGCAAGCACTCGGAGCTATCTCCCCAGCCCACAGACCAATATTTTTATAAAATACAGTAAAAGTAATATACTAGGAAAAGCCCAGACACAAAACTTCTTTGTGAAGGTAATATAAAAGTTTCTGAGTGCTTGCTTCTGGGCGTTTGCACTTAGCCTAACACATACTGAAGGTGAACACACTGACTTCTTCATCCACTGCATGCTCAGTGCTTTGCATTCTGTCTGGTGTACAAGACCAAGGGTTTGTTCAGTGACACTACTGCCAGTCTGAGCATTTAATTAACTACTTAAGTCTTCATTTTTAAGGCTCAATTCCTAACCACACATTTAAGACATTATTAGGCCAGACACACTTCCAGAAGGCCCTGTTATACTAATTTGCCTTGTAGAATGAGTGCACCTTTAATCAGTAGTAAATCTGAGTGCCACTTCTGTTTCTTTGAAAGGGGCTTTTCCTGCTTATTTCCTGAATGACTTCAGTTTGGGTCTCAGTCTCAGGAAATTGTTATGTCAAAAGGAGCAGTTTATCAATCTTTTGTTCCTAATGTGAATCCTATAAACCAATTCATTGTTGAATTATATTTGCCTATGTCCAACTTAAACAGGAAGGACTATGCCCCTTTCTTAATTCAGCGTTGCAGAAATTTTAACTTTTAGAGCCAAGCAAAGGTAGTGATTGACCCAGGTTCATGCTACTCTGTGGGCACTAAAGACACTCTCTGTAGCCTTTCACATACAGAGACTTGGACTGAGGCTTGTTCTTTCCTGCAAGGGTTAAATGTCAGATGTCACTAATTATAAAATGCAGGGTGGTTTCTGATTATGTCAGTGAAAATCCTGATATACACAAAGATATGCATCATCTTCAATCAGGAATCCTACAAGTAGGGTGAGCTTCAGACTAGTAAAGGCCTGCAGTGGCTCAGTGATATTGTTGTGTTCATTCTTCTTTTTCTCCTGCTGGTGTCTGTGCAGGCTTCACCATTAGGTTGGCTGTTTGTGATTGCAGCTTAGCTGTGGCTATAGAGATACATAGCCAGTGGCATGGGGGACCACTATAGAATCTTCTATAGTGGTGTCTTAGGACTATTGAGTTTCAACTCAAGCCTGCTTAAGCAAAATGGGAGTTGATTGACTCATGGAACACGAAAAGACATGTGGATTTTGGCTTTTGTCATATGCTGTGGAACACTGTCTTCTGGCCATGACCGCCACCCTCTAGAACTGTCAGCAGCTGTGATTACCAAAGGAGACCTGAACAGGACTGAGCCCGTAAGCTTTCTGTCATTGGAGGTGCTCACAAGGCCATGCTTCCCAAGGATTTATAGATAGTTACTAGGATGAAGGAGGCTCATCCACTCCTCAAGAGCAACAGCTGAGGGCTGTTAAGGAAAAGCGTTCAGAAAGAGTGTGTGCGTGCATGCATCGTGTAGTGGTAGTGGTGGTAGAAGAGATACTGTTTGCTCCCTAATTAAAACTTATTGTCTCCCCAAGCTAGACTTTATTTAGTGCAGTCATTCTCTTTGGTTTGTTGTTGGTTCCCTACCTTGGGTGAATAGATACATGTTTCCCAGAAGTCCACACAACAGCATCATCGGATCTAAGGCCTCAGGTGAAATCATTCAATTTCTCCTTTCCTCTCTAGCAGGCTGTCTACATATCTGCATTTAGTAATCAGAGGGCCACCCAAAGCCCAAGGTTTACCAGCTTAGCAGCCTCAGTGCAGAGAGTAGTGTTTTTCAGATCACTCTGGCAGAAAGTCCTTGGAGAATTCGCATTAGCTTCTTTCCAATTCTCATCTCATCAATCAATAACTATGGGCTCGAAAATAAAACATTCTAATTGCTAGGCCTGGCATGTTAAGTAGTTCAGCCATACCTAAAAGGATTTGAAAGCCCTTTCCCTCTTGGAACTGATTTAATTATGGGAAAACTCAGGCTGGCATAAATGCCCTGGAAACAAATAGCTTCTTACCACCATGATATTTTAACAATTCAAAGGAAGCTAGATTATAATAATAGCAATCATTCTCTGTGGTCCCTGTCTTAGTTAGGGCTGCTGTGAACAGACACCAGGACCAAGGCAACTCTTATGAGGACAACATTTAACTGGGGCTGGCTTACAGGTTCAGAGGTTCAGCCCATTATCATCAAGGAGGGAAAACACGGCAGCATCTAGGCAGGCATGGTGCAGGAGGAGTTGAGAGTTCTACATCTTCATCTGAAGACTGCCTGCAGAATACTGACTTCCAGGCAGCTAGGATGAGGGTCTTCAAGCCCATACCCACAGTGACACACCTACTCCAACAGGGCCACACCTTCTAATAGTGCCACTCCCTGGACCTAGCTATTCAAACCACGATAGTCCCAGGTTACTGAATTCGAAATTCTGAGGGTAAAGCTTTCAGTCATGCCTTCTTGGAAATAGGGTTTCTCTGTGTAACCTTGGCTATCCTGGACCTCATTTTGTAGACCAGACTGGCTTTGAACTCACATAGATCTGCCTGCCTCTGCCTCCCCAATGCTGTGACTAAATTTTTTTAGTTCTTTCAACTTTTTTTTTTTTTTTCCGAGACAGGGTTTCTCTGTGTAGCCTTGGCTGTCCTGGAACTCACTCTGTAGACCAGGCTGGCCTCGAACTCAGAAATCCACCTGCCTCTGCCTCCCAAGTGCTGGGATTAATTTCAACTTCTTTATAATGGTTCCTGTGAGGTCTTTTCTAAAATCCAATACCTCAGCCTGTTCTTAACAGGTTTCTGCTATTTTTTGTTTGGTTGGTTTTTTTCCTCTGTGCAAGTTATATTTTACGTCTTGGTTACATGTCTTGTAATTTTTGTTGTTGAACATGTGACATCTGGGTAGATTCCTCCTCTCCTCTGGGTCTGTGCTTCTTCAGTGACTTGTCTGTTTAATGAGGTCTATGTTCTCTGTAATAGACAGGTCTTTATACTGGTCCTGTCACTCTGGAATAAACAGTGTTTTATCAGGTCTCTGTTACAAGGCATCTCTTGGTTTCTATCAGTCTTGAGGTTTGTTTGGGGACCTCTGTGTTGTTTCTGATCATGCCCCAGGGCACAACTTTCATCAAGGACTGACTCAATTAAACCTCCATATCTTTTGCTTGGGTAGTTTTTGAGAACAACCGCTGATGTTTGTTTCTGCCCCCTGAGGCACCTGTCATTCTCTGTCCCAGGTAAACTTGCTGGCCTATGGCATAACTCATGGACACCAAAGCTGTTTGCTTTTTCCTCTAATTTCTCCAGATTTCTGAGACTTCTCTTAGGATCAAACTTCATATACTTGGCTCTAAATGAAATTATTTTCCCTTTATTCCCTTCTTGAAGACAGCTTGAATTCTCTTTGTTTGTGGCCTACCCTTCCAGAAGTATCTGGCCACTAATGCAGAGCTAGTATTGGAAGTGGCCCTCTTTTAGGATGACTGCTCTGGTATATTCATAATACTTTAGTCTTGGTGGGTAACTTTTGATCTTTTCAGTTTGCCTTTCTGGAATCTGAGGGGGTTTTTGTTTGTTTGTTTTTAGTTAGAGAAACTGTTTATTTTCTAATAAGCTTATTCTGATTTTGCATGTGGAAGAACTGCTTAAGTCCACTCAGTGATCGTTCCTGCTGTTCACTGTCTTGTACACTGGGAGCTGCAAACCAGTCTTCAGTTCAGTAAAGAACTGTGCAACAGGAGCAGTGGGTACCTCCTCTTCTACAGACTGTCTGCCATCTCACATAAGGGTCCATGATTCACCGAAGAATGATACCCGGAACTCAAATAGTATGTAAACACAAAGAGTGTTTTATTCTGTAGAGGTCCAGCATGCTGGGCTCTCCCATTACCAAAATAGAGAGACAACTAAGTGATCTTGCAGGCCTGATTTAAAGCACATTAGGGAATTCTGGGGTAGATGACCTCTATGTTAATCTGTTGGGTTCATCTCTATGGACATCCCATTACCAGGCTGTGGGAACTGGAAACTTGCTGGGGAGGTTTGGAAACTGTTGCTGAGGAAGTAGCTGAGGAAGTCTAGAAACTGCTGCTGATCCATTGTCCTTGCCTCAGGCCAGGTTGCAAGGCAGCTTCTAAGGCCTGGACTTTGTTAGCATTCTGTCTAAACTCCACCCCCACAGTTACCTGACAACAGCCAGGTATGCTCCTCCCTACAGTTACCTGGCAACATCCAGGCAGGCCTGGCCCACTATAAAAGGGGCTGCTTGCCCCCTCCTCCCTTTCGTGCTCTCCTGGGCTCCTCCCTTCCATTCTCC
Organism: Rhabdomys pumilio; assembly: GCA_030674055.1. Taxonomy (NCBI): domain Eukaryota; kingdom Metazoa; phylum Chordata; class Mammalia; order Rodentia; family Muridae; genus Rhabdomys; species Rhabdomys pumilio. Next base: position 20,704,889 of record JANHMN010000008.1, read on the forward strand.
CCTTCCTCCTCTCTCCATGTGCTCTTGACCAGCCTCTACTTCTCTACTATCTCTCTGCCTTTCTCTGCCTTTACTACCCTCTTAACTCCTCTCCTCATGCCCAATACCATCGTGTGCCTGGTCCCTCAGGGAGAAGGGATGCCTTGGCATGGACCCGCTGAGACATCCCCTTCCTCCATACCACACCACACCCATAGAACATATCTCCTATCTCTTTATCTTTATAAACACATCAGACACATTAGATTCCGTGATTCCTGTCATGGAATCAGCCTAGCCTTCTCCCTCAGACTGAGCAGTCCATTCACCCTGAATTTCTCCTTGATCACTACTTTTCAGCAGTAGCCTACTCCCCTCTTTTCAGTCTCTTTGGGAATCTCTGTAGAAGTAGAGATCAGGCATGGGCTCCCATGAGTGCTCACAGGAGATGGTACTGCTCATGTGCAGGTCTTCCTGGACCAGCTTCCAGCTCAACAGATTCCTGAGTCCTGCTATCATATAGGATAGCAATGGCCACACCGTCATAGAGGAGTATTAGGCAGGGTAAAACCCATCCCTCCGAAAGAGATTAGTGGTAGATGCTGGATGATGTGTTTATAAAAAGATAAAGAGATATAGAATGCGTTCTGTGGAGGTGTGGTGAGGTATGAGGGAAGGGGATGTCTTAGCAGTCCCATGCCAAGCTATAGTATAGAATAGAGTTTATTCTATAGGCATGGGGAGGGGAGTTAAGAAGGTAGTCGTGGCAGAGAGAGTATAGAAGTAGAGGCCAGCCATGAGCACGTGGGGGGGGGAGGGGAAGGGGTGAGGAGCAAGAAAGAGAGGAGGAGGCAAGCAGCCCCTTTTATAGTGGGCCAGGCCTACCTGACTTGCTAGGTAACTGTGGGGTTGGAGTTTAGACAGAATGCTAACACTGGATGATCAGTCTCTTGCTTGGATCTGGTTAGTGGAAGTCCCCAGAGTGAAATAGTGCATAGTAGGACAGGCTCCTATGCAATAGGAAACTTTAGCAAAGCCAAGATCCATGGAGGATGAACAGTCTCCTCAGCAGGGTGGTTTGCTTTGTTTTTGCAGTGCCTGGGATTAAACCCACAGCTTCAAATCTGTCAGAGAAGTGTTCTACCTACCACTGAGCTACATGCCTAGCCTTCCATAGGTTTTGAGACATGGACTCACAATTAATTATCTGGGCAGGCCTTTAACTAAGTCTGTAATGCAACACAGGCTTGCTTTCAATTTGCTTCCAAAATACAGTGGCAAAGACTAAACGTTAGTATTCCAAAAAGGAGGAAAGGGGCCATATTAAGGGAATACTGGACTAAAATAAGATGGAAAACCAGCTGGGCAAACTCCAAACTCTGTATCTTCATATCTAATGTCAAGATGCTCTTCAGGTTTCCAATGCCTTGCAGCTTTATTGACTTCAACAGGCTTCTTTCTCTTGGGCTGATTTCAACCCCTGTTAGCAGCTTTCCTCAGCAGGACTCCCCTGGCTCAGGCATCTACTTCACAGCTTCACACAATGGCATCTCAAGGGCTCCTTGCAGGGACACTTCTGACACATGCTTGGTTTTTTTCTTAATTGAGAAGAGAGATTCCCTACCTCTTCTTGTATCCTTGACCCTAAAGCTAAAACCAAGTGGCAGAAGCTTCGAAGTTCTGTGCTTGCTGAAGTTAGAATGTGGTCTCCTTGTTCAGTTACATTTTCATTAGCTTTCTGTTTTTGATGTGGTTTTTGTTTGTTTGTTTGATTGTTTTTTCCCATTGCCTAAGCTTGGCTGTTCTGAAACTCAGTCTATAGACCAAGCTGGCCTTGAACTCAGAGATCTATCAGGCTCTGCCTTCCAAGTACTGGGATTAAAGGTATGCACCCTCATTTCTACCCCCACATCCCAGCTCTATCCCTACCCCCTCACACCTGGTCCTAAGCCTTTCTTTAATTCCTGTTTACAAGTTGGAAGCTTGGCTGCCTGGGATCTTGCTCTGAGGTCACCACTCTCTTTATTCCACTTAGCATCAGGGTTTTCTTTGATCTATTTACATTTCCTTTTGTATTTTTCCTTGCTCAGCTTGCCCCTTTTCATTATAGATCTGCATAAGACTGACCACTAATAGCCACAACTGAGGCAATGCTAGATTGTTTTGAAATGTTCTCTACTAAAGCTGTTCATCTATAACTCTTCATTTTAGCCACAGGCAGATTTTTTTTTTTTTTTGACAAGAGCAGAAAGCAGCCACATTCTTCACTAAAATATCATAAGAATGGTTTCTAGGCCACATACTTATAGTCTTCTCTTTTGAAACCTCTTGAGTCAGGCCCCACAGTTCAAATCATTCTTAGAACCACTGTCTTCTATGCTTATACTTGTATGGCCCATTAAGCCCCCCTTATAGTGTCCAGTCACTGTCTAGTCCAAAGTCCCAAAGTGTTCCATATTCCTTCAGGCATAGACGTGGTCAGGCCAATCACAGCAATGCCTTACTCAATCCCTGGTATTGACTTTTGTCTTGGTCCCTATGCCTATTAGACTCTAAGATCCAAACCTAGGGACTCACTTCCACAGAAGCATTTATGCTCGGACATCGGACAGTTGATTTGATGCAATCACAAGAGGTTTACTGATAACCAGTATACTGGAGTTTCACACGCAGGCAAGGGGAACCCCGAGTTAAAGCTAAGAGCAGCTTTTATACCATATTCACAGGGCTCACAAGGGCAGTTTTATGACCATCTCTTAAACAATAACCACAAAAACTGATCTCAAACAGCTGTTTCCAGGCCCCTTTTCTAGGTAACTCAGATTTGCACTTTATCTTTATAACAATGAGGGTTAGCTAAGTAGCTTCTGTTTACCCAGGTTTAAGGGCCCAGCTTCCTGATTACTTCTTATCTTGGGCCCTTCTCCTGGAATGTGTGTTTAAGTCTTTGGGATGAGATGCGCTCCTCCCGGGATGTGTCCTGGGGCAGTTAATTTTTAAGTTTAAACTGAAACCTGAGATTCTTTCAATTTTAAGTTTAAACTGAGACCTGAAATTCCTACATGCCTACTCCAACAAGGGCACACCTTCTAATAATGCCATTCCCTATGAGCCTATGGTGGTTATTTTCATTCAAACCACTATAATACTTCATTCTCCAAAGTGGGCCTCTGTCTTGAATTGCTTTTCATAGGCAGTATGTGAACTCCACACAGGGTTGTCAGGGAAGGAGACATAACAATCCTGTAGCAACAGATTAATCTCATTTTATGCTCCAGGAAACTATTAATGTTGTTCAGAGTAGAACTTAAATATTTTTTTTTTTTTTGCTTAATGGTTGATGTCATGCTTCTGAATCATTATTTTAATGAAGACAGTCCCTCATATTCAGATAAGAATATTTGTTTATATAGTACCACTATATAGTTATCCTAAAACTTGACAGTCTTTAACAACCATGTACATTTTTTCCTTATCATTTTTGGTGGTTTGGATGATATGTCTCCCATAGTCTTAGGCATTTGAATACTTGATCCTCATTTGCTCGTGCTATCTAGGTGATGTGGCCTTGACAGAGGAAGTATGTCACTGAGGGCAGGCTTTGAGGTCTCAAAAGCCACTGTCATTCCAGTTTTCTGTCTCTGCTTCATGCTTGTGGTTTAATATGTGAGCTCTCAGGGGAGACTAAGGAGAGGGCAGCAATCAGGATGAAAATGAATAAATAAATTAATTTTAAAAATGTGAGATTTCAACTTGATCTAAACACTATGCCTATCTGCTGCTAAGTTTCCCCACTATGTTAGTGTAGGTGGATTCTTACCCCTCGGAAACCATAAGCACAAATAAACCCATCCTTTTGTAAGTTGCCTTGGTCGTGGTGTTTTATTACAACAATAGAAAATTAACTAAGTGCTAGGCATGGTGGCACTTGCATTTAGTCTCAGCACTCCAGAGGCAGGGGCAGGGGCAAGGGAGGCAGAGGCAGGTGAATTTCTGAGTTTGAGGCGAGTCTGGTTTACATAGCAAGTTCCAATCTAGCCAAAGCTACTCAATGAAGCCCTGACTCAAAAAGGTAACTAATATAGAAGTTGGTACCAGGGAATAGGCTATTGCTGTGACAGACCTAACCAGGCTATTTTTTGGAGTAACGTAAAAGACTTCGGGACTTTGGACTAGAATACTGACTGGTTGACTGCTATTTTAGTAGGAAGTTGGTAGACAGTAGTTGTGAGAGCCACATGGACTGAGAAGCCAAGGGCAAAAGGCTTCATGTGGGGAATGCCATTAACAACTATTCTTGAGAATGTTTTGGTGATATTTTGGGGAGAAGAGTGGCAACTTTCTGCCCATGTTTTATGAACTTACCTGAGGCTAAATATAAAAGTAATGGGATCATTTTTATAGTGGAGATTTCAAGACAGCCTAATATTGACTGTCACATGGTTATTGAATGAAAAAGAAATAAAAAAAAGAAAGGACATGACTGCTCCTAGGTATGGTGGAGGAGAAAGTTTATTGTAGATAAAAGGGAGAGCATAGGTAGAAGCAGGGACATTTGGGAGAGTCTAGAGTGGAGATGATCAGGCTGAGCTGGGCCATGTGAGAAGGGAGGAAAGCAAGGAAGAGGTAAGAGATGGGAATCAGGTGCAATAGCTAGGAGGCCAAAGGTACAAAAGGGCAGATAAGTAAAGTATCTGGATTATAAAGGGACGAGCCTCTGTGGGATGGACAGCCCAGCCCCTGGGCTGGAGAGTTCAGGGAAGAGGGGTTGGTAGTATATGAGCCTTACATTGTAACACGTAGGGACTGAGGAATGCTAGCAGAACTTGGAGACAGGTCCGTTTTGTTATGCTAAACAGGCACCTGAGCCCTTAGTCTGGTTTGAAGCTTAACAACTCAACTTTTCCTTGCTAATGATGGGGGGGGGGGGGCTTGTTACATAATCTTCTATAAGTACTTCCTGCTAACATTGTGACTTCATTGTTGGGGACCCGCCCAAAAAAACCACTTTTTCGTCTATCTAGAAGACTGTTTGTATATAAATTAGACAGCTGTTTTTAAAGCCACTTTTAAGTCTATACTTAGAAGACAGCCAAAGGGAATTTAAAATGTTGAGCTGTGACTATGACAATAGTAGTCAGTGCTCACAGAACAGGGTTAATAGCTTATCAGACCTCCATTGGTTAATGGTCAAACTCTGAACTTTTGAAGTCTCAGTGTAACAATAGCATAGCAAGGGAAGGAAATCGGAAACACTTTTTTATGACCTTAAGTCACTTTCCTATCACAACTTAGACTTTCACATCCTCAGACCTTTATAACTTGCAATTACACACCCTAAAGCACCTTCTTAAACCCTCAAACATTTTCTTAAATCTTCATATCTTAAGCTTCCACATCCTCAGACCTTACATGAACTGTACATCTTTTTTCTATCTAACCATTCACTGTGAGACACAGGAGGATGATTACTGAAAACAGTCACTGTAGTGCTAGTTAGTTTAAATAAAGGAGTAGTAAAAAGTTACGGTTGAAATCTATTTTGTGAGTATATCTGTAGAGTGAAAAAGTATAAAGACCATTTTATAAAATATATACAGGCTTTCCTTTAAAGGGCATGAAAAATATAGAAAGTTTTTATGACCCGTAGACCTGAGCAAAGGAATGCAGGCTCCCTAGTTCCAAGAAAGCTGAACTGAATGTAAGATTTCAGGCCTTCACTGCCTCTGGATACATTCTGGGAGGAGTACATTATCCCTGAGTCAGAGGACACTTACTGAATTAACATTCCTCAAGCCTCAGGGAAGAAAACCCACCTGTGGGTGGGGAAGGCCCAGAGCAGGAGGACACATTCCTGACCACAAAAAAAGATGCAAGTCATCTAGGTGGGGCTGGGAAGCTAGTGACCATGATGACAGGGCAAGTGACAGGGCACTGACTGAGAAATAGTTGAGCAAGTGACATGACAAGACCACATTTTTGAGAGGAATGGGTATACAGAGTGTTTTCCACATGACCCTGATTCACTTAGGTTGCATTCCTCTGGAATTCTCCACTATTTTTATTGTTATATTTCCTTAGCAACCTTTCACACACACACACACACACACACACACACACACACACTCTCTCTCTCTCTCTCCAGGTTTGTGGTTTCCCCCTTTAAAAACCCTTCTCAGACTGACTGGCTTTGTCAAACTCTATTCCTGAGTGAGTGAGCAGTTTGACCATTGGCTGCCAACTCTCCTCTCTAATAAACCTCTGCTGATTGCATCCAGGTACGGTGTCTTGCGAGTTTGTGGGTGGTCGTGACTTCCCGAGACTTGTGTAAGGGTCTCTCGAGTTTGGAGGGTCTTCATATCTTGTTTTTGAAGTCTGGTAGCAAGGTAAACTGTGTCCAGACCTAGTAGTAGCTCTAGGAAAGTGAGGCTTCTGGCCTGAGTTTTACATATACAGAAAACTGAGAAGGCAGCTGAAGCATTGGTTGCTACTGTTAAACTGACAGAGCTATCACTGGGCTAGTTGTCCATGCCATCAGAGCTCTGAGAAGGATACACTTCACCAGAGTAAGCAGAAAGGACATACTGAGCAGTTTCTGTCTACTAAAAATGACAGAACTGTATTGGCTATCTGGACAGTCACATGTTCCTCTGTGATTGTTGAGGGCAGAGGTCCCAGGGCAGCGTCAGTCTTCAGCCACCAGGCCCAGAAGATCCAAGAGACTGTCCTGTGGAGTAGGACCAGCCTACCTTGTCTAGGTAAAGCAGGGCAATCAACTTCCCAATGTCCTGCTTGTCTACAGTTTGGACAGAGTCCTGGCAGTGGGAGAGGTGAAGGGCAGTTTTTCTCTCATTGCCCAGCTTTGCTATATTTAAAGCAAGCTCCAGATGGTGTTCTTCCATGCCCATCATCTTTGGAGGAGATTAAGGGTGAGGCCATGAACTGGCATGTCTATCACAAAAAGCTTTTTTATTAAACATTTTAGATGATATATTCAGCAGACCTTGAGGAACATCTATACCTGATTTACTTACTTGCTTTGGGCTTAACTTTGAAAACATATACAGGACTCTAAATAAAGCTTATTCCTGTAATTAATTACATTAGTAAGTAGCATGACTATAAGATAATTCTGAACACATTAAAGATTTGATCATTTATAAGGTGACTATTAACTTGCTTGTCTTAATCATCTTTAACAATTTATAATAAGTTAGTTGCTTTTATAATATTAGCATTCTGCAGTTTTATCTTTGTTAGGTTTAGCCTTAAATAATCAAATGTATCTTATTGATCAAACATACTTTGTTACATGTCTAAATTCTCTAGAAGTTTGGTGTTGAATAATTAATAAAAACATAAGCTATTAGGTATAAATCTCTGTCAGCTTTTGTTAATCCAATTAGATCTTTATAACCTTAAAATTTTATCGTCATATAGAGTATATTGTAAACCACAGTTGAATCACATATATACTATGTTATGTCAAATATAACCTTAAATTTTTATCATCATAGAAAAATTTATACTAATCCAAAATATTTTGGAGGCTTATTGCTTCCTTAGTCTAAAAGGTGCTAAAGGATGAACTAAGTAAGTGCTCTGTAGGACTGAGAAGTTTTATAATTGTTGTATACCATGTAGTCATCTTAAGATGGTGAGGTCAGAGGACATGTATTCTTTAACCTCAGTAAAGATGGATGCCAGTCATGTGACTGCTTACATCTTGATGAGGTCATTAGCCAAGACAGAGGCAAGTTACATGGTGGCTCTTTTAAACATGTTTTCCTAGTAGACCTATTTTTTAAACGAGAGTTCAATTCAAGTTATATACAGACTCTAAAGCAGAGTTGAACAACATATACAGGATGTTGTAGCAAATTAAAATTCCTATGAGTCAAGAGCCCTGTCTCTTATCTGTTGTGAGCAGGTTGTGATAAGGCTTTAGTATCCCCTCAGGGAGAGGAGCGACAGGTCTTTCTCCACTCGGAGGTCCTATACTGGATTGACTGTGAGATTGTCAGTTCCACGAGAGGGGAGAGAGGGTACGCCAGAGATGGAGGGCTTGACATTCAATTGCTCTTTAATAATGCACAGCAAACAATATATTATTACCAATGCCAAAGCTATTGTCACAATGAGGTATTGCCACATTTCCTATGCATTGCCTCTATCAATATCAGCACAATGAACAGGAATAATAAATTGCTAATTACCAAAGAAATAAGCTTAGCAATGAATACATCAATCATTTATGGGTTATACGACCTGAGTCCTTATGCTGGTTTCCGGCTACAGGTCCAGAGTCCGGAGGTCGGGCTGCAGCTTCCAGCTGATTGAATTGATAATTTGACCTCACAGGGGGTTTGACCACAAAGTTGGAGGCTGCTCTGATGGTCAACGCTGCACAGCGCTTGACCAGGAAGCAGGGGGCACGGTCGACGCTGTTGGTCTCCCAGTCAGGGGAGGATCACTTAGGCAGTCATGACTACCAGTGTGATAATGTGCTCCGGCTGGGGCTCCTCTTTTATGCTGAATTTGGGGTTACTGCTGATGTGCACCTCAGACAACCAGGCATGTCTGGTTATCGCTGGGCTGTGACTTCATTGCAGGTGGTTATCTTACTTATTTAAAACAGCTTATTTTTACATATTTTGATTCATAAGGTTTCAAAAAAACTTTTGGTTACCATAGTGCTTTAAAACATGTCGAGACTTGTTCTCTTTCCTATTACAAAATGGAGTTGGTCCTGTTAAGGGCCTGCTCCTTACACTATGTATAGATTTTAACTATAAACCTTTTGTTGTAAGTTTAAAGCCAAATTTGTTACAGATTTTATAGATCCTTTAGCCACATCTAGTGAATTTACAAATCAATCCTGAGATAAAGACTGTTTACATAGTAATTTTAAAAGATTTCTAGACTTTAAAACACAAAAGAAATCAAAGAGATAAAAGATTGAAGAGTGGGAAGTTGTGAAACCTTAGAGATAAGAGACTTCGGGATCATTTGCTTGTTCAGTAGCAGAAGTGGTTGACAATCTGTAAGAATTTGGAACTCAAGCTGGGTATCTATGGTCATTGAGCTATACTGAGGCAAAGTCATTTTCAGAAAGACAGTAGGTTGTAAGAAAATGAGTCTGAGAAAGAATTGAGTCCAAGGAGAAAACAAAGAAGGGTCACAAAAAGAATCCCGTCATAAGGTGTGTTAGGCAGCTAAGTGACAGAGAACAATGTAGCCATTAATAGATAGGGAGGAATAGGCAGGAACTCTATCTGAGGGTTTTAATATTGTAGCACATTCTTCAGGAGGGACCAATCCTTGTGTAGACACATTCCTCAGGATGGACCAATCCTTGTCACTTACAGACAAGGGAGGTCTTTGCCACTCCATTCCCCAAAGACCAATCAGTTTAAAAGTCACACTGTTCCGCCAATCATATTGTGCCTAGTCACTGTTTCCCTAGTCCACCCCTTAAGCTGTATAAAAACTGCCTGTAACCTCAACTTGGGGTTTTTGCTTGCGTTCGAGAGAACCCCAGTGCACTGGATTATCATTAAACCTCGTTTTATTACAGTGAATCCCGTACATGTGAGTTTCTGGGGAAGTGCGTCCCCTGGTTTTAGATTTTATAGTCCAACAGCAGCTCCTATCGGGAGATGAGGAAATTCCAGGAAGGAGTTGAGGAGCCATGATGGAGCAGAGGGGCATAAGTTATCCTGGTAACAAGAATTTCAGTCTGGCTGGGCAGTGGTGGCACAAGCCTTTAGTCCCAGCACTTGGGAGGCAGAGGCAGGCAGATTTCTGAGTTGGAGGCCAGCCTGGTCTACAGAGTGAGTTCCAGGACAGCCAGGGCTACACTGAGAAACCCTGTCTCAGAAAAACCAAAAAGCAGACTGAGAGATTTGTTGGAGAAAAATGTTCTAAATCACAGACATTCCTTTCTATGTGATGGGGGCCTGGTAGGGTAAGAGGAAGCTTCCTGTTACTCTGGTGTGGCTTTTGTAATAAAAGTAGACAAAGCAGGGGCTTCTACTGTGATGTCCAGTAGGAGAGAGACAAGCAGCTAGAGGAGAAAACAGCTAGAGAAGCGCAAGTGTTTTAGTAAGTAGAATTGCCCACGTGGTGGGGCCCAGAAGATAGTGATAGGGAAATGCCCACATGGTTGGCAGTCCAAAAGAACACAGGAGGTCAATGCTCCTGTGGTAGGTGGCCAAAAAGGGAGAGAGGACACTGACTGAGTAGATTGAGGAGAGAAAGATAGTTAAGGTGGAGGGGAGAAGCTGCTGAAGAGGGAGACTCTAGAATCAAACAAATATACATAGCTTAGGAAAGTCATATCAGCAGCTTGCTTTGGAGAGTCCAAAGTCCTTGGGGAGGGAACTTATTTAAGCCACTCTCGGGTTTTAGCATCAGATGAATGAAAAAAGAAATAAAAAGGAAAGGAAAGACATGACTGTTCCTGGGTATAGTGAAAGAGAAAGTTTATTGTAGATAAAATAGAGAATGTAGGTAGAAAAAGTGTAATGGCTATTCCTGGCTGTCAACCTGATTATTACCTAAAATGAACTACAATTTAGAATTGGAGGGCTCACCTGTGATCCAGATCTTGAGGCTCGGAGACACAAGTTTCTGACCTAGATCTTGGCATGGAGATCTGGAGGCATAGTGGTCATGAAAGTTTAGGCCCATGCCGGGCAGTGGTGGCGCACGCCTTTAGTCCCAGCACTTGGGAGGCAGAGGCAGGCGGATTTCTGAGTTCGAGGCCAGCCTGGTCTACAGAGTCTCCAGGACAGCCAGAACTACACAGAGAAACCCTGTCTCGAAAAAAAAAAAAAGAAAGAAAAGAAAAAAAGAAAAGTTTAGGCCCAGGCAAGTTAGTACACACCTTTAATCCCAGGAGACTGAGGCAAGCAGATCTCTGAGTTCAAGGTCAGCCTGGTACAAAGCAAGTCCCAGATCCAGGCGTGGTGGTCCACACCTTTTATCTGAGCCACACCTTCTGCTGGAGACCTTCATAAGGACATTGGAAGAAAGAAGACTCACTCTTCTTCAACTGCTTGCACTTACTTGCCAGCACATCTGTTGGAACCTACTTCTTCAGGATTTCAGTTATACAGAAGACCAGCTGAAACAACTAGCTTTGTGGGACTGAGCAACTACTAGATTCTTGGACATCCACAGCTGCCCACTGTTAGGTTAGTTAGACTGCAGACTGTAAGTCATTACAATTTCCTCAATATAGGGAGACATTCCATAAGTTCTGTGACTCTAGAGAACCCTCACTAATACAGGAAAGGACATCTGGGAGAGTCTAGAGTAGACACGACCAGGTTGACCATGTGGGGAGAAGGGGCAAGGAATGGAGTGCAACAGCCAGGAGGCCAAAATACAAAGTGGGGGCAGATAACCAAAATGTCTGGATTATATAGGAAAGAGCCTTGAGGGGAAGGGTCAACCAGCCCCTGGGCTGTTGAGGTGTAGAGGGCATAGTATGTGAGCCATACCCTGTAATAGGTAGGGACTGGCGGATGCTGGGAAAACCTGGAGGCTAGTTCCATTTTGATGTTAAATAGGCACCTCAGCTGTTTGTCTTGGGTTTGACATTTAACCAACACAGCTATAGGAAAGTTACTAATAGACTGTTTCCATGAGTCAAGAGTTTAGGATTAACTTCATTATGTAATTCTTTGCTGTTTCTTACACTGCTGCTTTCAGGATGTCAGCTCAGTCTGTTACCATTTGAAGACTTAGTTAGGGCTGATGCTTTTGTATTAAAAAAGAGGGTCACTAAAGGGACTGGCAGTTTCATAGTTGTTGTGGCATAAGGCTTTATGATTGACTTAGAGTTTTTATTGCAGAGGATGGGCCCTCCCCATATTGATCACTAATTTTAAAAACTGCCTTATGGCCAAATCTTACGGAGTGGAGGCATTTTCTCAATTGAGGTTCCCTCCTCTCTAACAACTCTAGCTTGCAACAGGTTACATAAACGTAACCAGTACAATGGTGTTATTTATTTCTTTATTATTTAGTTTTTAGCTTTATTTTTTGTATATGGGTATTTTGCCTATATGTATAGCTGTGCACTATTCATGTGTCTGGTGCCCATGGAAGCCAGAAGAGGGGATTGAACCACCTGGATCTGGAGATACATATGCTTAGAACTGCCATGTGAGTGCTGGGAATTGAACCCAGGTCCTATAGAAGAGCAACAAGTGCTCTTAACCACTGAGTCATTGCCCAAATTCCCATTACAGTTGGTTTTTAAAATTAATTGTATTTACTTACCTGAAGTTTTTGAGTGTTTGTTTGCATGTGTGTCTATATACTGCATGCATGTCTGGTGCTCAGATACCAAGAGGGGGCATTGGATTTCCTGGGGCTGGGGTGATAGATGGCTGTGAGCAGCCATGCAGGCACTGGGGACTGAACCTGGGTCTCCCAGAAGTACTTTTAATAGTCAGTACTTTTAACTGCTGAGCTATCTCTTCATCCCCTAATTATAGGCTCTTGCTTTTTTAATTTAATTTAATTTAATTTATTTACTTACTCACTTTACTTATATCCCACTTACTGTCCCCTCTTTATCACCCTCACCCATAGCCCTTCCTCCATACCCCCTTCCTCTCTCTTTTGAGTGGGTGGGACCTCCTGGGTATCCCTTCACCCTGGCACTTCAAGTCTCTGCAAGGCTAGGCACTTCTCCCATCGAGGCCAGACAAGACAGCCAGTTAGAAGAACATATAGGCAACAGCTTTTGGGATAGCCCCTGTTCCAATTGTTTGGGGCCCACATGAAGACCAAGCTGCATAACTGCTACATATGTGTAGAGGCCTAAGTCCAGCCTGTGTATGTTCTTTGGTTGGTGGTTCAGACTCTGAGAGCCCCAAGGGTCCAGGTTAGTTGACTCTGTTGGTCTTCCTGTGGAGTTCCTATTCTCTTCTGGGGCCACAATCCTTCCTCTTGTTCTTCCACAAGATTCCCCAAGCTCCATCCACTATTTGACTGTGGACTTCAAGTCCCTGAAGAAAAAAAATCAAAGAAGATGTCAGCAGATGGAAAGATCTCCAATACTCATGGTTAGTTAGGATTAACAAGAAATGAAATAATGTGAGAATGACTGTCTTACCCAAAGCAATCTACAGATTCAATGTAATTCCCATCAAAATTCCAACACAATTTTTATTGACCTTGAAAGAAAAATTCTCAACTTCATATGGAAAGACAAAAACCCAGGATAGCCAAAACAATCCTGAACAATAAAAGAACTTCCAGGGGAATCACCATCCCTGACCTTGAGTGATATTACAGAGCACTAGTGATTAAAAACTGCATAGTATTGGTACAAAACTGGACAAATTGATCAATGGAATTGAATGGAAGACCCAAAAATAAACCCACACACTTATGGACACTTGATTTTTGATAAAGAAGCCCAAACCATACAATCGAAAAATGAAAGCATTTTCAACAAATGATGCAGAACTAACTAGATGTCTACATGTAGAAGAATGAAAATAGATCCATACTTATTAGCCTAGATGAAGCTCACATCCAAGTAGATCAAGGACCTCAACATAAAACCAGGTACGCTAAATCTCATAGAAGAGAAAGTGGGAAATACCCTTGAACTCATTGGCACAGGAGACAGTTTCCTGAACACCAATGGCTCAGGCTCTAAGACCAACAATTGATAAATGGGACCCCAAGAAACTGCAAAGCTGCCGGGCAGTGGTGGTGCATGCCTTTAATCCCAGCACTTGGGAGGCAGAGGCAGGTGGATTTCTGAGTTCGAGGCCAGCCTGGTCTACAGAGTGAGTTCCAGGACAGCCAGGGCTATACAGAGAAACCTTGTCTCGGAGAGAGAGGGGGGGGGAAAGAAACTACAAAGCGTCTGTAAGGCAAAGGACACTGCCAATAGGACAAATAGGCAACCTGCAGAAGATTGGGAGAGGAACTTCACCAACCCTACATCAACAGACGGCTAATATCCAAAATTTACAAAGAACTCAAGAAGTTAGATGCCAACAACCCAAATAACCTATTTTAAAAAATAGGGTACTGAACTAAACAGAGAATTCACAACAGAGGAATCTCGAATGACTGAGAAGTACTTAATGAAATGTTCAAAGTCCTTAGTCATCAGGGAAATGCAAATGAAAACAACTCTGGGGTTCCACCTTACACCCGTTAGAATGGCTAAAATAAAAAACCAAAGACAGAGCACATGCTGGTGAGGATGAGTGGCAAGGAGAACATATCTTCATTGGTGGTAGGAGTGCAAACTTGTACAACCACTTTGGAAATCAATTTAGTGGTTTCTCAGAAAACTGGGAATAGTTCTTCCTCATGACCCAGCTATACCACTCCTGGGCATATACACAAAAGATGGTCCAACATCCCACAAAGACACTTGCTCAACTATGTTCATAGCAGCTTTATTTATAATAGCCAGAAAGACACCATGAATTTTGCAGGTAAACAGATGGAATTTGAGAATATCATCCTGAGTGAGATAGCCTAGTCCCAAAAGGACATGTATGGTATGTATTCATCTATAAGTGAATATTAGCCATAAAATACAGGATAACCACGCTATACTCCACAGACCCGATGAAACTAAACAAGAAGGAAGACCCAAGCAAGGAAGCTTGAATCTCATTTAGAAGGGGGAATAAAATTGTCATAAGAGGCAGATGGAATGAGGGAACTGGAAGGGAGAGAAGATAGGAAGGGGAATGGGGTTTCAGGATCAGGTGTGGGGAAGGACAGGAGAGATGGCTAGATGCTTATGGAAGTCTGCAATGGGCAGGGATGAGGAGGTGGGGGCCATCTCCAGGATGAGACAGAGACCTGCAGTAAGGGAGGCTCCTAAGAATCAATGGGGGTAGCTGTAACTCACTACACTGGGGATATGGAACCTGAAGATATCACCTTCTGTAACCAGGCAGGAACCCCACTGGAGGGATAGAGACACTATCCCTCCCATGAAATTTTCAACCCAAAATTCATTTTGTCTATAAGAACTGCAAGCAGTGAGGGATGGAGCAGAGACTAAGCTAATGGCAAAACAATAACCGGCCCAACTTGAGACCCATCCTATAGACAAGTACCAATCCCTGACACTATTAATGATACTCTTATGCTTGAGGACAGAAACAAGTTGTCCTCTGAGAGGCTCCATTATAGGTTCTTAATGGTTATGTGGATGTCATCTAGTATCTAGTTACTGATCTTCCCTAGAGTAAAGAACCCAAGTAGGGCAGCAGGCAACAGCTCTCCTATTATCAAGTAGCTTTGAGTATCACTTAGTGTGCTTTCTACTGCCCCGACCCATGGGGAATTCAACGAGGTCCTAGGGAGGAAGCAGACGAATGAAGGGACAAGAGACAAAGAAGAAGCACAAGTCAGAGTTTGATCAAGTGCGCTTGAACTCTATTGTTCAGGCAGCCATTGTAAAGGCAAGCAGGCGGGAAGTTTATCTAACAGTCAGGGCCCAGGGCCATCCCACCAACATCTTTCTGTTCCTGGTACCCATAACCACAGTCTTCTCCATGCCCACAAACATTCCTTAGCTCAAGCTGCTTATCTAGCTAGTATTTTCTCACAGGCAAGAGGACATACAGGGTCTTGGCTCCCAGCATTCTACTACATTATCTTCATTAAAAATAGTGTTTGAAGTCTGCCTCACATTCAAAGGAAGGCAATAAGGTTCTAACTCTTGAAGGGAGTCTATCAAAGTAATGTGTGATTGTGTTTAAAAGCCACTTTAACAAATAGAGGCAAACTGATATCTAGTTGCCGTTGCACTTACTATTAATATTGAGAAAAATCACTGCTCATTTTCTGAGTTTTGTTTGAACTTTTTATATCTATTATTCCTTGGGGCATCTTATCTCCATAAGTTAAGGATTAGTTTGAAGGTAGGTTACTTTCTTTCTTTCTTTTCTCTTTTACTCCTTTTTTTTTTTTTGTTTTTTTTTTTTTTTTTGGTTTTTCGAGACAGGGTTTCTTTGTGTAGCCCTGGCTGTCCTGGAACTCACTCTGTAGACCAGGCTGGCCTCGAACTCAGAAATCCACCTGCCTCTGCCTCCCAAGTGCTGGGATCAAAGGCGTGCGCCACCACTGCCCGGCAGTAGGTTACTTTCTTAAACTTTATTTTTATTTTATATATATTTGAGATTGACTGCATGTATGTCTGTGCACCATGTATGTCTGGTGCTTGTGAAGGCCAGAAAGAGTGTTGGATCCGCTAGAGCCAGAGTTTCAGAGGGTTGTGAGCTACTGTGTTGGTTCTGGAAATTGAACCCATGTCCTCTGCAAAAGCAGTAAATACTCTTGACCACCGGGTCATCTCTTCAGCTCCAAACCAGGTTTTTTGATGTTTATATCCCTTTGTATAACAGAAAATGAATCTGGGACTTCTCAAGCTTTTTGTCGCGACCCTTTATCTATCCTAATACTTAGATTTAGATTCTGAAGAAAGAGGAACAGTAATTGTCAGAGTCCTATCCATTAGGACACTTGGACTTGCGCTGCAATGTGATAAGCTACTGTGTTGATAAGAAGGATCCTGTTCTATTTGCAGATCATGGGGGAGTTTGTGATGATGGTTCTTTCCTCTAATACTTTCAGGCACTGATCTGTGACTGTGATGAACATTCAGAATCTGAGCTCTGGAGAGAGCTGCTCAATTCTTGCCTGGTGTTTTAGTTAGGATTTCCATTGCTGTGAAGAACCACCATGACCAAAGCAACGCTTAAAGAGGGAAACTTTTAATTGAGGCTGGCTTACAGTTTCAGACACTGAGTCTAAAACAAGATGTGGAGAGTACTGGTAAGAAGTCAAAGGGGTGGGCAGCCAGGAGCAGAGAGCTAAGGAATAAGGCTGAGAGGGGAGAGTGGGAATCAGCATTTTTTTTGTTAATGGTCCGTTGGACTTTCTGGATTTGGACTGGGGTCAGTGCAGTAGCTCTGCCCAAAAACAAAAGTGGGAAGAAGACAATGTCTGTCTTTAGATTCAGAAGGCCTGGGTATAGCCACCCAATGGTCATGGAAGAACTGGGTTTACCTGAAAGGAGGGCTGGAAATGAGAAAGAGAAGGAGGGGTAAGAAAAACATGGAGCCAAGACAAAGTTTTCTGATCAAGGCTCAAAGTTTAATATTCATCCCTTGTATATATAGGGAAAGCCCCACAGAACCCATCCTTTGTTTCAACTGGATTATGTCGCAAGACAAGCTCAGGGCTCATCTTCTAAGTTCCTGTAGGAAGTGGCCCGTGCAGCCAGGGTGGATAACTCCACCTAAGTCCTATTGTAGCAAGGTCTATTGTGGTGAACAAGTCTTACTGGCCTGCTCAAGGCTGGGGGAGGGCACACCTGGATCTTTGGGGCTAGTGCCAAGGGTTATTCACAGTCCTTGGTTAATCGGATTTCAGATGTGTGGGTTGCCAGCTGGGGTATGCTTCAGCTGGGTAAGCCACATGTTGGGCACCAGATGTGGGTTTGTGTTTTGCCCAGCTGCTAGGGTGCTGGGCAGGGTAAATGCTGAATAAGATTGCGTTTACCCTGCACAGCTGCTGATGGGTATTGGCCTTAAGCAAAGCATCTATACACTCCTCAGAAGTTGGGAAAATACAGCCTAGGATGTGGGAGGCCTAAGCTGGGATTCTCAAGCTCCCAGGCATCCAGTCGCTGCTGGGAACCACATGGAGTCAGTAATGAAGGGTTGGGGTCCACGTCCTCGGGACCACAACAAAGAGCTCAGGACCCATGGGCTCCCAAATTCCTGAACATCCAGACACGCTGCTGGGCTTCAGGGAGTTGGGATAGGAACGGAGTTGGGGGTCTATGGGCATGCCAGAGGCCAGGAGCATTCTGGCTTGGCTAATTGGTGGAAGTCCTTAGTTTAGCGGAGCACAGAGGGGCTTTCTGTGGGAGGGTTAGGAAGCACAGCTCTGTAGGCAAAGGCCTTCTCCATGCTCCCCATGATTGGTTCCAAACTGTTTATTGATTGTTCATTGTGGAAAATGGTTGCATACCACCTTCTCAGGGTGGACCAGAGATTAAATACCTTCTGCAGGAAGGAATGTCCTAGCTTATTGGCTAAACCCTCAGGGCCTCTAAATACCTCATTAGCGTGGAGAACTTGTTCTGGGATATGTGAGCACAGGTCATGTTTCCTATGTGGGAAGTAGGGCAAGTGTTCCAGGCCAGGAATCTGGTAGGGAGCAAGGAGCTGTCTACTATCTCAAAGTGGGTGCCTGGGTGCCAGGGACTCTGTACCCATTCAACCTTACCAAATTTTCTGGCATGGTCTACTGTCCTTCAGTCATCATGGTGGAAAGCAATTCAGTCTCCAGGTACACATGGTGCTGGAGAAGAAGCTGAGAGTTCTACATACTGATCCACAGGCAGCAAGGAAGAGACTGGATATATTCCACACTGGGCAGAGCTTGAGCATTGAAGACCTCAAAGTCCTGCCTCCACAGTGACATACTTTCTCTAACAAGACCCACATCCTAATAGTGTCACTCCTTATGACCAAGCACTCAAACACATGAAATTTGTGGGCCATGCCTATTCAAACCACCACACCTGCCTATTTGGAAAACAGGGTAGGAAAAAGGAGAAATTGAGGAGTTGTGGAATTCGCAGATAAGGAGTGTTAGGAAGCATTTTTTACCTCCGTGTGTGTGTGTGTGTGTGTGTGTGTGTGTGTGTGTGTGTGTGTGTGTATACATACATATATATGTATGTTTATATGTATAGTTATATAATTATATAGTTCTTTCTCTGTGACAAAATGCCTAAGAAACACAGTGTTTGTTAGGAAGGATTTATTATTGTTGCTCATTGGTTTAAAGGCTTCAGTCCCCATTGTCACTTGGTTCTGTTGCTTCTAGACCTGTGTGTAGTGAGTGATGCAGAACATTGTGGCAGGGAGTATGTGGTGGAGGAAAGTGTTTTACCTCATGGTAGACAAGAGGCAGAGAGATGGGGAGAGATAGGGACCAGACACCTTTCAAGTCTTGACTTCCATGTGGGCATGACTCCCATACTTTTTTTTTGTTTTTTGGTTTTTTGTTTTTCAAGACAGGGTTTCTCTGTGTAGCTCTGTCTGTCCTGGAACTCACTTGGTAGACCAGGCTGGCCTCGAACTCAGAAATCTGCCTGCCTCTGCCTCCCAAGTGCTGGGATTAAAGGCGTGCACCACCACCGCCCGGTGACTCCCATACTTATATGACCTACTTCTTCTGACCAATCACCACCTTTTAGCTTTCACTTGAATACCCACTAATGGAATCAAATTGACTCCCTCAATGGAGCAATCCAGTGATTAAAATCAGCAACATCACGATCCATCATCTTTCAGTAGCACCACCAGCTGGAGACTACTTCTTTAATTCTTGAGCCTTTTGGGACACTATTCTTTCCTTTCTGTTGCTGTGATGACATACTCTAACTAAAAGCAGCTTAGGAGAGAAAAGGGTTTATTTAGCTTACACTTCCAGATCAGTCTCTCACTGAGGGAAGTCAAGGCAGGAGCTCAATGCAGGCCTGCCTGATATTCCACACAGCATTTCTTGTAACCAAGGAACTCATAACCAAGGAAGTACATGTAAACTGTGGAGAAGGCTCATCTGCAGTGTCATGCTCAGTTAGCTTTCTTAGACAGTCAAGGAACGCTTGTCCATGGAGTGATGCAGCCAGCCAACCTCATTTAATATACCCCATCGATTAACAATAAAGATAGCTGGAGCCAGTATGATCTGAGAAATTCTTTAACTGACACTCTTCACAGCTGAGTCTTGACTGTGTCTGTTAAATTGTAATGGTGTAGGTGAAGTGGAAATAAACAAACCAGACTGCAGTTCCAGAAGCAGAATTGGTTTTTAATCAGAACACCTGAAGAGCCATGGTCTCTGCAGAAGTGGAGACTGTACACACATGACGTGGGAAAGGAGCAGACGGGTGCTTGGATGTTTTATGTAAATAAGATGAAAAGGAGACTTCTAGAAGATTCTTCTGTAGGTCAGTTCCCCTCCAGTCTCAGAGGTAGATACCACTTCAAAGAGGTATTGTGATCCTCTTAGCAGAAGTGTGCTGGAACCTAAGAGCCCGCAGATTTTATCAGTGAAGTCGGCTTTCCTGTTGAGAGCTTCTTAACCCTTCAGTGTTGTATTGGTAGTGGAAGCTAAGTAGGACAGGTGCACTTCATATCCAGTGCGTAGCAGGAATTACTGACAGTTTTAGATGGAAATAAGGATTTACTGAAGAAGTTTTCAAGGTGACAAGGAAGCATAAAAACTGGGACTATCATGGATATAAGAGTGTGGGAAAACATTTTTCTTTTGAGTGGCACAAGTCTTTATGACCATCTTTTAGTTTACAGAAGATTTTCAGATGCAAATTTTATAAACTAATTTATTTTCCCTCATTTCACCATTTACATATTATAAAACCGAACTCCAATCTGTTTAAGATAAAGCGAGGTAGAGAGATGACTTGTGATTCCAGTGTTTCATTCAATGTCTATATTACCGTAAGTGTCCTATAAGGTCACAGGTCAAGTGTTGTATGTCAGAGGATCCGCACCTCCTCTTTCCTCTCCATCATTCTTTCTCAGCCAAAATGGCTTCCTGGTGAGTCCCATGACTGTGCCTTGGCACTTGATATTTCTCTAGCTCCTTCTAGATGTCAGCCTGGCTTCCTTTATATCTCTTCTCAGATGCAACCTCCTCAGAGAGGGCTTCCTTGAGTCCCCTATATGAAAAATTACCTAACTCTTTGTTCATTATTTCCATTTTCTTTTGGAAATTGAAAATTATCTATATTTTATATCATGACATATATTTATTATTTTGTGCCACTGAAGGTAACCTCTTTTGTTCTTCATTTTGTTTGTTGCCCTATCTTGCAGTGCATAGAATACTTGCATAGAGTAAATACTCACTATAATATTGGTTCAGATGTGTTACTTCTTTGCCTTGAACTTCCTTGCTAAAGCCCTTACAGTAGCCAGTGTTATAACTAAGTTGTGTTCTTACCTATTTCCATGTTTATCTGTATTCATGTGTTGAAGTCAACTCTAGTGCTCTCTAGAAAGTTGCTGCGCTTGGAAACTGAACTTTTACAAAAGGGTTTAAAGTTCAATGAATTGGTAAAGATGGGGCTCTAAATCAATGTTATCAGTGGCCTTGTGAGAGGAAGAAGAGACACTAGGGATTCTGTGACTGGAGAAGAGGTCGTGTGAAAAAATAGTGAGGACCAAAGACAAAGGCCTCAGAGGAACCAAACCCATTGGTACCTTGACCTCCAGAACTAAGTAAGATACAGCCATGCATTGTTTAATAACAGGATATTTCTGAGAAATTTCATCACTGTGCAAAAACCAGAATACATTTGCACAAAACTAGATAGTATCAGTCAGTCAACTTTAGTGCCTGCTAGATACATGAGAAATGCTACATAAATATAAGGCTGCTGCTGATGTGTCATGGAATGCTGTCAGACAGCAAGCTTTTTTATAAGTTGGGTGTATTCTATTTGTTTGGTTTTTTGTTTTTTCTAGACATGGTTTCTCTGTGTAGCCCTGACTGTCCTGGAACTCACTCTGTAGACCAGGCTGGCCTCGAACTCAGAAATCCGCCTGCCTCTGCCTCCCAAGTGCTGGGATTAAAGGTGTGCACCACCACTGCCCGGTGGTTGTATTCTAAATAATGATCACAGAACTAATAATGGTGATACAGTCCTGCAATCCCAACACTTGGGAGGCTGAGGCTGGAGGATTATGAATTTGAGGCCAGTCTAAAAGATAAAACTGAAATAAAATAATACTAACAAACACAGTAGAGTAAATATATCAAACAATGCTAATCACTTATTATCGTTGTCACTCTTGTGCTTACATAAGTTTGCATACTATACTTTAAATGGCTAGCAGAATTCTAGGTTGTTTACACCACAGGTGTCTACTACAAATACAAGTCACGCGTCCTTGACGATGCTATAACTACTTTGGTAATTTGGATGAAAATGGTCCCCATAGAATCATAGAGAGTGGGACTATTAGGAGGTATGGCCTTGGTAGAGGAAGTATGTCACTGGTTGTGAGTTTTGAGGTTTCAGACATTCAAGCCAAGGCCCCATGTCTCTCTCTTTTCCCGATACCTACTGATTCAGATGTAGAACTCTCAGATTCTTCTCCACTATGTCTGCCTGTGTGTCACCATACTTCCCACCATGGTGATAGCTAACTAAACCACTGAACTATTAACCAGGCCCCAATTAAATGTGTTTTTTTTTTTTTGTTGTTGTTGTTGTTTTTTAAATGAGAGTTGCCATGATCATGGTGTCTCTTCACAGCAGTAGAAACCCTGAGACATTTACCTTGCTTCTACGAGACAAAAAGTTTTCAGTTCCAGTGCCACAAGCATGGCTTATGTTGTTGTTTTCTAACAAAATCTCATTTGTTCAATTTTACTAGTGAAGACTCAGGAGTCAGATGCTAAGATGAAACCTGCAAGGTCAGAGAGACAGAGAAAATACACAGCTGACTTTCTTCCTCATCATATATTCTCAAAAAACCCTCCTTTCAGTTTAATGCCCCTCCATTCTACTTCCTGTGCGTCTCTCCATCCAGCTCCCACCTCCCTCTTACTCTTTGTTGTTTGGCTTAATAATCCTATGATCACTTCCTGTCAACTGGTTGCTTGCTCCTCCTTTAATCTTGTTTACAATATTCAAGCAGAAAGCTCTTGAATTAAAGGTGTGTGCTATGGTTGAACCACACCACAACTAAGAGTTTTTTTCCCCCAGTAAATAACATAATCTTGAGGTTCACAATGTGATCAAATATCCTGTAACATATTGTTGACTAAAATGTTTTGTGGCTCCTGACTCTGATTCCTGCTAAGCTACCTAGTCTGTGGTGCTTTGTTATGGCACTCCTGGCATGCTCGTCCTGTTCACCCATCTCCTAAATCCCCTCACTCAAGCTGTGACTGGCCCTCCAGGATGCCAAGCTGGCTTTCTTCTCAGTGCTTTCTGTTTGACCATTTTTCCTCTCAGAAGTCTATGCAATGTGTTCATACCTCCCAGTCAGCTCTCTGCTCAAATGTTTCTTCCTGAGCAATGTAATCCTTGACCATCTTACTTCAGTTGACAGCCTATAGCCTCCCCCTTTCTCTATTTCTGGATCTTGTTTTTTTTTTTTCTACACAGCATTTCTTGGACATATACCTGTCAAAGATATGTCTATCTTCCTGTGCAAGGTCTCGTGTGCCCTGACTGCAGGTCTTAATGTTGCCTTTTGATTTGCTACTGACTTGCTGATGCCATGAATAGTTCAACATCACTCCCCACAGTGGCATTTTGTTCTGTGTTCTCTTATAAGATGGTCAGTCAGGTGCTGCCCTAAGAATAGCCATGGAAGTGAGGCCCAGGAAACAGAATTTCCCAGACACGTACGTCTTAGAGACGGGAAGTATGCAGTGTATGGAGAGAAGAACCTAAGTCATCCCTGTAGTAGACAGGGGAGGGACGAAGGGAGAGCCAAGGGTGAGAAATGCAGGGTGAGCAGCTTAGGCTTGGCTCCTAGTTACATAGGTGATTCTTGGTTGCCTCCTCTCTGACCCCGGGGTGACTGATCCCAGGAGGAATATGTCCCCCTGAGGAGCTGGGACCTATGAAGGAGGACGGTCTGGACTAGTAGTACACCTGTTAAAGCTTGTTTCTATGAATCTACTAGTCTATTAGTAAATATAATTTCTCCTTATCCAAGATTTTTAGGATGTCACAATTCATAATATGAATGTAACTAAAATTACGTATAATACATATTTGCTGGATTAGTAAATGAATGACCAAATGACACTTACTCATCAGTAAAACAGGTACATTCTTAATCTACATTAGTTCTGTGAACTCAGCATCTAGGAACTAGATAGTTTTGTGGGTTTTATAAAAAGAAAACAGAAACAAAACATATATTTACTTATTTATTTTAGCAAGGGTATGTGTGTGTGTTTGTGCACATGCACGTACGCATGAATTTGCATGCTACCATATACATGTATGAAGGTTAGAATTTGCTTGAGTCAGTCTGCTCTTTCCATTATATGGTTTTAGGGATCAACCCCAAATTGTCATAATTGGCAGCTGGTGCCTTTACCAGCTAAACATCTCATTGGCCCTTGTCATTTATTTATGTTAAAAGGAAAGATACTCGGATTAACACTTGAAATTCTTTTTTTTTTTTTTTTGGAGGGGGGGTTTCGAGACAGGATTTCTCTGTGTAGCTCTGGCTGTCCTGGCACTCACTCTGTAGACCAGGCTGGCCTCAACTCAGAAATCTTCCTGCCTCTGCCTCCCAAGTGCTGGGATTAAAGGCATGCGCCACCACTCCCTGGCAACACTTGAAATTCTTATGTCTGGCTTTTTTCATTTAGAACATAAAGTTTGATCTTATTTCAAAAAAATGTTAGATTGACTAAATGTTTAAGTGCCAAGACAAGACAATTTTTATGGCATTTTTGCATTCTATTGCTGTGATCAAACACTGATCAAAAGCAACTTGGGTAAGAGAGGGTTTATTAAGCTTTACGCTTCCAGGTCACAATTCATCTTTGAGAGATGTCAAAGCTGAAAATTGGAGGCATGAACTTGTAGAAAAAAAACCATGGAATAACACAAGTAACACTGCTTGCTGGCTTGCTCATGGGCTTAGCTAGCTTTCTTATATTGTCCAGCACAACCTGCCCAGGGATGTACTGCTTATAGTGGGCTGGGCCCTCTTGCATCAATCTTAATAAAGACAGTTCCTGGTTTAGTTCCCAGTACTCATGTCAGGCAGCTTACTATTGCCTGTAACTCTAGTTCTGGGAGAGTATGATAGCTCTTGTTTTCTTGGGCATCTGTACTCATGTGTACAACACTATCCACCCTCTGACTCACACGGACACATAAATGCACACAGATAAACACAGATACATATACACATGTGTATCCAAATATACTTTTTTTGTTTTTTGGTTTTTCGAGACAGGGTTTCTCTGTGTAGCCTTGGCTGCCCTGGAACTCACTCTGTAGACCAGGCTGGCCTCGAACTCAGAAATCCACCTGCCAAATATACTTTTAAACCTAATAGTTATTAGACAATTTCTCATCCAAGGCTCTCAGATTATTTAAGGCTGTATTGAGCTGACAAGTAAAGGTACCTAAGACAGTTGTAAACAAAAATTTAGGAATATTTGGAGACTTTTATATAATTTCTGGGTACTTGTTCTAAGTTGTCTTAGTCACTATTCTGTTGTTGCGAAGTGACCAAGGCAACTCTTATAAGAGAATGCATTTAACTTGGTGGGGGCTTGCGTACAGCTTCAGAGGTTAGTTCATTATTATCATGGCAATGACCATGGCCATAGGGAGGAAGGAGGGTGTCATGGAACATGGCAGCAACCAGGTGGAGAGATACATGAGAGAGAGAGAGAGAATGACACTGGTCCTAGCTTGGGCTTTTGAAACCTTAAAGCCCACCCTCACAGACACACTTCCACATACCAGGCCATGCCTCCTAATCCTTCTAATTCTATCAAAGGGTTTCATTCCCTGGTGACTAAGAATTTAAATATATGACCTTATGGGGTCCTTTTTTTTCAAACTACATTTTTACTCACTGGTCTCCATAGGGTTGTAGCCATATCATAATGTATTCAATCCAACTTAAAAATTTCCATAGTCCCAGGCAGTGGTGGCGCACACCTTTAATCCCAGCACTTGGGAGGCAGAGGCAGGCGGATTTCTGAGTTCGAGGCCAGCCTGGTCTACAGAGTGAGTTCCAGGACAGCCAGGGCTACACAGAGAAACCCTGTCTCGAAAAACAAAACAAAACAAAACAAAACAAACAAAAAAAGCTTTGTTTGTTTTCACAAGTTGGAAGCTTAGCTGAGTGGGGCCTTACTGTGAGGTCACCACTCCCTTTATCCCATTTAGCATCAGGCTTTTTTTTTTTTTTAAATAAACTTATCTCCTTGAGAACTGGACTTAGCTGCATTATACTTCCCAGTGCTAGTGCTCTTTTTCATGTCAAACTGTATTTTTTAAATTTCTCTTTGTCTGCCTTGCTCCTTTTCATTATAGATTTTCATAAGAGTGATTACTAATAACCAAATGACAGAGTCAAGACTAGGTTGTTTTTCTCGTCTTCCATTGCCATTGATTTAAAACTCTTCGGTATAGCCTCAGGCAGTTTTTAGAGCAAGGACAAAAAGCAGTCACATCCTTTGCCAAAATATCACAAGAATATTTTCTAGGTCACCTACTCATATTCTTTTCCTCTGAAACTTCTTTAGCTGGTTGCCCACATTGCCCTCATCAACATCGTCTTCCTCGTTCCTATTAGTATAGCCCATTAAACTCTGCTTAAATCTATCAACCACTTCAAAATCCTATACTCCTCCACATTCCTCCACCAAACAGCAGGGTAAGCCCTGTCAAAGCAATACCCCAGCCCCTAGGATCAATTTTTGTTTTAGTTACTATTCTATTGCTGTGAAGACATACCATACGAGGCGTGTCTCTTCGAAGAGAAAGAAAGTATTTAACTAGGGCTTGGGTATAGTTTCAGAGGTTGGTTTATTATCATCATGGCAGAGAACATGGAGGCATACAGGCAGGGGTTGGGGCAGAAGCTGAGATGCACATCCTGATACATAGGCCTCTAGAGAGAGGACGTGCGAAACATGCTCTACTTGCTGCGGGCTTTTGAAATCCCGAAGCCCACCCAATCGGAGCGACACACTTCCTCCAACAAGGTCGCTTAACCCTCTCAATCCTTCTCAAATAATGCCACTTCCTGATGACCAACCATTTCAATACATGAGCCTATGGGGTTCATTCCCATTGAAACCATCACATAAGGGGTAGGGCGAGACTTGATAGACTACAAAGAAAACTCAGAACTCATGAAGGAACAATTTGATACTGGAACTATATTAAACATTTGATTGCATGAAATTTTAAAGTTTATAATGGCAGAGACAGAAAATATTAAAGGAGAGAAACTAAACGTAACATTTAACAAAAGGTAAATATTCTTTGGAAGACAGCTATGCACACCACTATACCACCAACACACTATGGAATATAAATATTCTTTGTATATATGAATTTTCTTCTAGGCTGGAGTGATGCCTTTGGTAAGAGTATGTGTAGTTGTTCTTCTAGAGGACTGAAGGTCAGTTACCAGTGTCTGCGGAACATTGTCTAGACCAGGGGGCTTACAACCACCTGTAACTCCAGCTCCAGAAAGATTTGATGTCTCTAGCCGCCTTAGCCATCTGCATTAACGTGCACACTATCCTATGCACACATATACATACTTTAAAATAAAAACAAACCATTTTAAAAAATGAATCATCTTTTGATAAGAGACAATCAAGTCACTAGATATGAGAAAAAATGTTGTAAGCAAACGATTTGAGGCAGGATCTTACCTGATGACTCAGATTGGCCGCAGGCTCATTTTCTGTGTCAGACCGGTCTTTGAGTCCAGATCCTCCTACCTCAGCTTTCTTCTGAATTGGATTTCAGTTGTGTGCCCCCACACCTGGCTGAAAATGGAGATTTTTAAATGAGAAAAAGACCATCACTAGTAGGTATGAAATGATGCTCTGATTACCCACAGATACAGACACACATGTGTACCTACATACACATTTTTACCTGTCAGTCATTCCTTATTTCAACAAATATTCACTGATTTTTCTACTACCTTGGCACAAAGTGAGGAAAACACAAATACTTCTGGTTTTATGAGGCTTTTATTTATGGGGCTAGATCCATAGATAAGAAACAAAGATTAAGAAATGAATGATAAGGGACTGGAGAGATAGCTCAGCTATTAAAAGCACTGGCTTCTCTTGTAGTGGACTATGATTCTGTTTCCAACATCCACATGGTGGGTCACAACCCTCTGTAACCACAATTCCACAATCTGCTGTCCTCTTCTGGCCTCTGAGAGCATAGGCATGCAGGAACTCTCACCTCAACATAAAGCAGAAACAAATTGTAAGTATATTAGAAGGTGATAAAGCGGTGTGATAATACTGACATATAAGGAATTGGCAGAGAAGGAAAAAATTCATAAAAGAGATGAACTTAAAGGGTTGCTTCGGTTAACTGTAGAGAAATGTTTTTAAAACCTAAAGGAAGCAAATGCTTTTTAGAAAAATATAAATGATCAAATTGATTGTAGAAGATTGAGAAAAAATTATCAAAATAAATATCGTAAAACCTCTGGAGAAAACTGCTGATAAACGACTTTTAAAAAAATATTGCTAGCCAGGCAGTGGTGGCGCACGCCTTTAATCCCAGCACTTGGGAGGTAGAGGCAGGTGGATTTCTGAGTTTGAGGCCAGCCTGGTCTATAGAGTGAGTTCCAGGGCAGCCAAGGCTATACAGAGAAACCCTGTCTTGAAAAACAAAACAAAATACTAATAAAAATATATATAGTTTTAAGATTTGTTTATTTTTATGTATGTGAGTACACCATCACTGTCTTCAGACACACCAGAAGAGGGCATTGGATCCCATTATAGATGGTTGTGAACTACCATGTGGTTGCTGGGAATTGAACTTAGGACCTCTGGAAGAGCAATCCAAATTGCTCTTAACCACTGAGCCATCTCTCCAGCTCTAATAAAAATTATTTAAAGATGGGATGCCAACATGGCTCAATGTATAAGGCAATTGCTGCGAAACCTGACTATTTGAGTTCAATCCCTGGTACTAATATAGTCAAAGAACCAAACTCTGCTTATTGTCTTCTGACCTCTGCACATGTGCCCCCACACACGCACACGTGTGTGTATACACACAGAGACAGACAGACAGACAGATAAAATATGTTGCTAATTTCTATGGACCCTCCAGCTATATAAATAAGGACATGGAGACTTAAAAGCTTAGGAATTTAACTTTGGGCTACCTCTCAGCTCCTCTAACCTGATTCTGCCTACATCCCATCATGACCTGGTCTATTCTTTGCTTGCGTTTATGTCCATCAACCTCAGCATCCACTTGCTGAATCCCTTCTTCTCATCTTTTTTCCCATCATCCCTTTCTCCTACCCTCCACTTCTTGCTTAGCTATTGGCTATCAGATTTGTATTAAAGCCAATCAGAGAATGCCTTAGGCAGGTGAAGAAGGACAGAGAAACATCTTACAAAAAGAATCTTCCAAGATCTCCCCCTTTTAGTCTGATAAAAGGCTTTTTCTCTAACAACAATAAACTACATAGAATAAAAACTATTATGAGAACTATTAGGTAAGAATTACATTCACAGTATCCAGTCAATATGTATTTGCCAACCTTGGAGAAAGTACCGTATTATCTCTTCTGACCAAGCCAGCTCAGTCAGTCAACAGGTTCTCCACCACAGGAGTGAAGATTAAAAGAAAAAGACAGACAATATTGCAGCATGATCCCAGCCAGTTCTGAGTCTGAAGGCTGAGGCAGATTTATTTTTTCCCAATTTTCTGTTAAACCATTTTAATTACATGCAAGTATTTAGTCAGTTCTAGGTTGAGGAACTAGCAATGCAATAGACACACCAGAAGAGGTTATCTATCTATCTATCTATTTATCTATCTATCTATCTACCTATCTATCTAGTGTTGTTTGAGATAGGGATGTGTAGCTTTGGTTGTCCTAGGACATCCTCTGTAGACCAGGCTGGTTTCTTTCACAGATAATCTGCCTGCCTCTTGCCTGTCAAGTGCTGAGATTAAAGGCCGGTACCAACACAGCGTGGCCTAATTTCCCATTTGAGAGCTGGGAGATAAATCCAGGTGTAGAGGCACATACCTATAATTCCAACAGTTGGAAGGCAGAAGCACGTGGGATCGATGTGAGTTCAAACCCAGCCTAGAGGACTGGAGAGATGACTCAGCGGTTAAGAGCACTGGCTGTTCTTCCTGAGTTCCTGAGTTCAATTCCCAGCAACCACATGGTGGCTCACAACCATCTGTAATGGGATCTGATGCCTTCTTCTGGCATGCAGGTGTACATGCAGATAGAGCACTTGTAAACATAAAGTAAGTAAAACCAGCCTAGAGCAGCTACATAGGGTGCTCCAGACCTTTTCTTTAAAAAGGGATGGGGGTGAGCAGTAAAGGCAAGAGTACCAGTATATTTAAATCATTATGCTAATAAGTGAATGTTAGTTTGTGACACTGAGGAAATAGTAATCAGAGAAGGCTTCATGGAAGAGAAGAGGACAAACAAGACCAGCATGGTTTGCAGGTTCTAAAATCTTCAGTGATGCTACCCAGACCGCTGCAGGTGTAGGGCCCGCCATAGCTGGCGATCGCCCCCTTCTGGCAGAGGGCGGCCTTGCCCCTGACAGCGAACCTAGATAACGCGGAGCCTCAGGCACGCAGGCGCGGTGAGCGGACAAGGGCTTTAGGCGAAGATGCGCATGCGTGTAGCCCCATGGAGGTGGTAGCTGCTTCGTCGCTGTGACTGGAGGCCGAGTGCTAAACTGTGTGGGGCACGGATGGGATCCAGCTGTTAGTCGGTAGGCATAGGTAGGGCCGCTGCCTTGCGGGGAGCCGGGGACTGGAAGGCAAAAGTCCTTAGCGCAGGCCCCGAGCGGTCCCTGTGAGGTCGCGGTTGACTATTGTATGTGTCGCAGCCGCTGCGTACAAGATGGCGGCGGCGGGGCGGGCGGAGCTGAGGGACCCCGGGTGGGTTCGGCCGTGGCCTGTTCCCCTCACCACTCGCTGACCGCGCCGTCGCTCCGCAGTGTCGCTGGGCGCAGCCGCCTGATTCTGCTGCTCTGCGGAGGAGCGGGCGGCGCCCTCCGGGAGTCTGGCTGCCCCTTAGCGCCGCGGGTCTGCCGCTCCTCAGGCCTGACAGCTAGCGGGGAGGCCGCCGCGTGCCCGAGCGCCTTTCGGAGCCCTGTGGGCCGCGTGCCCCCTTAGCCGGGCTGGAAGAGCGTCCTTGCAGGGGGCTGGGAGCGGGCTGTGTGGGCTGTTGTGGGCCAAACGCTCCAGTGAGCACCGAAGCTGAGATTGTCGGCCCTGGGATGTCGTCGAAAATGGCGGTGACACTTCCACATTCTTAGAGGAGTGGTGAACACTGATGTGGGGATATATGCTTGTGTTGGTGAGGTTCCTAGCTTGGGGAAGAGCAGAGAGGTCTGTACCACTGACTCTCATCCCCGAGGATGTTTCAGACGTCCTTTGTTGTTTGAAGTAATTGCCTATGAGGGAGTCTCAGTATTACAAAATCTTGGAGCTTGACAATGATTGTAGCCTCGAGCTATTTAATATTAAAATTACCCTTTGGCAGTTTTGGAAAAGTTCTGAAGAAAAGCTTCCTACCAGGATCCACCCGACCATGTGGAGTTATCTTTCCTAACCAGTTTTTTTTTTTTTTTTAATCTTACTGTCATGAACAGTGTTTTCTCTTCTTTCTTTTTTTAAAGATTTATTTATTTTATGTATGAGTACACCATTGCTCTCTTTAGACACACCAGAAGAGGGAATCAGATCCCATTACAAATGGTTGTGAGCCACCATGTGGTTGCTGGGAATTGAACTCAGGACCTCTGGAAGAGCAATCGGTGGTGCTCTTAACCACTGAGCCATCTCTCCAGCCCCTAACCAGTTTTGAAATTGTTCAGACTCACATAAAAATCTCCCTCTCGTCATTTTGTGTATGAAGGGTTAACTTGTTTTTCAAGGGAGTTGTGTTTACTGCTTAAGTTTAGAAATTTAAAATGACATACTGGAAAAAGATTACAAGAAAAATTAATATAAGGACGTTAACACAAAAATACAGTTATATTTTTTCAAAATGTTACTAATGATTATACACTTAAGATGTAATGAGCTCATGCTGCATTCTGCTTTACAAAATTTGACTTTTATATTTCCGTATTCTGTAATGTGTGCTTTCATATTTGTGGAATCTAAAATGTAATATACTAAAATATGCTAGGCCATTCCCCGCCTTGTCATTTGTGTTGGAGCCTTTGGGTAAAGATAAAACAGTTGAAAGAAATTACAAAAATCTCCTTCATTTGTTTTGATTAACTGGTTTTCAAATTATTCATGGTACATATATTACCTTATACATTGAATACATTGTAGTTTTTTTGCATTTGTTATGGAGTGCTTTTCCATAAATTCTAATTCTAAAAAAGGTTCTCGTAGTCATCATTTTCTGGATGTTGTAAGAGTGTTTTAAGATCTCTGAAATTTTGGTTTTTATGTAATAAACAAAAGTGATGAGTCTAATGAGCAGAGAATAGGTTTTGGAACCAGAAGTTATGGATTCAAATCCATTTTCTCTTATGTGTGAGACTTTAGTTGTTTTAGTCTTTCTGAACTTTTGTTTCCTTTTTTGTAAACTTGTACTACTTGTTTGAGCTTTCTTTTAGTAAACTGAGATCCAGTATGGAGTGCTCCTATCCTTCAGCATATAGATGTTTCTTAGTTATTTATTTCAAATTTTACTTATTCCAGAATTTAATGTGACTAGGTAACATCTTCTGATAGAAAATTGTGGCCTATGGATACTTCTTTTTAACTAAAAAACGGAATTTAGATTAATAGAATTGAAAACTATCAAACTTGAAAATACTTTGCATCCATAAATTTTATATGACTTTTATTGCACTTACTAGAATTTAGTGTAATAGTTTCTTGATTATTTACTTATAAAATCTTTCTAGGTAGCACAGACTAGCCTAGAACTCATTGTGTAGATTAGATCAGGGTGATCTTGGATTTGGAGGCAGAGGTAGGACAATAACTCCCAAGTGGTAGCATTTTAGGCATGACCCCTGCTTTGTGGCAGTTAAATAATTATGTTAGTTTTTGTGTCTGAGTAACTGGTATGTATTGGATGCTCCAGTATTTAATATATGAACTCAACCCATAGGTGCAAGAACCTGGGCGGGTTCTCATGCTTAATTCATTGTTCTTGTAATTGATGACAGTTTGAGTAAGTCTGTTCAGTTTCTTAATGAAATGCTATAATATGCAAAGAAACAGTGCTTCTAATATAGGTACCTAGTAATAGAGTTTGGGCTGTTTTTTTCAAGGAACTAATGAATATTGAAATGTGATAATAGATTAACAAATAAAACATTTGCTGTGACTAAAGTTAATAAGCTCTCATTTATATCCAATCTTTTATTGTTTTAATTGTTCTAAATTTGTTCCATTGATTGTGGTTGAAAATAAAAATGGGAGGAAAATATATAGGAAATCAGAAGAGAATAGTAGAAATAATCATGAGAGAAGGTGAAGTGTAGAATTAAAACTCATAGCCACAGTGTTTCCATGAAAGTCAGGAATAATAAGTTTTGGATTGACAAGAATAGGGAGCAATAGCTCCAATGGCATATGTGAGCTTAGTGATTACTTGGGATATAAATATTTTCATTATTTCTCAGTCTTTGGAAATCAAACTCTGCTCATGTTCCAGCCATGAATCGTCTTTATATTTTTATTTTCATACTTTTAAAAATTAAACTTTCAAGTAGTTTTTAAAGTTGTCTGTTTTTAGTGAAAATTGCCATTTTTTTCCTTTGGATTTTTTTTTTTTTTTTTGGTTTTTTGAGACAGGGTTTCTCTGTGTAGCCCTGGCTGTCCTGGAACTCACTCTGTAGACCAGGCTGGCCTTGAACTCAGAAATCCGCCTGCCTCTGCCTCCCAAGTGCTAGGATTAAAAGCGTGTGCCACCACTGCCTGGACTCTTAAGTATTTTTTTAATATTTCCATTTCAGATCACATTCTGCTTGCTTATGGCCACATTGTTAATAAACAGCAGAGTCAGAATCAGAAAACTGAATATAGGGTCAAAATTCTTCTATTAGAGTTTAGGTTTTTAGACAGTTTTCTGTGCTGTCTCTCTAAAGTTAGTTGATAGTGTTAAATTTTACTTAGGGGAGTAAATCAACTTTGTATGAAGTCAGTAATTGGCACACCTCCTAGCCTGGGTGGGTATGTTTAAATCAGTGGAAATTTCCCCGAAGATTAGATTATTATGAATTTTGTAATTGGCCGACTAACAGTTGTTAGGGAGAGTACATGATGTAGAAAAAAAAAAGGGCCAAATACAGTTTTGTAGTTAAGGTTCTTTATTATATTGCAAGCTTTCTGCCTCTTGTTTTATTTGTTTGTAATCTTTTTTTTTTCTTTTTTTGTTTTTTGTTTTTTGAGACAGGGTTTCTCTGTGTAGCCCTGGCTGTCCTGGACCTCACTCTGTAGACCAGGCTGGCCCGAACTCAGAAATCCACCTGCCTCTGCCTCCCAAGTGCTGGGATTAAAGGCGTGCACCACCACGCGCATTTGTAATCTTTTGACATGCGATACAATTAAGAAGTTATATAGTCTAGTGTTGGTCATAAAATATTGATCCATTAATATTGTGTGAGTTTAAACTCTTGAGTGACAGGAAAATGAATTTTCTCAGTCACTATTTGACAATAAATTTTGTACATTGTGCTCCTTTGTCTCTAAATATTTAGCATGTGTATTATAGGGATAAGATGTTTTATAATCTGAGTTCGAGGCCAGCCTGGTCTACAGAGTGAGTTCCAGGACAGCCCGGGCTATACAGAGAAACCTGGTCTCAAAAAACCAAAAAAAAAGATGGTTTATAGTATAATTACCAATGTCAGTAAATTTAACTGATAAAATTTTTTAGTCTGTATTCTTGTTTGTTGCTTCATGCATTAGTGCTCTCTACAGACCTTTTTTTCCCCCACCCTGAAATATAGGATGCTACTAGGACCAGATACTGGATGTAGTTGTCATGCCTCTTTAATACTTGCTTAATCTGGAATGTTTTCATATACTATTTCTTATTTGTCTGGTATTCTTAATTAAACATAGTGACTATGTGTACGATCTGACTTGCAAATGCCCATCAGCCCTTCATGGGTTACACTGTTTCATCATATGTTGGTTAAATAGTTTGCTGTGGAGAGACATTTGAAGACACAGAAATGTCCTGCACATCACCCATTCATTCTGGGTACAACACTTGCATTCTTGTTTAAGATATTCTGTACTCCTCTCCAGTTATCAGTTGGTGCTCAGCACTCAAGAACTTTCCCTTCTTTTCCATCAGCTAATTTATTGATAGATGTCAGTATTTTGTACTTTATTACTGTTCAATTTATTATTTCTTCCTTCTATTTTCTATTTGTATGTCTTGTCTTCCACAGCAAGAGCCCTGATTCCCAATACTATGAAAACATTTATTTCAATTCAGTAATAATAAACTGTTTCCATATCCAGTGATATGGAATTGTTTCTTCCATATCATTGAAAACAATACAATTTTGTTCTCTTTCCTTCAGCTCTCCCAAAACTGAGCATATTGAAATTGAATAATAGGTTTGTAACTTACTTGCATTAATTCTCTTTTTCCCCTTAAGTGGATTGTGATTGTTTGTGTAAATTATGACTATACCTTTTTTTTTTTTTTTTTTTTTAGTTTAGATAAAGATTTCTTTCCTTTCTATCCTCATTGATTTAATTTTATATGCCTCCCAAGGTCAAAACCATACAAACGATGTCCTACTTGAAATGTTCCCATGTCTTCTTAGTATTTTTAAGCCATTGCTATTTATAAATAACTGGTTTTCTCTACTGTTATTCTTGTGTTTTGTAACCCTGAGTAATGTTCTTCCCCACTTAAAAGAAAGATACTTTATATCAGTGCTTCTCAACCTTCCAAATGCTGTGACCATTTACTACAGTTCCTCATGTTGTGGTGACCCTCCCACCTTAAAATTATTTTATTGCTACTTTATAATTTTACCACTGTTATGAATTATTGATATCTACTATGCAAGGGCCCATAGGTTGAAAAACATGCTCAGTATGCTCTTGTGGATCTTAACCTTTTTAACACTTGAAGGGCTCTGTGTGCTCTTGTGCATCTTAAGGTTTCTGACACTCGAAGGCACAATAATTAAGTAGTCTTATTTTAAGATGTTGGGATCTGTTTTAGGCAGATGGAAACAAGTTTTGGCCCATCTCCTACTTGAGAGAAGCATGTAACCACAAGGTTGGACAAGGGTAGAGTTGCATCTCAGAAGCAGGACATCCAAACCTTCAGTGTTGTTTACCTTTGGTCTTACTTACCTGCTTTGTTTTGTTTTTGTGCTTGTGCTTTCTTAGTAAGATGGTAAATAGAGTTCTCAACAGCATTTGAGTTTTATAAACATTCATTCACCTCATTTGTAATTATGACTAAGTAATCCCAGGGATAATTTCTTTAGCTTGGGTCCAGTAGTTTCTCTTGAGCTAACCCATTTATTTATTTGTGTGTCTGTAAGTTTCTGCACATGTGCATGTGTGTATGGAGGTCAGACAACAATCTTGGATGTTCTTCAGGTACTGTCTACCTTTTTGTGTCCATTTTTATCACTCTGTACCTTATTCCCACTGTAAAGTTGGGTCTCACTGAACCTAGAGGTAAGCTAGTGGCCTGCAAGTTCCAGTGATGCTGCTGTGTCTGTCTCCTGAAGCACTGACTGGGATACCCCACTTTTTCTGTGAGTTTGGAAGAATTTGAACTCAGGTCCTTATGTTTGTGTGGTTCAACAAGCCCTTTTAACATGATTAAGTCATCTCTCTAGCCCAATCTTTTCCTTTTTGGAGACCTTGTCTCTTATTGTTCTGGAATGTAACAAGTAGGCTAGGCTGATTGGTGAGTGAGCCCCCAAAGATCTCTTTTTCTCCAGTGCACAACTATACCCAGCTTTGGGAATCAAACCCAGGTCCTCATACTTAAATAGATCTATTTTCCCAGTCCTTTTATATTATGTTTATTAAAGATGGCAAGATAGGTGAGACTATCTGCCTGTGTTCAGGAGAGCATCTTTTATAATCAAGTTAATGTGGAGATGCATTTATTTATGTAGAGTATATTCCTAAAAAATGCAGTTATCTGTTTATTATACTTATTTTTTCAAAAAGCTGTTTTTCTGGCAATAACAACTACTAGATTACTGCTATTGAGGTGGTTAATATGTGGTGCTTTGGTGATTTGTCCCTAGCATTGCACAGTAGCAGTTGATCTTTGGTTTAAAATTTTTAAAGGATCTATTTATGTGTGTGTGTCTGCATGTCATGTATGTACAGGTGCCTGAAGCTGCCAGAAAAGGCCATCAGATCCTCTGAAGGTAGAGTTGTAAGTGTGTGTGACCTTCCTCACCTTGGTCCTTAGGAAGAACAGCAAATTCTCTTAACAGCCACAACCTCTCTCTGTAGCCCCCATCTTTGGTTTTTAAATGTTAGATCTAAAGTCATGATCTTCATCCGAGTATCAGGAGAGTCAGTGCTCCTTTTAATGATGCTAATCAGTGCTTCTGGTTGTGTTGGCTTGACCACTTTCATAAGCACGACACAGTTTGGTAGTTTGGCATCTAATGTGGAGCTTACCTAAGCCACACTTGTGACAGAAATTGTGACTGTACCTCTTTTGTGTGACACAGCATAATAGAACTAATGTCAGTAAAGAGTTGACGGAATGGATTTGTCTGTATAATAGGAGCGATCAACAGATGGAAGGAAGCACAGAATGCATGTTATTTATGTGATTAAATGAGTGATTGGACTGTTGTCTTAACTGACTATTGTCTTAGCTGTGTCCCTAAGTGACAAAGTTAACTGATATATTTTGCAATTGTGTTCTAATAGAACAGCACACAATAGCATAGGGGGAATGGACCTAAAAAAAGAATGTGATGGGTTCATAGAAAACTTTTCTTTGGGTATTGTTTATAGGGTGTTTTTTTTTTTTCTTTTTCTTTTTCTTTTTTCTTTTTTCTTGCTTTTGGTGTAGGGTAAAGAACATTAAAAAAAAATAATTAGAAAAAAGCTGTAAGATAGTTTACCATATGTATCTGGGATGCAGCATGAAAGAACAGTGAGGACAGGGATGTAGGTTCTGTTGAGATGTAGTTACTTTCTAGTTGTGTTCTAAGTATTAATTTGTAAACTGGGGTATCTTGGTTTCATGGATTTTGTGTATGTAAAGTGAAATGAGTATTAAATAGTAATGCAAATCATGACACTATAAAGTCTGAAGTGTAAGATTTTAAAGTTTTAATGTATTAGTATGCATGTATATATGTATGTGTGTATGTATGGATATATGCATATTTGTGGATACAAAAGTGCCAAATAATACAGGTGGAGGCCAGTGGCTAGCTTTGAGGAGTTAGTTTTCTCTACTGCTTTTATGTGGATTCTGAGGATCAAACAGGTTATCAGGTTTGTATGACAAGCACCTTTACCACTGAACAATCTCACTGCCCTAAGTGTGGAGTTATATGTAAATTCTTTCATAATCAATGAAGTGGAGTCCTTATAATCTGGCTGGCTAACTTTTGGTGATCTAGATACTAAGAAATTTCAGACTTATTGATACACAGAAAATAAGGTCCCCTTCCTTCTGAAAGATATTAAGATTATAGGCAGTTCTTGGTTTTCCATAGAAATGGACATCTCAGAAAGACTTAATGGGATATAATGGCAATATTTTTTTTAATCTGCTAAGCCATTTCTTCATGTTTGTGCCAAGAAACCAATTTCTTCTGTTGGTTTCTTTTCTTTCTTTCTTTTTTTTTTCTTTCTTTTTAAAAATATATCTACTTATTTTGCGCATGTTTTTGTGGGTGAATGCTACAGGGTCTGAGTGGAAGTTAGAGGATAACATTCAGGAGTTGGCTCTCTCCTTCTAATCTGTAGGCTCGGGGTTAAACTTAACCTGTCAGGTTTGGCAGCAAGTGCCTTAGTTACTAAGCTTTCTCACTGACATTGCTACTAGTTTCTAAAAGAATTTTGTTTTATGATATACAAAATTTTTGTTTTAGAGTAATGTGTTTCTGTTCTTTAAGGACATTGAAGAGAATTTAAGATTGCTGTTCATCAAAATAAAACAATTCAAATGATTTACTATTAAATACTCTGTTATGAAAAGTATTAAATAGAGATTAAAATGTAAGTTGAAAACAGCAAATAGGCTGGGGATAGAGTAGTTGGAGACCCTGGATGTTTGTTCCTGGAATAATTTAAGAGTAGTACTTCGTTGGTTGGAGAGCTTTTTGTTGGCTTAGTGGTTAAGGGCACTTGCTGTTTCTCAGACTGAGTTTAGTTTCCAGTAGCCATGCTGGGTAACTCATATCTACCTGCAGCTCCAGCAGATTTGATGCCCTCTCTGCCTTCCTTGGGCACCTGCAGTCATATGCACAGAGCCATACACATAAACAAATCTGTTTAAAAATAATATTTATTGAGCTGGGTTGTGGTATAGTAAGACTTTAATCCCAGCACTCAGGAGGCAGAGACAAGTGGATCTCAGTGAATTCCAGGCCAGGCTGATCTACAGAGTGAGTTGCAAGACAGACAGGAATATACAGAAAAGCTATTTTAAAAAATATAATATAATAATAATAATAATAATAATAATAATAATAATAATAGTAGTAGTAGTAGTAGTAGTAGTAGTGGAGGAGGAGGAAGAGGAGGAGGAGAAGAAGGAAGAAGAAGAAGAAGAAGAAGAAGAAGAAGAAGAAGAAGAAGAAGAAGAAGATGATGATATAATTCCTCTTCTAATTGCATATACACAAATAGAAAACAAGATTTCATTGTACTCTGGTGGTGGCTCTATCTAATGTGGCAAGTTTATACAGTGTATCCTTGATTAGTCTAGAGCTCATTGTAGCCTAGTTTGGCCTTGAATTTGTCCCAGTTCTCCTGGCTCTTGTCTTTGAGTGTGGGGAGAGTGGATGTGAATGACCATACTCAGATGACTCTTGTGTTGCCCTTAAAACTACTGTGATCAAGTGATTTTTCTTATTTCAGCCTCCTAAGTAGTTGGGACCATAGGCACGGACCACTATGGCTGCTTTTGGCAATGGTCTTACTAGCAAAGATTGTATTTGCTGGTTTTCATTTATATTCATTACATACATAACTAGGAATAAAAACTTAAGAAAAGTATGCTGGGTGTGGTGGTACATTTTATAATACATACCTCAATCTCAGCACTGAAGCAGTCAGATCTCTGTGAGTTCAAAGCCAGTCTGGTTTACAAAATGAGTGAAGACAGATCTGTTACACAGAATGATCCTGTCTTGAACCTCGCCCCCCCCCCCCCACCCCCCCCCCCCCCCCCACCGCCCCCCCCCCCCCCCCCCCCACCCCCCGTGGTATTCAGATATTCAAAGAAGTTAATTAAAAGGTCAGAGCTCAACTTAGGTTAGTTTTTCCAGGTTGTTCAACAATTCCATAAGTTGGCTATCCATTATCCATACTTTGCTCTGGGTGAAGAAACCTTTTTATGACTAGAGCTTTAGAATTAAAGTTTAAAAGGTTATAATGGCTGTCTTACTTACTTGGCTATTTTCTCGATGTTAATGCCAATTTATGTTGTCTTTTGGTTCCTGTTTTTGTTACATTGTTTTCAGATTTATCAGTATTATTCTTTTTTTTGTTTTGTTTTTTTGGTTTTTTGAGACAGGGTTTCTCTGTGTAGCCCTGGCTGTCCTGGAACTCACTCTGTAGACCAGGCTGGCCTTGAACTCAGAAATCCGCCTGCCTCTGCCTCCCAAGTGCTGGAATTAAAGGTGTGCGTCACCACTGCCTGACATCAGTATCATTCTTAAATCCAGGTTTTGCATCTTTTCTATATTTATTTTAAGATTTATTTTTATTTTGTGTCAGGGTGTTTTGCCTGCATGTGTGCATATGTATGCAGCATCTGTGCAGGTCAGAAGTCGGTATCAGATTCCCCTGGACTTGATTTGTAGACAGTTATGAGCTGATATGTATTCAAATTCTGAGAATTAAACTCGGGTCCTCTAGAAGAGCAGTCAATGCTCTTAAATGCTGAGCCATTTCTTGAGACCCTGAAAGTGTATTTGCTTTGTTAAGGGCATACCTTAATTTTTAATGAGAGGTCTTGAAGACAGTTTGTAAAATGGCCGCTGTCCGTATTCTGTGAATGTGTTATTCATATCACTGTAAGGCCAGAATGCTAGATACTTTAGGGAATATATAGGTTTTTGCTTTTAAAGAACTTAAGTGTAGTTCTTTTCAGCTTAAAATTGTTCAGAGTTGCAGACAGCAATTAGAAGGCTGATAAATCTCTACAATTTGTGTTTTACTTGGCAGAAGAACCAATATTTGAAAGAGTTTGTGTAAAAGCAATCTTTATCAATTAGAGAAAATGGTATAGAAAGAGTCAGAATAGGGGGTGGAGAGATGGCTCAGTCAGTAAAGTGTTTGTAGACCAAGTATGAGGACCTAAATTTGATCCATAGAGCCCAGGTACAACAAAATACATGTATAAAATCCAGAGGTAGGGAAGGAGAAACAGGAATATCCTTATGGCAATCCACAGTGGTGAGCTCCAGGTTCAGAAGAGACCCTTTTTTGAAAAATATGGTTGTGAGGTCTTTAATCCCAGCAATTGTGAAACAGACAGTTCTCTGTAAGTTTGAGGCCAGCCAGAGCAACACAGTATGTGTGTCCCTGCCTCAAAAAGACAGAAATGGATTAGGTGGAGAATGATTGAGGACAACCTCCATGCACACATGAACATAGACATACATACCACACACAAATAAAACACTTAAAAAAAAATAACTAAGAACTGCTTATTTGAGAGCAGTGTTTATTTTTTTTAAGGAGCAGATTTAAAAAAAAAGTTATTCTTAGAAATTAGTCTACTGTGACAAAGGTAAGCTAGTTTAATGATTTGTGATTTCTGAAATTTTACAAATAGCACTTTTAAAATAATGAATTTGTATCTGCTGTTGGTGAATTCATAGCCTGGGCAAAATTTATTTTTATTTTCATTCTAACTTGAAATCTGAGGGCTAGGGAGATATTTCAGTAGGTAAAACACTTCCTACACAAACATGAAGATCGGACTTCATCTCTCCAGAACTAGTATAGCTAGGTGTGATATGTAGCTTCTATAATCTCATAATTCCTACAGGGAGATGGGAAGTAGAGACAGTAGTATCCCCAGAGTTGTTGGGCCAGACAGCTTTGCATAGTAAAAACAGCAAGAGACCCTGTTTCAAACAAGGTAAAAGGCAAAGACCAATAACTAAGATTGTCCTCTGACCTCCATATGTGGTGTGGCAGGCACATACCTACACTCATCCATACACATACAAAGATTGATGTATACAGAACATTAAAAATTGATTTATGTACAATAATAAGGATAACTTTGTGGTCTTGCAAATACTTGAACAAATATTTGAGGGTCTTCTGAATAAGGTTTTATATATTTAGGGGGAGAATCTTACAGTGAGCAAATAGCTTCACTTGATTCTGTATTGTTGAGAAATAGCATGCATTTTATTAGCATAAAACATCAGCAACAGAGATACACCAAAAGGGGGCTCAAGCAATAATTAAGAAAGGATGTTGAGAC
The DNA here is from genome assembly GCA_030674055.1 of Rhabdomys pumilio. Lineage (NCBI taxonomy): Eukaryota > Metazoa > Chordata > Mammalia > Rodentia > Muridae > Rhabdomys > Rhabdomys pumilio. The sequence continues at coordinate 20,747,359 of JANHMN010000008.1, forward strand.
TCAGGTTTAGTGGTCAAGGAAAATCTGATGGAATCTAACCATGCAGAATAGGTATAAAATCATAAAAGTTACCACCCATGGCAAGTTGTTTGCTTTAATGGGAAGAGAAAGGCCTAGCTAGAATAAATGCCTGGTAAATTACAAAAGTAGATAGAGATGAGCTAGATTGATTGGGCATTACACATAAAGAGCCAAGAAATAAAAGGATGGGATCCTCTTAGGTGTTTGAACAGGAATAATGTGGTAAAAATGTCCTTTTACGAAAATGAAATGGAGTGTATGGTGAGGTTGTAGCTAAGTGGTGGAGTGATTTTTAGGTTTTAGCTCTGGGAAAAATATGTTGGCAGTATGCAAAATGGTTGGGTGTGATGAGGGAAAATGTTAGCCAAATAAATAGAGTTTTACCCAAATATATTTTTATTTTACTAACAAGCATAACTAAAGCATGAGGACTTGTGTTTAATCTCCAGAACCTAATAAAACTAACAATTGATTAGGGCTGGTGAGGAGGTTCAGGTTTTTCCAACACCGATGTGGAGCAACTCACAAATACCTGTAATTATTTCGGGGGGATCTGATGCCTCTAGCGTCCTCATGCAGTCACACTTACATGTATGTAATTAATCACATGAATATGTTTTAAAATAAAGTAAATCTTTAAATCCTTGAAGAGGGAAGCCACCTTCTATGGCTGCTGTCCTTGGTCCTGAATGAGAGCTGAAGTACTGCTTTTCTCTGAAGTTGATATTGATTAGACTTGGTAGTGTAGCAACATGAGGAGTTGGTTGGTAACCACTTATAGGAAATTTAATGTCTGGGACTTGCAAGATAATGTTGTTTGCATCTGTTGAATGGTTGTGAGCACCAATTGTGGGGCTATATTAAGTCTGAATTTGATTCGAATGCAAATCCCAGCATCACATGCCTATGTGCTACTTAATCGCTCAGTGTAAAACTATGCATATTTCTGGGACTTTCAAGAACTTAAACATCTAAACTCATGTAAAGTACTTAGGACAGCAACTACAACATGGGCATTGTCTATAAAGTTAACTGTTGTTACCTATGTATTTTGTCTGTATTCTCAACAATGGAAAGAACAACAAAAACTCCAACTGGTTTTGTTAACATGTAATACTGTATATTATAAGGAGTTCCGTGCCCCAGAACCTGCTTTGTTAAAGACTTTGTAATTAGATTTCTGGTGACGTTTTTTTTTCTTACCAGAAACAACTGTTCAATAATAGTTGTTTATAATAATAATAACAGGAATATAAGTATAGTTTAATTGTCATGTGGAATTTAGTAGATGTGAAGGCTGATTCCAAGGAAGTATGTGTCTTTCAAAAATGGGTCTAAATAAAACTTTAAAGGTACAGTTCTTTCATTGTTCATGTCTGATCACACACATAGTGAGTGTGTGTTTATTTCTAAGAATCTTAATGCCTTCGTCTCTTTTTTTTCAGTATAAAAGCACAAAATAAATCCTCAGTCTTTTTCAAGATTATGTAAAAGGACTTGTGAATTACATCTCAGCACCTAGGACAGCACCCAGTACAGCTCGGCAATGTACATGAACTCTGGCTTGAGGTTTGGGGTTTGTGTTCTGGATTCAGAAAAGAAGAGAAAGATTTAGAGGAAATTTAAAATCTTTGTAAGCCCTTACTCTAAAAGTATATACAATGCAAAAATGGTATCATGGCTTGATTTCAAAAAATGTTTTACTCTGGCTGTAGAACCCACTTCATGAAGTAGTTTGAGTTAAAATGATCTAATATTTGTGTTTTAACTTTCAGCTTTGTGTTATTCTTGGAAAATTTCGCACCACTTGTGAATTCCTTGAGCCTGGGCATTGCAAACCCACTTCTGTTGGGCCCATCTCCTTTGCACTTTGCTCAGATTAAGACTCAGTTGGCGCTTCAGCAGCTGAATGCCGTTGCCTCTCATGGTTCAACACCACCTTATACTTTATTAAATCAGGCATTCTTGAAAGTAGCCATGTCGAGACCCAGGTTTAATCCTCGAGGGACCTTTCCACTTCAAAGGCCACGAGCACCTAATCCTCCTGGGATGAGGCCTCCAGGACCATTTGTGAGGCCTGGATCTATGGGTCTTCCAAGATTTTACCCAGCAGGGAGAGCCCGTGGAATTCCACACAGATTTCCTGGCCACGGGTCTTATCAGAACATGGGACCACAAAGAATGAATGTTCAGGTAACTCAACACCGAACTGATCCAAGATTAACCAAAGAAAAATTGGATTTTCCTGAAGCACAACAAAAGAAGGGGAAGCCTCATGGTAGTCGGTGGGATGATGAGCCTCATATAACTCCACCGGTAGAAGTGAAACAGAGTTCTGTAACCCAGGTTACAGAGCAGAGTCCTAAAGTACAGAGCCGCTATACAAAAGAGAGTGCTTCAAGTATTTTAGCAAGTTTTGGATTATCAAATGAAGACCTAGAAGAACTTAGTCGCTATCCCGATGAACAGCTAACTCCTGAAAATATGCCATTAATATTGAGGGATATAAGAATGCGAAAAATGGGCCGCCGATTACCTAATTTACCTTCTCACAGCAGAAATAAAGAAACACTTAGTAATGAAACAGTTTCAAGTAATGTGATTGATTATGGGCATGCAAGCAAATATGGTTACACAGAAGATCCACTTGAAGTACGTATTTATGATCCTGAAATTCCAACTGATGAAGTCAAGAATGAATTTCAGCCTCAGCAGAGCATTTCTGCAACTGTTTCCACTCCAAATGTGATATGTAATTCTGTGTTTCCTGGTGAAGATGTGTTTCGTCAGATGGACTTTTCTGGTGAGTCCTCCAGTCAGTCTTTTTTCCCAGTTGAGAGTGGAACCAAGATGTCAGGCTTACACATTTCAGGACAGTCAGTCCTTGAACCTGTAAAATCCATCAGCCAGTCTATTAGCCAAACAGTTAGCCAGACAACGAGCCAGTCTCTGAATCCTCCATCTATGAACCAGTCACCCTTTTCATCTGAGTTAATTTCAGCTTTAAGCCAACAAGAGCGGATCCCACAGAAGTCTGTGATCAGTTCAGCTGATGCACATGGACCTAGAGGAAGTAAAAAGAGTTACCAATCAGAGGCTGACTTGCCTATTCGGTCTCCCTTTGGGATTGTGAAAGCTTCATGGCTACCAAAATTTACACAACCTGGTGTCCAGAAAATGAAGAGACTGCCAACCCCTTCTATGATGAATGATTATTATGCAGCATCTCCAAGAATATTTCCACATTTGTGTTCTCTGTGTAACGTAGAATGTAGTCATTTGAAGGTGAGTGTTTTTAAAAGATTGCTGTACAATGATGCTCAGTGCCCAGGTTTTCTCTAAATTCTGTTACGTATGCTGCTGTTAACAAAACGTTAACAAAGTGCAACCCCAGCACCTACTTGTAATCGTAAGTAACCTTAGCACTGAAATGAATGTTTGGCTTTCTACATTCCGTTACCTGCCATACTATATAGTTTGCCTTTTATTTTGAACTTTTAGTTATCCCACTTACATAGCATCTAATTTATATAATAAATTGTGTGCTCATAACACTGCTACATGAGAAAGTATGTTTAAGATTTATTAGAATAAAAAATATAAAACTCATTTGTAATATACACTTTTACAGGACATATATCTTCTTGCGCATACCTGTTACAAGCTCAAGATCTTAATGTTGCTTTAAGTGTTTCTGATTTTTGTATGGACCAGTAATTGTTTAGTGTTTCTTGAGAAGGCATTTTTAAAATAATTTCATAGTAAAATGATTCAGGATATAAAGATGGTTATGATTATGGAACCCGCCTTGGGCTCAGAAAAATAGATTAAAATGATGGAAATTCAGAGAGAAACATCCAAAGGTACCTTTCTGGTTATCTTAGAAGGAAAAATTTGCACAGATGCTGAAGAATAGTATTATGTAGTGTATGCTATTTGATAGTAACTATTAGTAAATTTGAGCAGGAACTACCACATTCCCCCATTTTTAACATACATGTATAGGAACCACTGATTCTTTTGTTTACTAATGCAGTTTATAGATAAAGAGGGTAGGAGGAGGGAATGTACCTTAAGAAGCTTTAATTTAAAGCTTTAGCCTGGAATTGGCTGGGTAGCTTGAAGAGGTTTACATATGTATAGATTTTAGTTCTTTTGTTAGTTTTTTTTTCCTGCAAATACTGCCATTTTATTGTCTTTGTATTCATTTATCAGTTTTCAGTCAGTGATCTAAAACCTGAATTGGTTGCTTTTGTCTTCAGGTTAACTTTAGCAAAAGAAAACATTCTGGGCTAGGAGTGTAGTTCAGGGGTAGAGTACATGTTTAACACATACCAAGCCCCGGGTTCAATCAGAAAGCAGCAATTTATCCATAGAAAAATATACTGAATTTTAGTACAGTAGTAGTTGCCTTATTCTACCAAAGGGAATAGATGTCATATGTCACTCTGAAAAATCTCAGAATAATTTACTCATAGAGTTTTGTAATCTGTAAGTAGCTCTGGATAGAGTATTGGATGCTCATTGTTATTGTAATTGGGCATACCACTAACTCTCCCATTTATTTTGAACTGTTAATCAGTCATAATGGGTTGAAGGGAATATATCTTAAAGAACTTGTGTTTTTATTTTGTGTATTGTAGAAAATACACTATTTTTAGTATATTTACTGATATAGTTTTTGTGTGTGATTGTTCAATTGTTCAATTCTGGCACAGACAGACAGAACTGTATAAAATGTAATTGTTTTGTAAAGCAGTTTATACAGTCTCATCAAGAGGAAAAAACACACCTGATGAAGTTTTAAAAGTTAGAAACAAATAGTTTGGTGATATTTAACCATTTGTACATGCCACAGGGGAAATATACTTATTATTATTTCTACATTGATTTCAGATTTGTAATGGTCAGTCCAGCATTACAATACCTGTAGATTAGCTAGCAATTTGTGATGAAAAAGAAAAACATAAATATACTCTTAGTATCAGAAGACTTTTATAGCCTAATTTGATAAGACTGATAGAGTGGTAGTTATCAGTTGTACTGAGTTTGTTTGGAGCAGAATGATCTGGAAGATAGGTCTTTATGGGATAGTTTGAAGACAGTTTTGAATGATGACAAGGGTTAAATATGCCTATTTAAAGAGGAAGGAAGTGGCATTCCAGATGGGAACAGCAGCATTCAGAGAGGCAAAGGTTTTTAGAAGAGAAGGCCTTATGTTGGACACAGTGAAGAGCATGCTAGAAGTAAATATGCAAGGCCTCGAAAAGCTGTTGTCAATGTAGATTTCAGGTGGAAGACATTGGGGAGCTAATTAAATTTTTTGGTATGTGAAGTGACATATTGAAAGTATTTCAGGGAGAATTCAATGTAGATGAATAGGAAGAAGGGAGATGGGATAGACCACTTAAACTGGAAGCTTCCCTAGATATTCAAGTCTATGGTGGAGAAGCTTGCATTAGTAAGATAGAATAAAATTTTGAGAGCAGAGAAAAATCATTTAGTCATTAAAAAACCACCTCTTTTAGATTATGGAGATGGCTCAATGGTTAAAAGCCCTTGTCACACAAGTGTGAGGACCTGAGTTCAAATCCTCAGGATCCATGTTAAAATCCAACAGTATGAACATTTGTAGCAATCTTAGCACTCATATTGGGAGATGGATAGATAGAGATCAGAAAACTCTTCAGAAGCTTGCAGGCCAGCTAGCCTGGTATATGCAATGACAAAACAACAGAGACTCTGTCTCAAGGTGAAAAGTGAGGACTGACCTCCAAGGTTGTCTTCTGACTTCCATAAGTTTGCCATAGCTTGTCTTGTATACTGTGAGTTAACATATATGCATATGCTTTGCTCCCAGTCTTTATAATCAGCATAACAGGTTGGGGCTCATTTAATTAAAGAATTCCTCATGGATTTATGGACAATGTTAGCATGTGAATGTGGATTTAGATGTACAAGTTGCCTCTTGTTTCCATGCTACATTTTATTGCCTTGTGTATGTGTATTTGTGACATTAGAAATATGTGGCCAGTAATTGTAAATTTCTAATTTCAGGCTTTTTCCTACCAAGGAAATCCTACAGTATCTTTGCTTTTCTATCTTTGAGTCTTTCAAACTATAGCCTGATACGTAACTTGAAAATGCAATAATAGAATGTAGAATGTGTTTTCTCACAAGCTGGGGTTCAAGTTTTAAAGAAATTTGCTTTGATTTCTTATGCCCTTCTGATTGAAATAACTTGATTCAAGAAAATCCCCCAATTTATCTACTTATTTATATATTTTGTGTGTTTGTCAGTGTGGGCACATGCATCCATAGTGGGTCGGTGGAGGTCAAAATATTGTGAGAGTCAGGCTGTCTCCTTTCGTCATGTGGGTCCAGGTTGGGATTGAATTCTGGCAACATTGGAAACAAACTTTTTTTTTTTTTTTTTGAAGCTAGTCAGAGGAGGATAAAGAGCAAGCTTTGATAGAAATCAGTGTTTTCATAGTTTTATAGTTTGATTCAGAGCCAGCCCAAGTCTATAGTTCTCGGACCATCCTTGCTTCTCAGGTAATTATGTTTTCTATAGAAGCAGTGCTGCTTTTGAGCAGATATCTGGGTACTGTCATCATGAGGCCTAGAAATTGGGGTTGCATAGTTACATTTACTGAGCTTTTGGATTATCAAGAAGGATGCCTGTTGAAAGTCAGTGTGCATGTGTGAATTGAATTAGAGAAAGCAGAACAATGACCACCTTCAGCTTACATAGGTATTACAAAGAAGCATATTTGTTATTATCATTTCTTTGTATGTGTTTCAAATCGAAGCTGAAAATCAGATTTGGGGGTGTAATCTGGATTTAAAAATGTTGGCAACTATTCAAATAAAACATTTTTTGGTGTAAATAAATCATGCCTAATTTCCTGCCTGCCAGTGTGTCTGTTTGGTAAAAACGATACCTCATTTATATCAAAGACATGGGTTGGGCACTGTATGGACTCTTCATTGCTGGTTTCTTTTTAGCTTTCTGTGTGAAGCGATAAGTATAGTAGCAGACATTGTGTTTTCACAGTGTACAATTAAATTATTAAAGGAAGTTTAATAAAATCCTTTAGTTTGTTAAAACTTATATACACTGTGTTGTAAGTAGCTTGACTTTGAGGTAGTTCTTGCCAAGGTAGAATTCAGAATTAAAGTCAACTGTACTTGTGGAGGCTTTGTTTTTAGGAATGATATAAATTAAAGTGTTTTTGAAGTGGAAACAAGCAGTTTTTCTCAGAAAGTTTTAAAACACAGAGCTGTTTAGTGAGGGTCGCTATTTTTGGCCTTTTTCTTTTTTTTTTCCTTTCCAACTGCTGGAGGAACAATAAAACACTGAGTAATAGACATGATGGTTTGAACTAATTAACTAATTGTTTCACCTTGGAGAGTAGTATTAAAAAACTGTATTGCCTGCCCTCCCTTCTCTGCCCTCTCTTTTAATCAAATACATCTTCTAGGAGCTAATTATTGTTGTAGATTGTAATTTTAGGACATTTATTTGTAAACAAAGTGTATAAGAAAGCATTTTTTGTTAATTATAAAGCTGTATATATGTAAGGGATATCATGTCTTTGAAATGGTGTTACTTTCCTTCAAATCTTGAAAAATAAATTAGATTTAATCAGTGACAGGTTTTGCTATTTTACTAATCTTTTTCTCTAATATAATGAGTATTTAGTTTGGGACGTCACTAGCCATATTTTGGTGGTCAGTGTCATTTGCTTGACCTTAGAGGAGGAAGCCATTGGACTGCTTGATAGAATTTTGGTGTTTTTTTGAAATGTTTTTATTTTTTAGGTGTTATTTTTTTTAATTTATGCTTTTCTTCAAGTCTAAATATAATATATGTACATTCAAAATGAATGTTTTGATTCTTGATTCAAGAAAATTTATATTAAATATTTTCTAATGAGATCAACAGGGTATGGGGTTAAATGCATTTATTTGAAGGACTTTAATTTTGGTCTGTGTAAATTCCATTATATCTAAATGCTATTTATGATTAGATTTGTAAATTTCTCAAATATTCCTTGTCATTTAAAAAAGCCTGATTCATTTGTCAGCTTGAGGATTGTTTTAATTCAACCTTCTCATTTTTTACAACAGGACTGGATTCAGCATCAGAATACTTCCACCCATATTGAGAGCTGTCGGCAGTTACGTCAACAGTAAGAACATTTTCTTCCCTTTTTTTACAGGCGTGATAATGTGTTAAATACTTTGAAAGCTAATGGTTATTTAAAACAATAATCTTAGAGAAGTATGTTTAGCTTTCCAAAAGGAGAGTGTCGTGTGATCTTTCACTGACTCTTTCCTAACTTAATCCCCAGTAGGTAATTATAGACATTTATTATTGATTTTCCTTGTCTTGTTTGCCTTTCCTAGAATGTTTGAGAACAGACACCATTCTTTTCCATTATCTTGGGCCAGTTTTCAAAGATTACATAATTAAAAACTAACTCAAACCATATGTCAATATTTAATTTCCAGTATAAAGATTTTCTCTACCTTAGGACCTGTTTTTAGAATGAAACTTAAGTAGAATCTGATCAGCTTTTTTAAGTGAGGTATTTGGGAGGGTTTTCCTGATCGTCAAAGACATGGAATTCATAATCTTTAATCGTCTTATCCTCTTTCCCTTTGAATAACAAAGTTAAATTGTTTTTCTCTCTAACAACATTAAATAGTTCTAGTCACTGGCCTGATACTCTCTTGGGTTTTGAGATTATTTAGGATTCTTCAAGTAAAAATTCATAAACCTAACTCAAAATACAGTACTCTTTTGAAAAAAATTTAGATTGTTTACTTACTTTATGTGTATGAGTGTTTGTCTGCATGTATGTTTATGTCACCACAAGCATTTCTGGTTACTTCAGAGGTCAAAGAATGTCAAATCTGCCTGAAACTGAAGTTGTGGATGGCCTTGAGCCACTATGTAGATGCTAACACCTGAACCCAAGTCCTCTGTAAGATCAACAAGTGCCCTTAACTCTAGTTAGCTCTCTTGCATCCACAGTTATTCTTAGAGGGAGAGAATTAGTTCATATGACTGGGAAGTTGTAAAAGTAGCTCTAGTTTCAAGAACAGCTGAATTTTTAAGTCAAACAAAAATAAGTGTAAAGAATATTTCCATTTCTTGGCCTTGCTCTGGTCTTAAGAAAACTCATCTGCATAGTAGATAGTTCCTGTAGTTTTGGACTTCAGTGAACTGTAGAGCTGGTATTTTCAGGAGCTGTTCTGTGGTTTGGTTTGATTTTTTTTTTTTTTTTTTTTTTTTTTTAAATCAGGGTCTCATTGTAGTCTAGGGCGGCCTTGAACTCTCCTGTTCTTTCTGCCTCAGCATCTTAAATTCTGGCATTATATGCCCCACTTCCTCTTTTTTCCTTGTTTTTCTTTTTTTTCCCCAGTAACTTGTTTAAAGACCCACTGTTTTTGTGTAGACTGGTTTTATAGTGGCATGTACCCACTATTCCTGCTATTAAGAGTAAGAGAACCCCTACATGAATCATATAGACTTAAGAGTAGAGGCTTGAAGCCTGTTGGTGGTGGCTCATGCCTTTAATCACAGCACTTAGGAGGCACAGGCAGTTGGATCTTTATGAGTTCAACCCTACCCACAGAGTGAATTCCAGGACAGAAACCCTTTCTCAATCCTCCCCAACAAACCCCTCCCCCCCACCCCGCCCCCCCCCCCCCCCCAAAAAAAAAGAAAGAAAGAAAAAGAGAGTAGCATAGTGGCTGGGATTGGTCCCCTCCATAGGTAAATGTAAAAAGGGAATTTATTACTAGAATTGAATATGCCTTGCTACCACTCTACACTGTAAACAGAGAATCAGTCCCTGCTAAGGAGTGAGTTAGTTGCTGTAGTAGTTATTAATGCTAGTACCATGATCTAGTTACATTAATTTACAAGAACAAATAGCATGTGCGTGCATTTAATTTAAATTTTCCCATCTCTCCTCCCCATGTATATTCCCTTTAAAGTGTTTTGTGTAGAGAGCTTTTCCCTTGTGCACATAGGACCTTGATTTTTCAAGAGCCTTCCTCTTTTAATGCTTTATCCCACTCTACCTTATTCGGGTTGTGTTCTCCTGTAGTGTCTTTTCATGGTTTCTCGACTGCTGCAAATATTTACCAAGTTAAATAAATTGTCATCTTCATTGTTCTCCTAAGGTGCATTGACTTTTATTATGTGTATATACTATATGTAGTTTATATTGATACATACTTAGTGTCTTTAGTCTTTAAGGCTTATGTTTTCTTCCTCTGAGTTTTTTTTAGCTTTTTCTGGATTATATAGAACAAGGATTAGCTGGTTAGCCTGAGGGGAAAAAAAGACATTGTACCATAATTTTATTTTGAAACACACATATACTGTATCATATGCTGGATATACTGAATGCTTTATAATATACGGTTGACTTAATATTATTATTCATGATACATAAACATGATTATTGCTGATTTCATCCAAATGAGGAAATGGAGACACAGGGAGACAGTTTTCCTACTATTTTGCATCAAATATTTAACACAATTAGTCATATAGCTCATTGTCCTTTGTTTTTTTTTGTTTGTTTGTTTGTTTGTTTTTGAGACAGGGTTTCTCTGTGTAGTCCTGGCTGTCCTGGAACTCACTCTGTAGACCAGGCTGGCCTTGAACTCAGAAATCCGCCTGCCTCTGCCTCCCAAGTGCTGGGATTAAAGGTGTGCGCCACCACCACTGCCTAGCTCTCTTTAGTATTTTAATATGAAAAGATTTCAAGTCACAGAGGAGCTGGTATGAAATATTGTAAAGTTGTTAACATTTAGTTAGTTCATTTATTCAAATTTAACATTTGTCTTCTGAGAATGAGGAAGATTTTTTCATAGCTACAACACACCACATTAAGAATATTAACACTAATTCCAAAGTACCTTCTAATATACAAGCCTGATTCAGAGCCTTCCAACTAGAAGTCCTTTTATAACTGTTATTGACAGCACCCGTCTGTGTCCTCGTTCCAGGATTCTCCCAAAATTCATGTATTACAATCTCTTAATATGGAAAGACTTCCTCTTTCCTTCCTTCAGTGCTTTCACACTGGTGACCCTTTTTTAAAAAATGTGTGGAGATTGTCTTTTGGATGCCTCATATTCTCTACTTTTGAGTTGTTCATTAATAAGTTTAGGTTGAATGTTTTTGTCATAAAAATTTCATAAATGATACATATGCCTAGCTTGTTAGTCATCTTCCACTAGTTTGTTTGTTTGTTTGGTGTGAGGCTTAGATTTATTGCTGGCTTCTTTCTAGGGGTGTGGGAAAACAGATATGCAACTTACTTTGTTTTTTGAATGGTAGGCAGGTAAGGGAAAAGGAAATCCAGAGTGTTGTTGGGTTAGCTTTTAAACAACATCTGAAGCATACAGAAACAGCAACAACAAGAAACTGTTTTACCCTTTCCTAGGGTTTTGACTTCATTTGCTTTTCTGAAAGATAATTTGTTGATCATTTGTTACTTACTTTTTTTATGCAAGCTTATAACCTGATTCCAGGACCCTTCCTACTTTGTTTCTTTTAAGGCAGTGGTTTTCAACCTGTAGGCTGAAAACATTGGAAAACACAGATATTTGCATAAACTCATAACAGTAGCAAAATTGCAGTTAAGAAGTGACAATAAGAATTTTATGGTTGAGGTCACCACAACATGAGAAATTATATTAAAGGGTCGCAGCATTAGGAAGATGGAAAAATCACCGTTTTAAAGGAACCTTTATTGTCTGTTATTTCTGTACTACAGCAACCAGTGCCTGGAGTAGAACCATATGGGATTTGCCTCCAAGTTCTTCTTTGTTCTACCCTGTGAGCGTTATCCAAGTCCAGGCCTGCTAATACCCTCCCCTCCCCTCCCCTCCCCTCTCCTCTTTTCTTCCTTTTGTTCTTTCTTTCATTCTTTCTTTCATTTGAGACAGGTTCTTTCTATGTAGCCTTGGTTGGTCTGGAACTTACTTATGTAAACTAGATGGTCTTGAACCCATCTCTTCTTCTCTGCCTCTGCTTCTCCAATGCCAAGATCAAGTTTTTAAAGGGCTTCCTAAAATGCTATCTTTTCTTTCAGTTCCTCTTTCTTAGATATATTTTTCCAAGTGCTGCTGGATATAACTTAAAGAGTTTGATATAATAACTGTGTTCTGTGTGTTTCAAGAGAAAGTATGAAAATGGTATGTCCTGTGGAGGTTTGTTTTTAAGTTATGTACATGAATATGTGTCGGTACATGGGTATGTGCGTATGAATATAGGTGCCTATGAGGCCAGAAACATCTGATCCTCCTGAAACTAGATATGGGTACTCCTCTTCAAGAGAATGCATTTTAACCATACCAAGCCTTATTTTCAGCTTTCCTCTGTCTACAGTTTTATAAAATGGGTGAGATACTTTTTTGTTGTTCTTTTCTCTCTTGCCTCTCTCCACTTTCTGTTTGTGTGTTTGTGTGTGTGTGTGTGTGTGTGTGTGTGTGTGTGTGTGTGTGTGTGTAGGCTTCTATTGTATTCATAATTTTGTTAGGCTGGCTAACAAATGAGCCCAGTTATCAGCATGTCTCTACCTTTACTGCGTGGAGATTACGAGCACACAGCTTGTAGTGCCCAGCTTTTGACTTGAGTTTGAAGCTCAGACTCTGGTCTTCTGTCTTGTGCAGCAAGCTCTTTAAAGACTAAGCTATCTTAGCCCATATCTCAGGTGACACATAGTTCCGCTGGTCTCTGACTTATAGTGGTTTTCAGCCTTCCTAATGTTGCTACAGTGCCTCATGGTGTGATGACCACAACCATAAAACTATTTTCATTGACATTTCATAACTGTAATTTTGCTACTGTTATGAATTGTAATGTAAATATCTGATATATGATCTCTGTAAAAGCATTATTTGACCTCCCAAAGGGGTCATGAAAGGGTTCCCACAGGTTGGGAAAGGCAGATGTAGACGAAGATCTTGAACCCTCAATCATCTTGTTTCTACCGTGCTGGGAAACCAGGTATGCACCATCATGCCTATCATCTGTCTTCACTACTTTCTGTTTACCGCTGCCTATACTAATATTTTGTACCATGAAACACTTCTGTTTATACTATTTATTTGACTTAAAAAAAAATTGAGGTCTTGGTAAATGTTTTTCTGATGTCTCTACTATCATATATACCTTTATTATATAGTGGATTAGATATAAAAATATTACTCTCAAGAAATATTTTCTATTTCAACTTCTTTTTTTTTTTTTTTTTTTTTGGTTTTTCGAGACAGGATTTCTCTGTGTAGCCCTGGCTGTCCTGGAACTCACTCTGTAGACCAGGCTGGCCTCAAACTCAGAAATCTGCCTGCCTCTGCCTCCCAAGTGCTGGGATTAAAGGCGTGTGCCACCACCGCCCGGCGTATTTCAACTTCTTAAATCATATATAAACTTAAGTTTGAACAGTTTTGACACATTTCAGGTAAAGATTAATTGAAGCTTATTATTGTTTGAACTGTCATTAATAGTGTTTATTTTTCAAATAGATACCCTGATTGGAATCCTGAGATCCTCCCATCCAGAAGGTAATATTTTTAATAGTATTATTACAACTTTATTTCCATTTAAAAGTAAACAGTAAATTTTTTAAAAGTTATTTTTTGGAATTGTCCTGTTTTTATCACGTTTGGTTTTGTTTTTTGTTGTAGATAGAGTCTGGCTAGCCTGGAACTCTGTATATAGAACAGGTTGGTCTTGAACCCAGAGAGATTCATCTGCTTCTCCCTCTCAAATGCTGGGATTAACGACATACACCACTACACTTCACTGTTGTATTTATTTTTAAACAGTTGGAAAATTTAAAAGTTGATCTTTTTTATTCCAGTTTAAATGTGCTCTCTTCTATGGGTTTCACTTTCTCTAGTTTTAATATTTTGTTCTGTGACTATTACCATTTTTTGTTTGTGGGAGCTTAATTGTAAACACCTTGAATGCTCATAGTTGTCTTATTTAGTTCTGAGTTTGTTTAGGGTCTAAATAGATATGTTCAGAAATCAGTGAAATAATGTTGATAGCATAGTCTCCCAGGGAAAACTTGTTGAAAAACAGTTTATATAAATAATTATTACTATTTTTTGTTTTGTTTTGTTTTTTGTTTTTCGAGACAGGGTTTCTCTGTATAGCCTTGGCTGTCCTGGAACTCACTCTGTAGACCAGGCTAGCCTCGAACTCAGAAATCCGCCTGCCTCTGCCTCCTATGTGCTGGGATTAAAGGCGTGCGCCACCACCGCCCGGCAATTAATTTCTTTACAGAACTTAAAATAGTTACAGAGAAAAATCTAAGAAGAAGATTAAAATACTCTAAATTAGAAAGGAAAAGGTTCTAAGTAAACTGAAGGTTTATTTATGTTTGGATTGCTTTTTCTGTGCTCATAACAGTGGATATGTATCCTTCCTTCCTTCCTTCCTTCCTTCCTTCCTTCCTTCCTTCCTTCCTTCCTTCCTTCCTTCCTTCCTTCCTCTGTGTGTTTTTGTCTGTTCATGTATGCATGTGTATATATGTGCCCATGTGCCATGGTGCTTGTGGATGTCAGAGGACAACTTTTCAGAGTTGGTTTTTTCTTGTAACGTTAAGGGGTCTGATGATCAAACTCAGGTTATCAGGTCTAATTACAAGCACCTCTATATACCCAGCTGTTTTGCCCACCCAATAGATTGTTTTAAATAAACTACTATTGAGCCAGGCATAGTGGCTGACACCTATTAATCCCAGCATTTAGGTGACTGAGATTGAGGATTGTTACAAGTTCAGAGTTAGCCTGGGCTACATAGTGAGAGCTTTTTCTCTAAAACAAGAACAAATATAGTGAAAGCTCTAGAGACATTGCCCAATGGTTAAGAGCACTTACTACTCCATAGAGGATATGAGTTCAGTTTCTAGCATCTACGTGGGATGCCTTACACAATGTATAATTTCAGCTCTGAAGGATCTGCTACTTCCATGGGAACATGGTCACACACTTAGGCTTACACATGCTTGTAATGGTATACAGAATTACAGATAATAAAAATAAATGTTTGTTTAAAAGTTACTTCTGTCATTTAATATAGTTCAAATTTACATTAAATTGCTGAGTCTTGTTTTTGTTTTCTACTCTGTAGAAATGAGAGCAATAGGAAAGAAAATGAAACTCCAAGAAGACGTTCTCATTCCCCCAGTCCCAGACATTCTAGGAGATCAAGCTCAGGTCACAGAGTCCGTCGATCTCGAAGTCCAGTTCGTTATATCTATAGACCAAGGAGTCGAAGTCCAAGAATTTGTCACCGCTTCATTTCTAAATATAGATCCAGATCTAGATCCAGATCCAGATCCAGATCCAGGTCCCGTTCTCCATATCGTAGTCGAAATCTTGTTAGAAGAAGTCCGAAGTCCTACCGGTCAGTTAGCCCAGAAAGGACCTCCAGACGATCAGTGAGATCAGGTACACCGATAACCCTAATGCCATCATGTTGTTTGAGTTTTTGGAAATGGGCTGTTGTATTTTTATTAAATTTTAAAGTTGCTGTATGAAATTGGAATCACTCTTGAGAGTCTGTAATTCTTGTAACTTTGGCTAGATATATGGAAAGTTTAGATTATCGGCATCTATTTTGAAAAAGGACTGAAGGTAAGCTGAGGGTATACATCTGTAATTGCCAGCAAATTGGGAGGCTGAGGGGGAGCATTGAGAGTTGTCAGGTATTCTCAGTTATATAAAATAAATTTGAGTCCAACTCCATATTTTTAATAATTATCTCCTAATTATTTAATAATGATTTTGTGACTTCTAAAAGTAGCTCATAAACTAAAATACATATACATACATACATACAAATATATATGTGTACATATATACATACATACATAGCCTATAATGAAATAAATCATTATTCATGTTAAGGTAGTGCCTTGCACATGTCTTTAACTGTATTTAGTATATTTAAAGAAATTGAATGGAAATGGAAATAGCTAAAATGTATAAGCTGACTAATCACAGTATTGTCCAAGAACCTAAGTCCCTAATAGGGAACTTCAGGTTTTTTCAGAGTTGTGTAAGGTCTTTTACTTTTCCAAAAACAAATCTGTGTTCAGGTTGATTTTCCTTATACTTTGAACCAAAAATGTGCATATAGCTTATATAGTGGACTGGATACAGAGCAGAGGTTAAAAAAAAAAAGTGAACTTTCAAACAGTGTTAACGTGTTTGGGAAAATGTGGAATGACACTAATCATCTCATTATTTGGCTAATATTTATTTTTCATAAAAATATTAATATGGAAGTATATTATTAAACGAGCCAGAAGTTTTAAAATTCTATCTTAACTTCTGATGTGTTAAATAAAATAAATATAAGAAGCGATAAGCTCTGGGATCCTGAGATTGTTAAGAGCCCCCATGGCCAAAATTTTGAGGATCGTTGATATAAGGAAATATCACTGAATGAACAAAGGAGCTACTGCATATGAAGTTGGAAGAATGAGACGTTGTAGACTGAGAGCTGTGTGTTTGTGTGTGCCTGTGTGCATGCTTACATGCAGTGTGTGTGCTGCCTACCAAGCTTGAGAATGGCTCTGTAATCTTACTCATGTTACTCTTAGTGTTTTGAAATGTCTTTTAATTTTTTTAAAAAAATTTTCTAGATTGTATGGTTTTGTGAACACTGTCTTGTAAAATAATCTCTCATTAAATAAATATGTGCTTAATAAATGCTTGAATAAATAATGAATATACTCTTGGGAATAAAATTACCCTTCCCCCACAATAAACCCCAGTAGACAGCAGGGCTGTGTTGTTATAAAAATGCTACATGTCATTTAGTTCTTTGTAATTTGTACGTGTGAATATATGTATTTTTTTCTAACCAGATAGAAGAAAGGCGTTAGAAGACGGAGGACAGCGCTCTGTACATGGATCAGAAGTTACTAAACAGAAGCATACTGAAACAGTTGATAAAGGACTCTCACCAGCACAAAAGCCTAAAGTTGCCAGTGGAACAAAGCCATCAGCGAAATCTATAAGCTCTGTAAAAAGTGACTCACATTTAGGAGGGCACTCTGCTCACAAACCTAAGAATCTTGAAGATGACACTTTACCAGAAGGTAAACAGGTGTCTGGTAAAGGTGCTTTGGTCCTGCGGAAGGTCAGTAATTCTTTTGTGAGTTAGTTCAAGTGTACCTGCATCTGTTACTATGACAAATAGAAAATAAAATTGGGTCTTTGGAGTCATATTTTCTATAAATTCGAAATCAATATTTGTTAAATTACTTAGATGTGAGACAGGTCTTTTCCTTATGAATAATAAAAGTCTAATAATTCACTCTTAGAGCTTAGGAATGCCAGATGGTTAGTGTTTGATGTGCCCAAAAACGTTGTAGTCAGGGTAGTGCATGTTCCTGTAGTGTAGTTAGGCAGGTTAAGGCAAGAGGCTTCTTACAGACACTATCTCAGAACAATAGCTTATTCTATGATATATTGATGAAGAGTTTGGGTACCTTCAGGAGCTGTGTAGCAGGAGAATTTAGCACAACCAGTATTAATGACTCTTAATATTTATCAGCTAGAATTGCAAGAATTGATGCCAGGCAGTGGTGGTGCGTGCCTTTAATCCCAGCACTTGGGAGGCAGAGGCAGGTGGATTTCTGAGTTCGAGGCCAGCCTGGTCTACAGAGTGAGTTCCAGGACAGCCAGGGCCATACAGAGAAACTCTGTACTGAAAAACCAAAAAACAAAACAAAACTGCAAGAATTGATAATTTTCTGTCTATGTTTTCTGTGTAGTAGTGTTTTGTTTTTACTGCTGATTTACTGATGTATTTTGATTATAGCCTGCTTGTTACTATGCTGGCATAGTCTTATATTTTGTTGAATTTTACTGTTAAATAACATCTAAATTGTCACTTGTATAATTCTCATAGGCCTAATATTTTATAATATGTACTTTTGAAATTGTCTAATTATATTCTGTGTTCCAAAAGGTTATATTTTGGTTAACCTTAAAACAATATGTAATTACAATAAGTTTGAAGATTATTAGGACTATTGAATATAGAAAAAATTTTAAATTAATCTGATAAGCTTTTGTTTCAGGATTTCTGTTGACAGAATTTTCAAAAGGTTTTTCTTTTTTAGTTGATTTTTGGTAAACTTGTTTTGTTTTAGATCAGTCTGCCCTGGAACTCACAAGAAATCTACCTGCCTCTGCCCCCTGAATGCTAAAATTAAAAGCATGTGCTACTTACTGTGCCTGGTTTTTTGTTTGTTTGTTTGTTTGTTTGTTTCTTTCTTTCTTTCTTTCTTTCTTTCTTTCTTTCTTTACTTGTTTTTTGCTTTTTAAAAGAAACATGGAACAGTCAACACCTTTATTATATGAATTATAGATGACTTATTTACCTTTCTGAGCTTTGATCTTCCTCAGAAAGATTCAACTTCTGTCTCTAGCTCAGAGCTATCTGTTCTACCACCCAGGTCCAGTTTTAGGGCAGTGCAGGCAAGCAGCTTGCCTTGCAGTTTTTTTTGAAAGCCAGTGTCTTGCTATAATGCACAGGTTGGTCTTAAATGTTAATAATCCTCTTAGCTCATTCTGCCAAGTGTGGTGGGATTAGCAGTGTGCACCTGGCATGTATGAGTCCTTAAATGTTCTGTTACCATCCCTTGAATTACATGAATGGAGAACGAACAAAGATGTACTATCTATAAAGAGATCCATAAAAGTACTAAGTTGAGTCGTAGAAAATATATGTGGAGTTATGATTATTGTACCTTATGGTTTATATGCTTTCTTTTTAATTTTCTTTCATTTCAAAATCAGCCACGGAAGGATCAGTCTTTGAGTTCCAACTCAATTCTTCTTGTATCTGAACTTCCAGAGGATGGCTTTACTGAAGAAGATATTAGAAAAGCATTTCAGCCATTTGGGAAAATTAGTGATGTCCTCCTTGTTCCTTGCAGAAATGAGGTGAGTCATCTAGGCAATTGTGGAAATTCATGCAGATTTGTTTCTTTTGTTGGGTTATTGTTGGTATCCTAGCTGCTTGTGCTATCTATGTCATGGTTAACTATTCTGTAGGATTTGTATTGACAAGAAGAGTTCCTAGGAATGAACAAGATTCCAGGGAATTGACATTTTTATGGAATAAAGTACCAGATAATAAATATTTAAGGCTTCATAGGCTGGTCATAGGGTCACAGTTATTTTGCCATTGTGTTATAGAAGTAGGTACGGATATGTTAATAAGAAAAAGTATTGCTGTGTTTCTAAAAATATATAAAATAAAAATGAAATTTAGAAAGTAAATGATTTATTTTGTTCTGTTTTATATTGTTTACATGTATGTTATATTCATGATAAACTTTGTGAATTATGGACCAACCTTAGACTAAGCATAATAGACTATTGTGAGTTAAGGCAAAGGGAAGACATGGTAGATACCTTAAAGCAAAAGACTAAACATTTTGAGGTTGGGATTTAGCTCATGATAGAGTGCTTGCTAGGTTCTGGGTTTGGCCCTAAGCTAAAAAAAATACAAAATACTCATGTATATCAGGCTTATGTGCCACCTCTGCTCATGCTTGCAATTTTAATTAAATACAGTGGGCCACAAAACAAAAAAGACAAAAGAAGAGACGTAAGAGAGAGGTTTGCTCAGAAGATGAAGGGATTCGGTGAAGGGAGGGTTTAAGATACTGGTGATGATTTTAGATGTAATACTTGTAGATCAAAACTGAGTCTAGTTTCACTAGATAAAACTTTGGCCAACCTAAAATATACTTTACAGGGCCTTATGAAAACTAAAAATCTACAACTTATTCCACATTTCTTTAATTTATGTATATTGGTTTATTACCTATGTCTAGTGTATAGACCACATACCTGCCTGGTGCTGCAGTGACCATGAGGGTGCTGGTAATTGAACCCAGATCCTCTGAAACAGTGCTCAGTGCTTTGACTACTGAACGGTCTCTCTAACTCGTTTGCTCTTTCTTACCACATGAAAATACTATTTGCTCAGTATGGATGAATGTTCAGTAGAAATAAGTAACATTTGTTCGGTAGTTACAAACCTCAGTGAAGCAATTCTAAAAAAACCTTGTTCTACAATAAAACAAAACAAAACCCAGACTCAAAGTACATTAGACCAGATATTGGCTCTCCTCAAATTAGCCATGCCTTCTTATTTCTTCCTCCTCCAGGAACCTGCAATGGACTCATCCCTCATCTTGTTAATGACATATAACTTATGTAAAGTCAAAGTATGTATTGTATGGAAAACATCCTTAAGATCATGTTATAGGTTGGCAAAACAAAAAGACAAAAGCACCAGTTCTTGAGATAACTTTGTGGCTTTATGTTTGACAGAGAGGCATTAAGTTCATTTAAAATGCAGAACCATAAGCCTAGTAAGGTGGCACACGGGAGGTAGGGACAGGAGAGTCAGAATTTGAAGGACAGTCTTGACTACAAAACAATTCAAGGCCAGCCTGGATGAGACTATCTCAAAAAGAATGAATATAAATAAAAAGGATCTTTTAAACACATTTTTTATTCACACACAAATTTTATTTTAGGCTTACTTGGAAATGGAGTTTAGAAAAGCAGTTACTTCAGTCATGAAGTACATTGAAACAATGCCTCTTGTGATAAAAGGAAAAAGTGTGAAAGTATGTGTGCCAGGAAAGAAAAAGCCACAGGTAAATTGAATTTAGATGTTTTTGTTACTTTAACTTTTTAAATGTATGGGATACATGTAGAAAAATACATAAATCTTAGTCCAAAAGATTAAAACCTTTTTATCTGTCTACATATGTACCACCACAACTAGTATAATGTTAAGTGATGAACAACACACTAAGGCATAATACCAGAGTAACAGACCTCTGAGACTATCTGCATTGCAAAGTAGAGAGAATATTGACAGCTTGTAGAAGTCCCCATAACTACTTTGCTCCAATTCTTAAACTTTCTCTTCTGCCTACAGGTAATTCTTTGTTTATGAAACCATAATTATGCTTACAAATTTTAAACTTTAAATCCACATGTTCACTGTAGCCTTTTGTTTCTTTAGACATACCAATATTTGAGTTTAGTTTTTCTAGACCATTTCCTATGTTGTAAATGTCCATAGATAGTGTCTATTCAATTATTTAGAAAGTTTCAGTAAGTTTTGCTTTGGTTATATGTGTTTGATAATTTACCTTTTTATTTGCTATAGATACCTTCTTTAGAGATTCATTAATACATATTCCCCAATCACTTATAATTTAATCTTACTCATAAGCAATCGAGACTTTCCTCATTCTTTTGTGACTTTTGTGTTGAGTGATTATAATGATTATCTCGACAGTTCCTGATAGATATTTTGAATTATTCCTTTTTTTTTCTCATTTCTAAAAGCAGGACTTTAGTTAACTCCTTTTGACTTTTATTGGCCACCCTCTTGTGTTTATGATTGTGTGTACCAGAACAGTTGTAGGGTGAAGGATAGAGGTATATCACCCTTGGGATTCAGGAGACCTGAACACTGTAGCAGCATCATCTTAATCTCTTCAGTTTAGAAATCTAGTGTCTAAGTATGCTGTGTTATTTTAGAAATGATAATTATAAGTTATCTATGTTAAAACTCCTGTATTTGGATTGCCTGTATCTTTTCCATTTTCTATTGGTGGTGGTGTTGATTTGAGGGAACTCACTATGTAGCCCAGACTGACCTCAAATTCTCATCCCTCTGCTTCAGCTTCCCTGGTGTAACATAGGCATGAACCATCACATGCCGCTTTCTATGGTATTTTTATCTTCATGTAAATAAATTTATTTATAGGTGTTTTATCCTTCATGCTAACTTAATGTTCTGTAATCTATGTAGAAAGTATTGTCTTTGGTATGTTGCTTCATATATGTATAAGCAATTTGCTTAAAATCTATATAAAATATTTTAAATTTCCATATACTGGAAATGAGCCAGTATGATGGCTCAGTGAAGTAAGGCACTTGCCACTGACCATGATGGCCTAACCCATATGGTAAAAGGAGAGAAACAACCAACTTGTGGAGGTTGTCCTTTGAATGCCACATCTGTATTGTAGATCAGGCATAAACACAGAAGACACAATAAATAAATGTAAAAAATATTTTTCATTTCCTTATGCTTGAATGCATTTACATTTTCTTCTATGGATTTTGTTTTTCTCACTTGTCATGTTTTATAAGATTACCTCTATTCCTGTGCCTGAAATATAGTCTGTTTTCTTACTGTTAAAACATTATACATGTATTTAACATATATGTTATATAGTAAATATATATATTATATATCTTGTTGATGTCAATATTATTTCCAAAACAGATAGGGGCCTAACCTGTCCTTCCTCAACAGTTGGAAAGCTGCCTGTGTACAAACTACTCTACGTGCATAGATCTGTTTGAGATTATTAGTTGCATAAGTAGAGTTATTGAGTGGTATTACTATGTAGTTTTAAACTGTTGTACCCTTAACTCCTTGTTTTTCTGGTAGAGTTTTTTCTTTGTTTTTTATTTAAATTGATCTTAACTATTTTGAGTGTATTTGTACATGTAAACTCACACACACTTACCTGAAGGTAAAAGACAACTTGTGGGATTTAGTCCTTTCTTATTTTGTGGATCCTGAGGCTCAAACTCAGGCTTCAAGGTTTAGCAGTGAGTTAATTCTCTTAGCCAATGAGTCTTTTTTTTTTTGGGGGGGGGGGGGGCGGAGTTTGAGACAGGGTTTCGCTGTGTAGTCCTGGCTGTCCTGGAACTCACTCTGTAGACCAGGCTGGCCTCAACTCAGAAATCCGCCTGCCTCTGCCTCCCAAGTGCTGGGATTAAAGGCGTTCACCACCACTGCCTGGCGCCAATGAGTCTTTCATAAAACTTTATTTTCATTTAATCTTGAACTAATTTTATAATTCATTTAGAGTCTCTAGTAATACTGAGATTTGACTTGTTTATATTGATGATTTTACAAAATTACATCTATTCAGAAATACAGTTTATCATTTCATTTATTTGTATTTTGTTCTCTCTCTGCATGTGTTTAAGTAGAAGTTACTGATTTTTATTTTGTGCGTTGTTCTATGCATATCTGTGTACCATGTTCATACCTGGCCCACTTGGAAGTCAGAAGAGAGTTATCAGATCTGCTGGAACTGGAGTTACACACAGTTGTGAGCTGCCGTGTGGGTGCTGGGCATCAAACTTATATCTTCTGGAAGAGTAGCCAGTACTCTTAACCACTGAACCCCAAGTTTTATTTTGTAAATTGAAATTTTACTTACTGTTTTGTGTGTCTGATATACATATAGATATAGGCACATGCGTACTGTGGTTTACATAAGGAGGTCAGCAAACAATTTTTGGGAATTGCTTCTCTTTTTTTTCCCCTTGGAATGTGGACATCAAATTAGTCAGGTTTGTTCAACAAGTCCTTTTACCTACTAAATCATCTTGTTGACCCAGAAGTCTTTGGTTTATGTAATATAAACTCATAAGAGTCCATTATCTGTCGCCCTTTGTTTTGAATGTCATTTTCTGTAGTTTCAAATCAAAGCATTAAATGGAAAATTCTGAAGTAGATGTTCCATATGTTCTAGACAGAATAACGTGAAGAAATCCATAACTCTCTGGCTTTATCTTGCTAAGATGTGAAGAACCTTTCTGTCTAGTGTATGTATGATGTGTATACTGCCCGCTTTTCAGTTACTCAGTAATGGTCTCTGTTTTCTATTGACTGTTGAAAGCTCTTGTTTTCATTTTTTTAGATTACAATATAGTTACATTATTTTTCCCTTCCCTTCAAACCTCCCATATACCACTCCTTGTTCTCTCAGATTCATGGCTACTCTTTTCTTTTACTGCAGTTACATGCATATATGTATTTACATATATATTCCTAAATATACCCTGCTCAGTCTGTATAATGTTTGTCTTAGTCAGGGTTTCTGTTTCTGCACGAAACATCATGTCCAAGAAGCAAATCGGGGAGGAAAGGGTTTATTCAGCTTACATTTCCACATTGCTGTTCATCATCAAAGGAAGTCAGGACAGGAACTCACACAGGGTTGGAACCTGGAGGCAGGAGCTGATGCAGAGACAATGGAGGAATGCTGTTTAGTGGCTTGCTTCCTCTGGCTTGCTCAGTTTGCTTTCTTATGGAACCCAGGACTACTAGCCCAGGGATGGCACCACCCACAATGGACCCTTCTACTCTTGATCACTGATTGAGAAAATGCCTTACAGCTGGATCTCATAGAGGCATTTCTTCAAAGGAGGCTCCTTTATGATAACTCCAGCTTGTGTCAAGTTGACATAAAACCAGCCAGTACAGTGTTACTCATACATATGTTTCAGGTATTGGTATTGGATCACTAATGGGTACACTCTTCCCAGAGAAGACTATTTCTTCTACTTTCATCTTTTCTTAGTTGCCTATAGTTCCTGTGTAGGGGGAGGCCTTGTGAGCACTCCTCCCAAGAGTCCACCTGAGCATGTCTTGTTAGTGTAGTGTTGCTGAGACTTTATGTGTGTAGCTGCTGACCTTACTAGACAACATAATCTCACAGCAAGATCCCTGTTCTTCTCTTACAATTTTTCTTTCCACTTCCTCTTCTGATATGTTCTCTAGTTTTTAGCTTTGAGACTGTTTTATAGATTTCTCCATTGGGATTTGGCTCCACAGTTCTACATTTTAATTGGTTTAGTTATGGTTTTCTGTAATGGTCTTGCTGCAAAAAGAAGTTTCCTTGAATAGAGATTGAGGGATAGACTTATCTATGGGTCTAAGAACAGGTGTTTAGATTGTTGTTAGGTATTATGCTGGTGAAGTAAAGTGACCTTTACTAAAACAAAGTAGTTGGTTAGGTTTCCAGTACTAGGCATTAGGCATGGTTTCTTATTTTGTTGAATGGGTCTTATGTCCAGTTACTGCCAAGATATGCATGTACTACTGCACCCTTGGGCAAGGCTGTTTATTGTTGTGGTTCAGGGGCATCTTACCTTGGTAGAACTGTTGGTTGCTTGTCTCCTTTGGAAGCTTGCATGGCACCCTTTAGTACCTTTACAAATAGGATTTATTCCTTTCTTCCTTCCTTTCTTTTTTTAAATGTATATGAGTACACTGTCACTGTCTTCAGACACACCAGAAGAGGGCATCAGATCTCATTACAGATGGTTGTGATCCACCATGTGGTTGCTGGGAATTGAACTCAGTATATCTGGAAGAACAGATGGTGCTCTTAACCACTGAGCCATTTCTGCAGCCCTATGGATAGGATTTCATTATGTAGGTCTCATGAGTTCCAGAGTAGACCAGACTGGCCTTCAAGTCACAGAAATCGGCCTTCCTCTGCTTCTTGCTTCCTGTGAGTGCTGAGATTAAAGGCATGCACCACTCTTCCAAAAGCCCATTTTGCTTTTATTCAAGTAATTCTTATTTTACTCATATATCGTCTTAGGTTATATGTTGGTGGTCAGTATATGCCAAAGAAACCATGAGATACTTCTTTGAAAAGGATAGTGTGATGTTTTGAGAGACCACACCATGTAACTGTAATCACAGTACATTGTTTTCTTTTTTTTTTTACTGTCATTAATGTCTTATTGTACCTAATTTAAACATTCAGTTGTAATAGTATGTGTAGGGAAAAACTATATTCCTCTGGTTTCATACTGTGAACAGTTTCATCTACTAGAGATCTTGGAGACAGACCACACATATAGGTGGAACTACTAGACTGGTAATTCCTTGAGTATGATGAAAAGTTTTAAGAGTACAGGTGACAAGTTTAATCTCATTTTATGCTGTTGAAAGAATGTGGACATATGGAAAGGGAGGACAGAATCAGAGGCCCATCTGACACTGTTGTAGTGACTAAAAACATTATGATCACAAATTAAAGGAAATGTAAATAGAAAAGGGTAAAAAGCATTTGTATTTCAGATTAGTAAGATTTTGAATGTTTTTATTGTTGAACTCTGCATTTTTCTATATTGTGTAAACTGCCTGTTTAAGTTGGAGAAAGCTAATTTTTTTGTAAATATATTTTCTTCTAAGAACAAAGAAATGAAGAAGAAACCTTCAGATTTTAAGAAATCATCTGCATCTGCTTTGAAGTAAGAGAATTCATATTTTTATATGAAAAATTAATATGTCCATGTTAAATTTAATTTTTAAAACTATATATTTAAACACCACAATTATACAATTTTACATGGATTTAAATATAAACACTTCAGTTTTAGACATTTATAGAACTTAGAACCAGTTTTTAGTGTTCTAATATTTTTTTTTTTAATAGAAAAGAGACAGATGCTTCAAAAGGCAATGAAACTGTCACTTCAGCCTCTTCTGGTAAGTTGTAATCTTTGTGTGTAGAGATCAGTGGACATTCTCAGATATCGGTCCTTGCTTTTCACTTGTTTTGAGGCAGAATCTCTTATTGTTCATTGTTGTGTGTTTCAGAGTAGCTGACCCTTGAGCTTCTCAAGATTCTTTGTCTCTGTCTACCAGTTTGCCTTAGGCATGCTGGGATTACAGATTAATGGTATTGCATTTAACTTTAACCCTGGGATCTGAACTCAGGTCCTTATGTTTGTAAAGACTAACATTTTATCCACTAAGCCAACTCCCTAGACTGTAACTTTTAAAACTCACTCAAATGAATGTATTTTGTCAGTTTATTAGAAACTTCTTGTAAAATGGTGTTAAGAAAATGTTTTACTGATCCTTTAATATTGGTGTCCCAAACACTGTTTCTTTTGTTGTTGCTGTTTTCTCTTTTTTTTTTTGAAACAGGATCTTTCTACATAGCCTTGGCTACCCTAGAACTCACTTTGTAGACCAGGCTGACCTCAAGCTCACAGAGATTCCTCCTGCCTCTGCCTCCATAGTGCTGAGATTATAGGTGTAAGCCATTACATTTGGCTTACAGGAGACTTTTAAACATAAAATTTATATACCTCTTCATAATTAAAGAAAAAGTGAATCACAGATTTCTACTCAGAATAAAAGATGGTATCAGGATGGGCTGATGTCTTGATAATACTTTGCTAGTGTGGAAATAGAGGCCACTCAACTCAATTAATATAATGAGATTATAATTATAATTATAATATAATATAATATAATATAATATAATATTCGTTCAGCCTTTCTGAGGCATAGTTTAATATTATTAAATTTTACTAAATGAAAGAAAAAAATTGAGACGTTTTCTTTTTATGCATGTGTGAATACATACACATGTGCATATTTGTGGACTCTTGGCAACCTCAGTTTTGTTCTCAGAAATACTGCACTTCTCCCTTGAGACTTTAAGTCTCAAGATGACTTTGAGTTCACCAGTTAGCCCAGTCCTCAAGGCTAGGATTATAAGGGTGTGTTGCCATACAGAGTTTTTATATGATTTTTTTTGGAATTGAACTCAAATCCTCGTGTTTACATGAACAAGTACATTAACTGAGACACCCCCTAAACACTAAAAGTGTGCATTTTGACTTGTCAAGTCCATATCTAAGAATTTTTTAAAGTAGTATCTCCCAAGACAAAAAGGATTGGAGGCTGCAGTGCTCTTTAAAAATTATTCTAAGGTTAGCTCTTACCTAAATCTGAATGTTATTTGTAATGCATTATACAAGTACATTTTTCTTCATTATTTTAGCCAAATCTGGGCAAATAAAGTCATCTACAGTCAAGGTGAACAAATCTGCAGGTATGTTGGTTTTATATTCCCCATTTGTTTTTTGTAATGCTGGGATTGAATTCACAACTTTGTTCTAGGCAGGTGCCTCTACTATTGAACTACACTGCATGGCCTAACGGTTTATTTTTATTAGTATTTTAGTTAAAATTGCTGAAGAATTATATAGGCATGTGTTTCATGAGATAAAGCATGTATTAAATATATGTATTAATCTTTGAGAATTACAGTCACTTAGTTGTCAGAATGAGATTTAATACAGAGTGCTCTGATATTATCAAAAATAAATAACTAGAGAAGCATTTCTGGGAATGAATATCATAGTTTTTTCCTTCCTCTCTCATTCGTGACTTATTTTATATAGTTGTCCAGATAATGCACATAAAATTTTTTATAAGCTGTAGTTCTTTTTTTGTTGTTGTTTGTTTGAAACCACATCCCATATATCTCCAATGGGCCCTGAACTTGCCATGTAGTCAGGGTTGTTCTTGAATCCTGATCCTCCTGCTTCAACCTCCTGAGTGCTAGAATTACAGGTGTGTACCACCATGCCTGGCTTACTGTAGTGGGTTTTTAAGTAACAATTAAAATTTCTTTCACTTTACCCTGCTGTATTCCACTGTTCTCCTTTCCTTCCTATTTTTGCTAAATACAGGTTATATTAGAGATATTCAGGATAAAGAGTAGTATAGTAAATTGTCTTTGTGTTAAAAAGGGAAATGCCATTATAACTGCCAGATTTGGAGTTTTTATATAGACTTAAGGTAGTCTTCTGAGATGGTCATAAGGTTTTAGGAAACCTTTTGAAATTTCTTTTACTTAAACAATTTTATTTAAAGTTTATGGGAGTCACAAATGGAGATCACTAAGCTGGGAACTAAAGCTGCTAGCCATCCGTTAACTGCTGTGAATACATGCTGGCTAGGCATTATTTAAATTTCTAGCATCCTCATCTAAGTGGTAAAGTGACTTGTCCATGATAATAACAGGTATACATAAAGAAATCTCTTAACAGGCTTACTGAGGTTCAGTTCATTCAGAATAGCAAACTTGTAAATTGCTAACAACTGACTAGTTAAGTGTTGAACTCTTTAAGGATTGGTACATAATTTATCAATTATGGACAGGGATACATTCTTACATTCCAAGACATACAGTAAATGTCTGATAGTGAAAAAGTCCAAATAGATTTCTCATTAGTTAATATGCTGCAGTATTAACTAATATATATTTTTATGTGTACATATGTTTATATATATATATTTAAATATACATATACACTTGTAATCAAGATTTTGAGACAGGGTCTTACTGTGTATCCCAGGATGGCCTCAAACTCAAGAGATTAGCCTGCCTCTGGCCTGTTGAGTGTTGGGATTAAAGGGGTGTGCCACACCTGGCTATGATAAACTTTTAATTTGTAAATTAGACACAGTGAAAGATAAGGAGCTATGTAAACAGTCTTTATGTGACTTTTATGTGTTTTTAAATGCATTTCATGAACTGTGATCCAGAGACTCATACATTGAGAGCCTTTGTATAATTACTTTTGGAACCAGTGAAAACATGATATT
Source organism: Rhabdomys pumilio (assembly GCA_030674055.1). Lineage (NCBI taxonomy): Eukaryota > Metazoa > Chordata > Mammalia > Rodentia > Muridae > Rhabdomys > Rhabdomys pumilio. Next base: position 20,776,718 of record JANHMN010000008.1, read on the forward strand.
GTTTTGTGTCCTTACCTGTTGTATTTTAGCTTTTAATTGATTCATACATTCAGAGAGATAACCAATACTCCTCTCCTAAAGAAATTATTATAGCTAGATCTCCCAAAATATGGTAACATTTTTATGTTTTGAATAAAATATTGTTATTCTTATTGTTTTTTTTTTTTTTTTAAATGAGGTTTTTTGGAGATTGATACTAGTTTTGTATCAAGTAAAAACAGTTTTGACTATAGCTTTTGTGATTTAGGGAAATCAGCGGGTTCTGTAAAATCTGTGGTTACGGTAGCTGCGAAAGGTAAAGCTTCTATCAAAACAGGTAAGACAACTGAGGGAGAGAGGCTTATTAAATTTATCTTATGAATTTAAAGAGTACATTATTGAAAGCAAGTTTAGAATTCATATAATACTTTCTAGTATCTGATAACATATTGAAGAATTTAGTAGAGTCTTTAGTAATTAAAAATTTATAGGGTTTTTTATTTGTTGGTACTATGTTTAACAAAAAAAAAAGAAAATACATTTCTGTACCACTCTGTATTCTGTACCAATATATATATATTATAGTTATACAGTATATATGGAAGTATATAACTATGGTCCGACAGTAATATGTTGATAGGTTTCTCTGTCATTGTCCCTTTAAATGGTTTAATCTTCCCTCTTTTGCTTTTGTTGTAACTGTTCTTTCATACTCCCTTCCATGGCTTAAACAGTTCATTTGATGCTTGTTACTTTAAAACAGATTACTTTTCCCTGATATAACACTTCTTAACATAAATGTTGTACATTGACATTAGCATGGTCCTATTAATAGTATCTTTTCTAATAGTTTAGTATCAAGAAACTTTTGTAGACATTTCAAAATATATACTATATTTTACATGAGAATTAACCTTGGGACTAATTTAAGACCAGTGGAAAAATGTTTCAACTTAAATTTGCTTTTAATATTACTTAAAAAAGTTTGAACATAAATATGTAATAAATTGCTTCCAGATAAGGTTGAGCTATTTATTTCTGATACATTAATATGAAGTATGCAAAATGAGTAGGTTCTTAATCTTAGAGTAATGGTTTAATTATACTTTTAAAAGCAAAATCTGGAAAGAAGTCTCTAGAAGCTAAAAAGTCTGGGAATCTCAAAAACAAAGACTCCAATAAACCCGTGACTGTACCAGGTAACCATGTGCTATCACTCAGTGGTTTCTTTTTTTGGATTCTCTTGGTTTATATTCAAGATATTTTTCAAAATTTTTTTTTTTTAATTCCTAAAGGAAGGCCTGGGAGATGGCTCAGTTATTAAAAAGTTGTTGAGTATGCAAGCATGAAAACCTGTATTTGGCTCTCAGCAACCCACATAAAAGCCAGGCATAGCACACACCTGTAATCCCAGTGCTGGGTTGGGGTGGGTACAGTCAACACAGGCAAATCCTGGAGTTCATTAGCCAGCCAGCTTCGCTGAATATCCATTTCTAGGGTGAGTGAGACCCTATCTCAAAAATTAAGGTTTGAGAGCAATGGAGGTAGACATTTGATGTTGACCTCTGAGTTTCATATATATGACACACATGCACATTCATGTTTGCACACATAGAACCACATAGCCTCAAAGGGATTATTTTGTTTTTCCAAGAGTTTTTATTAGCATGAGAAAATTTTATCATTAGCATGATAAAATTACTAGCTTAGATTCCAGTTCAGATTCATTAATTTAATTATATTAGTGTTTTCTTGAAAATTAAAGTAGTTTGTTTTGTGCAGCAAACTCTGAAATCAAGGCTAGTACAGAAGACAAACCCACTGGAAAGAGTGCTGAAGAAAGTACTTCAGGTAGGCCAGTAGAAATTTTATTTTGTGCTTTATATTTAAAACTGAAAGAAAGTATTTTTTAAGAAAAGAGATATGCATGTATATTTGTATAAGTGTTGATTTTTCTAGTACTGGGGTAAAATCCTAAGTCAAATATATTAGGGTTCAGTTTATACTCTTGTCACCGTATCATTCTGAAGGTTCACTCTCTATGAGGAATATCCAAGACGTAGCTAGTGCTGCTTTGTGGGTCCTTCGTTCTTGCACTCTTCTCTACCCTTTCAACCTCCAACACTAGATAGGAGAGAGAAAAGGATAGAAAGAAAAGGAAAGATCCCTGAATAAAGTCAGGGGTTGGAAAGGTGTTGATGTCCTTAGACTACTTCCTGGTAATTTAGGGGTGTCAAGTTTCTTTGGGCAAGGTTGAATTTTTCATCTTTGTTGTTGGGATATTCAATTCTTCTTGTTTCTTTTTTGAGCATGACAGCTTAACAAACCTCAAACAACAACCAACCAACAATCCATCATGCCTCTTGATACTCTAGCATTTATAAACCCTCTAAAAAGTCCCCAGAATTCCAAACATCACACAGTGGCAGAAATTATGTACAGCTGGCAAAATCATGCCCCTGCTAGAGCATGAGGCAAATCGTAGTTAGCTGCTGTGGTCAGTCTGAAATAGCCCCAAATTCCACACCTGGGATTAAAATGAAAACATATTATTACTGAGATTAAAATGGAAAACATATTCTTACATTTCTTTGTGTGTGTGCATGTTTGTGTGTTTAAAGAAACCAAAATTCCTAAGTTATCACTACAGTGTTTTTAAAAATTGGTGTCACAGGAAAACAAGTCCCTCTAAACTCAGTTGAGCAAAGCTCATAAGGAGTCAGACTGAAACAGAAAGCACATGGCCTGCATGAATGTGCATCATTGTCCTCTGAGTATACATTGTGATTTTCAGTTTATTGTTTTTAATGGGACTCCTGAGTGTGTGAATTAGTAGACTGGTTCTTGTACCTTTTCTTGGGCCCCTTTCTCTCTCTTATTTGCCTTGTCCAAATTTGGATATAATATTTTTGTTTTATCGTACTATATTTTATTTTGTTAACATTTTGTTATTTTCTCTTAGAAACCTGTTGTTTTCTAATGGGGGCCAAAAGGGAGTGAATCTGGATTGAGGGTTTGGGGGGATGTGGGAGCAACTGGAAGGAGTAGAGGGAGAGGAAACTAATGGGGATATATTGTATGAGAAAAGAATAATTTTTCAAAAAAAAAAAAGGGCACATTTGATGTTTTTTTTTATTCTTCTGTCCTACTGCTTCTTAACCGTTTATCATATATATATATATATATATATATATATATATATATATATATTCATTCAGATAACTTATTTAATTTGTTAGGAAATAAGGAAGAACCTTGAAGATTGTGTGAACATGTAAAAATTTTTTATTCATTGTTTTTTTTTTTTTTTTTTTTTTTTAATATTAAGGTACTTTGGAGACCACAGAAAATGAACCAGTGAGCAAGGTCAGTTTTTGTATTTTATTTACATATAATTCTTTGAGCAACTGTGTAGGGGTTAAATTTAGAAAAAAGGTCCCAGCCCAGCTTGTTCCCAGGCAGCCACCAGTTCTCAGCTCTGACCCTGGCTCCAGGTAGCTAGGTGTACAGGCCCTGGCACCCACAAAGCTCGACCGAACCCCAGACAATATCTGCCATCCTTGCAGTACCCGGTAGAAATGAGATTCTTAAAGCTTAATGATTATCTAAAGGATTTATATATTTAGCAATGCTCAATCAACAAGATGCCCACACAGTTAGAGTTGTTACCCAATATCTAACCTTTTGATAGAAGTTGCTACCCATGACAGCTTTTGACCCATACGTGGTTCTCCATGGCTGATAGCCTCCTTCTTCACCTCCCCTTCTTCTTTTTCTCCCCTCCTTTTCCTCTCTTTCTTTCCCGGCTCCATCTCCTCTTCTGCTGCTTGATCACGGAGCTCCACTGGGAATACAATGTAGCAGAATAAGTATCCTGCTACATAGATGTATTCACTTTTTGGCAGGGCAAAAATTCTTAGTTATTTTCAACTCTTTAGATATGGTGTTGGTTTAAAAACCTTGAATAAATACGTCTTTATGAAGATTTGTCTCTTCTGAGAACATGTTAAGGCAAAATTGGCTTGGAATAGATAACTTCTTGGAACTAAAAAATGTAGAACCTGTATACATTGGAAATTTGTTTTCTTCCATTAGGTGATTTTTGTTTGAGACAACCTTTCTTTGTATCCCAGACTGAACTTGAACATGTTATGTTGCAAGGCATGACCTTGAACTTTCATTTCCTGCTTCAACTTATTTAGTGTGGGTATTACTGGAGTGTGTTACCACACCCAGATTATTCACTGATGGGAATAAAACCCAGGGTTTTGTACATGCTTTACAAGCACTTCACTAACTGAGCTAGTTTCTAATAATCCTTTGTGAAATTTGATTTTTTTCTAGCCTTAAAATGTGAGATATGAATATTTTGAACACCACGGCTTATTGTTTGTATTGCATTTTTTTTAGAGAAACAAGTGACTCTTATTTATGTGAAGGACATACATTTCATTTTTATTTTCTTATGTTTAAGAGTATGTTAAAATCTCATTCATCTAAATTTTATTGGTCAGAATTTGAGGTTGTGCATATGCTATACCCAAATTCATTTTTGTTTACTAATCCACTGAGTAAGAAATTACTGAATAGGCCGGCCAGCCTGGTCTACAGAGTGAGAGAGTGAGTTCCAGGACAGCCAGGGCTACACAGAGAAACCCTGTCTCTAAAAACAAAAACAAAAACAAACAAACAAAAAAAATTACTGAATAGTATGATAGTGTCTTACTTTAAGGAGATTATTTCTAATTGTGTCAGTGTAGTGTGGCATTCCTGTAAAGCTCTTCAGAAGGAGTCATTCATAAACAAACACAAGAGGCTGATTATTAGTCATTTGTTTTTTGAATCTCTGACTCTTTGCAGGTTTTTTAAAATTTCTTTTCCTCCCCTTACAGTCAAAATATACCGAGTTTATCATAGAGACTCTGGAATTTTCACAGTATCTACAAAAGGAAAATGAGAATACATAATTATATAATGAGAAAATCAATTTAGAGAATAAATAGATCTGGAACAAAATAAAGCAGTGAAGTACTTGTTGGTATAAGGGCTCTTAAAAGGAATAGGTGAACTTAAAAAATACTGTCTAAGAGAGATTGTTGTTCAGTAAGATGAGAAGAACTGGTTTGGATGTTAGATGTACATATGGGATTGTAAGGCACAGCATATACTAAGGAAGGAGCTGTAGTCAGAGATAGAAGGATAAGAACTTCTATTTGAAAATAATAAGCCAAAAGGAGACTGGTGACCTGGATTAGATGAGAGATGGTATGACTGTAATTAGTTTATGTAACTAAAATTGTAAATTTGCAAATTCTAAGGGTATCTTAGTTACTGGTCTGTTGCTGTTACTGATACACTATGACCAAGTCAACTTACAAAAGAAAGTATTTAACTGGGGGCTTGCAGTTAACCCCTCCAATAGGGTCACATCCACTCCCAACAAGGCCACACCTCCTAATCCTTCTCAAACAGTTCTAACTGTGGATCAAACATTCAAATGTATAAACCTTATGGGGGCCTCTCTCATTCAAACTACTACAAAAGGCATTTGAGATCCCATCAGTCTCCTTATGTTTTTGGCTTTTCCTCCAGTAGTAAATGAAAAGTAAATACTAATTACTTTCTTAATTTGTTTTGAAGGAAACGGAAGAAATGAGTGTAGTTTTTATTTCTAATTTGCCTAATAAAGGATATTCTACAGAAGAAATTTACAACTTAGCAAAACCATTTGGTGCTTTGAAGGATATTTTGGTTTTATCATCTCATAAAAAGGTAAGAATTTATGATAATTTATAAGCATATTTTTATAACACTAAAATTAAAAATTACTAAAGGTTTTAGGGATCATGTCAAAATTAACCTCTTTTAAGCTAGTGATTTTTAAAAAATTTTTAAAAAATACCTTTTTATTGTGTTATTTTGTTTTGTGTTTTTGAAGCAGGGTTTTACTTGGGCTGGCTTTAAACTTATGATCCCCCTATCCCAACCTGGCTTTATGATCAATCTCAATCTCCCTCTCCCTCCACTCCTCTCTCTAACCCTTCGTGGGGGGTGGGGGTGTGTGGCAGATAGAGTGTTGAGAATTGAACTTAGGGCTAGGTACATGCTTTACTCCTGAGCTACATTCCTAGCCTAACTAAAGGATTTTTAAAATGAAAAACACAAGTGTCTTCTATTTCAGTAATATCCTAATTAAGTATTATTGGTTTTGGTTTGTTTGTTTTGCTTTTTGTTTTTAATGATTTATTTATTTGTGATGACTTTGCAATTAAGTCTATTAGCTTCTCTTCCAGAGGACCCAGGTTTGATACCTATCATTTATAAGGTAGCTCACAACAGCCTATAACTATATCCTAGTGGATATAGGATCTGATGCCCTCTTCTGATCTCCAAGGGCATGTGTGTTACACAGCCGTATGTGCAGGCAAGACTTCTGACTGTATACACAATTTAAATCTTTTTAAAGATTTAGTTTTTTTTTATGTGCTTATGGTTTGACATTAATTTGAGTCTAGAAACAGTTAAATGCCTATTAAGTATCACTGGTAGGATAACCAAAAGAGTAATAAATATTAATAAAGGTCTGGAGAGAGAGCACAGTGTTTAAGATACTTGCTGTTCCTACAGAAGAAGGACCTAACTTCTTTTTTTTTTTGGGTTTTTCAAGACAGGGTTTCTCTGTAGCCCTGGCTGGTCTCGAACTCAGAAATCTGCCTGCCTCTGCCTCCCAAGTGCTGGGATTAAAGGCATGCGCCACCACCGCCCGGCAGGACCTAGCTTCTTCTTAACTCTCACTTGGTAACTCAAAATTACCTGTCCAGTTCCAAAAGATCCAATACTCTTTCTACCCCACATGGGTTCCTGTTTTCATATGGTGCATATAAACTAATACGAGTACACATACATACACATAGATAAAATAAAACTATTGCTTTAAATACAGCTCAGTAAAATTTCTTGTTAATAAACATCTGTGTGAGGTGCTGTAATAACTTTACAGGAGGAGAGATTTCTAGAAAGACTAAAAGTATTAAAACTAAAAGTATTACTTTTTGAGTCTTATGACCTAGCCAAGTTGGCAGTCACTGAATTTTTAAAAGTGAGATGCTTGGATCAGGACCATCAGCTAGTGTTCTTACAGGACAGTGGAGAATACAAGGTGAGTTATGTACAATTTTAAATTAGGTGTAATGGTTACATAGCTCTCTAAGTACACTCCTGAGTTATACACACTTTAAAAAGGTGAAGCACGGGATATGAAGTGTAACTGTTTTTTATAGTTTCATGTCTTTATTGTTATTGTATGAACGTTTTGTTTTCATGTATGGTTGTTTGTCACATGTGTGTCTGGTCCTTTTGGAGGTCACCAGCACTCATCAGATTCTCTACAACCGGAGTTAAGGGAAGCTGTGAGCCATTGTGTGGGTGCTGGGAATCAAAACTGGATCTTCCGTAAGAGCAGCCTGTTCTGTTTTAACCACTGAGCCATCTTTCTAGCCCCATAAAGCTTATTTTTAAATATAGGTTATTTGTAATGTTTAAAGGAAGATTAAAAATAGAAAGCAGTACAGTCTTTAACATTAAGGATTTTTCATAAGATAATAAGGTGAAATGGAAAATTTTGAACTTTTAAAAACAATTCAAGTTGATAAAGTTTACATTGCAATACCAAAACATGTAATAAATACAGATTAAATATGTCTAAAAATCTAAGCCAGCAAACCACAGTTATCTATCCAGATTTGTTTAGTATTGAGTCTAATTATTAAATACTTGGAAATAAATTACTTTTCTAAAATTATATGGAAAAATACCAGACTTTCCTACAGTAGTCTCCCCTTACCTATGAGAATTGTTTTTCAAGACCCCTGTGGGTGTTTTAGATTGAGAGATACTGAACCCTAGGTATTCAGTATTCTTCATATTTCATACACACACAGATTTAACATCTCTTTCTTGATAATGAAGCATTTCTATCACACACACTTTAATTTTGGCCGTTGAAGGGATTAGTGCAAAGCTAGCACACATTTCTTTTCTCAACTTTATAATCTCAAGAATTTGGGATTTGTTCTTACCCTAATATTTTACCAAACTCAGGATATGATTATTATTATTTTTTTTTTTAGTTACATTTATTCGTGTGTAATATGTGATCATGTGTGTGCCACAGGGTGTGCATGCAAGCCAGAGGACAATTGAATTCTAGTGGTTAGGCTTGGCCACAAGAGCCTTTACTCACTGAGTTCTCATACAGGCCCCATCCATTTTTTCTCAGTTTGTTATGCTAATCACTTTTGCTTTTTAACTTACAGGAAGTACCTTTAAGGGCTTCTCCTTGCTGTACTTATAATTGTTGGCATCACTCTTATTATACTTTGTGGCCGTAATATAAAATAAAGGTTCCTTGAACACAGGTTGCTGCATTTGACAAATTTTTGTTTTGTTTTGTTTTTTTTTTGTTTCATTTTGTTTTTTGAGACAGGGTTTCTCTGTGTAGCCCTGGCTGTCCTGGAACTCACTCTGTAGACCAAGGTGGCCACGAACTCAGAAATCCACCTGCCCCTGCCGCTCAAGTACTGGGATTTAAAGTCGTGCGCTACCACTGCCCGGCCTACATTTGACAGATTGATAACAATTAGTCATTAAGTCATGAGTGGGCACTTAAGACGTTGTGGATTCACTGGATAAAAGGCACGTTGTTGTCCCAGGCAAAGTAGCTGGAAATACCATTCATTCTACCACTAATGACAAGTAATTTAAAGCTAGGGAATTATTTTAAATGTCTTAAATATTTAAAAAAAAAAAATAAATAAAACAAAAATGTCTGCTTATGCTGAGTACTATTGTGATTGCAAAAAATAAGACTTTTTCTGCATTAAAATTAGTTCCTGGTTGTAATTCCAGTGCCCCAAGGTCCAGAATAAGACCCTGTATCAAAAGTAAACATTGTGTGCATGGTGGCGCATATCTTTAATTCCAGCACTCAGGAGGCAGGGGAGGACTTCTGTTTGGCTGTTACACAGAGAAACTCTATCTCAAAAAAAAAAAAAAAAAAAAAACAAAAAAACAAACAAACAAACAAACTCTTTCAGTATTCACTTATTTCCTGCTTACTGTTATGTTAGTCTTAGCCTATGGACTCCACTATTTCTGTGACTTCGGTTGTATAAGATTTTAAAGTCATTTGACTCTAAGGAAGAATTAATTTTTTATTTTTATAACTTTTATATTTAAAGGCATATATAGAAATAAACAAAAAATCTGCAGATTCTATGGTAAAATTTTACACCTGCTTCCCAATATCCATGGTTGGAAATCAGCTCTCCATAAGTATCGCTCCTAAGGATGTGGACTTAAAAGATGAGGTAAATAATAGACTTAAACCATCATTTTTCCTAGATTTTACTAAATTTTTAAGATCATTTTTATTATCTAGTTAATTTTTTTGGGGGGGGGTCACAGTGTTTTTAAGCCACAGAAGTCTCCTCTTACTGATCACTGAGCCCACTTTTAAGACAGAATCGTATTTAAAAAAAAAATGAGAAAAGAAATTGTTCTTGACTGCTACTTTGGCTGACAAAACAGAGTACTAGTGATTGTCTTTAGTTCTTCCTCCTCGTTTGTCAAACTTAGTCAATCAGTAAACCTTTTCTGTTTTAAGCTTGTTTCCTGTTCCTCCTTGCTTAGTCTTTTAACGCTGCCAAAGTTATAGAATCGCTCCTTATGCTACTGTACCTTCAGGTACTCTGACCACAAAGCCATGATACTAACATGAAATTCAAATCTGTTCAAATTCAGCTTTGACTTTTGCAAAAACATTTCAGTGTCTGTACATCTTAAAGGAGAAAATCTCATAGAGCTGGGAGAAATGCAACTTTAGAAAATCTTTTCCTGCTAGTCATCCTAACTTGTTAGCAATAGTAGGATTGTTATTCATGCAGTAGTATCAAAGAGAAAAAGTGTAAGAACAATATTTTAAAGAGTAGGACTTTTGCTACCTGATTTTATGAAAGACTGGATAATGCATATCTGTCTAGCTCTTTGTATAACACATCATGACTAAGTATTATTTGTGAATGAGACAGAGCTTTTATCTTTTACTTTTGATTGTTTGGCTTTATAGGAAGCTCTCTTTACAACTTTGATTCAAGAAAGTGACCCAGAGGTGAGTTTCATATTTAAATGCTTTTGTTTACTGGTTTATTTGAAAGATTTATTTTTTCTTTTTAAGAATTAAAGTTGACTGAGATATCAGATGGTTCTTCTTGGTAAAAATGGAAAGGGTATCATAGTCCTTGATATGAAATTTTTTTTTTTTTATTTTTTGGTTTTTTGAGACAGGGTTTGAACATATTTTTTTATACACTGAAATGCATTATTAGTAGTCATATAGGTGATGTTTGAGGACTTTTTTTTATGAACATTGAGGAAATACAGGTACCATTATTACTAAATGCCTATGCCATAAGCTTTAGCTCATTCCCTGACTAGCTTTTAACTTACTGAACTGTTGAAACGATTCTCCTAGTCTGTATAGCACTCCTATTAGGTTCTATTCTAGCACTTGGTTATTTATCTCTCTGCAGTTTGGCCTTCTTCTTCCTTTATTTGCATGTTGGCTTATGTCAGTATCCACAGTCCATGTCTTTCTCTGACTCTCTTGAATCTCTCCTTTTATCTCTTACTATTTCCCAGAATCCTCTCTTCCTACCAGTGTCCCACCTCCTATTTCCTACCTCAGCTCACTGGCCATTGTCTTTTTTGGCAGTTGAGATTTGTAAGAGAATCTCTCTACATGTTGACTCAATGATAAAGGACTTTTCTAGGACACAGGATGCTCTAGGTTTAATCCCACACTGTGGGTGGGAAGACCACTTGCTTTCTTCCATATAGTCATTTTCTTATTCTTTGAAGAAACATCACCTCTGTAGTGTTAAATTAACGCTAATCAGTGGTTTGTGGTTTAATTCTTATTCTTTTTTTTCTACATTGTCTCAAAAATAACCTCCCAACAAAATACAGGCAAATATTGATAAAATTTACAACCAATTTGTACATCTTGACAATTTACCTGAAGATGGACTTCAGTGTGTGCTTTGTGTTGGAAATCAGTTTGGAAAAGTGGATCGCTATGTGTTCATGAGTAACAAAAACAAGGTAATTAAACCCTGTATGCGTACAGTCTATAGCTTCTAACTTGGCTTTTGAGTAGAAACATCCATAAACATTATTCAACCATGAAGCAGTATAACAAATTAGAACAATTTCCTCTGGACTGTAATATTAAAAAAGAAAAAAAGAAAAAAGAAGAGGAGGAGGAGGAAGAGAAGGAAGAGGAAGAAGAGGAGGAGGAGGAGGAGGAGGAGGAGGAAGAGGAGGAGGAGGAGGAGGAGGAGGAGGAGGAGGAGGAGGAGGAAGGAGACCTCTCTTTAGTTTTTAACAAGAAATGAGATTCCCAGAAAGAACAAGAGAGCATGTCTTACCAGAGGAGTTCTAACTGTAAAACACTGACTAGACCTGTTTGTCAATTTTATTTCATGATTTGGCTTCTGTACTTAAAATTTCAAACTAAAATGGTTAATGTTTTTATATTTAATCTGCCTTCTGTATTTAGTATGTATTACAGCTATGTGTCTATTAAAATTAGTTTTAATTTATGGAGTCAGTATTCTCTTGTGTCGCCTATGCTAATCTTTAACTTTCTACAGTATTACTTCTGCCTCCTGAGTCTCTGGTCTTGCAGGTGATACTACTATGCCTAATTTTTTTAAAAAAGATTTTTGTCAGCATTATATTATTCTAAAAGACAATGCTTTGTATCAAAGCATTTACTTTGTTACTTACTTTGTTATATCAAAGCATTTACTTTGTTATAAGTAATAATAATTTATTTTATAAGTATGTTGCAAGTGATGTGATGGTATAGTGGTGACCATAGGTGCCTTGTATACTTATTAAGAAACAGGCAGCTATTGATTTTCTTTGATGTGTTTTGAACTGATAAATAGAACCTGTATGGTACACTAGACAAGATATGGCATAGGATGGGAAGGCAGGGCATAGGTGCCATATAAGTAATCTGAACTTTTAAAACTTTGCACATTAGTCCTCCACGAGGTTTTGGTTTTTTGAATGGGTTTTGGGGTTTTGTTTTACTTGTTTGTTTTGTTGGTTGGGGGTTGGTATGTATGTGATTTAATTTTTGTGGATTTGTGTGCATTGCCGTCTGTGTCTATGCCTGTGTCTCTGTGTGTACAAGAGGAGGATAGAAAAGGGTATCAGATTTCCTGGAGCTGGGCTTACCAGAAGTTATGAGCCACTCAATGTGTGTACTGGGAACTGAACTCGAGTCTTTTGAGAACAGTAACTCCTGAGCCATCTCTTTAGCCCCTATACACTAGTCCTCTGTTTTAACAAAAGGGAGTTTTAATATACTTTGTTTTGCCTATTATTTTTAATGTGTTTTTAAATTATGTATTTAACATTTTAACCTTAGGTGTCAGTTCAGCTGCATTGAACATACTTGCATTGTACAGCTATCACCATCATACAATTCTATATATACTTTTTCTTGTTTTCTCAAACTGAGACTTCTTCTGCATTAAACAATAACTCTTTAATATGCTACCCACCCACCCAGACCATTCAACTGGCAACTTATGTCTGCTTTTATAATTAAGAATAACATCTGATACCATAAAGTATTTTAATTGTATTTACTATTTTTGCAATTGTTTATTTCACTTGGCATATGTTCTACGCTCATTGATGTAGCATATATCAGAATTTCTTTTTTAAGGCTAAACAGCATTCATTCTGTTGTGTGCTTAGTGTATGTGTTAAAAATCCATTCATTAGTTGGTACCCAGATCTCTTTTAACTGTTGTGCCTAATATTTCTAGAAATGTCAGTGAGTAAATAAATGTTTAGGTACCCGGTTTCAGTTCTTTTGGCTGTACATTAAATTGTGGAATTTGTTAGATGACATCCTAATTCTACTTGTAACTTTTAAATTCATACTTAAAAAAATATTTTTCTAAAGGTGATTCTTCAGTTAGAAAGTCCCGAGTCTGCTCTATCAATGTACAATTTTCTGAAACAAAATCCACAAAACATAGGTGAACATGTGTTGACCTGCAAATTATCTCCAAAGATGGATTCAGAGGTAAGTGGTCTCCCTCCCTTTCTTCCCCCCTTCTCTCCCTCTCTCCCTCCTTCTCTCTCTCTCTCTCTCTCTCTCTCTCTCTCTCTCTCTCTCTCAAATCAGCTTTTGTTATTTTAGAAGTTTAAAAAGCTAGGCTGAAAAAAATGGGTCGGTAGTCAAAATATTGACTTTTCTTACAGAGGACCCAGATTTGGTATCTGGCATCCGTGTGGCTCACAAAGGGGGTGCAGTACCACCTTTGACTTCCATGGTCACTATGAACACACATGGTACAGGTTCATACATTCAGGCAAAATACTCATATTCATAAACTAAATCTACAAAAAATTTTTAAGAAAACCAGAAGGCATAATGGAAATCTTCTGAAAATTCAGAAGCTACATCATGAGTGTAGTCTCAAGAATAGACTGTAGTCAGACTTCTGAGTTTAGATATTCCTTTATATTGATTATTTTAAAATTTGTTTTAATCTCTTACAGTTTTGATCATTATGGGAACAGTATATAATATAAATTAGTAATTTTAAAATTTGTAACTATATTGGGATACTGACTTATAAAGAGACTTTACAAGTGGGTAGAGGCGGTGGTGGTGCATGCCTTTTAAACCCAGCACTCGGAAGGCAGAGGCAGGTGGTTCTCTTGAGTTAGAAGCCAGCCTGGTCTACAGAGTAATTCCAGGATAGCCAGGGCTACACAGAGCAACCTGTGTCAGAAAAAAAGAAAACCAGAGAGGGGGGGGGGAATATTTGGTAGAGCTACTATGATTGTCTTTAGATGCAGGTGCTTGTTTTGATCCATTATTGCTTTCTGGAAGGAAAAAAATTTGTTTGTTGTTATGTTTATCAGAAAGTGTATTGTATAAGAAAGCAAATTTTAACATGTTCTTAGTTTACGTAGCTGTCTAGTAGAATCTAAGTAGAAAAGTAATATAAATACATCTTTAAAAGATATCAAGACTGAGTGTAGTGACTCATACCTTTAATTCCAGCACTTGGGAGGCAGAAGCAGTCTTTGTTATAGAGTAAGTTCCAGGACAGCCAGGGCTTACTACACAGAGACACTGTGACTTGAAAAACCAAAAGAGAAATCAAATTCAGATTTGTGGTTTTTTTTTTTTTAAAGTAGTTCCATTGTGTTTCAATAGTAGGGATAAATAATAGAACCTTAAATTTAATATGTATGCTTTTTGCTAATCTTTCTAAATTCTTGAATTAACTGAGGGAAATATATATATATATATATATATATATATATATATATATATATATACACATACATACATATACACACACACTTGCTCAGTAAAGGGATATATATATATATCCCTAGCTTTTTAAGCTTCTAAAATATAAATATATATATTTATATTTGCTCAGTAAAGAGATTTTATTCCCAAAACTTGAGTTGAGTCCCCCTGAGTTCATTTCCAGGGTTGCATTCCCATTAGAGTTGTTCTCTAACAGTGTTCTCTTACCTCCACTCGATTGAATATAAAAACACAAAATTTTAAAAGAGTTTCTAAGAGGTATTAATTGTCCTACTGTGAAAATTATTCAAGTGATTTTTTAAATCTAAAAACTATTAAAATGATTAATGTTGTTAATCCTTTAGAATTTCATAAATGTGTTTTGATCACATTTACATTATTTCTTCTCTTAACTTCTTCCAGATTGACTTTTTTATCTTCCTACTGTCCCTGCAACATTTTTTAAAGTATTAGCTGTAGCTTTTTAAACAGCATATTGAGCCCTTCATTCTGGTTCTCCATTACATTGCTTTGGGAGAGAGGCGGATAATATTTAAAAGGATTATTGCTGTAGCATTTGTAGGTGTGTGTGTTTATGTGTATACATCTGTGTAGAAGCTAGAGATAGATATTGGGTTTCTTTCTCAATTGCTATTCCATCTTCTTTTTTGAAATAAGTTTTGACATAAGCTAGAACTCACTGTCAGAGTTTGACTGACAAGTTAGACAACAAGACCCAGAAGTCTTACTGTGTCTATCCACCCCCAACCCCCAGCACTGAGATTATAAGCAGGTTAGGTTCCCCATTTTTTCAGATTTGTGATGGGAGTGTGAATTCACATCCTTGTATTTGCATGATGAACACTTTTTTAACTTAGCCATCTTCTCAGCTCCACTTCACGATGTTTAAGTAAGGGGTCTTTATATTGTTGTTTTGAAGATTTGCCTTAAGTTGCCTAGGCTGGTCTTAAGTTCCTAAATTCACACCTTCCAAGAAGATAGGATTATAGGCCTGCAATATAATTTGCCCAATTTAGTGGGATGCTTTATAAAAAGTTTTCCTTATAAATACAAATCTTTAAAAGCAAATCTATAAGGAATGTGTTTATGTCATGTTTATTGGTTTCATTCTAAATAAAAGATGTTATTTTCAGGCTTTTAGATTTTATGAAAGTTTGTCATATCTGTCATTATCTCATAAATTGGTAATTGACTTATTCTGTGTAACCTTACAGCAGATTTTAATAAGAAAAAATTTTCTGGAATATAAGTTATGTAGATACAGAAAACATTTTTTTTTAAGAGGTAGCCTGTTCTTTTTACTTTTGTTATATATATTTTACTAAATACTAAAGATCCACTTGAATAACCTCTAATAAAATGTGAATTATATTGTAGGTTCAAATGAAGAAAGATTCAGAACTAGGAAAAGAAAGGTATGTTGCTTTAAGTTGTGTCTTTCATTTTTGTGTGTTGTTTCAGTGTTTCTGTATCTTACAGTAACTGTTATGTGCAGAAAGTTCCTACTTGTTCCTTTGTTTAAGTGTAAGCTTGTTTTCCTTTTCCTTTTGGGTTCTGTTTGGCCTTAGGGATTGTTTTGGTTGATGACTATTTAAATTGACTCAGGTATTTTTTGACTATTTAGAGAAACTGCATGAATAAACCATTTGATTCACCTATAACAATGTTGCTTCTCTATGCGTTGTAAACCATTCTGAGTAGATCAATCCATGAAAAGTATGACATGCTCTTTGCTAGATTGTTTTGTTCCAAAATAGCTAAATACAGCTTTATATTTTCAATCTTAAAATTTCATTAGCTTAAAATAAAAATATAACCTTCAATGTATTGTTTTTAAGTTGGTACAATTTTAGATTGTTTTAAAGTATAGAATGGGAATATTTATCAAAAAAAAAAAATAAAAAATACTACTTTGTATCCACTAATGAAGCTTGCTTCTCAGAGTCTTCAAACTACTGACTCTAACATTTGTTTTAGCCATGGTATTTATGTTTACTATTTATTGACCCATGTTTAAAAATCTTATAAGTTTAAATAATAATTAGAAAATATTTAAATAGGAAGGTAATTATTTGATACTTTGCAAACAATGTCTTATAAAATTTCTTCTCGTTAACTAGTTCTTTTATAAAAATCATGCTATTTTGGGTTGTTAAAATGATCATGAGCATATTAAAATACATTGGTAACTCATAAGCCCCATTTCTAGATTGCTGTGTGTTTGTCACCACATACTTTAAAAAAAAAAAAGTGTATCCTCAAACTAATAATAGTCATGTGTAAGTCCACAGAAAGATTAATAAATTACAATGCCACACATGAGCATATGGACAGACCTACAGTTAGCACTGTTTGTAGTAAGAAATAGATTTCCCCCAAATTTCATTTTTGTGTATTCTGTTTTGTAAATTTTTTTAATCTGTAAAAACTTGTTTTAATCAGAAACAGTTGGTTATTGTCTGTTTTTATTGGTTTTGCTTCTTTTAAAAACTCGAAATATTGATATGTTTACAGATAGTTTCTAGCCTTCTTTTTTGTTTTTTTGTTTTTTTGAGACAGGGTTTTTCTGTGTAGCCCTGGCTGTCCTGGCACTCACTCTGTAGACCAGGCTGGCCTGGAACTCAAAAATCCGCCTGCCTCTGCCTCCCAAGTGCTGGGATTAAAGGCGTGCGCCACCACCGCCCGGCAGTTTCTAGCCTTCTTAAATTGATTTTGTTTTTTTAATGTATTATAGAGAGAAAAATACGTGTATATAAAATGTTGGATATTGCCAGAGTATTTAACATTACTTTTGGAGTAAACTTATACCCCGCCCCCCACCTCAAAAAGTAGTGGGGAGGCTGGTGTTACTTGTTTTAAATGTTGAGTCTTTTAAAAGTAAATGTGGGTGCCAGTTTACCTTAAGGTATGATTCTTTTTGTTTCTCATCAGTGAGAACTCTAATCACAGATTACTTAGAAAAAATTTCACATTTATAGTTTAGCAGTGACTTACATTAGCCTTCATTAATCCTATCCATACATAACCGATTTGTGTGTCATTTGATTATGACTTTAAATAAGGATGCTGAGAAATACCTGTGGAAACTCTCAAATTAATTTTCTCTGTTAAATTTTATCCTAAAATGTCTTGAGATATGTGCATTACGGTGCCATTCTTTATCTCACGTCTAGCTTTTATAGTATTCCTTTTGGGGAAATTTTGAATTGGTGGGGTCGGGGAGTGAGAGCACTGTGTACTGATTAATTGCCTTCTTGCTGGATATGTGTGTGTGTGTGTGTGTGTGTGTGTGTGTGTGTGTGTGTGTGTGTTGATCTGAATGTGACTGTTTTCATTCCTTAAAAACAAGAGACAAAATGGTCCTTTTAACAATGGTCTTAATAATGTCATTTATTTGACATCTCACTGGCATTCCAAACTAAATTGATCATCAACATTGAAACTGTTTTTCATTATAGCTAGTGAATAGATAATCAACTTTTGTTAAAATAATGTCTATGAAGAAAGCACTTTAATTCTTAAAGACTTACACTTTGGTGCTGGAGAGATGGCTTAACAGTTAAGAGTACTTGTTTTTTTGGAGAACCCAAATTGAGTTTCTCACACCCGTATGAAGGCTCATAACTTGGTGCAGTTCCATCTCCAAAGGTTCAGTGCCTTCCTCAGGCTTCCAAGAATTCCTGCACTCACATAGTGCACATGAACCCACAGAGCGCATGTGCGCACGCACACACACACACACACAAATAAATAAATAAAAATAAACTTTGAAATGATCATCTCAGAAGCAAAATGTATAATTTAACCACCTTTACAAACAGACCTGTGTTTCAAATGTGGAACTGTGTAGTTATTGTTTGTATAAATGATAATAACTTTTTATAAACTTTAAATATGGTAATTAAGAAAGCCTTTCAGATGATATTTTTAAAAAATTTTCATGTTGGTTCTGATTCATAGATGTTTCTATATAGTTCAATTTATTAATCGTTAGGATCAATATATAGCTCACTAATGAGGCAGGAATTTGAGTTTATTCTTTATTATTGATATGAATCTTGTAATTTCAAAAAGTTTGTACTTTGAGGAATATCCATGTAACTGTGAAAGTCCCAGTTGTTTCTTTGTCACACTTGTGCTTGACCACAGATTCTACTCTAGTTCCAAGAGTTTTGAACAGCAAATATCAGCCCTTGGTATCTCCAGTGTTAGAAATATCAATAGTTTAAGATAGGAACATTTGAATATACTAAATCACTTTAAGGAAATAACTATATGTATTGTTATTAAGATCTGTGATCCCTAGTTGTTCATCTTAAACTTCTCATGCTTCCTGGGGAACAGTATGTTTGTTTATAAGCTTACAGTTATTCTTCTGGGAGAACCAATTTATTTAATGAAATGACTAGACCCTGGTCAGGGCAGATGGTGCCTTTTCAAAATCTCTGAAATAAAAGTAACATCTCAGGATAGAGGTAGACATTATCTAGTATTATGAAGTAAAGCATGTCAGAAACGACAGTTTATACTCTCCTTGGAAAAGAAGAGTTAATACTAACTATATTGTAATGTGTGATCCCTTTCTGGTGTCTTTCTCTAACCACTTCTAACAAAATTACATGACTATACTTTATGACTGTGTTAGACATGGCTCTTTTATAATTGGCCATGCAGTTTTTCTAGTTCATCTAGATTATCAAAATATATGACAACTGAATGAGTGGTTTGTAGTAAGAGTGTATGTTCATGTTTAGGTGGTTCTAACAGTTTTACTTATCATTTTAAATCTCCAAAAGTTACCTAGGTAATTCTAAGGAAAGGTGTCTTTTAAATGTTACCATTCATAAGTATATTTTTTAGAAAATTTAAAGTAGGTCTTTTACATTCAAAAATAATCTCAAATGGTTAAGTGGCATTTCCCTCCATGCCAGTTTCATGTTGTTTTTATGGAAGTTCAATATCCATTTTAAGTTTACATGTTATGAACCCCTAGCTTTGTTGTAAAACTACCCACTTTGTTTATCTACCCAAATCATGAGTAAAGGGCCTAATAATAATTTGAGATGTCTCAAATTTTTGTTCAGTTTTTTCAGGTGCAAACTTGATACAGGAGTGAAAAATTGTTAACTTACACAAGTAAAAGGAAGATACCAAACAATCCTAGTTTTTCTGTTGTTTCCTTTGAATTAAAAAGATAGAAGCCCTCTTATTGTTCACCCTGTGTATTTCCATCAGAACGTCTTAGCCACGTTAATGCTGATTGGCTGAATTTTCCAGTGCTTATCATTTGTGCACTAGGAAGCCTGTACAGTTGGCATCAACGGGGTTATTTACAATGATTGAATCCTCATCATAGTTTGATTTTTGTTTGTTTTGTGTTCTTTTTGTTTGTTTTTAAGTACTTTTAGCCCTGACTTGAAAAACAGTCCTGTTGATGAAAGTGAGGTACAAACAGCAGCTGATAGTCCCTCTGTTAAACCTAGTGAGGTTGAAGAAGAAACTACTTCCAATATTGGAACAGAAACTTCAGTGCATCAGGAAGAACTTGGTAAGGAAGAACCCAAACAAGCGTTGTGTGAGTCTGACTTTGCAATTCAAACACTAGGACTTGAAGCTCAAGGAGCAGAGGTCAGCATAGAAATTCCTCTTGTAGCATCCACTCCAGCCAATGTTGAGTTATTAAGTGAAAATATAGATGAGTCTACTTTAAACCAGCAGATGTACACCAGTGACTTTGAAAAGGAAGAGGCAGAAGTTACAAACCCTGAAACAGAATTATCAGTATCTGACAGTGTCTTCATAGAAGAAAAGAACATCAAGGGAATTCTAGAAGATTCTCCATCTGAAACAGAAAATATATTTTCTGGAATTGCACAGCCTATGGTAGAAGCCACAGCTCAAGTGGATAAACACGAAACTGTTTCAGAAGTACTGCCAGCTGCTTGTACTGTAACCCAAGTACCAGGAAGTTACACTGAAGATGAGAAGGTTGTGAGCAAAAAGGATATTGCTGAAAAAGGTAGTGTGGGTGAAAAGGAGGAAAATGAATTCAATGCTAAGGAGTCCAGAATGGATTTACAAGTAAAAACAGAGAAGGCTGAGAAGAACGAAGCTAACATATTTGCAGAAAAATTGGAGAAGATTATAGCAGCAATACGAGAAAAGCCAGTTGAAAGTGCTGTGATCAAGGCAGACCTATCTAAAGGATCGGATCAGACCAGTAAGCCTGATGAAACTGGTAAAACTAGTGTGCTGACTGTATCGAATGTATATAGTAGTAAGTCAAGCATCAAGGCTACTGTGGTCTCTTCTCCTAAAGCAAAAAGTACACCTTCAAAAACTGAAAGTCAGAACATCTTTCCAAAGCCTGTGCTTAGAGAACAAATAAACGCTGAAAAGAAAGTTTCAGCCAAGGAATTTGGTCTGCTTAAAAATACCAGATCAGGCTTGGCAGAAAGCAACAGTAAATCCAAACCCACTCAGATTGGTGTTAACAGAGGGTGCAGTGGAAGGATCTCAGCCCTTCAGTGCAAGGATTCTAAAGTGGATTACAAGGACATAACAAAACAGTCTCAGGAAACAGAGACTAAACCTCCCATCATGAAACGGGATGACAGCAACAATAAGGTGAGGAGAGTAGAGGAATGGCTCAGTGTACCTTTGAAGTACATAGTGCTGTAGCTGTAAAGTAAGAAGTGTAGTTTTGGCTCATGTTTTCATCTCTTCACTCTAGCCCCAAGCTCCTGTCTGAAACAATTCCATTGATATAAGCCAGTAGACATTTGGAGTGTTGAGCTCAGAGTTCCCATTTACTCACACACTTGGAAAGTATTACACGGTCACAAATGTAGCTGAATTAAACTTTGGTCAGAACAGTAACTGTGATTTGAAGGATGGGTCTGAAGTGGCTCCTAGGATGATCACTTGGCTTTCTTGCTCCTCTGAAATTGAAACTTCCTTTATCAGTTCATTAATTGCCTAAACTTAGACCTTGTGGGCAAAGAGGAAAAAAGATCTTAAAAACTGAATTTAGCTATAGCTTTTAGAGACTGCATATACCATTAAAATATTATTGATTTAGTTTTGTATATTTGTTAAAAATGTTTGCACAGTTGACCATATTTTGATATTTGCTAATTAAATTTTTTCTTTTTTCTTAAAGAGTATTAATAACCTGGGTATAAATTCTTTTTTCTGTATTCCTTAATATTTTAGGTGTTGGCTTTGCAGAACACTAAGAATTCTAAGAGTACCACTGATAGAAGTTCCAAATCGAAAGAGGTAAAATGAGAACATTGACTTTCTCTGTATCCATTCTTCCATAGCAGCGCCATCTGTCTGACACACTTGCCTCCCTCAGCTTTTCATGGTTAGCGTGGGTGTTAAGAGAGTAAAAGATAAAGAGCATAGAATAGGAATGAAATGCCACTAATTCTTTGGTGCTATTGCTGTGGTAGACTTAATAGTATTATATACTCTGTATGCTAGCTTTGGTTGATTAACAGCATACTAAATGTAGAAACCTGCTAGAAATTTCATTACTATGTTACCAATTTTAAAATACTGTTTCAAATACAATTGTATTAGCTATGAAGTAATCTCAGAATTTTTTTAATATAAAGTTCAAACTTTCTTAGTATTGTATAAGCTTAAAATACATGTAAATTAATTGGTATGGTTAACTATTTACTTTTTATTTTTGTTTGGGATACTTTTAGGAGTCTAGTAAATGGACATTTGCTAGATTCTTAACATATGGAAGAGTAGATTCTTTGTATGACAATTGTTTTGACAAGTGTTTCAAATGTAGTTTTAAAGTATAAATTATTACTTTTAAAATTGTGTGCTGTGTATGTATATTCTTGAATGTGTATACTCTTACATATATGGAGGTTAGAGGACAGTTTGTGTGAGTCACTTCTCTCCTTATACCATTAGTCCTGGGTATTAAACTCAAGTGTTGCATTTGGTGCCAGGCACTTTTACCCACTTAGCCATCTTTCTAGCCTTAACACTTTGGAACCTTTTAAAATACAGCATTAATTTTATTTTAGTATTAGGAAATGTCTTTACAGTGAAATTCTCACAGGTGATCTGCATATTAGTTTACTGTGACTAGCCAATGGTCAGTCATAGTTCACAGTACTGATTCTTAACTCTCCAACAGGAACCATTATTTACATTTAATTTGGATGAATTTGTTACTGTGGATGAAGTCATAGAAGAAGTAAATCCTTCTCAAGCCAAGCAGAATCCATTAAAAGGAAAGAGAAAGGAAGCACTCAAAATTTCTCCTTCCCCTGAACTTAACTTAAAAAAGAAAAAGGGGAAAACTTCTGTTCCTCACAGTGTTGAGGGAGAATTGTCCTTTGTAACATTAGATGAAATAGGGGAGGAAGAGGATTCAGCCACGCAAGCTCTAGTGACTGTGGATGAAGTCATTGATGAAGAAGAGCTCAATATGGAAGAAATGGTAAAAAATTCTAACTCCCTTCTTACGTTAGATGAACTAATTGACCAAGATGATTGCATTCCCCATAGTGCACCTAAAGATGTTACTGTCTTGTCCATGGCTGAAGAACAGGATCTCCAACAGGAACGCTTGGTAACTGTGGATGAAATTGGAGAAGTAGAAGAGGCAGCAGACATAACTTTTGCTACTTTGAATACTAAAAGAGATAAAAGGGATTCTATTGGGTTCATTTCTTCCCAGATGCCTGAAGACCCTTCTACTTTAGTTACTGTAGATGAAATACAGGATGACAGCAGTGATTTTCACTTAATGACTCTGGATGAAGTAACTGAAGAGGATGAAGACTCTCTGGCTGATTTTAACAACCTTAAAGAAGAGTTGAATTTTGTTACTGTGGATGAAGTCGGAGATGAAGAGGATGGAGACAATGATTCAAAAGTTGAGTTAGCACAAGGCAAAATTGAGCACCATACAGATAAAAAAGGAAATAGAAAGAGGAGACCTGTGGACACAAAGAAGACAAAGCTTGATTCTTTCTCCCAAGTAGGTCCAGGAAGTGAGACTGTTACACAAAAAGATCTGAAAACCATGACTGAAAGACATTTGGCAGGTAGATACTTGAAAGTGTTCATTTTTTTCTGTTTCATGAGATTACATTTAAAACTGGTATGAACACAGTGCCACAGTAGGAATAATGCCATCCTGTCATGTTCTGTAAGTTGTCCCCAGAAACAAGGTACAAGTTGTACACATTTAGTTTACAGAGCACAGGCTTTCCCATGTTGTTATACCTCAAGAAAGGATGTCAGAACTGGGAGACAAAGTGAAGCAGCCAGTGTAGAGCTTCAGTGAACACTGTGTTATGGATGGGGGAACAAGCTTTTTCTCAGTGTTCACATTGCAGTGCCTCTCACTTCAGGCTTAAACTTAGGTTTAGAAGAAGCAAAAGGACAAAGCATTGGGGTATTGTTCAACTTTTTTTTTTTTTTTTTTTTTTTAAAGACAAGAGTCTCACATGTGAACCTTTCTGATCTGGAAATCCATATATAGATCAGCCTATCTCTGCTTCTGTTTCCTGGGTACTGGAGTTAAAGGTGTAAATAACCACACCTGCCAGATTTTGGTCATTTGAGATGAGGTCTGTCTGTATAGCGCATGTTGGCCTAGAACTCAAAATATAGACTTGAACTCAGGATATTCTTCCTTCCCAAGTGTCAAGATTAAAGTGAGCATCACCACACTTGGCATAGTGTAATATTCTGATGATATGTCATAATAGAGCAGCTTGATTGCTTGCAGGATGGGAGAGAGACAAAATTAATTTGCATTTAGAAAACTTTGAACCCAGTTGACATACTATAAAGTCACCTTGATGAGAAGGAATTCAAATAGTAGTTTATTTTGTTTCCTTAGATGTCATAAATGAAACCATTTAATGTGTTAATAAATGTCTACTTTGTAAAGGTTTAAAAAAAAAAAAAGTAATCCAGATAGTCTAGGCCTTTAATTTCAGCACTCAGGAGGCAGAGGCAGGTGGACCTCTGAGTTCAAGGCCAGCCTGGTCTATAGAGTTAGTTTCAGGACAGCCAGGGCTGTTATACAGACAAACCTTGTTTAAAAAAAGAAAAGAAAAAAATGAAAGAAAACCTTGAACATTTTAACTAAGAATGGCATATCAGGAACATCTCCTTGGGTTGGCAGCAATTCAGGGAGCAGTATAAGCCATCCTGTGAAAGCATAGGAAGGAATAATTGTTCAGAACACAAATGGAAGCATAAGATGTTATTCTAACTAAACTGCTTTTTAGCATAGATTTTTATTTAGTAATAAATTTTCCTGCCATGTGTGCTGTCACATGCCTGCAATCTAGCACTCAGCTTCAGCTACACAAGAAAGTCCCTGTCTCAGAAACAAAAAGGCAGTCTCCCCAAATTTAGGTATCTTTTTGCAACAAACATTAGAATTTCTAGATAGTTTAATATGTTAAATTTAAAGCAATTTAAATACTGTTAATGAAGCAATAAATTAGGCTTTCTTTTTAAAGCTAAAGCACCATTGAAGAGAGTTAGAATTGGGAAAGCATCACCCTCACAAAAAGTGGCAGAACCAGCAAAAGGTGAAGAGGCCTTCCAAATGAGTGAAGGAGGTAAAGGGGCTATTCCGGTGGGGGAGAAAAACACATAACATGAGATCATGCTAGAGCTTTCACACATAAGGAGGCAAGAAACTAGAAAGGCAGCAGGCAGGCTTAGAAGAGCCCTGTAAACTTCTTTCTTTATAATGTAGAGAGCACAGTAGCACTAAAACAAAACAATTTGTGGAAATTAACCAGATGCTATTGTGATGCTACTGCAGCATCAGGACCAATCATTTACTAACTACCTGTTACTTATGGTTGCTTCTGGGTATCTAGCCAGTAAATTAAACAACAGAACACTTAAACACTATTAACAATATTTAAATTGATACAAATGAGGAACATAAACATTGTCACCAACAGATAACTTGTCATTGTATTTAATGTGTCATTGTGTCCAATATTCTTCCTGGTTTTGGCAGGAAAATACTAAGGTCATTCCTGATTTCAAAGGGTTTATTGATTAGGAAAGGTAAAGGAAATCATCTTCTAGTATGACAATATCTCTTTACCATCTCCTTGAAGTACTGTCTTTATACTCTGGTCTGAGGAAAAGTTCTTTGAATTCAATCCGTCTACCCTCCTTGCCTTCTCTACAGTCTATTAAAAACCTATTTATTTTATTTGCTAACCAGTGATGATACCATTTCCTTTTCCATTACCTAGCTAACTCCTCACTGCTTGCTTTTCTATTTACCAAAGAAAATGAATCTTCTCTGATGGCCACCTTGAGTTTTACCTTTATTGCCTCCTTACATGTAAACTACAACAAACTTTCTATCATTAAGGGACAAAAATCAGTGTAGGCTATGGAATGCCCTAACAACAAAGTACAGCATCTAGAATATTGGTTTTCAACCTGTGGGTCATTACCTCTGTGGCAAACCTCTGTTTCCAAAAAATATTTAGACGACAATTTGTAACAGTAGCAAGATTATAGTTATGAAGTAGCAACACAAGTAATTTTATGGTTGGGGTCACTCACTACAACATGAGGAACTGTGTTAAAGGATCACAGCATTAGGAAGGTTGAGAACCAGTAATCCAGACATTTTTAAAGTGTCTTGAGTTCTCGGCATTGTTTGTTACTGCTTATCATGTCTCCTAACCAAATTGGTATTCCTCCTTCTTTTCTGTAACAAAGTTTTACACTAAGCTGTAGTTAATAATTGCATCTCACCAGTAGTTCCTAATATGAGTTCCATAGGCTTTTTTCTTTTTGTCAAAGATCTTTGGTATGTTAGGTCAACTTTGATACCAGCTTGTTTAGAATTGCCTCTTCTCAACTGAGTACTATAGGAGAGTTTACGTATTTAAGGTTCATTTAATAATTGTTTTTCCGGGCTGGGCGGTGGTGGCGCACGCCTTTAATCCCAGCACTTGGGAGGCAGAGGCAGGCGGATTTCTGAGTTTGAGGCCAGCCTGGTCTACAGAGTGAGTTTCAGGACAGCCAGGGCTACACAGAGAAACCCTGTCTCAAAAAAAAAAAATAATAATAATAATAATAAAATAAAATAATTGTTTTTCCATTAATTTGCTCAAAAGACCTTATAGCTTCAGAAAGTCATTTCCAACTCAACTTTAAACTTAAATGATTTTAGTCTACTCTTAGTTACTATATAAGGTTTATATAATATACTGTAGTGTGTAATCAATTCATTATAAACGCTCATGTGCCTTTCGAGTAGCAGAAGCAGATAAGGTAATAAATAAGTTAAAATGTATTACTTTAGTAAAGGAAATAAGGAGAGATCAGAGGCAGAGAGAGTTGTTTGACCATCAAGTCAAGAAAAAGGATGTATACACACTCAGTAGACTTTTAAGATTTGACAAATAAAATAGAAGTTTCTGGGTGGGAATGATTTTAAGACAGACTTACTCTTCGCTCATGCCATTTCTGTTAATTACTTACCTTCCCTCCCATTTGGAATATACAAATTAAAATTGACTCCTGCCAAGTGTACACAACGAGACTCTTAAAGGGACTGTGAGGTGCTAAAGGAGGGGGGGAACAAGAGAAAGTTATAGGAGTTGAGGAAAGGATTGTGTTTCTTTAACAGGACTATAGTGTGGGACAAAGAAGGGGCAAGTACAATTGAAATACAATGGTGTGCAGATTACAAAGATCTTATGAAACTCACCATTTCCTAATTTAACTAAAAATAATAATGATTGTCTGGAGCTCTACCAATAAAATTTTACATAGGTTTTAGCCTTATTTCTCCTACATCCATCGAACATATCTATATTTACTCACTTGCTCTTGGATCAAAGAGTCATTAACTAAGGCATAGTTCAGTGAGTTTTAAGTTAGTTTTGGAATTTAGAGATTATCCAGTGTTAATTTGACAAATACATCTATTTTAAATAACTTCATGTTTTTCCTTGAACTTTTAATGACTTTAGTTGATGAAGCTGAATTAAAGGATTCAGAACCTGATGAAAAACGCAGGAAGACTGAAGACTCTTTTGTAGGCAAATCAGTGACATCTGATGTCCCTGGAGGTAAAATAAAAAATGACATGTTTTTCTTATACCTATAAAGCCAAAAGTGAGCAGGTTAACCTTTCTTGATGTTCCTGAATAATACTTATTTAGGGGTTTGTTTCGTTTTTGTTGTTGTTGTTGTTGTTTAAACCTGGCATGTATGTTTTTATTTCATTCTTGAAGGCTGGGATATGCCTCCCCCCCCACCCCCCTTTGTTGTACTATGTCTGCTGCTATGGTAAAAACTGAGCTATACTTCCCCAAGCAAAAACTCCAGTTACTAAGAGGAAACTTTGCTTGTAACCACTGTGTTGAGTTGAAGGGCTTTTACCTGTTTAGAGCCCAGCATTGTGCTGTTTATCCATCTTCTACTTTAACAGGGTTTTTCCAAGATGTTTGTTTTCTACTCTCTCACTCTTCAGCCTACATTTTAAAGCCATTAGCATTCTGGCTTCTCTGGAGACTCTGGAATATGTATTACACATAGTTTAAGTAAAGATACATGTTTTAAACTGCTGGGAGATAGAGCTAAGTAGTAGAGTGCCCTGGGTTCAAGATCCTCAGATAAAATAAAACCGTGTTTTGTGACTTCATTGCTGTCCCAAGTATACAGAAGTGTGTGCTCTCTCTGTGTGTGAGGGGTGGGTGGGGGTTGTACTGTGTGTTAAATGTGCTTGCCAGATTTGGATAAAGTGATTGATTGATACACTGTTGATGGATTTTTCTCTTTGTCTTTCTTCCTCTCTTCTAGATTTGGACTTTCTTGTTCCGAAAGCTGGATTTTTCTGTCCAATTTGTTCCCTCTTCTACTCAGGTGAAAAAGCAATGGCAAATCACTGCAAGAGCACACGTCATAAACAAAATACAGAGGTAACACATAAAAATCTTCAGGTGTTGTCACCATCTTTTGATTTAAAATGAGTCTACCCAACGTATATATTTCTTTGTGAGAACTTGGGTATTTGTCCCAGTTCATTGTTCCTAAGTTGAAAAGTTCCTGTTTTTCTGTGTCATTGTATGTTGCTGTGGTCTCTCCCCTAATCTTTTTCCTGGAGCAATATCATTGTCTAGAACAGACTGTGTAAGCCAGTAGTGTCTTGTGGTCTTCCTTTACAATCTAAGACTCTGCTTATCCTGATGTTTTGTTGCAAATGCCTGTAACATATTAACATTTCTTAATTTCTAGTCAGAAGAAAAATGTTTGTTTCCTTTGGTTGTGTATGGTTTGAAGGTGTTGCTCTCGAGAGTTAGTCTTAGTCATGGTCGTCTAATATATTCTGTGTATTGAACTTTTAAACCAAGCTTGTTAGTAACAGACCTTGAGCCTAGAGTTTCACCCAGCTTTGTTTAATTCTAGGTCTAACCTCTCAAACATTTTATTAAACTTACTATTCTTATGTTTTTAAACCTTTTATATCTTACTTTTTTTTCCATTTGAAATCTTTAAAACTGGGGCCAGCTGTGGTGTCATACACCTTTAACCCTGTTACTCTGGTGGCAGAGGCAGGTGGATATCTTGACTTTGAGAATGATCTACCCATAGAGTTCAAGGCTAGTCAGGGAACCTTGTCTTTAAAAACAAAAGTTAGTTAAAATCTTGCAGCTGCTTCATATGGCACTTGGAGTCATATCCATACTGACTGGCTCTGTGAGACTGTAACCTACTTCATCCGTGTCTTTAACTCTGTTCCTCTTTCCTTCCTTGTACCTGACACCTCAGATGCCATTATACCATTTCCTTAATTGCTAATCCTGTACCCCTTCCAAACTTGTTTTGTGGCTACTTTTTCCTATCTTTTGGTCTCTACTCAAATATTAGCTACTAAGAAGGGCCTTTGCTTATAAAAGCAAGTTCCAAAAGCCAACTGTGGTAGCACAGGCCTCCAGGTTCATCACTTGGCAGGCAAAATCAGGCAAAGGCAAGACAGATCTCTTGAGTTCAAAGACAGCCTGATCTATATAGTGAATTCAGGGCAGCCAGGACTACATATAGTAATCTGTCTCACAAAACCAAAATTAAAGAAAAGAGAGCAAATTTGATCCTATATCCACAAAAAGATCAACTTTACATAGTTTCTCTGTTAATGTGTTAATTTTGTTGTGCTAGGGATTGAACCCAAGAATAGGCACATGTTCAACAAGGACTTCTAACACTGGGTTTCATCCTACACTACTCCTTTCTTCTTGTTATAATTGTAGAATAATTACTACCACCTACAGTGATTTCAGCTTTTCTTTTCTTTTGTTTCTTCATTATAGTGTAAGCACTTGGAAAGACGCATTATTTTTCTTATCTACTACTAAATCCCTAAGCCCCAAGCATAATGCCTGGTATATCATCAATATCAGAAGGATGATTAGGGTGAGGAATGAATGTAAATAAGACACGGTTTTAAATTTAAATTTTTAAATTAAAATAAATATAATGAAATACACTTAGGATTTCACACATAGCAAACAACATCTAACAAATGTTTCATATTGAAAATTGCTTTTAACAGAAGTTCATGGCCAAGCAAAGAAAGGAAAAGGAGCAGAATGAGACTGAAGAAAGAAGCTCTAGGTGATGGAGGAAAGGAGGAAAGAATTCACTAGAAATTCATTTAGGGTCCAGTTGATTGTGTATTTTTGTTATCATTTAATTTGTAATTTTTGTTTCAGAAACATTCATGTTGTACAAATTTCTGATTGCCCTTGATGTAGAGAAACTGATGGGAAAATATGATGGGTTTGATTTTTATATCAAATCATCAGGCATGAAAAAATACCTTTTAGAAGTGTTTAAATAAATGTTCCTACTGTATATTTCAACACTGTTGTGTTTGTGCTGATTTGTAAAGGCTTGTTTGCCTCTGGTTACAGACAAGGCTCTTTTCTTCAACCC
Organism: Rhabdomys pumilio; assembly: GCA_030674055.1. Lineage (NCBI taxonomy): Eukaryota > Metazoa > Chordata > Mammalia > Rodentia > Muridae > Rhabdomys > Rhabdomys pumilio. Next base: position 20,807,115 of record JANHMN010000008.1, read on the forward strand.
TGAGATTTAGGGTATTTGGCAATTCATGTGTTACTAAAAGTAATAGCATGATTGTTACTCTGTCTCAGCCATCATGTATATAGGTCTGATTCTTATATGCTCAATTTTTCTTCATAATGAGATGACATCATGTTTGGCCAAGGTAAGTTTGAGTAAGATACTGTCTAACTTTTATATGTGTTAGGAAAACTTTTTATTTCTGTTTATAGAAGGGACCTGACAGATCATGGAAGTATTAGTTTAGATATACAGAACAGTTTCTACATTTTATGGATTTCCAAACATGATTTTAAGACATCTGAATAATTTAGTGTGTAAGAAGTTGTAAAGACCTAAAAACAAAAAAAAACCTGAATGTTTTCTAAACAGATGCTAGACTTCATCCTTCCTGATCAGTCAGTGCTTCAGACATGCCTACTAACTTGAAGTTGGTTTCATTTCTGATACTTCCGCATGTCTGTATAACTAATAATAGGAAAAGGATGACTAGAAAGAAGCAACAACTCAGAAAATGTCACTTTAGGTAAATCCCACCATAGCACAAAAGGTTATGCTACACAGCCAACAAGAAGTGAAGATCTGAGGCTTGAGAGGTTGAGAGTACTGACTACTTTTCTAGAAGACCCAGGTTTGAGTTTCAGCCACCTACATGGTGGCCCACAACCATCTAACTCCAGTTCTAGGAAATCTAACACCCTTTTTTGGTCTCCATGGCACCAGGCATGCTCATGGTACACATACATACATACATACATACATACATACATACATACACACACACACACACACACACACACACACTCACACACACACACACACACACACACACCCTTTTTTGGTCTCCATGGCACCAGGCATGCTCATGGTACACATACATACATACATACATACACACACACACACACACACACACACACACACACACACACCCATACACATAAAATAATTTTTAAATGTTTTTAAAGTGAAGATTATATTTTTTTTCCCTCTGCCCTTTAAACTAATTGCATACTCTGTTCAGAGTTACCCACAGCCCAAACAACATTGCAAAGTACATGCAACTCACTAGGGGAGTGAAGGGGAAGATGTTGCCTTGCGAATTAGACTTCATCAGCCTAGACATTGTCTGCAGTGTTGATCTTTATTCTTAGCACCTAGTAGGAAAATCATACTTCCTTTTAATTATCTGGGAAAAGGCTACTTTCTTAATGTGTCAGGATTTGAAAGTTAGTGTAAAAGGAACTACTAAGCCATGAAAGTGACAAGGGGTTGTTTGATTCTAATGACCAACAGAGACAATTACGTGTCACAGATAATTTTCCCTTGTGGGACTCTTGTTGCAGAAGATTTTTGTTGAGGTTTTTTTTTTTTTTTAAAGTATTCTTAATGTTTCCAGAAAATCTTGAAGTATGTTTATCCTTCTTATCCTTGCTGTGGCAATGAAGGGCATGTTCATTTTATGTTTCTGTCATTTCACCAGTACACACCAAAGCAAAAAAAGTAGGTCACATTCAACTTGGTCTTTATAAGAAGTACTTTTATATTTGTGTGTGTGCGTGCATGCATTAGTGTGTCGGGGTGTGTGTGTGTGTTTATATCATGGCTTGCATGTGGTTCCTAGGAATGAAATTCATGTCATAAGCTTGGCAGCAGGTTGCCCTTACTAACTGGGCCATCTTGCTATAAAATTTTAGATTTTTACTACTTTCTCTGTTACAGAATGCTATAGAAACTTGCCTTTCCAGAACTGCTCCTTTGATATCAGCATTTTAAAATGTAATGGGGATTAAGGGTGTTGCTCAGCAGGTAGAGTACTTGGATAGCTTGCACAAAGCCTTGGTTTCAAATCCCAAGCACACTCACAAACCTAGCATGTTAGCTAATGTCCTTAAACCCAGTACTCAAGAGTGTTGGCAGGAGGATCGGTAGGTCAAGGTCGTTCTCAGCAACATTGCAGGTTCAAAGCTAAGAGTTTTATATTACTTGACTCCAAAAACCTATTAGCCAATAAAAAGAAATGCAGAATATTTGTGTTCATTTACTAATTAACATAGTTTCATATGCTTATACTGATTAACCAACCTATTTCCAACTCAGCTCCAGTTCTTACCCATAATTACTTCCAGTGTCATTTGTGTATTACCTAACAGTAAACCTTGGGCATTGAGGTGGCTCAGCAAGTAACATTGCTTGCCAGTGAGCCAGAAGACCTGAGTTTGATTCCTGGGACCCTCATGGTAAAAGAATTAACTGCCACAAGTTGTCTTCTGGCTTTCACATGCACACTCACATGTGCACCTTCATGTGTACACATACTCACCTATATATTTATATAATAAAGCATTTTTAAGTAAATTGAATTATGTCATTCTACCCATAAATGTTAGATTATAACTAGTGTAATTAAAAACATTCCTATTTAACAAAAAGTCCAGTTCAGATCTTTTTCATGGGATGGGTGAGGGGAAGTTATGCTTGCCTATACATGCATGTGTGGAGAGGTCAACATCAGTTATTTTCCTTTATTGTTCTCTACCTTTAATTTTGGAAAAAAAAAATGTGTGTCTGCATGACAAGCATTGATGACCTCAGAGGCCAGAAGAGGGTGTTAGATCCCCTGTAGCCAGAGTTATGGACATTTGTGAGCTGCTACGTGGGTGCTGGGAATTAAACCTGCTTCCTCTGGATGAGCAGTCTCTATCTTCTCCACCTTATTTTTTGAGATAGTGCTTTCATTAAACCCAAAGCTCACTTTCTCAGCTTGACTGACTAACAAACCTAGGGATCCTCCTGTTTCTTTACCCTCTCGGGTATATAATGCACACATTATTCCTTTCCCAACCCAGATCCAAATAAATTCCATACATTTTGATTGTATGGTGGGTCTTTATATATAATTAAAAATATTTTTTTCAGGGCTGCATTTGATTCAGCGATAGAACATTTGCCTAATACATATACATGAGGCACTCAGTTGGACCCTTAATATCTCAGACAACAGGCTTAAATGTTTTGTTTTTTGTTTTTCAAGACTGGGTTTCTGTGTATGTAGCCCTGTCTGTTCTGGAGCTTGATCTGTAGACCACTCTGGCCTTGAACTCATGGAGATTGACCTGCCTCTGCCTCCTAAATGCTAAAAGTGTTAAAGGTACATGCCACCACTGCCCATCCAGGATTATCTGTAATGTAAATATTACATGAAATACATACATTGAGTTTCTTGTGTCCTTGTAATTTTTTTTGATTGGATTCGAGTTTTAGTCTACATATTTATATTTCATTTTCATATGTTTTTAAAAACTACTCATCTGCAGTTGATTAACAGAACAGTGAACCAATCTAATATATAGTCTGAGAAGTACTTCTCTTGATCCAGATTGTGTTGATTGCAGACCATTTGTATGTCATCTCTACAGTTTATAAATCAGAAGTCCTATATGGTTACTGTCTTTTGGTTTTGCCCTTTCCTACCCCAGGACCCTTTATGTGTTAGACTGGTGCTCTGTTACTGGGCTCCATCCCCATGGCAGTAGTTAGTTAATCCACCCTAATTGTCTGGTGGCAGCAGGGAGATCAGATGCTGGACTTCAGGTTTCCCAGACAAGGGAACCCATAGTTCAAGCATTAAGCCAAATCCACAGCACATCTCTAGTCCTAGAAACCTTATTATATTTGATTGCTTCTGTTTTGTAAAACTGCTTCTGACGGCACTGTTGCCTGCCTCATCAAGAGGCAGAAAATACCTGATTTGATCTCTCTCTTCCTCCTTCCTGACTTTAGTAGGACTTGTTCCTCAGCTTGGGTCCGTTTAAATTTTGATACAATTCTCTAATTGCTGGAATACTCTACTGTTTATAAATTATTACTATGGAGGCAGAGGCAGGTGGATCTCTTTTGAGCTTAAAGCCAATCTGGTCTACATAAGTAAATTCCCAAGCCAGTCAGGGCTACATAGTAAGACCTTGTCTCAAACAGACAAACAAACAAAAAGAATTACAGTTTTTAGGAACTGTAGGATGATAGACAACATGTCAGATTATTTAGCTTGATGTTGCTTTAGGCATCATAGCCAGAGTAACAGTGTACCAGGGCTACAATTTCTGCTTTTGTTTTGTCATTAAATGTATATGCTTGAATTATCACCTTTCACTTGTTTTGTCAGTAGATGTACATGCTTGAATTATTACCTTTCACTTGGAATTTTTCTTTAGTAGTTTTACCACCATCTAGATAAATCCAAAGTTATATTTGGTTTCACTTATAATAATTGCATTTTTAAATCTTGTGTTAATAATTATATAAAATCTTTCTATTCCTTTGAAGTAAGTGTCTAGCTTTTTCCCTGTTCCATTTATATTACCTTCTTGGAGTCAGGTAACTTTCTTTGTTAATTTTATCATTTTCTTTGGGGGGGGGCCTACATTTTGGTAAAGTTTCTTTTTCTTTTTTAAGGGGAGATTTTATTAGAATTACTTTCATGCTGGAGTGTTTGACACACATCTGTGATCTTGTTGTTTGGAGGCAAAGGCAGAAAGATTGTTAGTTGCAAGCCCATCTTGACAATCATTTTCCAAGGAAGCTTTGTTTAATAATACATAGAGAAACCTTATCTCAAAACAGAAAAGGGAGAGGGGCCTGGGGGCACGCACCTTTAACCCCAGCACTCAGACCTGGGCTCCACAGTGAGTTCAAGAACATCCAGGGCGTTGTAGTTACTTCTGGCTCTGACACATGTAAGTCTTAATAAGGAAGACAGTGTACAACATCTCCATTTAGGTTTCTGAGGTAAGTGCTGAACTTAAAAGTTTGCATATGAGCATGCATATTGATTGACCATATATGTATAAAACATGACTTACTTGAGGACGTGAGCATGAAACACTGCATGATAGTATAGCTTGTGATAAGTGCTCCCTGGGTAGCTTAGATAAGAGTTAAGCACAAAAGGAAGTAAAGAGGGGCCTCAAAGTAAAGCCAGGGCTATTAAAGAGGGACCTTATAGTACTATAAACTTTAATATAAAAGCTGATCGTTTTTGTGAAGCAGCATGGAATAAATTAAGATCTATACCAAAAACAACTCTACCAATCAACAATGTCTCTGGGGTATTTATGGCACATTCCATACAACAGTTTTAAAATGCACATTCTTTTCACATGCCTGTGGAACACACACCAAAATAAATCATATTGTCTGGATGTACTAGAATTAAAACTAGAAGCCAGTAGCACAATAACAAACAGCCACTAAACATTTGAGGGTAAAATAATGCACATAAATAGTCCATGCAGATAGTGAAGTGCTTAAATGAGAAAAGGGATTTCAAAATAAGTAGGTAAGCTTCTAACTTAAGGTTCTGGTACAAAGGGCGGTTGCTAGAAAATAGAGCAAACTAAATCCAAAGGAAGCAAAAATAGTTATGTAGTGATATTAGAACGACAGTAGAAAAGTTAATGAAAATGCTCTTCAGTGTTCATAAAGATGGTGATCCTCAGGCAAGCACTTAGCTAAGTAGAGAATAGCACCAGCAGGCTTTGTAACAAGACATGCGCAGCTTAGAAGACATGTTTGAGAAAGGTTCATCAGTAGAGGCTGAGAAATTGTTTTGAGACTGTTTGAACCTTGAAGAAAGGTTTTCTCCCTCAAAAGTCTGCTCTTGTTACTGTTTGAAAGCTTGCAGCTGAAGAAACCCTGGTCCTGAAACACTCCTGGCAAACTTGGAGTTCTTACTTTTGATTATGGATAGCCATGATCAAAAGGGACTGAGATTTTTGTGGGTTGTCTGTTCTCTTGGGCTGCAAGGGCAAGATAACTTTGGTAGTTGGACCCTTTCCTAGCCCCAATTAGTTTTGTGTAAGATGGAATAAAAGTAAACTGGAGTCAGCTAGTCAGGGTCAGTCTTTTTTTCCAAGAAGGCTGAACCCTTCTGCTCCCTTGGAAAATGAAGGCTTAGCATCTTGGTGAGCCTGTCTCTACTTTGGTACCTACAGCCAACATCAATCAGTAGACAGCAGCCTGGTGAGGAGCAGGTAGGAACAAAACCAGAGCAAAAGAGGACAGGCTGGTTTCCACGTACCCCTTCAAAGGATGCCACTGACTGGAGACCTCCAGAGGTTCTACCACTTCCTACTTGGACCATTCCACAGAACAAGCCCTTAATAATGGACCTTTAAGAGGCACTGAAGCCATAGTACTTACTGTTGAAGTCTGATTTCTCAGGAGAAATCATTGCCCACTACTAGGCAACAGTACTGTAAGCTATAAGCAAGTAAATATAAATATTCTTCTTTCTCTGCACCTCTCCTCATGTACCTCAGGCCAATTATAAGTAAAGTAGTTACTCACAGATGATATAACTGCTTACTCATAAAGCTTCAAGGCAACAAAACACTATAGTATAGTTGCATTCAACAAACAAAAACCGATATTTTCTGCACACAGCAAAACAAATACGGTATGTTTGCTATCTTTATCAAAAAAAAAAAAAAAAAAAAAAAAGACTTAGGTTTAGGTGTGCCCAAATGTGTATAATCTATGAAGTGAAAATTCTAGCCAGCTATGGTGGCACCCACCTGTAATCTTAGCAGGTCAGAGGCTGATGCAGGAGCATCAGGAGTTTAAGGCCAGCATTAGGTTCTATGAGACTGTTGAGAGATGATTAAGTGCCTGCCTTGCAGAAGACCTGTGTTTGATACTGTGTAGGTGTCTGTACTGGTTGGTTTTATGTCAACTTGACACAGGCTAGAGTCATTTGAGAAATGGTAACCAAATACCTACACAAGATCAGGATGTAGGCAAGCCTGTAGGACATTTTCTTATTTAGTGATGTGCAAGGGCCCAGTCAATTGTGGGTTGTGCCACCCATGGGCTAATGGTCCAACTTCTATAAGAAAGCATGCTGGACAAACTAAGAGAACAAGCCAGTGAGCAACACTCCTCCATGGGCCTCTGCATTAGCCTCTGCATCTGAGTTCCTGCCTTATTTGATTTCCTGACCTGACTTCTTAGATGATGAACAGTGATAGAGGGAAACATAAGCCAAGTAAACCATTCCCCCCCCCCCCCCCAAGTTGCTTTGGTCATGGTGTTTCATCCCAGGAATAATAACCCTGACTACACAGTGTCATAATGAAGAGTATGTTACTGCCAGAAAGCAAAACTTGTTGCAGGCCTAGGTTGAGATTGCTATCTTGTCTTCTCCAATGTGAGACAAACATTTTTGGATTAACCAGACTATATTGTGTAAGCAACATAGTCTTTTTACCTTTAATAAAAGTTGTGTAAAACCTAGTTAAATGTGTGAAAAAGCAGATTGTAGACTAACAGGAAATACTTGCAGATCACAGCCCAACAAAAGCTAGAGTATATGGTCTCCCCTACAAGGTGACACCTTTAATCCCAACACTAAAGAGGCTGAACAGGCCAGCCTGGTCTACACATTGAGTTTCAGATCAGTCAAAATCACACAGTGAAACCTTATCAAAAAAGGGGCGGGAGGGGGGTGTATGTCTCAAAGAAACACTTTTAATTGGCAAACTTAGCAATCATCAAAACATACAGTTTCCAAAAGTGGATACATAGATCAACACTAAACAATATCATTAGCCATTGAAGAAATGCAGATTAAAACTGTACTAGTGGGCTGGAGAAATGGCACTGTGGCTAAGAGTACTTGCTGTTCTTACAGAGGACCCCATTTTAGTTTATCACTGTCTTACATAGTGACTCACAACTTGTCTTTAACTTCAGTTTCAGGAAATCAAGCACCCTCTTCTGGCCTTCATGAGCATCAGGCCCACACGTGGCATACATACATACAGCCAAACATATGCATAAAAACAATGTAAAAAAGAAATTAATTAAAGATTAAACCCATGGTGACCTATCCTTACAAACCTGTGAGAATGGCAAAAATGAAAATTAGTGGTAAGACAAAGTGCTGGCAATGAATGGAGAAACTAAATCACTCTTTGTATTCTAATATATATTTGTATTCATGTATATATGTATACTGACTGGTACCACAGAAACCAGAAGAGTCAACTTATCCCCTAGAACTGGAGATAAGGATGGTTATGAGCTACCACATGGGTTCTGGGAACAAAACAGGTTCTCTGGTTGAGCAGCCAGTGTTTTTAACTGCAGAGCTCATACATCACTCTTATTTTGCTGATGTGCATGTAAAATGGAGCAATATTCTGGCAAATTGGTAGTAGAAACAAAAAATGAAAAGCTGCATTATATGTGTCTATATTCTGTTATAAAAAGTTTCCTGAGTTTGACTGCCTTATAAAGAAAATAGGCTTATTAGCTCACAGCTCTGGAGACTCAGGGTCATGACACAAATACCCACTTAGTTCTCCTAAGGCAAGTGACATGAGCACACAAGAGAGTAAGTGACCAGTCTTATTCAACACTCCACCCCTGGGCCCTTAGAGAGTCATGCTCATCTTAATGCACTGTGTATTTAGTCCATTTTCAGTAGTCCTCCAAGGTCTCCATGTTGTCTCTGACAGATGGCAAGTACTTAGTGAGCTACTAAAATCAAATTAGTTACATTCTTTACACAGTGGCACAGGGAAAACAGCCAGGAGGAGAGTAGGTGACTAGCAAGGAAGGTAAGTCCAGAACAGGTCCAAAACTCAGCCAGCAAATCCTATAGCCACATGTCAGGTGTTTAGAAACACAGTGACATGTAAGGACCAAAGAGTCCCACACCCTTTTCCTTGCCAGTCATGGTTCATACAGCCTGGGGTAGCTCTGCTTGTTCCCAGTGTCCTTAGAAGGTGTTTCATCCCTGGTATTTCCATGTTTCAGCAGTCCCTACTGTGCCTCAGGTCTCACCTCCTTGTACCTTCCTTGGGAAAATCCTACAGGAATTACACAGCCCCTCCAGCTGTTGCCTGCCTTCTGAGCTGTCCTTTGAAAAAGCCCCTATGACCCTTTTAATTCTTACATTCTGCATGCCTGTCAAGCCAGCTTCATAAGCAATACCAAAAGGTCTCAGCAATGTAACTGGACCTCTGAGTTGTCTGGGTGGATGAATAAGGTAAAGTAAACTTAAGTTTTAACTTTTACATTCTTGAGATTGAAGTGAGTGAGGTCTCAGTGACTCCTGAGACCATTTCAAGGCATCTCTCCTGCTATCATGATTAAAGTACCTGATGTTTTAAAAGAATCCTTCTACCTCATACTGAGCTCAGTTTCCTGAGGTGTAGTGACTGCAGGTGTGCAGTGCCCAGTTATTTAGTGTTTAGGACCTTTTCTCTTCCAAAGTAACTTTTAGCCAAGGAGGGGCAAAAGTATCCTCACTTGTGTCCCCCCCCCCCCCCCCCCCCCGCCCCTTGGGATTCTTGCTAGGCCTTTCTGGTGGTGTATCTTCAGCAGCCAACCAGAGTCTTTGGTATATGAGTTTTAGAAAGCTGTCTGGTTCCTCTGTGCCCAGAGACTCAGCATAACACTCAGCTGTCTCCCTTAAACTGTATCAGTTCTTTCTGTGCCCTTATTCTGCATTTTAGCAGGGGACTAGTCAGCACCTGTACCTGACCTCTCACTACTGGGACCTGAAACATTTCTTGCTAAGATTGGCTCATGATAGGATGACGTGGCCTCCTCCATCAGGTGGGCTAATATCACTTTGAGGAAAAGTTGAAGTTTGACCTCTCATTACCCACTTTGCCCCTACCCCCTTCCTTAGAAGCTTTCCCTGTGTATATTTGGTATTCTGGATGAAAAAGTACCAACAGGATGTGGAGAAAGAGACTGAGAGATACTAAACAGTTATTCTAGAAGTTAGTTTCTACTATTATGGAGCCAAGAAGTCCTCCAATATGCTACTTCCAAACTGAAAAAGCAGGAAAGCTAACATCCAGAGGCCTGGGCTGGAGGAAAGGGTGGGTATGTAAACTCATGAAGACAATACACTGCCCCTTCCCCTTTTTGTTCGGTGTAGGCTCGTAACAGTATGGTGCCTGCCTACCCTCAAAAAGATAGATTTTTGTGTATTTATCCAAGTACTTACCTTTCCTAGAACTAACTACATAAAAACTAAATAATGCTTACAAGCTATCTAGACATCTTTTAGCCTAATTTTACACATGTAACCATCCATTTGTATATGTATCTGTGCAATTGACACACATAGCTATGTATTCACAGAGTACATATGAATGTAGGTGATTGGTATATGTTTGTGTGTGAGGGCTGGCTTCATCCTATCTAGAGACATAGCCTCTGGAGTAAGTTCGACAGGAGACCTGTGCATACATAGTGACCCACTTAGTGTCTTAGAGCTGTGCTCTCATAGCTCAACAGAGAGCCTTCTCTCTACTTGGTAAGGGGTCATGAGGCCTTTCAGAACAGAGGTTCTTGCCACACTCAATTCTGAACACACTCCACTGTACCTGCTATAGTAAACAACAACAAAAGCTGAAAGGAAACAAAAACCCCCATTTAGGCAGCAGAAGTAAAACATCCTGAATTTGGATGATCCTAAAATAGTACTTTATAATTTATTCTCACTATCTTCATCACAACTATAATACCTTACAGATGGGTAAATTAAAACTCAGAGTAACAGAATATCCATGATCTTGTGTTGACAGGGAACTGGTATTACTGTGTATACTTTCCTCTCTCCTAGTACACCTTATTCTTATTACGGACCAGGGCACATGGCCCTAGAAGTCTTGAATTCATAGGAGTGAAAAATGATTGGTCTTGATTATTGCCGTGTCTTAAAATGCTCAACTCTGGAGCTCTGTTAATTTTCTCTCCAAAAGGAAAAACAAAACTTAACTCCAGGGAGAGATTTAAGAATTGAACAAATGTAAAAGAGAGGAAGAAATCTTGAGGCAGAAGAAGAGAAGGTAATGGGACCCATGCAACTTAGAGAGAGAGGACCGGACAGAGTGGGCATGAGAGAAGACAGAGGAGGGAGGAACAAATGATAGAATGGCTTACATATGAAGATGCCATAAGAAAACCTAGTTCTTGCATGCTAGCTTAAGAAGAATAAATGTGGCTGCATATCAAAGTAAATATTGCAAGATCTTTGGCAAAGACCTTTTTTTTTTTTTAATTGTTTGGGTTGGGTTTTTTTTTGTTTTTGTTGTTGTTTTTCTTTTTGAGACAGGGTTCTCTGTTGTGCCCTGGCTATCCTGGAACTTGTTCTGTAAACCAGGCTGGCCTCAAACTCAAAGATCTCTGCTTCTGCCTTCTAAGTGCTGAGATTAAAGTGTGTGCCACCTCTACCTGGCTGGTAGATCACTTACTAAATAAAGGTAGAGACTTCTAACTCACGCATTTCTCTCTCTCCCCCTCTCTGTCTCTCCTTCCCTCTCTCCCCCCTCTTTCTGTCTCTCTGGCTGTGCTCTCTCTCTGTCTCTCTCTGTATGTGCACGCTCACGAGCACGCACATGCATGTATGTATTTTGGTGTGTGTATGGATGTTAGAGGACAACTTTGGGGAGTTGATTCTCTCTTTTCACCATGGATTCTGGGGATTTAATTTAGATCACCAGTCTTGCACAGTAAGCACTTTTACCTGTTGAACCATCTTGCCAGCTTTGAAAATCTTAATGGTGCACAAGTGAGCACTTTCCATCTTCCTGTCTCTCACCTCAAACTTTTCTCTAAGGCAAGCCATATAAACTAGAATTTTTCTCCAGTGTAGGTCAAAGAAACAAGAACCCCTCTTCCAAAAAGCCACTCATAAAGCTCTAAGAGATCACTTTGATCTTCCTACCCTTTTCTGTTTTAGAACTTGCAGTGGTTAGTCTTCAGTTTCAACTTATCTGCATTTTGAATCACCTCAGAGACACAACTCTAGCCGTGTCTATGAGGGCATTTCTGGAGAGGTTTAACTAAGGAGGGAAGACTCACGCTGAATGTGGGCTGCAGCATTACACGGGGATGGTGTCCAAGATTGGAGCTGGAGAAAGCAAGTGAGCACTAGCATTCATCTGCAGATTCCCACTGGCAAGTGTAGTGTGACCAACTGCCTCATGTCTCTGCCATTCAAAATAAGTTGTCTTGTTTACTCTTCTATTTCTGAGATAAAGCACCACGGTCAAAGCAACTTATAAAGGAAAGCATATGGTTTTAGAAAGTTAGAATTCATGGTGGTGGAGCAAAGGAACAGCTGAGAACTCATATCTTGATCTGCAACATAAGGCAGAGGCTGGACTGGGAATCCAATGACTCTTTTGAAACCTCAAATCCATCCCCAGTGACACATGTCCAACTAGGCCACACTTTCTCATCTTTCTCAAATGGTTCCACCAATGGGAACCAAGCACTCAAATATATGAACCTATGATGACCATTCTCATTCAAACCACTACCTTAAGCTACCTTTGTCAAAGAGCGGCAAAACTATCATAGACCTAATCATGAAGTAACTCGGGCTGATGAGATGGCTGAGCAGGTAAAGGCAAATATTGTGTAAGCCTGGTGACCTGAGTTCAATCCCCAGAGCTCAGGTAAAGATGAAAGGAGAGAACAGACTCCACAAAATTGCCCTGGCCATCACATATGCACGGTTGTATGTTCATACACACCCACTCACTAAAGTTAAGTTTTAAATTAAAAAATGTGTAAATTCCCTGGCCTACTTTTATAGACAGTTGTAAGACTCTCATTTCAGAAAGGGCTGCAGGAAGGGATGTGATACAGAACAAATGAGAGGAATCTGAGTGGGCAGGCCTTCCTGGGTGTTGCCCTATACTCTCTTACAATTATATTATGCTCTTATTGACACGTACCTAGAAAGTAAATCATATGTGCAGGTGACTGATGTACAGGGAAGATTAACTGAAGGACCCGAGTCTGCTGAGGACCAGATGTGAGTTGCATGCTGATGTGCCCTCCTCACCATGTTGGACTAACCTCCAAAATTGTGAGCTAAATCCTTCCTGAGAGAACTGACTCCTGAGTTGTCTTGTGACCTCCACAGGAGTGCAGTGGGAATTCATACACACATACCCACAACAAATAAATGTAATAAAGAATTAAGCTACCCTTTTTAAATTTTTAAAAAAATTATGTGTATGTCTATGGACCACATCTGTTCCTGATGCCTTGCAGAGGTAAGAAGAAAATACTGGATCTCCTGCAACTGGAGTTTTGGACAGTTGTAAGCTGCCACGTGGCTTCTGAAAATCAAACCCAGGTTCTGTCTATAAGAACAAGTGTTCAGAACTGCTGAGGCATCTTTCCAGCCTGGTTCACTTTGCTTAAACTGCTTGTATCAGATGTTACAGCACACCAGTGAGACATCTACACAATCCAATCCCATCTCTACACAGTTGCCAATGTATCATTGAACTCGAGCATTAAAATAGTTTGACCAAACCTGATCTTGGTCTTCATCCTGAAGTCTCCCATGTCATCAAACTATGATTAAATAAATTTGTTGTGTTCTTCTCTTGTTAGCCTAGTCTTTGGGATAGGGGTGTCTACTATGACCCTTCATGGTGAAGAAAGGAAGGAGGCCACCTTCGCTTCTTGCCTCTGCACAGGGTTATGGGTTAGGAAGTCAAATTGTTTAGTACACGCTTTCTAGCCACATGTAGAAACCTGATAGTTATTTATCATGTCCTAGATAAACCTCAGCCCACAAAATTCCTGGTCATACAGATGGGCACACCTCCTTCTCTGGGGAGTTTTATGGGCTCCATACTGCCCATAAAACTAATTCTAATAACTTATTATTCTATATTCTTATTCTAATAACTCCAAAGGAGAGAAAATAGAAATATTGAACACGTTCATTTAGTATATCTTGACTTTCATAACCAAATTACATCAAAAAATAGAATTGTCACCCTAAGCAAAATGTGCAAGGACTCACCACAAAAACAGTATTGTTGGGATCGCGGGCTGTAGCCATGGCAACCAAACTTGGGAATTGAAAGCAAGAGGTTGAGAGGCCTTGATTTAGGAAATGGATGGGACACAACAGGATCACAGCTGTGATCTCCAAGCCCCATCAGGAAAAGGTTAACCATTTGCTATCAAGTAACTTCCACTGCTGACTTCCTAAAGTTCCTCAAAGAACTGAATTTTAGGATAGAGCATCTCCTTCACTGTGCATGGGTACCCTACACAGTGACAAGCCCTGGATCTGAAGCTTCCAGAAGTGAGGCAGAAGTTTCCATTCATGAAGGTTTTGGAAAGGGTGTTTATGAAGGTAAGGGTGGAAAGTGAGAGCCAGAAATGGCAGATATCTACTCCAAGGACCACCTTTGCACTCATGGGCAAGGAGGAATAAAAAGTGGAACCCAGGAGCAATGACTTAGAAGGGTCCATGTGGTAGAGGCAAAGAACTGACTCGTGCAAGTTGTCCTTCTATCTTAACACATGTGCTATGGTACATATGTACACACACACACACACACACACACACAGAGAGAGAGAGAGAGAGAGAGAGAGAGAGAGAGAGAGAGAGAGAGAGAATTTTAAATAAGTAAAAATAAAAATAGCCCATAACGTGGGCTCCCTTCCAATTCCAAATTCATAAAACAGATAATCTTCTCTTTCAGATTTCAAATCTGTTCAGTTTGAGTGGTTTCAGAGAACGTAGGGTTTCTTTTTAGAGAGAAGACATTAAGTGAATCCTATACACTGAGGATTAAAGTTAGGCTGAGAAGAAAGTTTGAATAATGTGTGCTGTATAAGTAAAGTAGAGGAATCAGGGATGTTTAACAACTCTTCAAACTGCTTTAGTCATGCTGTGGTGGTTTGAATAACTCCCATAGAGCTATATATTTGATTGCTTGGTCCCCAGTTGGTGGAACTGTTTGGGCAGGATTAGGAGGTGTGGCCTTGTCGAGGAGGTGTGGCATTGGAGGTAGGCTTTGATGTTTCAAATGCCAATGCCATTCCCAGTTAGCTTTCTCTGTCTCCTGCCTGTAGATCAAGACTAGCTCTCAGCTATTGCTCCAGCACCATATTTGCCTGCTGTGTAAATATAAGCTGTAATGTAACCTCTGAAACTGTAAGCCACCAATAAACTCTTATATAAATTGTCTTGGTCACAGTGCTTTGTCACAGCAGTAGAAAAGTAAGACACACACCATATTGGAGGCAGCTAGCTGAGTGCCTCTCAGATCCGGTTTTGGCTCCTCCATCATGTCCGTTCATGTTACACTGAACATCTGCATAGAGTCAACTGCACTTCTTTAAAAATAGACTAAGGGGCCAACAAAATGGCTCATAGGGCAAAGGTGCTTTTCTCTAAGCTTGATGGCATGCAAATTCACATGGTAGAGGCAGAGAACTGACTCCTGTATTTCCAGCTTCAGGAATCTGATACCCTCTTATGGCCTCCTTGGGCACCTGCATGTGCGTAACACACACACACACACACACACACACACACACACACACGCTTTTAAAATTAAACGCAATTTTTTTTAAAGGCTACTTGGACTAGATTAGAGCTCACTACAGTGACCTCATTTTGACTTAATCACCTCATCAAAGGGCCTGTCTCCAAATGGGGGAGAGGGGTTAGAGGCCTCCAGATGTAGCTCATTAGATAAAATGATAGCATCGCATACACAAAACCACAAATTTGACTCCCAATACCACACCAAACTGGGGGTAAGAACCACATCTGGAATCCCAGCGTGTGAAAGGAAGTAGAGGTGGGAAGATCAGAACTTCAAGGTCATCCTTGGTTTCATGATTAATTTGAAGCCATCCAGAAATATATGATACCCTGCGTCAAAAACAAAAGTACTAGGGGTTAAGTTTTTGAGACACAAATCCTTGGGCAGGAGCACAGTCGGACACATAACAGGACTATGTCACTTCTGCTCACATCCCCATCGGCCAGCACAGTGCTGGACTTGAGGCTTGACCCATGCGTGCCCCTTATATACATTGTTACATTCCAAACCCTCACTTTGCTCTTCCGTACAGTCATATATTGTGTTAGAGGCAACGAAAATCAGAAGGACCATCAGTGGGCACAGGAAATAGCCATCGTCACAGTCAAGTCACAGTTGCTTTCCCTTAGGACTTCCACAGGAAGCCAAACCCGTCACTTGTAGTTGGTTGGCTTCTTCTGCCCTGGTTTGTCTGTCTGCACTGATGGGATGCGGTGGAGGTTTTGCTGACAGCTGATGGCTCACCCTGCTGGCCCTCCTTAGAAGATGACTCACAGATGAGCTGGTGGGAGGATGGATCTGGTCAGGTGTAGAAAAGCAGCTTAGGAATGAGTACTAGAAGCAAACAAGACAACAAATAGAGGGGGTAGTGAGGGAAAGAGAGGGAGGGAGGGAGGGAAGGAGGGAGAGAGAGAGACCTTTGGAGGTCAGAAAACAACTGGCTGAGTCTTTTTTTCCATCATATGGGTCCCAGGAATTGAACTCAGTCAGGGTTTGGTAGCAGGTATATTTACCTGATGAACTATCTCATTGGTCTTGAAAATGTTGTTTATGAAGAATTTGTTTTTAGACTTACATGTATGGGTGTTTCTACCAGCCCGTGTATGTGCATGCAGTGCCAGAAGAGCCCATAAGAGGGCATCAGATCCCCCAACACTAAAGTTAAATACTTTTGGGCTGCAGCATATAGGTTCTGGGAATCAAACCCAAATTCTCTTAAAAGTACAGCAAGTGCTCTTAACGACTGAGCTAGTTCATCTCTCAAATACTGCTTAAGAAGAAATTTTAATGATACAAGAGAAAAGTTAGATAAAGCAGTAAGACATGGCACAGATCCTCTGACTCAGGTAGTCAATGCATATTGTCACGTACATGTGTTTATAAGTTCAGAGGGGAGCCTGGATTGGTAAATATCCAAATCTTATTTTAACACAGTTTTTGTTTGGTTTTAAAAAAAAAACAGAGGTGAGATGTCTGTCTTCCCTTGTGTAAAGTGCTTCTGAGCCTGTGCGTCGTGACCCCTTTGGGGGCTGAACAACCATTCCACAGGGGTCGAATATCCTATATCTTGCATATCAGATATTTACAATTCATAGCAGTAGCAAAATTACAGTTATGAAGTAGCAACGAAAATAATTTTATGATTGGGATCACCAAAACATGAGGATTATTATTATTATTATTACTATTAAAGGGTCACAGCATTAAGAAGGTTAAGAACCACTGTGTTAAAGCATTTGTTACCTTTACAGCCAGGAAAGGAGGCAAACTTTTTAAAGCCTCTGTGCTGTCTACCAATGAAATTCTGAGCTCTCAGTGAAAGCGCCAGAGGCGCTTCTGCTCCCAGCTCTAAGCCCTGGATCTCTCCTCCTCCCTGGGGCTGTCTGACCGGCTTCTGAGGAGCTATCACGTCCCAGTGGTCACTGCAAGCGCCAAGCGTAGCCAAGCGTATCACAGCTCCTGGCTAGAGGTGGAAGGTCAGGGGTGGAGCCCAACTTTCTTCTGTCCGGGAGCGAGATCTGGGCTGCACTGCGTGCCTGAAGCCCTGGTCCTTCTTGAGGCCATTGCGGCCGCCGCCCAGCCAGCAGCTTCAGGGTCTAATGCAAAGTGCCGTGTCATTGGGAAAGCTGGTGGCGGGGCATTGAATTACAGTTCCATGGGGCTGGAGTACAACTGCGGGGGTGGGAAATGAACAGAAGACCCTGTTCTACTCGCAACGCACTCTGACTAGCCGGGTGAGGCCGTCGGAGGCGGGGTCCGAGCCTAGCCCACTGGGGCCGCCTAGACTAGCCTGTTCCTCTTCAGGACAACACCTGAGCCGGCAGCCATTCATCCAAGCCGGCCTCGCTCCTGAGGGGAGCCCTCCGCCTGCGCCTTGACCCTGCCCCTCCAGCTTCGCGATGCTGCGAGTCTTCATCCTCTTTGCGGAGAATGTCCACACCCCGGACTCCGACATCAGCGATGCCTACTGCTCTGCGGTGTTTGCAGGTAGGACCTCCCGGGCCGACCCTGTCAGGCACCCTGGCAGGACCAGAATAGAATCCTGAGTGATCAAGGAGTGCCTGGAAACCAGGAAAACAGACCGCCAAGCAATACCTGACTAATGTTGGATATTGATAAGACACAGAAGAGAGGGGCTGGGCACCTCAGGGGAAACTGAGGCTGTGAGATAGAAGTGGCCCAACTGCTGGACCAGGGGTGAGGGCGGGCTACTACTCCTTTCTCTGGATCCCTTAAAGATGTCTTTCCACTCTTAGCTTCACAACCCTGTGAAGCAGGGCTCTGCTCCTCTCCCCGGAAGGCCCTGGCCTCCGACTATTTATAACTTCCCTGGGTCTTTGCTCACTATCAGAAGCTAGGATAGCAGACTGGCTGCCACTGAAGCAAACAAAGCCACGCCTCCAGAAATCTTATTCTCTCCTCTCCTCTCCTCTCCTCTCCTCTCCTCTCCTCTCCTCTCCTCTCCTCTCCTCTCCTCTCCTCTCTTCTCTCTTCTCTCCTTCCCCCACAGAGGGGCAAATTTAGCTGTCACCATTATCAATCTTTAGGAGTCTCCCTTACTCTCAACACAGTAACACCTGTTTGGGTGGTATTTAGGCTTTATTAGACTGGGGTCCCCTAATGCCAAGCAGGCTGCTTCTCTCCAGTCCTGTGACTTTCCACAGTAAGCTTTGGCAGAGTTATGCCTGTGCTTTTCTTTTAGGATGTGAAGGCTGGCTATGTTTGCTTTCCCAGGACAACCTCTTCCCCACCCCAGGACCAGACCAGGACTGAGATCTTCATAGTCTGTCTTCTAGCTCTGAGACTGAACAGGGATCAGGAGTAGAGGGCAAGGGTTTGGGTCAAATTTCACTGTTTCCTTCTCTGCCTTCCTTCCCTGCTAGTCCTCTTTTCCTTTCATACCTGGCCCAGGAGATTAGAGCATTAGTCACTCCCTGGCCATCCAGTGAGCATCCCTTTTTGCTGTCACCAGTCATCAAGTATGCACATGTACTCGAAGGCATGTCCACACCCTGGAGTCCATGGGACATCTGAAGGCTTGAGGCAAACTTGGTACACACAGATGTGTTGGGAGCACCTAGTGCTCGGTGTTGGATTTGGTGCCTCTTTGGACAGAGACCCAGGGTGGGCAGCCTAGAAAGCAGCCTGCACGAAGAGAAGGAAATGAAGAGCTTAGAGAACATTCCCTGTGTGTGCTTCTCCCACTTCCCCCACCCCCGGGCTTTGTCTACCAGCTTCCCATAGAAGCCTTTGGAAGTGAGTTTTATCAATGTGTTTCCAGCAGACAGGATAAAGACATCTTCCCATGTGGCTGAGGTGGAGACTTTCACGCTTCCTTTACATCCTCAGCTCTGGGCAGACCAGCCAATGGCCTGGGTTAGCTGCCTGGATAAGGGCTCTAGACTCTGTTTTTCAACCAGTGGGTTAAGATCCCTTGTGGTCTAATGACCCTTTTACAGGAGTCCCGTATCAGACGTCCTGTGTACCAGATGTTTACATTAGGATTCATGAGGGTAGCAAATTTTCAGTTATGAAGTAGCAACAATACTTTTATGATTAGGGGTCACTACATGAGAAACTATACCAAAGGGTCACAGCACTGGGAAGGTTCAGAACCACTGTTCTAGAGGGTACCACAGGTGCTATATCTCCTCCTTCTCCACTTTTGCTCCCTGGCTGAGGGAATGGAGGATACTATCCTGAGTGACCAGCCATGCTCCTTGGGTATTAAGCTAGTTCCTGTACCCCTTCCTCATTACTGTCTGGAAGCCTGAACGGGCTTAGTAAAGTCTTGCGCCTCTGTGCTCAGAGTCTTTGCACTGCACAGTGTATGGTCTAGAGCAGATTCTCTTCTCGGGTCCTCTTGTGTCCACCCAGGCAGCCCTGATTTCCTTCCAGCTTTCTTGGCCTCCTCCCCTCTCTGCAAAGGTTCATTGCATTCTCTTTCTCCTGCCTACCCCTCCCCCAGGGCAGGCTCAGGAGCTCTAGTAGGAGAGAGGCTGGGAAGGAGGTGGGGGTTGGGGGGATAATGAATGAGAGTGCTTGCTAGCTCACCAGAAGCACAGCTGGTAGTTACAGGCCTGTCTTCATTTAGCCCGAGGGACCTGTCTGGAGTCTTTCCTCAACCTCACTGGGGGGAGGGCATCCACAGTCCTCCTGGGATGCTGCTGCCTAGCTCCTCTGGGTATGTTCCCCTTTCCCAGATCCTAGAGCTCACTGTCCAGAAAGGAAGTGTATTGTCTGCTCTCAACCCGAGAAGCAGAACAGCTGGAACTTATAGCCCAGGATGTCATTGTCAGGCAGTGGAGAATGCAGTCTTTCCCCTCCCCCAGGTCCTGGCCACCTTCCACCTCCTGCACTAGCCAAACTCTTAACCCATGTCTAAATTTGGGTGTCTTGCAGTATTTAAGCTTGCTCACCCTTCTTCTCTTCTCTGTCAGGGCCAGGCTGGTGAACGCTTACAGAATAGGCTCTGGCCTGGGACAGAGAAATGTGAACCGCCCTTCCGGGAAGCCTGTTCTCCCTAACTGACCTAGACCTGCCTTCCCAGCGACTGAAGTGGTCACAATATCTCACAGATCCTCGGTGGGAGAGTAAATTCTGTCAGGTCTACAGGGTATTATCCCTGTCACTAAGATTTGGCCCAGAGAGATTTTGCCAAGGAGGGGCTTTGCCAAAGCGGTCCACTTGCCAGAGAATCCCTTCACAAGAGGCCCATGAATAAGAAAGAACACATGGAATGCATGCCATGTGCCACCCACACCAACCAGGCTGGGTGCCAGTGTAGGGCTGAGTCTAGAAGAAGGAACACAAGGTTGCAAGGAGCGTAGTATAGGACAAACAGTGCAAAGGTGGAGGGGCCTAACTTCTTCAAGACAGAGTTTCTCTGTGTAGCCTTGGCTGTCCTGGAACGCATGATATAGGCCATGACGGCCACAAATTCACAGAGATCTACCTGCCTCTGCCTCCTGAGTACTGGGATTAAAGACACATACCATCACTGCCCAGTTCTGACTTCTTAATGTGACTTTATCCCAAGGAAGGGCGGTGGACATTGACTAAACAAGCAAGACATCATTTTCAGAAACTGTTTCCGTAAAAGGCTACAAGCATCCTATAACAAGGATCCAGACTTATTACACCTGACATGCTTCTGAATAGAACATGGAGCACGAGCTACATCCTAGTCCAGTAGCAAGCACAGTTGGTAGCAACTCTCACCAACCCATTTTACAGAAGGGAAAACCAAGGCACAAAGATGAAAGTGACTAACCTGGTATTTGTTCCAGTAAGGACTGGATTTGGGGTTTCATGCCCAGGCATCCTGGATCTAGTCATCTCTACCCCACCTTCACTCTCTCTACTGCCTTCTTCTAGCTCTAGGTCTGAGTCAGAGACAGAAGGAGGAAAAAGACTGAACTTAGGCTCTGGTCCTATCTGCATGTTTATTTGTACACACACATCACACAAATGGTTTTTACTCCTTACTCACCTAGGTCCCGAGGGCCTCAGCTCTTGCTGTGTGTCCTTAAGGGTACCTTCTCATTTCAGAAAGCTTCCACCTTGAGTCACTTTCTCCATGTCTAATGGGCCCATTAGGTACCACTTAGTATGATTTCCCAGTATCCCAGCCCCTGTCACAGAGTCCTCACATACCTGTGGAGGTACATGCTTAGGATCTGATACCCTAAGCCCAGGATGATGGGTCATACATCTCTGGGGATGCCTTATGATTATAGCAGGGCCTCTGGTGGAGGGGGCGGTAGTGTCACTGTGGACCATTTTTATGGAATAAAAGCTGGAAAGGAAACAAAAGAGTGCAGACAGCTGGCAGCCTTGGTCACAAGCGAGTGTCACGAAACTACTGAGAGAGGGAGAGAGGGAGGGAGGGAAGGAGGGGGAAGGAGGGAGAGAAGGAAGGAGAAGGAGGGAACAAGGAAAGGAGGAAGAGAGGCTGAGATCACCAGCTTCATACATATAAACTGCTTAGGATTTTGAATCTTGAACTTTATATTCCAGTTCTGCCACTTTTCAACTGTGTGTCCTTGGACAAGCCACTCACTCAGCTACTCTGTGTCTGAGTTCCCTCCGCTGTGAAGTGTGGCAGACCAGACAGAGCATTTTCAATAGTTCCTGGGACTTAACACTTTCTTAGCACTTGGGAGACAGAGGCAGGAGGATCAGGAATTCAATGTTATCATCAACTACATAGAGCTCCAGGGTGGCCTGGGCTACATACAACTCTATCTCAACAAACTAACAAACAAAAATGAATGCGTGTTAACTATAGTTATTATTTATAATTACACATTTTTATAATTACTATTATCATTGACATGTATATGTATCAAGACACTGTTGTACAGACTAAGATAGCTTTCAGTAGGTTTTTTTTTTTTTTTTTTAAAACTGAATCAGTTCTATCATTGGCTCAATTTGTCCATCCAATGGCCTTCCAAACTGACACAACCAGCTGCATGGCTGGTATCTGTTTGCCAATCTTCAGGGACCCTTGTCTCCTCTGTCTGCCATTCCTCCATCAGCCCTTCTGAACTAAGGCACTGTCTGCCTGCCCAGTGGCAGGCCATGGCCTCATAACGCTGCTATGCCTCTCTGAATGCACACGTCTATAGAGATCCCTCCACCACCACCAACTGGAGCCCTCAACTCTCCTCAGATATCCCCTTTCCTATGCTCTCCCTTTCTCATTGCTTGCCGCTGGCTTCTATCCATCTTTGCCTCTTAGAGGAAGTCCTAGCTGGTGGGGAGGAAGCTTACATCTGTCACGTGAGTCCCTTGCAGGGGGATCAGCGCTGTGCTGAAGGCAACACCTTTGCAGTGTCATCCTCCTGTTTACACAGATGCTAAATCAGTCTCTGCAAGTTCTGGGTCACTCCATGAGGAAAAGGTGACCAGCCAGGAGCCTGCATCATTTCCACCATAGCAGGCGCTTTCTGGAAGTCACATGATTATGGCTGTAGTTGGACTACATGAGTGTTTACATCCTCAGTAACATGAAGGTAGTGACTAGATTGGGACATCAAGAGAGAGGTGAGGGGAGCGGAGAGGACACACAGAGCTTTAGGGACTGGCAAATGTGTCCTAAAGGAATTCTGCAAACTCATGCCGAGCACCCCTCTGAAGAGTGGTGTCACTGAGCAGAAGCCAAGGTGCTTGGGTTTCAGGCCCTGGGGAAACAAAACTCCAGACCTTATGAAAATGTGTTCAAAGGAAGCTTCAGTCTTTATTCATGGTTAGGTGGTATGGCCACCAAGAGATTATAGAGAACAGGACGCTCCTGTGTCTTGGGAGCCTTGCCAGTGATGCCACCTAGATTAGGCTACAGAGAAAAAGACATGTGCTCACTGGGTAAGTAGGGGGGCTCAGCGCACCCCCCAACCTATACATAGGTGTTAGATTTATGTTAAATGGTCTTCATGTTAAAAAGCCAGGTGTGCTAAAAAATCAGATTCTCTGATTTTTGCCAAAGGAAGTTATAAGAGGAGATTGGTATGAGAAATCTTCCAATGCTTAACTTGGGTACAGTTTTGCTATGAAACATCATATTGCTCCAAGATACATCTCTTGCAGACACCAGGGAATTGTCTGATGTATAGCGTAAACTATAGGACAGCATCCTCTCCCTTATGCATCATCACCCACGAGTGGTGACATCATTAAAGCCAACCAAGACTTTAAAAGCCAATAAAGACTTTTAATTTCCCTTTTTCTTACCTCTATCAGTCCGGAAACATGAAGTCTAAGCAAAACAGACAGACAGACAGACAGACAGACAGACAGACAGACAGACAGACAGACAGACACACACACACACACACACACACACACACACACACCCCGGCTGGAGTTCTACAAACTGCTTCACAATTGATCTCATTTCCATTGGACTTCCAGTCGGCCCTCTTACCTCCCAACTGTTGAAGAGTTTGTTCTCTCTGGAGATACAGATCCATGCATGCCCACTATCATGAGGTCCCTAATGCCTCCATGATGAACCGTGGTAATCAGTGACATATTGGCAGCCTAGTTCAAACGCTCCTGGTGCATCAGGTTGTCCAAGATCCTTCTGCCTCTTGCTCTGTTCTCTCGGAGGGAGTGTCTTTGACAATATGGTTTGTGATAGCACAGTATCATAATTCACATCATAATATCTAAAAGGAGGAAAAGGTACTGGAGAAGCACACTTTTTCTCCATAAAGATATATGGACAGTTACATACATACTTCTTTCTTCTATCTCATTGATCTCATATTCAAGTCTAGCTGCAAAGGAGTCTGGGAAATGTAGTTGTTAATTTGGATACCAAGTGCCAGATAAAACTGTGGGAGATATCAGTAGAAGAAAGAACAGATATGGAGGGTAAGCCCCATTCTCCATTTCAACTTAATTCTCTCTCTCTCTCTCTCTCTCTCTCTCTCTCTCTCTGTGTGTGTGTGTGTGTGTGTGTGTGTGTGTTTGTGTGTGTACACATGCACAAGTAGGCCTGGGAGTACAAGTGTATTCTACCACACCTGGCTTTTAAACACGTGTTCTGGGGCTGGAACTCTTCTGTTCATGTTTTCCCAGCAAGCACTTTACCATCTAAGCTATCTCCATAGCCCTGGTCCAGCTTTATCATTGAGACAAATCCCCCCTGAGAGAAGTTTCTAGGTCCAGTCTGAAGTCTGCAAGGAACCAGCTGTGTGCGGCTGTGTTTAGAGGAAGGGAAGCTCTGAGCAGCGAAGAGCAGTAAGACCCGGAAGCTGGAGGTGCAGATGGGAAAGGCCTCAGGATACGCTCAGGGTTTGGGTCAGCAGCTGTTGCTTTTCTGGTTTATGGAAAAGGTATATGGAGTCCCTGTTTCTTGGACACAGGCCAAGGTTTGCTGAAGTCCCTTGGAATAGTCTCTGAACACCCCCCCCCCCCCCGTGTGTGTGTGTGTGTGTGTGTGTGTGTGTGTGTGTGTGTGTGTGTGTTAGGACTTGCAGAGGAGGTGGGGGCAAATCTAGGAGTCAAAAAAAAACAAAAAAAAAAAAAACCCCAAAAAACAACAAAAAAAAAACCCCTCACAATATCTAAAATTTCCCCTAGGGGGCAATGCCGCCTTTTCTGAAAAGCATTGAGTGCCTCAGGAGGTGGAGCCCATTCTGGGGAGCCCTGGACAGTATCCACTGCTTCAACTCCAGGCCAGCCCTGACCTACACACTGAGAATACCAGGGCACTGAGCCAGCCCTGGCCTCTGACAATGAGCAAGCAATTTTGCAGCTGGGCTAAGGAGCAATGTCTCTGCTGAAGTGGTCACTTCCCAGAATGACCCAACCTAGAGGGAGGTCAGAGTCTTCTTCCCTAGGGACTGATACTTGAACTGAGACCCCACGGGTGGATGGAGGTGGTACTGCAGAGGGAGCCCAAAAGCAGAAGCAAGTAGACTTCCAAGCTGGAGGGGAACTTGGTGTATTTGAGAAACTGAGAACTCTCTGGAATTGGAACTCTGGGGTTAAGGACCTGAGTGGTCTTAACCTCTGGCACAAGGAAAGGAATGCAGGCTTCATCCCAGGAGAAGAGGAGGCCCTTGAGAGATCTTCATCAGGGCAGTGACCCGACTATGCTTGAAGATCTCATGACTGCAGCGTGGGTAATGAACCGTATGTGGCTGTGGTGACCATGGCATGGCCAGTTAGGAGATGCTGTCAGCCAGCAGGCAGAAGCAGAAGTTAGTAGGAGGCATCAGGAGCCTGTGGACACCCAGGTGGCTCCAGTATTGTGAGTATTCAGAAGAGTGACCTAAATTGCAATTAACTGACATTCTAGGCTCAAGTAGACTTAAATGACAGTTCTAAAGTGATCAGTCACTCGCCTGAAAATGATGATGAGTTCTGGATATATATGTGCACTGCACACCCCCAAAGTATTGCCCTGAACTAGGCCGATTCACTGCTTTCTCCACTCTGCTGTCCAGGGTTCCTGGACATTTGGGTCTCACTGGCAATCGACTCTATGCTACCTTGCTTACAGAAAGCAGGAGTGGCAGTTGTGTTTCCTGGTGTAGGACGTATAAGCCTGTGCCCTCACAAGAACAACTTAGGATGCAGGCCCATTGACAGGAGATAGAACAGGGGCCATCATGGAGTCAAAGACATGCATCTAATCAGCTAGGTTCTGTGTAACATGTAATTATAAAAAACAATCCACACTATGGCCGGCTAAGTACCGGCAATGGCAGTCTCCCAACTCCCATGGGGAGCCCCAAGCAGAGGTCTGCCCTGGTTCCTGTGGTTAGCTGCTGCCAAACTGCTCGCACTTCCCAAGCCATCCGCTTCCTGTGGCAAGCCTGTAAAAGCTGGCTGCTGCTCGCTGTAATCTCCTTTGTCCCGGAAAATGACAACTCCAAAGGCTTGTAATTTACCAGACAGATTTATAACAGTACATCTTAAACCTCCAAAATGCCCACACATAGGACTCAAAACTCAATTGCTATAAAACAAGCTACACACCTAGATTTGACAAGTGTGCTCTACTTTACTCTACGGCATCCCCAGTTACTTATGGTTCCTAGGACCATGTGGTTCCGGCTCATCATCCTCTCCTACAGGTTCCATGTCTCTCCCGTCTCCACTGCCCAATCACAGGCTCTAGCCTTTTGTCAACTAACTAAGATTTCAACTGACCTCACCTGAGTACAGGCATCCCTTTTGAGGGGGCAGAAAAAAAAACCAGACAGCAATCCACAACAGTTCTGCTAGGAGAACAGCGGGAGCCAGGAAGAGGAGTAGAGTCAGGGAGAGTAAGAGGAGGTCCTAGCAGCCACAGAACATTCTGGATTCTCCTTCCTACACCACCATGCCCCACTCCAGTGGGAATTGCTGGCTCTTTTAGGGACCTTCCTCTTCTTGAAGGAATGTCCCATAGTGCCTAGAAATAGCTGCTGCCATCTGTTGTCTGTGCTGTGTGATGAGGTGACCAATGAGGAGTGTGGAGTCTGATGTCATAGTGCACTGTTTAGAGGACATTTATAGAGAACCCTGTGCCATGTGCAGAACCCTGTTTCAGGTGCTATGAAGGCTACAGTAGTTAAACAAGCTCTCCTAATTTCTTAGAGACCACCTAATATTCTAATGGAAAAAGTGGAAAAGAAACACGATGCAGACGTTACCCAGTTATTGGTGCTGAAAAGCAACCATGCGAGGGAGTCTTGGGGTCCAGGGAGGTGCTGTGTGGTTCTATCCATAGACCACTTCCTCGCACTTTCCTAGTTTGAGCTCCAGACTGCATAAAGTGGGCACTTTGGTATATGCCTGTAATCCCAGCACTGAGGGAGGGGTGGTAAGAAGATTGGAAGTTCAACGGCTTTTTTTTTTTCCTACAAGGCCACCCTGGGTAATGTGAGGCTATGTCTCAAAAACAAATAAGAAACAAACAAACAATAGCAGATCATGAAAGAGGAGTTAGGGCACGTGTTGCAGGTTAAATCGGGAGCCAGAGGAGGTTCCTACAGAGTGGATCCTCGAAGGAAGGGCAGGCATAAGCATTACAGTCAGAGGGAACAGCTCATCAGAACCCAAAGGGTGCTGGCCTGGCGTGTCTGAGGAACCCTGGGAAAGGGTGGGTCAGAAGGGCTTAAAGGTCATCCAGGGGCTTTGGCCTCTGCTTTACTGAGATGGGAGCTATGGAAAGATTTCGAGTGACGAAGTGATACAGGTGACGCTGGGCAGAGAGTACAGCAGGGCAGAAGCAGCCGACCAGAGACAGGAGGCACTGTAGCGCAGGCAAAACAAGCAGTGACTTCACCCAGGGTAGTGACAAGAAAGCGGAGAAGGCATGGGATCTGGGTCTGTTTTTTTTTTTTTTTTTTCCAAGACAAGGTTTCTCTGTATAGTCCTGGCTGTCCTGGAACTCACTCTGTAGACCAGGCTGGCCTCGAACTCAGAAATCTGCCTGCCTCTGCCTCCCAAGTGCTGGGATTAAAGGCTTGAACCACCACTGCCCGGCTGGGTCTGTTTTTAAACCATTTTTTTTCCCCCAAGATAGGATTTCCCTGTAGCCTTGGCTGTTCTGGAACTCGCTTCGTAGAGCAGGACGACCTTGAAGTCATAGAGATCTGCCTGCCTTTGCCTCCTAAATGTTGCGGTTAAAGGCATGTGCCACCACTGCCTGGATCTAAACCATTTCTTTTAAAAATAATTATGAAGAACCTGCTTCATAAGAGTCTTCTTGTTTTCCTCCTCCTCTCCCTCCTTTCCCTCCTCTCCCTCCTCTCCCTCCTCTCCCTCCTCTCCTTCTCCCTCCTCTTCCTCTTCCCCTTCTTTTTCTTCCTTTGATCATACTTTCAAGCAGAGCCCGTAGGATCTGTCTCTGGTGGTGTGATACGATTTGGAAGCTTGACTGTATGGTTCAGAAAAGTAGAGGAGAAAATGGAGACAGAACGTTTGGAGGCTCTTTCAAAAAAGTATTGCAAAAAAGAGCACGTGGTTGGGGTTTGGGCTGAGTGGTATGGTCCCCAGGCCATGTGTGCTGCTGAGAGAGAGGGAGACTGGGGAACCCGAGAATCACAGTCTGACCCTAAGCGTCCACCTAAGCAGCGTTGGTTGTCTTCCCTGCCAAGCCACACAGCAGGTGTGGAGTCCAGGAGCAGGATATCCCCTCAGAAAGTGCTGTGTCTCTCAAGAGGAAAAGGATAGGGATCATGCCCGCTGCCCCTCATTTACCTGCTGGAGTGTGGGGGGCGGGGGGAGGGGAAGAGACGCTAAGGCCTGTAGGGGAGGATCTTCCTAAGCTGTTACGGAATCAGACAACGCACAGATGCTACTCAGGCCTGGGATGACTTAAGGCTCATGACTTAAGAAACTTTGACCATCATAGAGGGTGAAGAATGCAGAGAGATTGTTGCAGTGGAGAACTGCAGGAAATCGAATGGGTAGCGACTGGGAACGCAGTATGATTTGAGTTAGACCTCATCAACTCTAAGTGTCGCTGGGAGATTTCCGCTGAAGCCCACAAGAAGCTGCACCTGGGTCATTGGGCACACAGTGCGCATTCCTTCAGCGTTTAGCGCTAGACTCTTTGGACCCGTGCTGCCCCAGGCAATAACCCTGCCCTGTCCTTGCCCGCCACTCGTCCAGAGCCTCGCAGCAGCGCTTCCTTCCCTGGAGACCCTCAGAACAAGGCACCAGTGCCTGGTCGGGAGTGACTCTCATTCTTGCTCCTCCCTGGCCACCGCCCTGAGGGCGGATCCAGGCCGGGATGGAAGGGAGGATCCGCCCCATGGGTGTACCTTGTCCCACGCGCAGCCTCGCATTCTAAGCTGACCAAGTCTCCGCGGAGGCGCAGCGGAGTCAACTGCTCTCGGCATAGCCATCTGGATCTGAACTCTGGCGGGGCAGTAGTGACTGAGTCCTGAGCTCCTACTCTCTCTCCACCGCCCGCACCTGGGTTGTAGAGCCATGCTCTGCTGCTTGCTGGCAAGGGCCAGCAACCTCCCCAATGTGAAGAAGGACCGTCGCAGCGACCCTGTTGCTAGCCTGATTTTTCGAGGTGAGAGCCCCAAGCCACTTCATCCACGCTTGGGCACCATCCGTTTCTCTGCATCCAGCTTTGGGGTCTGTGGACCCATATTAAACCAGAAATCCCGCTCCGGGATTGACAGCGAGGAAACCTAACAGCAAATGCTACAGAGCTTAGGAAAACTGGAAAGTACTGTGCTAGGCCAGGAGTTATTACCTTCTTAAGACGGTACCCAGAAGGAAGAGGGCTGGTACTTCCTGGGTAGTGGGCACAGGGTGGGTTGGAAGACACAGAAGGTAGCCGTGTAATCCGGGGCACGTAACTGGTTTGTGGGCATTTTAGTGGTGCTCTTTGAAAGTTATGTCCCATCCATCTATCCATGAATCTGACTGAGCACTGTTCGTTTGAATGGCCAAATCTCAACCAGAGGGAAGAGGAACGGAATACTATGGATATGGCTTCTCAGGAAGTCTGAGGGGTGTCTGGGATGTGAGATGTTTTCCAAGTTCAAGGAGCTAAGTCTTGGGCTTAGACTATGTGCTGCTTAGACCAAAACGGGTTTCTCTGCTGAGATTGTCCTGCCTCCACACTTCAGGTTCCTTCACCGTGGCTTCAGGCAGATTCCCAAGGGAGGGGTATCTCAGGAGGGGAAAGGGAAGAGGAAGGACCTGTCAAAATGAGAGAAGGAACAATAGTGGTGAGTCAGGCCCCCAGCTCTGCAGAGAGAGATAAATAAGGAGAGGAGAGAGGGCTTCCTCTCACTCGGGAGCTCTGTGGAAAATATATTTAAAGAGAGCCACATGTAGAGAAACTGAGGCAGGGCTTGTCACAAAAGTGTTAACCTTTGTGACAACAGTGGGGACACCAGGGACTCAAGGTTTTGTCCACTCTACATGCATCCCCCACACCCGACCCCCACCCCCAAATAATATGAGAGATGAACGACACAGGGAACAAATTGACCTCCAGACCAAGTGTCTGTTCTTGGTCACAGGTGACTAACAGGATGATTCTTTTGAAAAGAGTGATTTGAGACATCTTAGGCCACCCTGGTGTTTCCATTGGTCAGGCTTGCCAAGGTGTTCCCCATGTCAGGTAACTTTCAGACAGGGTTCTTCCTATTGGAACCCCCGTCCCTGTCTTTCAGGTGATGCCCAGATTTTCACTATATGGTTATTGTTGGGGCAGTTGGGTATACCTCAGTGGCAGAGCAGTTTTCTTTGTGTGGTGTATGTATACATATGTGTACATACATGTCTGGGAGACTGGAGGATAACCTCTGATTGAAGGCGCTATTTTTTCTTCTTTTTCTCTTTCCTTTTCCCTTTCCTTCCTTCTTCCTCCCCTTTCCCTCCTTCCCTCCCTCTTTCTTTCTTTCTTTCTTTCTTTCTTTCTTTCTTTCTTTCTTTCTTTCTTTTACATTTTGAGACATCTCATTGGTCTAGAATTTCCTAGGTCAATGAAACTTGTTGGCCAGCAAGCCCTAGGATTTTACCTGACTCTGCCTCCCCTCAATGCTGGGCTTACAAATACATGCTACCACAGCTGGGTTTTGTTTGTTTAACGTCAAGCTTTGGTCCTCTTGCTTGCTAGGCAACCACTTACCTTTATCAGGATCCTGGGCCAGTGTTAGAGCATTTTCTCAACATGAGTGAAGAAGCCCTTGGGCTTCATTCCTTGCCCAAACCAAACCAGAACAAGACACCAGATAAAGCTTCTCAAACTGAGAGGATAAGCACTACTCTTGCTTCAGGCCCCGCTTGGTTGCTGCCCTGGTTCAGGTATCCTGAATAGGCCAACCTGTCGTCCTCCCCAAGTCTCAGCCTTCCCACTTGTATGGAGCCTTGCTGTTTATTTGCACAGATAAGAAGGGCGGTGATAGCATGTAATGTCTCCAGCAGAGATGAGAGTTAACCTCGGGGTCTGTATTGTCACGTTCTCCAAGAAGGCTCCCAAGAGTCCCCTGGCTTTCAGTAGACCCCCATCAAGCTGCAGCAGAACCTTGTTGGGTCTGTGAGCACATCTCTCCAGCCCTCCATCAGATGCCAGGATTCCTGGGAACAGCCACCTGTCTTGATAATTCACTGGAATGTCTTCTTCTGAGCAGGATATGGCTTTCAGCATCTGGCCTATAACCTCCCTCAATCTGGGCATGGTCCTCATTCTTCATGGTACCTGAGAATCACTTGCACCCAAGAACTTCTAGGAGGTGACCTATGAATCACCTTCTAACATATATCTGATGCAGGTCATTTTGGAAATGGAGATGATACCATGGGCAAAATAAGCATGCTTGTTCATGGAGTCTTGGGTTGAGTTGATGCCTGGCCGTTAGAATCAGACCCAAGATTCACGAAGCACCCAGTTTGGGGAATCTCCACCCTATAGCAGAATGGTGGAAAGACCTTTAATAGAGTCCATCACCAAAGCTCACTGGCCCCTGGGGTGGGGCTCAGCAGGGTATTTCTAACCAGTCACAGTCAAGATTGATAAGCAGTGAGTCAGAGTGACAGTGGCCTGCTTGCTGAGAAACCAGTCTACACCAGGTGCTGTGCTTGTCTCCAGCATGTAGCTGAGATATATGGGCCTGGACTGGCCTCACCCTGCAGTTGTTGCCTGGGCATTCCATCTTCAGATGTAATTTCAGGACCTGCCTCCAAAAATAGATTCTGGGCTTTGGGAGATTGGACTGAGAGCTGTCTGGCTTCCCCATCTGAGACTATTATACAGGCTATTAATGAATGTTAGTCATGCCATTGTTTGTGCATTCACTGATTAATTACTTAACCAAGATTGTCATGAGTAACTGGGCATGCACGCACAGAGCTTTTCTGACCACCATTTTTATGAATGAGTAGTTTCAGCTTCCTTTCTTATGGTGTTTGGCGTCTCTCTTCTGCCCTGACCATTTCCATCCTGCAATGCAATTATTTTTATCCCTCTATTTATGTATTTTCTTCATTGAAAAAACATTTGTTGAGCACATGTTATGTACCCATTGCCATCCTAGATGCTGGAGATGCATCCAAGGACAAAAGTCAGTCCCCTCTCTTTTGGGGTTCAAATGTTCCTGGATTGGCCATACCCCTGGTGAACTCAGGAAGCCTTGTTCCCCTTCCCTGTCCCTCTCTTGGTCATTGATTGGGTCCCCTTGCCTCCTGCATCCCCTCTGTCACCCAGGCAGAATCCTGGGGGTCTTACAGGACCATCTGTCCCCAGGGAATACTTCTGTCTCAGCTGTTAGGGAAGAAGGGCAGGAAGACCACTGAGATGATTTGGTTCCTCAGTGCACCTGTGTCAGTGTCTGGAACATTCCTATGGGAGCAGGTGGCTACTGGAATGCAATGAGCTCAATAGCCCATGTGTGGTGCAGCTCCATAGAACTCATGGCAAGGATTTGTGAGGCTCCGAAGATTAGTAATGCAAGGTAGAGAAACTCTGCTGTGATGGACACACCACAATGAGACGCCTTGCAATGCCGTCATGTCCAGGCGTAAAGACTAGCTATCTCTGTCCTATGCTAGCATTCCCAGACTCCTTACCTTTTTCTCCAGAGGACCCCAGGAAGTTTGCATATTTAAAAATAAGCCAAGGAAGCACACATAGGGGCCACACAGGTCTAAGTCAGATAGAATCCCAGAGGGGAAGTGGACACACGCCCCATCCTTAACCCAGAAGTTATCTCCAACTGATAACCACTCACAAAAGAAAAATTAGTTTTCTCTAATAGTCTCAGTGTGTTTACAAGCCACACTTAAGGTCCTAGATACAGCTCTAGAAGACCAACACAAAACAAACTTAGTGGCATTTTTGGAGATTTTTTTTTTTTATGGTTTCCAGTTTTGTGTTTTTGTGGGATTTCTGTATGTGTGAGTGTGAGTCTCTGTATCTACATTTGTTTTTGTGTGTATTTTCTTTGGTTCTTTTTGTCTTATTAGTTTTGTCCTATCTTGTCTGGTTTGTTTGTTGTATTTTATTTTATTTTTTTTAGATGCCTGTTTATTTCATAGTGAGGGAGAGAAAAAAAAGGCTGTGGATTGGGTAGCATCTTGGGGTTTCTACTGCTGTGGTGAAGCAGTATGACAAAAAGCAGGTTGGGAAGGAAAGGGTTACACTCCCATAGTGTAGTCCATCACTGAAGGAAGTCAAGACAGGAATTCAAACAGGGCAGGCACCTGGGGGCAGGAGCTGCTGCAGAGGCCATGGAGGAGTACTGCTTACTGGCTTGCTCCCCAAGGCTTGCTCTGCCTGCTTTCTTATAGAACCCAGGACCACCAGCCCAGGGATGGCACCACCCATCAGGGGCTGGACCCTCCCACATAAATCACTAATTAAGAAAATGCCCTACAGCTGGATCTTATGGAGGCATTTTATTAATTAAGGTTTCTCCTTAGCTTAGCTTGTGTCAACCTGACATAAAACTAACCAGGACGGGTGGGTGGGGAAGTGTGGAAGACCTGGAGGGGTTGGGTGTAGGGAGAATTGTAAGCAAAATATATTGTATAAAAAACTATTTTATTTATTTTTATTTCATGTGCATTGATGTTTTGCCTGCATGTACATCTGTATGAGGGTGTCAGATCCCCTGGAACTGGAGTTACTGACAGTTATGAGCTGCCATGTGGGTGCTGGGAATTGAACCTGGGTCCTATAGAAGAACAATCTGCTCTCCAGTTCCCCCAAATCTACCTTCATTTAAAAAAAAAGTAATAAGAAAACAAAAATGAAAGAAATAAGCCAAGGGTACCTTCTGTGTTGGTTCTTATTCTTCTACACAGCACTTTAGAGTCTGTGGAGCATTTTATTTGGATGTACAAATGTACAATAATTAATTCAACCAATTCTCTTTTGATGAAGGTTTAGATCATATTATTATTTTCTTCTTTCTTTTTTCCCTTTTTTCTTTTTTCTTTTCTTTCTTTCTTTCTTTTTTTTTTTTTTGATAGGGTCTTGCTTGATAGCCCAGGCTGGTCTTGAACTTTTATGAGTCTTCTGTCTCAGTTTCCCAGTTGCTGGTATTACAGGTTTTTTTTTTTTTTTTTACCATAGCTGGCTCTATATCACATTAAAATATCTATAACCAATTCTTAAATTCTACTGTCAACCTGAAGACTATCCCAATGGCTGATTCTTTGCCTACATGTTTAACTACCTCCTTTCTTTGGGTGAGTTCCAGAAGCAGTGTTGGTGTGGCCAGCAGCACCCGAGGCTTTGCTGAGTTTCCCACTTGCCCTTCTGAAAGTCTACCATCACCACCTTCTATCAGCCATGTTTCACGGCTTACTTTCTTAATATCTGCGAATCTCTAACTATCTCTTGAGGTTTAAATAGTATTTGCTGGGCTGGGGGATATAACTTAGGTGGTGAGGTGGTTGCCTAGTGTGTATGAGGTTTAGGGTTCCATGCCCATCACTGCATAAAACCAGGAGCGGTGGTTCAGACCCAAAATCTCAGGTCTTGGGAGGTAGAGGCAGGAGGATCAGAAGTTCAAGGGCATTCTAGACTACGTGGAGAGTTCAAGGTTAGCCTGCATTACCCGAGATCCTGTCTTAAGAAGTAGTATTAATGACATTTCAAGATTAGCTATTAACATTTATTTCTTACCGAGTTACCTTTTCTTTTGGAGGTGGGTAGTATTTGTTTTTTAAGTTAGTTACAAGTACTCTCTACACATTAAGAGCAATAACATTTTGTCATGGGTGTTTCAGTTCATTTAAAAACTGTTTATGTATATGTGTGTTTTGCCCGAAAATATGTCTGTGAGTCATATGTGTGCCTGGTATCCCTGGAGGCCAGAGGTGGACATTGTCCCCCCTGGATCTGTAGTTACAGATGTTGTGAGCCACTGTCTGGGTACTAAGAACCAAACCCATGTCCTCTGGAAGAGCAATGAATGCTCTTAACCACCAAACCCCTTGTTTATTTCTTTAATTGACAAAAATTGCACAGGGCTAGTGTGGTGACGCTTGCTTATAATCCAAGTAAGTGGAAAGCAAAGGCAGCAGGGGCTCAGGAGTTCAAGGCTAGCCTGGACTATATGAGACTGCCTTAACGAAGACACAACAAGACATTTTGTATAAGAATATCTTCTCCCGTTCCGAGTGGATATCTTACTTTGAAGAGTACCTCTCTCTGAGTGTACTTCATGGCAGCCATGGTAACCATCACCCAGTGTTCTTCCTGGCCACCTCTTTCCCGAGCTGTATGATTAAGCACATGAGGGTTAGACACATGAGGAAGGGTGATTGAAGGTGGGAAGGGCTGTGCTTTGCTGGTGAGGTAGATGACAGACATGTATACAGGTCTTCCGATGCCTAGGTCTGAGTCTGCAGACAGACGATGACTGTTCCTCAGGGGTGCCTTTCTTGCCTCTACTGTCAGTGGTATACACTGGGATTCTTATTACTCCTTTGACTTGTGACATGTAGCAAGCCCACAGCATGAAGTGAGCCAAGAGGCTCCTGTAGTGTTAGAAGCTTTGCAGCTTCTGAGCCACAAAGTTCTGCCACCTGAGTCAGGGGCAATAGCAGCCATGACCTTCTCCTGAACTGGCAATTTAAGGAAGTTTTGGCTCACTATTTGAGACTACAATCTATCACTGCAGGGAAGTCATGGCCACAACGTCTTGAGGTGGTTGGCCACACTGTGTTAAATCAGGAAGTAGAGAGAGATATAAAATGTTGAGCTAGCAATCTTTTTTTTTTTTTTAATTCAGTTGGGCAGCTAGAGTAGGTCTTCGTGAATTGGTCTAATCTAGAAAATACTTGGACATGTCCAGAAATTTGTATCCAGGGTGATTCGAGACCTTGTCAGGTTGATTTATAAATCAATACAGTCTCCCTGTCCTTGCTGGTCTTTGCTTTCTCTCTAGGTGGGTTTCTCAGTAGCTACCCATGTGTTCTCTTGGTCAGAACCTTTACTCCTCCCTCTGTCCATCCTGACACTGGCACATAGTCCCAGGCCTACCGCCTGCATCCTCACCATCTTCCCCTAGGATTTTAGAGAGATTGTGATAAAATACATATTATATAAAGTTTATCTCTTCCTCTTTTTGGGGGGAGATGGGGACAAAGTTTAGCTATGTAGGCCTGGCTGATCTCCAACTCAGGATACTTTTGAGTTTACAGTAATCTTTCTCTTTCTGCTTCTTAAATTCTGGGATTATAGATGTATGCTATTATACCTGGCTTAATTTACAATCTGTTTTAAGATTTTAAAGCTATGAGAAGATAACATGACCATGGCAATTCTTATAAAAGAAAATATTTAATTGGGGTTGGCTTACCATTAAACCATGGTGTTTAGTCCATTATCATCATGGCAAGAAGCAGGGTAGCTTCTAAGCAGACATGATTCTGGAGAAGGAACTGAGGATTCTACGTCTTAATCTGCAGGCAGCATAGAGACTGTCTGTCACACTGGGTATAGCTTGAGCATATATGAGACCTCAAACACTGCCTCCACAGTGACACACTTCCTCTAACAAAGCCACACCTACTCTAGTAAAGCCATACCCTATGGGTCAAGCATTCCAAAACACAAGTCTATGGGAGCAATATCTATTCAAACCACCATACCATCTTAACTGATTTTTTTGTTCTGTTTTATTTTGTTTTTCAAGACAAGGTTTCTCTGTTTAACAGCCTTGGCTTTCCTGGAACTTATTTTGTAGACCAGGCTGGCCTCTAACTCATAGAGATCCACTGCCTCTGGCTCCTTAGTGCTGGGATTAAAGGCATGTGGCACCATGCATCCATTTTTAACCAATTTTAAGTGTTAAATTTGGTGATATTAAGGGCCAGGAGTAGTGACACACCTCTTTAATCTCTCTGTGAGTCCAAAGCCAGCCTTTGAATGCAAGTCCAGAACAGTCAGGGCTCTGTTACACAGAGAAACCCTGTTTCAAAAAATTAAAATAAATAAATTAGTTAACTAATTAAACAATTTTGGTGGTATTGAATATATTCATGGCCTGGGTGTTGTGGCACATTTTTTAATCCCAGCACTCCGGGGCAGAGGCAGGCTGATCTCTGAGTTCAAAGTCAGTGTGGTATTATTAAGTACATCCAGGGGTCCTGGAGTCTATACTCAGGGGGTTAGTGTGTACTTAGCATGTAGTCAGTCCTCAGTGTCTTCCTTAGCAAGCACTCTCTTCAAAAAAAAAAAAAAATCCAAAAAACAAAAAACCAAACCAGCAAGTTCTACCCAAAAACAAAAACTAGACACCAACAAAACAAAGAAACCCTCCAGACAGTAGTGCAGCTGCCAGCAGCTTGCATCTCTAGAACACTATCCAGACTTTCATGCTCAGGAAACATTTCCACTTCCGTCTCCCTGATTCTGGCAATTACCACATTCCTCTGCTTCTGTGATCCTGACTGATCCAGGTTCCCTGCACCCAGAATCATCCCCTCCCTCCCCCTCCCTCCCTCCCTCCCTCCCTCCCTCCCTCCCTCTGTCCTTTCTTCCTTCCCTCCCTCTTTCCCTTCCTCTCTCCCTTTTTATATTTTCCTCTTCCTCTTCCCTTCCTCCCTCCCTCCCTTCCTCCCCTTCCTCTCTCCCTTCCTCTCTCCTTTTTTATATTTTCCTCTTTCTCTTTCTCTTCCCTCCCTCCCTCCCTTCCTTCCTTCCTTCCTTCCTTCCTTCCTTCCTTCCTGTGTGTGATTAGCAGAGCTATGCAGTGAATGAATGAAGTCCAGGCTTCCCTACAGTTACCGTGGTAACTGAGCACATCTACAGAGTGTCCATGGAGCCCTCCACCACACCATCCCCTCAGCAGGAGCTGTGTGCACTTTGGAGATCGTTAGATGAAAAGACACATTTCCCAAGGCCAGAATCAATGACCAGGCATGGAATTGGCAAGGTGCCTTCTTTTATTTAGGTGACTGTAAGTCACACGGTGAGCTGGGTGACCGCTCCTTTTTTTTTTTTTTTAAACAAAAGTTAGAATTTCTATGTATATTATTCATACAAACACACAAACACACATGAACACATGTATAGGTAGGTCTTAGGTCAGCCTTTCATAATGTTCCTCAGGAACTGTTCACCCAGTTTTTTGAGACAGGGTCTCTTGCTCTAGAACCTAGGACTCAGCTCTTCTGTTAGGCTGGCTGGCCAGCAAACCCTAGGGAAATCCGTCTCTGTCTCCCCAGAACTAAGTTGACAAGCACAAGCTACCATCCCTGGCCTTGTACATGCCATAGAACTCAGCTCCTTCTGCTTGAGCAGGAAGTAGTTATCACTGAGCCTCTGTGTCTCCCTCTTGCTTGTTCTTTGAGGTTGTAGTCCCATAAGTGGCTCCTCCCAAGCTCACCAGGATTGCCTGAGAATTTACCCTCCGAGTCAAGACTTCATAGCATTCCACTATGGTCCTCTGTGATCTTCATCTTCAGGGAATACAGGAGTAGAAAGTGGTTAGAAAGGCACTTATCCCAGGGCTGTCACGCACACATATTGCCTAATTATGTTAGCAGAGAGCACCAGGAAATGAGTTTTCTTGTGGACCACTCAAGAAGGGCAGTATGTGGAGTGCTCCATATTACATTTGGAGCCACAGGAAGCAGATTTGTGGTAGGGGAGGGGAATCGGACACTTAGCTTTCATCTCCTGTCCCATCAAAATCCTACAGTGGACATAGGTCAGTGCACTGCTGGGCAGCTGAGGCCTAGAGGGTGCCCAGCTCTTTAAGGCCACAATGCCACATGCCTGTAGATGTCAGAGGACAACCCAGGTGTCAGTCTTCACCTTCCACCTTGTTTGGGATAAGGTCTGTCTTGTCTACTGTTACATATGCCAGGCTACCTGCCTATGAGCTTCTGACAAATTCCTGTGTCCACCACCCATCTCCTGGCTGGGACTGACATTTCCGGATCCAGCCTTTCCCCATGGGTGGTGGAGATCCAAACACATGTCTCTAGGCTTGTATGACAAATGCTTTGTTCCTGAACCATCTTCATAGTCCCCAGGTGTTCTTATCAAATGACTTCAAAATCAGTGTCCAGTTCCCTTGGAAGCCATAGCACCATGGAACCAAAGAAGAAACCCAGTAGTCTATGCAGGCAGGCATAACTGGGCCAACAACACTGAGAAGACAACTGGTGCCCTTTCCAACACCTGAACTGTCCCATGCCAGTAAGAAAGGTTATGGTGGCCTCAGAAACAGTGATTCTGTTCCCTGGTGAGGAAGTTAACTCACAGCAACTTCAGAAAGAAAAGGCTCTATTCACTAATGCCCAGTTGCTAGGACACCTCGTTATGAACAAGGGTTGCTAGTGTGACAGAGGTGTGGTGTCTGTTCTCTGGAAAAAAAAATCACAGCCTAGTCAGTGGACCATCATATGGATAGAGAATCACACTGTGAGCTGGTGTCCCAGGCAGGGACCCCAGCTGTCTTGGGAGCCCCAGACAGAACAGTTATCTCTATCATCCTCAAGGAAGACAGGGCACCCAGGAAGTTGGTTTGAGGAGTGACCAATGGGAGGTCACTAGACAGTTCACAGACTTGGATAGGTGCATCAGAGTAACTGTGGGGGGGAGAGAGGAGGGGAGGCAAGTGTAGCCTTATAGGTCCAAGGGCAGCTGGGTACCCCATACATGCTGTCTTACTTAATTATTGGAAAGAGAGAAAAGTGAGGCCGAAATATATTTTTTCTTTCTTTTTCAAAACAGAGTTTCTCTGTATAACCCTGGCTGTCCTGGAACTTGCTCTGTAGACACGGCTGGCCTTGAACTCAGAGCTTCTCCTGCCTCTGCCTCCCAAATACTGGGATTAAAAGTGTGCACCACCACCTGATACACAGTCTTTTGGTTTTTGAGGCTGAAATCTTAATGAATTTCCCAAGACTCTTGGAGTCAATTGACAAGGTCAGAACAATATCGACTGTGACATTAAACAGTTCACCCTTCTCACTGAGTTAACGTTTGCCTTGCTAATTGCACTCAGGGGGAGCTACCACTGCCTCTCCTTGACATTACTCCAGGCTCTGATGCTCACATATATCTATGGCACTCCTCTTGTGTTTTCAGTATTTGTTTGTGTATGAATGACTCTTCGTCTGCATGTATGTAATATGCATGCCACACATGTGCCTGGTGCCTTCAGAGCCTCAACGAGGGTTTTGGATGCCTTGGAACTGAAGTTAAAAATGTCTGTGAGCTGCTATATGTGGGTGTTGGGAACTGAATGCAGATCCTCCACAAGAGCAGCCAGTGCTCCTCACTCCATCTCTGCAGCCTTCCCTGCTGTATTCTTTATGTCAGAGCTGCCTTTAAGGATGCCCTTCATCTTCAATACGACATGTAATATTTTAATAATGGTTAACAATTTTATACACTATCATGTCTTGTGACATGAAGTGGGACATTTGTTTAAGACGTTTTTCATTACCCCACAAGTGGTGACTCTGGAAAACCAAGTGGAGCATGACCACGTGTGTTACCAACTGTCCCGGCTGGGTTTTGTCAGATCGACACAAACCTGAACAAAGCTGGGAAGAGGTAATATTAATTAAGAAAATGCCTTCAATAGGTTGACAAGGTTGGCCAGTCTGAGGGTGCATTTTCTAGATTAATAATTAATGTGGGAGGGCCTGTTTCACCGAGGGTGGTGGTACCCCTGTGCAGATGACCCTGGGCTCACTGAGGGTGGTGATACCCCTGTGCAGATGACCCTGGGCTCACCGAGGGTGGTGATACCCCTGTGCAGATGACCCTGGGCTCACTGAGGGTGGTGATACCCCTGTGCAGATGACCCTGGGTTGTATGAGGAAGTAGAATGAGGAAGCCTGGGGGACAAGCCAGTAGGCAGTGTTCCTCCATGGCCTCTGCTTTAGTCCCTGCCCCCAGGTTCCTGCCCCGACTTCCCTCAGTGACGGACTGTGGCCTGCGAGCCGTGAGCTGGCAAACCCTTCCTCCCCGTGTTGCTTTTGGTCCTGGTGTTTTGTTATAGGTATAGAAACCCTAACTAAGACACAAACTTCAGCAGCCATCAGTTAGTTTATGCTCACAAGATACTGTTTTAATGGAAGAAAAAGACTGGAAAATCGATTGTTTAGATTGGGGATTTTGGCAGTTTTATTTTTAAAAATGAATAAGCCAGCCTGCTCTATTCCTGGATAATGCCTAATATTTGTCATTTGTCACTAATTGGGAAGTTTGATTTTCAAGCAAAGATAAGATGAAATTTTAGAAAATCTATCTATCTCCCTCAGCTTCCTACTATGTAGGTTTTTCTGATGAGACTGATGGTGATATCAATAAATTGGGGGTTATTATATATTAAGAAATATCTCAACATTTGGAAGATCTGTTTAATTTATTGCATCAAATTTTTCAAATGTAGATGCTACAGAATTATGAGTAGGTAAGAGATTCATTTCAAAGAGCAAGACAGAATAACTAATTTAGTGTAACAAAGCAAAATGTTTATTCATCTAATTTTAGAATACACATCACAACTTTTAAGAACAGTTTAAACCTACCATCTGTTGAGTACACATGTAATTTCAAGGACTGTTTACAATTACCTGCAAGTTCACTAAAACACATGCCTCCTTCACGTCTAGCTACCTATCTGGCTGGATTTTCCTTATAGATATTAATCAAAACAAACCACCAGCTGATATATAAACACAGAAGTAGATATAGCCACCCAGCCAGCCATTACAGACGCTTGCAAAAATGTAAAAGTAACACTTTTAGTTTTTCCTTGTATTGTAAGTTATTTTCCACATAAATATGTCATTGATGCCAATGTGTATTGGGCTTCGTATTTAAATATTTATTTTTATTCTTATTATTTTCATTTATTTTGATTACATTTATCTCTAGTGTGTGTCTATGTGGGAGTGCATGCATGTGCATGTAGTTGTGTTTAATGACCAGAAGGGGGCGTCTTATCCTCTGTAGCTGGAGTTACAGGTAGTTATGAGCTGCGTGACGTGGGTGCTGGGAACAGAACTTGGGTCCTTTGAAAGAGCTGTACATGCTTGTAACTGCTAACCAGTCTCTTTAGCTCCTTACTGTTATTTTAGATTTATCACCAATATTGCTTTGACACAGGGCCCAGGCTGTCTAGAACTGCTCTTTCTGCCTCAGCCTTCTGAGTGCTGGAGTGACAGTCTTGCTCAGCTAAATTGATTGCTAAATATTATTTTAACGGCTTCACTTTCAGTTTCTAGATCGTCTGTAACTTAGAAGAGTGATATTCTGGGACCCGGAAGCTTGAGATTGAACACAAACGACTGGTGGGGCTTCATATATCTGGAACCCTTCAACCTCCCAACCACAGAGATTTACAACCAGGAGGGAGGAGCTGGGGGTTCACCCTCTTCCACAATATCTGGGGAAATGTGAGCAGGTTAAACAATGAGGAACCTGGCTAAGCCCAGACACAACTCAACTCTGGAGGACTTGGCTCCAGCTCCTGGAACACACTCCAGGTCTTAGGAGATTACATGGTCCATGCAGTCTGGTGGAGACCACAGGCTTCTCAATAGAAAATTCTGTGTTGTATGGGAAGGACTGAACACCTGGCTGAGGCGAGGGTTCCTTGGCTGGCTGACCCCTTCCCTTCCACTATTGTGCAGTCAGACACTGTGTTTCTGATGCTCTTTAGAAAAGTGGTAAAGGTATAGGCGTCCATACTTGTCTGAACAGAGTGGCCATTCCTGGCTTCATCAGTTCCTGTGGCCCTTCTCTCCAGGGCTGCTTTTCTCTGTAGTTCCAGATGTCTTTGTGGGGCTGCTTGGTAGGACATTCCTCACTCTGATGCTGTCAACCCACGGTGGCCTCTTTCTGGGTATCACCCTGAGAGAGGAGGAGACCTGCTTCCTCCAGAGCAGAGACCAGAGTTGCAAGCTAGACTTAACTTTGTTATGGACATAGCCTGCCCATTTACTCTAGTGTCCATCCCTAGAAACAGTTTTCCCTGGGCATCTTCTACACCATTCTTTCTTCAAGGTTCAGTCACCCACTGCACTAGGAATAGGCACTCAGACCTTCGTGGTCCCTCCTCCATAATTGCTGTAGTTGCCTGCCATCTATGGTCACATGGGTCAGTTCTCAAATGTCACAGTGTTAGTTCTTCTAGTTGTCTCCCCCGAAGCCACCTGCTTTCCTTCAGCTTCATGAGCCAGATAGGATTATCTGAGTCTGCTTGTTTCCTGTAAACCCTTTCTAGGTCTCAGAGAGGAAGGCAAACAACCGAATCCATCATTTTAACCAATTAAAGTCAAAGGGCCTGGTGGCATAGATCTGTAATGAAGCTGAGATAGGAGGATCTAAAGTTCTGGAGGGAGTTCAAGGTCAGCCTGTGACACTGAATGAGATCTTATCTCAAAATAAAGAAAAATAGAAAAATAGGCTGGGGCTGTGACTCAGTTGTAGCTCAGCAGAAGGTTGCTTGCTTGACATCAGGATTAACCTCGGGTGCAATCCCTAAAGTCACAGGACAAACAAAATGAATGATAGGTGATTTGGGGTTAGATATTGAACATAAATTATGATCTATTTCAAGAACATTGTCCCTCAAACTCATAGCTATCAATCACTTCCAGTTTACCTTCTCCATACTCCACCCCTGGGAATCCCGAGACTATGGATTTGCTCGCTCTGGACATTTTATGCAAATACGATAACAATACATAGAGGTATTTGTTTCTTAAAAGAAAATTCTTTTAAAAGATTTTAAAAATAATATTCTTGGGAGATTATTCGCCTTTGTTTATTAATTTTATTTTTTATCATTTAAAAAATTGTTTGAGACAGTCACTTAGGTAGCCCAGGCTGGCCTCAAACTTACCATGTAGCTAAGGATGGCCTTGAACTGCTTATCCTCCTGCCTCTATCTCCTGAGCATTAATACACCCACACTTAGTGTACACTGAGCTTGGGGTTAAGCCCAGGGCCTTGTGCACACTAGGTAAGCAGGCTACCAACTGAGCTACGTCCCCAGCCCAGGAAGGGTTCATTTTCACACGAGGTCTGAAAAGTTGGGGAGAGGCTAGGAATGCAGGTCAGCGGTAGAATACTCGTCTAGTATGGTGGGGCCTGGGTTAGCCCGCAGCGTAGGGTGGGGGTGGGGTGGGGCGGTGGGGGTGGGGGTGAGGCGGGGGCGAGGGTCGGGGGTGGGGGCGGGGGCGGGGGTGGGGGTGGAGGAGCTAGGAGAATATAGGGGTAGGAAAGACAATGACCATCATGACACAATTAACGAGGAGTTGGTTACCGAATTTTCTTTTCTTTCTCCTTCTCCTCCTTCTTTTCCTCCTCCTGTTCTTCTTCCCTCTCCTCCTCCTCTTCCTCCTCCTTCTTCTCCTTCTACTTCTCCTCCTCTTCCTCCTCCTCTCCCTCCTCCTCTTCCTCCTCCTCCTCTTCTCTCTCCTTCCCCTTCTTCTCCTTCTACTTCTCCTCTTCTTCCTCTTTCTCTTCATCCTCCTTTTCCTCCTCCTCTTCTTCTTCCCTCTCCTCCCTCTTCTCCCCCTCCTTCTCCTCCTCTTCCTCTTCCTCCTCCTCCTTCTCCTTCTACTTCTCCTCCTCCTCTTCCTCTTCTTCTTCTTCCTCCTCCTCCTCCT
Organism: Rhabdomys pumilio; assembly: GCA_030674055.1. Classification (NCBI taxonomy): domain Eukaryota; kingdom Metazoa; phylum Chordata; class Mammalia; order Rodentia; family Muridae; genus Rhabdomys; species Rhabdomys pumilio. The sequence continues at coordinate 20,852,084 of JANHMN010000008.1, forward strand.
CTTCCTCTTCCTCTTTGAAACAGTCTTCTGACTGACTTGGAACTCTCTATATAGACGAAGTTAGTCTTGACTCACAGAAGTTCACGTTTGCTTCCCAAGTGCTGTGATTAAAGGCACACACTACCATGTTGTTAGACTTTTTCTTTCAAAAAACAACCTTCTGGCCACACTGTTGTTTAGTGGCCCCCAAAGCCACAAGAGAATAATGACACCCATTAGGCATTCCTGGGTGCTGTTGAGGCCAGGCTTGTTTTGTGAACTCTCCTTTGGAGCTGAGTCCAGAGGGAGGTCTCTACAGGTGAGCCTGGCAGGGTGGATGGGCCCAGGGTGATGAGTATTCACTTTTGTCTTCCTTGTCTCCTACAGGGGTAAAGAAGAGAACCAAAGTCATCAAGAACAGCGTGAATCCTGTGTGGAATGAGGTACATGTACCAGTTTCTTTTCCCTCCCTCCTCTTTCTGTCCCTTCTGCCTCTACAGAGGACTGATACAAGGGGTGGCTTTCTCAGAAGAATAGGATTCAGCTCTAACCTGAGACCCTGCCCCACAGTGTAGGCTGACAGGACAGATGTTTGTTTTTTGTTTTGTTTTTCTCTGCTGTCCAGCTCTGGCCAGCCAGGTCTCCCTTGCCTGCCTGGTCTCTTCTCACAGGCCAAAGCTACCTCCTGTCCATAGTACTTCCTCATTAAGTCCCCCAGTTGTTCTGCCCCCTCCGGAGCTTTCTGTAGATGTGGCTTCTATGAGGTTCTTCTGAAGCAGGGTCGAGGACAGAATCAAGGTGTAGGCTGCATGTTTGCTTTAGGAGGGTTGAGGGGCCTCTGACTGGCCTTCCTTAACTTATCCCTAACTCCTCCTGCCCACCAGGGATCTGGCTTTTGGATGACTATGTGATCTTGGTGTGTGAGGACCCTGAGGGGTCACCTGACACTTTTACTTGTGCTTTTGTTCTGATGTTCTGGGATGAGTTGGGAGAGGAGGTTACTGCAGTGTGGATTCCTCTTCTTTTTTTTGTTGTCTCTAGTTCTTACTGTCACCTCTTAGGCTCAGGAATTCTGGTATCCATCCATCCACCCATCCATCCATCCATCCATCCATCCATCCATCCACCCATTCATATATCTACCTTCCCACCCATCCAAGCATCTACCTACCCACAAACATACCAATCTATCTATAGAATCACCCACCTATCCACCCACCTATCTATTCTTCACCCATCTATCTACCGTTTTACACACCTATCCATTCACCCACTCACGCATCTACCCATGGACAAACTCATCAATCTGTCCATCCACTCACATACTCACCTATTCACTAATCTATCCAGGTACATATCTATCATTCATCTACCTACTCATCCACCCATCTATCCATTTACTTACCCATTCATCTACCCACCTGTCTTCCATACTCACCTAGCTATCTACCCTTTACCCAAGTGTCCACCCATCCATACATCCAATCACCTATGCACTTATCCAAGTATCCAGCTACTCATTTCCCCACTCATACTCACTCATCCACCTTCTATCTACTCACCTGCTATTTCACTCACCCACCCAACCATCCATCTACACATTCACTCATCTATGCAACTATAGTTACTAGTAACTAGGGACTAGCAACTAGTCAGAGTTACTATTGCTGTGATGAAACACCAAACGCAACTTGGGGAGGAAAGTATTTATTTGGCGTATACTTCCACATCACTGTTCATCACTGAAGGAAGTCAGAATCTAATAAGGGCAGGAACCTAGAGGCAGGAGCTGATGCAGAGGTTAAGGAGGAGTGCTACTACTGACTTGCTCAGCCCAATGTCTTATAGAACCCAGTACTACCAGCCCCACTCACAATGGACTGTGCCCTCCCACATCAATCACTAATTAATAAAATGCCCTACAGGCTTTTTACAGCCAGATCTCATGAAGGCATTTTCTTAATTGAGGCTCCTTCCTCTCCAATGACTTTAGCTTGTGTCAAGTTGATATAAAACTAGCCAGCACAGCATTTATTATGCACTCCATCCATCTAGTTATTCACTCACCCATCCACCCACCCACCCATCCATCCATCCATCCATCCATCCATCTACATCCATCCACCCACCCATCTAACCACTCATTCATCCATCTATCCATCCATCCATCCAACCACTCATCCATCCATCTATCCATTTATCCACCCATCCAACCACTCATCCATCCACATCCACCCATCCACCCATCCATCCATC